>OZ037778.1:15731495-15836495 GCA_964035525.1 Porites cylindrica | reverse complement strand
CTATCCAGTAGGGGTGGGTGCGAGTAGGACTAATAGGTCCCATCAGGAGCCCAGGTAGGCTCCTGGTCCCAGGTATGCGAAGTGTCCTCCTCTCCCTACCAGGAGCCTCCTTTCCCTACCTATTGCCAAAACCGACGAGGGATAAAGACTAGGGGTGGTTCATTCAAGTTTGGCCTCAATTTTATGACGAAGAAAGTTTCCTCTTTTTCGCTTGCCTATGATTTTTCTCAAGGGAAAAACTTTAGAGAACTCTTTTTTTGCTGTATTTACAGGGAATGTACCATCAGCTCTTAAGTTTTATTTTATTGCTAAATTCGAATAAGCAAATCCTTACAGGCCTTTCAGCTGTGTAAAATTCGTTTGATTAATGTCACGTGATTTGTAACTACAATGGAAGAAGATGATGAAAATTTATTCTTGACCTTGTAAATACACAGGATGCTTGTACAAATATCCTTGCTTAAGAAAACTGTGATATGAGAGACAGTTGAATGCTATTTTGCTAAAGATTATGGCTTTGCGATCAGAATTTTTCTATAGTGCACAAGAAGACACCATGTGCTAGGAAACTTCAGAAGTTAGGGAAGGGCGGCAAGAGCCATATTCGAAAGGATTACCAATACCACTTTCATGTTTAACAAAGGCTGTCTTGTCATCTAGCAATTTTCCTCCGCGAAAGTCAGTCTTCAGAGTTAGATTAACAGGAAACAAAACAAAGCAAGAAATGAAAACAGGAAATTCTAGTTTACTTTATTCTCATAACAGAGATAAATTGAATACATCAATGGGCGGTCTGTTTCTCAGTTTTGAGTTAGCTCTGTATTTTCAGACAAAAATAAAAGGAAACGTCAAGAGAGTCAGTTGATACAAATGGTGTTCAAGACAGAACGATGTTGCTTGTTTTTGACACAGAGCCAAATTTGTTTCTGGCCTATAATTGCAAATATAATTTACACTGATACTCGACAGCCAACAGGAAATGCCGCGAATATCATTTATCTGAGAATTTCGAAAAGACAATACTTTGGCTTTTTAATTTGAGTATGTAATCAGGTAATGGGTTCATAAAGATATTACTTAGATAAATGTTTCTGTAAAGGCTGCAAAGTCTGTTGCATGTTAATAGCACATTAAAATGTAGGGAGGCACAAACAGCAACTTTTTCATGTCTGATAACTTTCTTAACTCAATCCGGAAAGCTTAGGTGTTCACTTGTTAACAATTTAATAATGGCTAATTTACTTTATCATTCAGCGTCTTGAAAATTATGTTCTCTGAAAATAGCTATGTTTCTTGTACATGCATCTAAATGCGTACAGGGAAATACTCGACAGAGGTGCTTGCGCTTATTGGTGATTAAAACGGACTCACAGATAGTTTCGGGTGATTGAAAAATCCAAGCAAAAAATACCGCCTCTCGGAAAGGCTCGCTTTTGTTCAGACAACATCCGGTCGAGCTTTGAGCTTATTGTTGCGAGGTTTCTAACTCACCGAAACAAAAGTCTCCTGAAAGTTATGTCATAATTAAGTAACAAGCGAATCGATCAAGCATTGTGTGAATAGTTGTTGCTTGGCAGTTAAACACTAGCAAGGAGCTTTGAACGTATTGAAGTTTGCAAAAGATTTCTTTGGTGTCACATTCGCCGCGAAGAACTGATTTTAAGGACACTCAACCTCCAGACAAATAATCTTCCTCACAAGGTTAGTGAATAGAATTGTAAAACAAGACGTTTTGAAATAAAACGTTTATGCAAGAGTGGCACTTGTTGAATACTTAAAAGGTAGGGAACGAAAACTTCAACCAGCTCAGTAGGGATCTTCCTCTGAAAGAGTCAGAGCGACAGTATAAGTGAAATATTTGTAGATTTGGCAGAAACGTATAGACCCAAAGCATGATATACGACATGGACGCGTGAGATTATTCACTAGGTTCAACGAGGAAGTCTTATTCTTAAACAAAGCCATCTGTTCCTTTCTTTTTGGAGTGGCGTGCTGTGAATTCCACATTGAAGTGAACTTAGTAGCGGCACTGAAAGTTCTCGTGTCATTTTCGGCAGTGAGTTGCCGGAAAATGGCCTGGATTGAATGAAATAAGCTTGCGTTTATTTAGATGATCAATATACCCAAGTAGATTAACATCAAGTAAGGACCTTAATGAGTGGACAAGTGTTTTTTCCTGCAGGGTAGAAACTGAGTAGATGGAGATAAATAGCTTGTGGCAACATTTTAATAGCAATGCACGCTTCTAGTCGAAACTTCAGGATTTATCTCGTCTTGTCCAAAGAAAATTAAGGCAATATTCTTATAAAACAAAGCCAGTCAGGTTTCAACGTTTCTAACGCTGAATTAATAGGCTGTTCAGATGAAAGAAAGTAACTTTGTGGTTTTTGTAAGACACCTAATGACGTTGTAACGTGCGCGTTTGAACCTGTTGATGAGATCCTCCAGTGTATGTACGTGCGACATTAAAATGACACTTTATTAGGATCACTTACCCATGGTTCTATTTATTAAGCTGTTCAAACTGTTTTTTAATGCTTTTGATACTGTGGTCCTATAGAGTGACCATTCAAATACTCTTCTTTTGCAGTCAGCTACTTTCACATAGCTTCATCTTTCTCAGTTTCTGCATTTCAAAAATCAAATTAAATTTCGTAGTTTTCTTTGAATTTTGACTAAGACCTCCTTTGGATTTAAAAGTGATGGACTAGATATTCAAGTAGAGTTGAAACTGAAATAACACTCAAGCTACCATGTTCGACTTCAGTTTCCGACGAGACAGGGGCACCCAACGACTTTTTTCCGTAGAGTAACAGTTTCAAGGAGCAAATATTCCCTAGAAATTATAAAAAGTTCGAGAAGGCCTAAAACGCTCTGGATAACCGTTTCACGCTATTCGTCTAAGATTGTCGGAGATTGTTTTTTATTCACATTTTACTTATTACCAGGATATAACTGCACTAATAAGAAGGTCAAAAATTCGGTGTGAAGGCAAAAGTCCCCAAGAATCACTTTATGAAAGTATGGCTACTCTGTTTCCTCAAACTTTCGGCATGACCTGAAAAAGCCGCATATAAATCTAAAACTTTTAAGATGGCCAAAGTTCCCTTAAGACAACAGAACAGATAAATAATATTTGGGGCAGCTCCAAAGTTAACCTTAGGCTTCTAAAGCATAGAGAAAACCATTTGCGACACTTCTGATGTATGTAATTTGGAAACTGATTCGATCGTTGTATGCCTCTTGCCAGAGTTGACTCGGCTCAGAAATGTTCAGTTCTTTTCCGTCTGACGGAAATTCCTAGCAAGTGCGAGGTCAAAACGGTAACGGAGAGCAACGAAATATGGCAGGAAATAACTTCAATGAGATTTTTTTAGTCCGTCTTGTGACCGTTGCAGAGTCGAGACTGCTCGAAGCGCCGCATTATGATTTTTCGAAACGATATCTACTTCGTCAATCAACATGAAACCAGCGACTACTTGTCTGAAATCACAACCACTTACGAATTTCGTCGCGTAACGGGGGGTACGTAGAATCGTTACGTACGCTGAAACAGGAATAGTAGACTACAAAAAATGTAGCATGCATAAAGGTTAGGTAATATTTCTGAACAGTATTCCTACTACTTCATTTATCCCATGCAAATTATTCACAGAACAAAACAGATTAAATTTGTTGCAAGGCAGAATTCTGTACTGAGATTGCCTTGGAAACCAAGGAAAGAGAATTCAACTACCAGTTCGCTTGCAGCTTTTTTAGAACATGCAACTTTTTCTGGTCCTAGAACTTTCCGTTATAATTCTACAATACTCAGTAGGGGCCACGTCCAAACTTGACTATTGCCACGTCATGTTAAGCTTGCAGATTTGTACTGCATTGCAGTGCAACCTAGAACTCCCCCCCCCCCCCCCCCCCCCCACTCCCGCCACAAAAAAGATCGAACAACTTTCATTACATGGACTTAACTTATGGGCCGATTCCGAAACGCAACCGTCTTATTTGTCCCCACATTCCGAAGGAGTTATATTTAATTTGCAGAACACTAGAGAACAAAGTGTCATAATATTCTCAGACGAAATAATTAAAACAATTATGAATAAGACAGAGAGATATTCTTTACCAATTTTAATGTTTTCTGCGAGTAAGTTGATATCCGCGTATGGTTAAATTAAATTACAGCAATATTAATCAAGTTAATTTTCAAAGTTGTGCACCAGTTGAGCCTTAGCGCATTTCTTGGTGCTCAAGAAACAATAGTCGGCAACCTTAAAAATTCTAAATACCTGTCTCTGATCTGAACCTGACGTGTGATCATATATCACTCTTGAAAAGAACAATGTTCCTTTACAAACCTTGTCGGAATCGTAGCCTTGGTTCGAGAAGTGCCAGGGGGGACCACTTTATATAAGCCAAAAAGGTATAGCTATGTGCTACCCCAAGAGGTATGGTTTTTGCGCAGTTTCGGTCTTAAAATGGGTGTATAGACTTTTCCTATTTTGGTCTGGAACCGGGTATGCTTTTCGAGAGAACTACGGGAGTGTATGAACGTATTTGTCGTTTCAAGAAAGAATAATTTGCAAATTCGAAATAGATTTTAAGTCATTTTGTTCGCGTTCTAATTTAAGTAATTATTACATAATTTCTGCCCACAATGGATGGCGGGGGTGAATTGAAACTTGAAAAAATTGGGCCAACATTTTCAAGTTTTATGCCTGCAAAAATCGCCAAAAAATTGTTATGGTTAATGCTCCCTGATGAAATTTGTTTGATATTTTACTCATATCTCTAACAGATCGTTAATATTGCACGCATGGGTAAAAGTACGAAGTAATCATTACTTAGAAAATTATCTGTTGCCGTTTTAGGTCAATTCTATTAGTACAAGCTAGCTGTATTAATAGTCGCTCCTTGTAAGGGAATCTTGATACCGGAATCGAGGAAATTTTTGTTTGTGGATTCCGGAATCCGGGAAAATTTTGTTTATGGAATCCGGAATCCTAAGTTTTGAAACCCGGAATACAGCTCAAGGAATCCAGAATCCCACTAACGATTGGAATCCAGAATCCAAGTTCTACTAAAAAGACTGGAATCTAGTAATTGGAATCCGGAATCCACAGCGTGGAATCCAGAATCCAAGACTGGCTTGGATTCCCTTACATCAGGGGCACCCAACGTCAATTTTTGGAAAATATCTGTTCGGAAGACGATTTCAGATCTACAATCTTCAGAACATTTGTTGTAAAATTTCTTGCTTGCCTGCCTCTCCTAGTATTTTCGAACATCTAAAATTTTTACCCTAAAAAGGTCACCTAGAATTTTCGAGAGCCTCTTTTTCTGGCTGACATTTACGAAAAGTTAAGTTTGATCCCTAGAATTTTCGGATCACTAGACTTTCAGCTAGGAAATCCGAACAGATGAAAAATTTATAGGGGATAAAAATATGCCTATATCTACCGTTTAAATACTAAAATACGTTTAACAATTGCAAAGCTATGTTTAAGTGGTTTTGAACTATATTCTCGTTGGGTGCCCCTGTTACATGAGGCGATGATGGAGGAGGACCCAAAACAGCAACATGATATCTTGGTGACATTGCTCATTTAACATCTCCACAAACAGTTCTGCACAAACAAGTTTGCACCAAGGCAAAATTGTTGTGTCCACTGTCAGTCTTAAGTACAGGCGATTTATAACTGACCCCTGAACGGAAACAAATAACATCCGCGCTTTATAAAACAGTTGAAAGACACTAATTTTTATTTTATTTTTTTTTCCTAAAATGTCTACAACGAAGAGAATGGTTGCAATCCCACACATATTTTACATGAACGGCGCAACTTCTACCTCATTCCAGGAAATCGTGGTCTTTTACATAGTCAAGTTACATCCACTATATTTAAATACTAAACATTTTTTAAAGTGATATGCTGATAGACTTCATTTTTTGTGGCGCGCGCGCGAGTTAGGCGAACCTTAACAAATTAGTGAGGCTCAAACAGCGGTATTAAATATCTAGTTTCCGGACGGATTGAGACCGAAGCCAGGGTCAGGCCAAGACCGTCGGAATTAAACATTATCCGTTATCCAAACAATTTGAATTTTATGTTCCAAAAGTCCAACTTTAAGACGAGGAACTTTGCTGAGATTATCAGAGGATAATTTGCCTGTGTTTATTTTCAGATTTTAAGTGTTTTCGTTTACTATTATTCAGGCGCAAGCTCACTCTGTTCGACGGCCGGCGGGGTGGGGCGAGGGTTGCTCCCATGCTAACGCCTCCTCTTACGAATTAGATAACAATATTTACTTGTAAATGGCGACGACAACTTGATAGGCTTATGCATTGAACCTCGACGGAGTCATGGAATATTGTTTTCTCTCGCTCTCGCTGCATTGACTGATATGTTTATAGTTTTAGGTAGGCGGGATTTTGGGGTATGCAGTATGTACCTGGCGTCTTTCTGAATCTGGTATACGGCTTGGTACCGCGAAGGTGAGATTACAACCGGCTGAGTACGTTGCATGCTTACTTCAGGTTTGGCATTAGCAACAGAAATGTTTTTGTTATTTTAATGAAGTGTACGGGTATAATGATATATCCTTCTGTCTTGGGTAACCCACGGCTAAGTCAAATTTCACAAATATTTAAATCCTGTCTTATCTCGTTCGATTTGGTGATTAAGGCAATAAATTGCTTGTGAAAATAGAAAAGGTGGAATGGGAGTCAACTCGGTTCTCACGAGAACACTGATCATCGTCAAGCCACAGAAAGGTTATGTCGTTTTCGGAGTTATCTGCTTAGTCATGAAATGTAAGAACATTCTTTTAACTTAATCACTAGAAGCATTTTAAGACTACAAATTCCGGAAGGATATACAACTAGTTATACAGAGGAAGGAAATATGATCGAAAATCCCTTAAAACAACTTATCTGAAACACATATTTAATTGTTTTTTGCTTTATTACATTTCGACAATAATATTCATCCATGACTTGAATTTGTTGAGTCTGTCTTTAGTACTATCAGAGGATAGGGTAATATCCCTGGTACCATTGTGCCGGGCTGATAACGGTTTTATTAACCATGGATATTAACGTATTATATACAGACTAGCTTTATTTGTTCTTGCCTGCTTTAATAATTAGTACAGCTTGTAAAATAGAGCTCGGCAATTCTGGTTAGTCCACGTTTCGTTTTCGTTGGATTGTTCAGTTTGCTTTTTTTTTGGCTAGCTAGATGGAGCCTTTCCTGGCGCCAGAGACAGATCGTACAAACTGAGGATGGACTGTTTTCATTGATCATTTTTCTCGTTTCAAAGCTTTACTATTCAAAGTTTTAAGGTTTCTGAAATAAGACAAAAAAAAATGAGAAAAACAATCAAGTACCTTTAACGCTTTCAGCACCAATGGTGACTGGCATCTATTTTCTCCTTATGGGTTTCATCAACGTGTTCAACGTGATGAGAATACAAGAAGAGATCACCAACACGTCTTTGTGTTTTAGACAAATTCTCCTCAATGATGCCCGGAGAAGTGTATTGATAAGGCTAAGGAGAATATGAATGTTGATATAACGGACTAAACGGCTTAATCATCATTAACTCTGATAAACATCCTGCATTAATAAAGTTGTCTTGTAAAGGACGTGGCTGTAGGAGTTCTCGAGGTGCACATAAACTACTCTCCATTGCTGAGTGTCATTTAGATGATTGAAACCCTGCCTCGGTTTAGTAAGTAGCTTTTATAGCTTTTTTTTTTTTTACTTAAATAAGTAATGCCTGGCTGCCTTTCTTCAATTCATGCCTATAATATGCTAACTTCGCCTTCTGTTTACTGGGTCTCATAATGTTGTTCAAACATGTATGACGAATGTGAAACAGGTAAAAATGGTATGTATTGGTAAGTAAGCATTGGTCCACGGTCAGTAACTGGGAAGCCTGTGGCATGAAGCGTAAAATTTGCATTTGCGGCTAATCTAGCTCAAGAGTTGTTGTTTGCCGCTCCCTACAGCTTTAAAATTACTGCTCATATAAAAGGTCAACTCAGTTAATTCATAGATGCCCCCCATGTTTGTTGAATAATGTTTTGTCTTATTTGGTCGCCTGAAATTAATTTGCTTGTGTACACACTCGACATTCCATCGCAGTTTAGCAGAGACGCGTGCAACTGAAAAAAGCTACGTAGAGTTTCTAGTAATAATTTAGCTTCACGGATCCTAGCAGGTGTTTGTTTTGAAGTAAAATAAGCTTAGGGACAAAGCAGGAAATTCTAACAAAGAAACGAACATTATTCATGCGTCGTAATTACATTTTGCCACTTTCGGTTCCTTTTGATGTTTAAAGGACTTGGTGACATGCACCGTAGAGATTTTTTTGGCGAATTTTACAGAAAAATGGACGTACGCAACGGGAAATCTGTTTACGAACTCCCCTATCAAGCTAAGGAAATAACAGTTAGAACAATTTTAGTGAAAATAAGTATTTTAACGAACGTACTGGAAGCAGAGCGAGAAGACGACCGGAAACTATATTGTTTATGGAGATGCAAATGTCCACATTGTTCTTTTTTACTTGTGAAAGTTCGGCAATATCGCTTTTATATAACTGCTTGAAAGCGCGGGTAAATAGCATGACGTTTCTAAGACCAAATATCATTGTCAGTCGTCGAGCGAGTGTCTTCAAATCAGAAATGCTTAGTTTATAGAAGCAAAACAACAGCTTGAAGCAAACTTGGTTGCATCTAATAATGAAATGCACCGCTCCAGGCCAATACAACCATTTTCAAGTGTTGAGTTACGGTGTTTGTGTCCATTTTTCGCGCGCCCCCAAAACGGTTAACCGCATGACAAAATTGATAGAAGATTTGACACATTGAATTCAATTTTTCAGTTGCCATCTGAGCGAGTTTTAAAGTTTCTCGTCGAAACAGACTAGTAGCTCAAATCCCTTCATCAATAAATCGGAAACTGGCGAACGGAAATGAGAGATAGATGGCATTGCGGTTGACCCAGTTTGGATATCGTAACCCGCCCAAACATAGGTCATCAATTACATCTATATCAGGTGGCTTATTGGCGAATTCATATCTGGTTTCTCTAACTCTAAAACAAAGAAACAAATCCAAACTCCAACTGTCAATCTTGATCTCGCAATAAAAAAATCTGAGCAAAGTTTAACCTTTTTGACCAATGTGGGTCGATTAACCTGGGAAAGCTTACAAGAAAAAAATATCATCTTTAAATTTTATCGGAAAGTAGACTTTTGAAGACCTTTCTCAACTTTGTGGAAATTACTTATTGTGTTCATTACACAGGAACAAATGCTTTGTCTGCCGTCTTTGTTCTCATCAGAATGAAACCGGAAGTCACATAGAGTTTGACTGTCTTCAGCATGCAATATGGCGCGTTAAGAAACAGATAAACAGACCGAACTCCTAGCTATTTAAGATCGTCAGCGCCGTTTGTCCGAGACTAGTGAAAGGTTCCGGGAGATAAAAAGATGTTCTGGTCATCGACGAATGATCGGGTTTGACTTTACCACGCGCGACGCGAAGACTTCAAGAATACTCTAAAGTGGGCGTGCATATGACGTCACAAATCACAATTACACAAATACCGGTTCGGTCGTGGGCGGTGATTTTGCATTAGTTCGTTTGTGCTTAAAGTTGTCGTTTGCATTGTCAACTCCAGCGAGTGCTCCACGCGCGAGCCTTTTCACAAGTTTGTTATCGAACTCCCGCAAACCGCGCATCGTTTCAACCAAATTAGGATCAAGGTCTCTGGTTACCCACCCTCCTTGAAGTGTAATGTAACGCGAGTTGGTTTTATCTGCGAGCTGAATGGATAAGTTCACTGGCCAATGTCTCGATCAGTAGGAATCCGGACTTCTGCCGGATACATTCCTTTATTTCCTGATCTTGCTGGCACTTCATTTAGAACACGTAATTTGTGTGTGATTTTGCTGGACATTGGAGAAGAGTCTAGCGCGCTAGTTTGCAATATTATCTAGTAGTATCTTTTCAATCGTCATAGTAGGTGAGATAATAATTTTTTTGTTCTCCTCCACTCTCAAACTCCAAGGATTCTGATACTATATATAAACTGTGTTTTGATTAACGCAATGTTAATTGATGAAAGCTTTATTCATGTTCATTTGGTCCCGAGGGTTTACGTTTTGCCCAACGTACTCTTGTCCTATTTTTTTTTTAGGTCAACTGGTGGTCCCTGTCCGCTATGGTCGCATGATGACGCTAAGAGTTCATTTACTGGATCTAGCTGACTTTGGGGACGCCTAATCCCGGCGAAATAAATCCAAAGTGTTCTTAAGAGACGTTCATTTGAATGGCGATCAATGTTTGATGGCGGTAGAGACGACAGCGGTCTTTCTACACGAGAACCCTTTGGAAAAGACAATTGTATGGGAAAAGAGGAAAGTCGAAAACGACTCAAAACATCGTACTCGGCCACAAAATACGGTTGGCAAAGTTGACACGATTATAATTTCGGACAAGGATGAATATCATTCAGACTACTGCGTTATCGCCGCCGCCACGAAGCGGGCAAGCGTTCCAAACGCTCGTCAACCGGTCTTGGTGGCGGATCGTGACACAAGACTTCGCTTGTCGAGTCCTGCTACTAACAGAACGTTCAATGAATTCGTTAAGAGGTACACAGGGGGATCGACTTCACAAGGAGTTATAACTTCACAACCGAGGCCTTCGCACACAGTGTCAGGCCGGATGCAATCAATACCGATGTGTCGCAGTGATGTACTCCAAAGCAAACATCGTGAAGATGACGATATTAAGTTGTTTTGTTGCAATCAGGACGTGGATTTTCTGATAGACAACGCGACTTGTATGTGCGGGGTTAAAGCGGCATTGTATCATTGCTCTAAGGATTCTTACGATGAAGGCAGGTTATCAGAGCACCCCTGCACTTGCGGTCGCCCGAGAAAATCTTGCGTAGGGAGATGGGGGTGTTTGGCGGCCTGCTCTATCTTCTTACCCTGTCTTCTCTGTTATTTACCACTCAAAGGATGCTCGGGGATTTGTGTTTGTTATAAAAGACAGAATAGCGCCAGAAAGCGGCGCCAAAGAACTCCCAAAGATCCCTCTTGACAGTCTTCATAGTTAATTTATAATTTTATACCTAAGCGGGGTTTCTCGCGTCCTCAAAATGAAATTTGTCTATCAAAATGCATATGCCTTATTTATACAGTCATTGTAAATAACAAAATGTTTAATGAAGACATTCAGAAAGAAGTGATTGTGCTGGTTTGTTTAATCTGGTTCACAACGTCGAGGTGCTTGCCGGCAGTAAAAAACCGCCGCATGGCAAGCCATCGGTGTACATGTACGTAAAATAATTTTTATCAGAGTCGAATAGGGACGTGAACTTTTTATAGGTATCTGTTGGAAGTGATTGATCTCAGCAGATTTTTTTCGCGGCGAAACTAAACACGTCAGTCACCTTCCACGTTCTCTCCTAAATATTGGGCACATGTGGCTTCTCTGGCTATTAAATTTACAAAGAGAATTTTATGTTTTTATTATTACACGGTTTGATGGATCGCGTCTGTAACTATAGCAAGCAGGCGCTTGTGCGACTATTTTACAGACTCGAAATTAAAATTATTCTACTTTAATTGGCTTATTTGAACAGAATGTGATAATTATAGAGTGTTTCTAGATCGGCATTCATTGCAATGCACAAAAATAAACCACACACTGTTTTGACTAGCTTGAACGATCTGGACATAAAATTTGTCCTCAACTAATTCTACATCCAATATAAATTCAAAGCCATACTGCTTTTATAGAGAATTTTAAGTAAACACCATCTCGAGATCAGCAAGACCAAATCTTTATGAAGTTTCTTAACACAGATAAGCAGTGAAGCTTCATCCCTCTTTTGATAATAAGCCCATGTGACTTGGGTTCGTGACCTGTGATTTGGTGCGAGATAGAGTTTCCATATCCCCTTTGGCAAGCCACAACACTGACTACAGTCATTAATATTCTTTCATTGAGATGATGGGAGTTCACAGTTTCATTTCACTTTGTCGTTTCTTATCTTTTCTATTTGAAGTTGCCGTTGACGTTATGATCAATGTTCGGAGTCTTGGCTTTTTGCTGAACTTCCTCTCAAACCATGAATAATTGACCGCGATGTAAATTACTGAAAAAAAGGGGGTCTCTAGCGGTGATATTTTAAGAAGTCTGCCACCTTCTTAAAAGGGTACCCGAAATTTAATATCGTTCGGTACTTTCTAGCAGCCTGTATTAAAGTGACGAGTACACATGTACACATATACAAAGGTTAAAGTGTGAAGTAACAAATGTTTTTGTAGATTAGAATAAAGACCTTTGCCTGAGAGCGTGTTGCAGAATTAAGCGCAAAAATGCTCCATCTAAACTTTCGAATTCATATTTTGTATTAAAGCCAGGAATAGCAAGGTCCTCAGTCTGGAAAAAAAATTGTGGGGACATATATATATTTATTCGCAATTCAATATTTACGCAAATGATTTCTTTTACTGGGTTTTTATACTTTGACACGAACAACTTAACTGTGTATGATGTATTTAATACCACTTCGTAAAGCATGTTTTTAAGGTCAGGAAGGAACGAAATCCGGAATTCGGCGTCGTGTTGCGGTTTTAGTTGTGCCTTTTTATCGTCATGATTATTTCTTTAAGAAACCTTGTTTGTACCGTGGGATGTCACGTCTTTCGATGTTGTTATTATTGTTATATTTTATAGCATCCGTTAATATGACATTGCCAATGAGATTCAAGTACCACATATTAGTCTAGTTTGAAAATTGGCACCGAAATAACACACACACAAAGAAACCAAAAAGCGTGACGTGCATCTCAGCAATATCTGGTAAAGTGGAAGAACCAACGGAAATTTCTTCCCAGCAGCACCACGGAAAAGCCGGTAGGACATGAATCACTAGCGAAGAAATGATAGGAAACACTATTCTATTATTTTACGATTGACGTTCACCGATGTTGAACGACATTGCTGTGATAGAGCGGTGATATTGCTTTGGCGGTGCGCGCTTGTGAAAAATTGGAATGACCAATCAAAATGCTTTTCACCGTTGAGAGCTGGTGTGTCGCTTTTCCGGTTTTTAGAAATAATTATTTGGAAATGATCCATTATCCGTTGTCCACAATATAAGCAGTTTACTCCATAGTGGAGAAACTCTAAAGAGGAAACTTAAGTTTAAAAACAGCGGAAGACTATGTATCGGCCTCCAAGAAATGAAAGATCGCTGAGTGAGTTCTTTTTACTAGTTGAATGAAAACAAAATAGACAGTTTTTGTTGAGATATTTTAAGAAAAGGACGGCCAAATGTATGCAAAAGCTATTTCCCTACTCTAATTTAAGCATAATACATACGCATACAAAAAGGAAAAATGTTGTCTATGCTAATTCCGTTATGTTCAGAGCGATCATGGTCTTGAAGTTACTGATAATCGAATATCGAAGAGACTTAAAGAGCTCTTGCTGTCGTTTTCACAGATTCCGGTTTCTTTAGAAATAAAGCACAGAATTTGAAGCATAATAATACACGTGCGCCTGTTTGACAAACGAAGTCTTCTATTTAAATAGTTTCCTCTACCTATTCCCCATTTATATATGTTCCCTTTATCGCAAAATGCCACCGGTCCTAAACGTTCCTTTTTATTGGCTTTTGAACCTTTTACTACTCGAGTGTAAGGGAGGTTTTTGGAACACACGGTGCGTGAGGACATCGGACTCGCCGAGACAAGGCCTTACCTCAGGGATTGCGCTTTCCTGACTAAGACTGAGCTAAGGAAGACCTTGAATAGTGGCCAAAGTAAACATGGGTTTTTGTAACACCGATGTCCATTTAGTCTGTTGCTTAATGGGTGGTAAACTCAGAAGCAAACAAATTTAGGGAAAATTTAAAAAAAAAATTTGAACACGTTTCCTGCGAATGTTTGTCTGGTATTAAACATGTCACTTCAAGTGAAATGGACAAATCGGCCAAGGTTCAGTAATCATGCCAATTAGCTCATTCTCACGAAACAAGCAAGAAATCCTGCGATACAGCAGGCTTAAACTTTTACTACCCTTAAAGCAACAACATTGCTAGACTGGATAATATTTCGTTCCTTTTTTTCTCACTATCAAAAACACCGAAATGTTAATCCTATGTCCTATGTTTTTAACACAGGCAAGGTGGCAAGGGAAAAATATTGAAGACTGATAAAAGAAGTCAGATTAATGCGAGCTAGCTGTTTGTACTCCTTTTTACACACATGTAGGATTTTATACCCGATTTTTTTGCACGAAATTTTGTCGTTTAAGGCGGCACAAATGAAAGGAACGGAAGTAAGGTTATGATGACAGCTGACCCGGATATAGCAGTGTCAGATAAGAACCCCCGGATATACCATTGTCAGATTAGAATTTAAGTCTGCCAGCTTATGGGGTATCAGATGGAACATAGACCTTGTCAAGTGGATACAAACGTTATTTTCTAATGCTTAACTAAATCAGCATTTCTTCAATTGCATTGTGGGTGTGGTTTCATTGGAAGCCGTTTCTTATTTGGCAACTTGGTCTGATTTTCAATGGGTTCTGGTATTCAGTTTGAAGAATTTGGAGGCACACGTCGTTTATATTTTGATGTGAATAAAGAGGCTTCTAATAGGGCTGTGCATTTTGGCTCAGGCACCAACCATCATCAGCCGTGGTACCCGGTGGGGGAGACTCCGCATATGAAAGTGGTGGGGATGTTCGTCGTCTCGCTTAAGAGGTGTAAATTTCGGATTTTGGTCTCAATTAGGGTGTTCTGGGCGAAACGCCATCATGTTAAGCCGTGAAGGTCTCGTTTAGGGTTGCCCGCGAAAAAATATAAAAATATATATTTGATATGTGTATTGTTAATTCTTTTTATTTACTCCATTCATATAATCCAAGGTTTTTCATTTGTCTGTGTTTTAACATGGTCTCTTTTAGGGATCAAAAAAAGCTTGGGCCACGCCCAGATCGGTCTCCTTTAGGGGTTTAATTCAAAATTTCCGACGAGCATTCCCACCCCTTTCATATGCGGAGTTCCCCCCCCCCCCCGGGGCCGTGGTACGTGGGGGAGTTCCCCAGACTTATCCTACATACCTGATGTTTGCAGAGGGTCGGAAGGAGGGTGTGAGTGGGGTCACACTGTGTTGTTTTATTTAATGTCACGGCTAATGTTATTGTCCTGTGTCTAACAGTAACTGTTACGTAAGAGTACAACAGGTTTCAAGTAAGGTGTCACCTAGCCCTAAAAAAAAAAACAACAACAATCTTAGATGTTGTTTTGATATTCCTCGTTAGACCCTGTGTGAAGAAAAACAAATCCGCTGGAGATAAAAAGCACAATGCCCTTGATCCTCAATTCAAACACTTGCACATAAGTCAGTTCAACAGCCTTTCTTACGTTAGGTGTCACCGAACCCCAAATAGCAAATTTTAGGTGTTATTGTAGTATTCCCCATTAGACCCTCTGCAACGATGATGATGTCACGGCAATTCCTTCTTCAAATGTGTCTTTTGTTTAATGCTGTTTTGTCATGTTAGACTTTAACAGTTTCTTAAGTAAGGCGTTGGCACCGTTCATTATGGTTTTCCCCGTTGGACCCTCTGCAAAAATAATGATATCGCAATAACTCTTCCTTCAAAAGTTATCAATTGTTTTGCGATGTTTTGTCACATTAGAGTTCAACAGTTTCTTGTTAGGTGTCACCGAGCCCAAATACAGTCACTTTAGGTCAGGGGCACCCATCGACTGTCTCTACATAAATACATTGAAAACACTTTTTGGACTATCCTGAACACTTTTAGATATCTAGAAATGCAATCTAAGCGACGCTATGTAAAATTTGTATCTGTTCGGTTATCCTAGGGGAAGTTAATTTTTTTCGAAATTACAAGGGCTTCAGTGTTATTTTCCCGAAAATTTTAGCTGCAAATTATAGTTTTACGAAAGTGAGAATTTTTCTGGCTCCTCGCTCCATGCATCACATTTTTGAATCCGAAAATTTTAGGTTTCCTTTTTCTACGAGAACATAGCCTAACCTGGGGAGTGAAATGTGAAAAACTAAACTTCAGAAACTTGTAGGGAAGTAATTAGATGAGCTTCGAAAATAGTAAATGAATGGAACAGTCATCTAGAAATTTTAAGCCGTTCTCAAGCAATCGAAAAATCTAGGCCATATTTGCTTCTCCGAACAGATATTTTACAGAAAACAGTCGTTACACTCTTTTTTTTTTATAAGAATATTGTTTTCCCGAGCCAGGCTGAATATTCCTATTTTTCCGCTGATTTTAGGCTGTAAATATTCTTGCATTATTCTTAATAATACCTTATGACATTTCCGTTTTAGAATATATTAAGGTACCAATTATAGTTTTGTTAAATATAGTTAGCTAGTTTTGCCGTTTAAAGAAAGGAATAAATTAAAAACGTATATTTGTATTGTATTTACAGATTTTCACAACACGAAATTATATCCTTTTCAAAATCTCAGCCTGGAGTTTAGTCTTAAAGTATTCTTAAGATTTCGCAAATTTCAGCCTCGATATTCTTATAAAATATATTCTTATAGAAAAAAAAGAGTGTAGTTGCCCCTGCTTAGGTGCTATTGTGGTATTCTCCGTTAGACCCTCTGAAAAGATAATGATATCGCAGTTATTCTTTCTCTAAGAGTTATCTACTGCTTTGTGATGTTTTGTCATATTGGAGTTCAACAGTTTTTAAGTTCGGCGTCGGCACCGAGCTCTCACAAATAATGTTAGGTGTTATTTTGATATTCCCGTTAGACCCTCTGCAAAGATACTGACAAGTCTGTTGGTGATAATAGGGAGTGTAATGCCGCAAAGAAACACCATGTGGCCTTCATTCAAACAGTCACGCGTATACTTCAGTTCCACACTCCTTAGTTCGGTTTAAATATTCGAGCTCGTTATTCTCTAGAATACATTTTTCATAATTGATCTATTGTTTTGGGATTTATACTCTGGAAAACCTATCTATCCCTTTTTAGGTCTGCAATTTTCCGCCCATTCCTAATCTTCTTTCGAGTAAAGTTCTCTTGTTAAGTATAAAGGGATAACCGCCTTAACCTAGTGGAAGGCCAAAAATTTCATTCAAATTGCATGTTTCGAGTTTCAGTTGGTGCAAATTTAGAATATCTTCTAAGTCCCACAAACCATTCAGCAAAACCTGCAGACTCGACTGGTCTCTTTTCCTTTCTTTTTTTCTCTCTCTTTTCCATATCTTCTACTTATCGTGGCGTTCATAGACGCAGCGGACCTGCCATTTTGGCGGGAAAAAGTGCTGTAAAATGTACCTTAACATAAACCGATCCTTGAAAACGCCGTGACATAAGCCAAGTATGGAGTTGCTCTCTATGGCCGTTATGGTCTCCTGAAAGCGCCCCCATTGACAGAGGAAATGGGATTCGTTTTTCGGGAGAATATTGGTCCCTAGGCGTGGCTATTTTGTAATACTAAAGACAAAAGACAACGTATCAGGAAAGCTGCTGAATGCAAGCAATTGCAAAATGAAATCTGAAAGTTGTCGACTCATGTAAGTGAATGCAAAACGGTCTTGGATTCTAGATTCCTTGCCGTGGATTCCGGATTCCGGGTATTGGATTACAGTTTTTGTTGCTGGAATTTGGATTCTAAATTCCTTTAGCTGTATTCTGGATTCCAAATGCCATGATTCCGGATTCCACAATTAAAATTTTCCCAGATTCCGGAATCCCCCGGCGATTCTCTTACCTAGGGCGAAACCTTGACTTCCTTCACTATTATATCATAGGAATATCCTTTGTTGTAGAATTTGTTTACGAGGTGTGTTCAACAACAAAATATTCAGCCGCATATGACAAAATCATCATTAGGAATACTCGCTTAGAAATAAGGAGAGCGGATTATTGACGATTTCTAAACATGTTGCCCTGCCCTTCAATACCATGGGTGATTCCCCTTTGCTGGGGAGCGGGTCAGTGAATCCCAACATAGACTACCGCTTGCAAAAGTTAAAAAAAACAAAAAAAAAAAAAAAAAAAGAAGACAGAAACTCATTCTTACCCTTTTAAGTTATTATATTTTCCAGTCCTAGCAAAACGTCGTATGGGTAGAGTTACTAAGGTTCCTTGAAGTCGTGCATTTTTTAATGATAACCACCATGTTGCTCACGCAGTGTGCTTACAAACAGATCAGAAATTACAGCAACACTAGTTAAGGAAACTCACGGGTATAGTGCAACACAGGAAAACCGCTTTCAGGCACAGTGCGGAAGTTGAAGTCTGATTCAAACGTCCCACTTAACGGAGTTAACGGGCGCACACCAACTAGGAATGTATAGGTGTAGTGAGACACCACAAAATGACAACAAGGAAATATCTCACACTTATATTTTATCACTTTTGGTCTCCGAAGAGTACCTCGCCGCTTCTCACAGCAAGGTACCCAAAACGTCCCTAGAGGCAAAAGCGAGGGAAGACGACTGTATTCGCAGGCTACAAATAAATACGAACTTATAATTTATATTATTATACATTGCACTCATTTTCTGTCTTCTCATTGCCTGAGAGCCTACAGCTAATTTTGGAAATCAGGGTAATCTACAGATTAGTTATCTACTAGCAGATAACTGATTACTCGGTAGGTTACGCGCGCAATGCATGATTTCAAATAACAATTACATCAATCGAGGTTCTATGCAACGGTGTGTTTGTCGTTATTTTCTTACAATGTATGATAAAATAATTATTAGATTCGGTTTTTGTGATATCCTAAATAATCAAGGTCTTGTTACTATGCTATCAGCCTCGGCCTTCGACTCGGCTGATAACACTTACCTTGACCTTGATTATTCCGATATCACATTAACTTCATTCAATAATTGTTTATAACCCAGAAAAAAACGGGAATTAAGCACATAAGATATTATTTAATAGCTATTTTCAGGAAGATAATTGAAAGTCATCTGACAGCTCAAGGCTATTCAATGTTTCTCTGCTTCTGGAAACAGATTTACGGCAGTCATCTTGGTAGGGTCTCGCTGCAGACACGCCTTAGATAATCCTTTGCTGGCAACAAAAATATGCCAATAAAGATTCCGGGAACGAAATGTTGTTGCACTTTCATCTTTCTCTGCTAGCCCTTGCACCTAAGATGGTGTGAACCTGCCCTCTCCACCAAGGCCGTCAAACAGGATCACAGCCTCAGCTTCATTCTCAAAAGCCTGATGATTCTCTTTTTCAGTTCATTGTACTGAATAGCACGCTTCAAGTGATTTCTTCTCTTTTTCTCTGGCCGCAGCACCAAAAACTGACGGTAACGGGGCTTCTGACGTCTCGAGCCTCTGCTTCCCTTGATGGGAACTCCACCCTTGGAGAATCCGATAAACCACTGAGGATACTTGACAGATTCGAACTCGGAGTAACCACTGTTTGCTTGTATTTGTCGGAAGATACATCTCTTCAGGGTTCGATTTGTTTGTTTCTGCAACTGATAATTAGGGCTAAAATAAGTACTATGGATAATTGATACAGAAAGGATTTGTAATAGTGATAGGAATTAGCGGAGTGCAGTAAAAATCCGAGAGTAGGAACCTGGTTTTTAAGAACCTGTTAGGCTAAAATTTGCCAGTGAGGCACCCTCTATACAAGAACCTGTTTAGCCTAAGATTTGAAACAGGTTCTTCTTTTCGAAAATCTATAAAAAATTCTGTGCACTTGGGCAAATAAGATAGGTCAGCATTCAGGATCTTCTTTGAAGATAACTGGTGCCTTATCACTCGAATTGGAATGTAATATTGTATGTAGATTTTATATAAGGAATAAGCTTAATAACCCTAAATTCTCTTAGCTACAATGTGTTTTATTATGAAAATAAGGACCTACGTAAGAACCTAAATAGCCTAAATTTGTGCTTACAGTATCATTTGAGAAGAACCTGTTCAGGCTAACTTGGCGGGAAAATGCAGATTCATACTCGCGGGTTTTTTCCTGTACGATTCCGCGGAATAATCAGGCATGAAATTACTTGCCAAGTAATTTCATTTAAAATTACGATTTTGACTTACTACCCCGATTACACCTGAATGCGACGCAAGGCCTCATTAGCAGTTAAATGTGAGTCATTAGAATGCATGTGAAGTAATTGAATCAGTCAAGTTTCGCCCATTTTTACCTTTTCAAGCTCAAGCTGTACAGCCTCTTACTCATAATTTTTAAATTGATTTCGACTAGTTATCGTGGGCTATGTAGTTGAGTTTCATTGTCTAGAGAAACATTTGCTTCTTGATTTTCATTCGCTATATTAAACTGACCAATTTGACCCGTCCGATTTCAAGCTCTAATGATAATGGGAAGGATTAAGCAAAAAAAAAACAAAAAAAACAAAAAAAATGGACTGTTAAGAACCGATCACATTTGAGCATTTTGTTATGGACGCAATTACAATGATTACAGCTTGTCTGGGAGCAGTGGTTCATTTAGGGTCGGCCAGTCGGGCACCGTACATTACATTTATGCCCGAAAAAGAAAAAAGGAAAACTTAAAATTCTCTCAAATTCCTCTCACTAATTTCTTTATTTTACCGTATACTCCAATATTTAGTTGTTTCGTTTTAACTATGTAGAAATCATGACTCTCCCAGCAATTACGTAGTCTTATTTATAACCTTGCACATTTGAGCACGGGCGATTGCCTATAACCGTGTTATGTTCTGGAACCCCTACCATTATATTTCAAATACAAAAATAGACGCTTTAAATCTCCCAACTAAGTGATTAAAGTTTTTTTCAAAGGTGGATTAGAAAAAAAATCAAAATAGCATGACAATCGTGCCGCTCACCGTGGGAGTTTACTCTCTCCTAGTCGTGGGCAGTTCATACTGAAGGACTTTATTAACTGCAGCGGGGCATTTATAACCGAGGAGGGGTTAAATCGAGCAGATACGGTTATCTGTCATCGTTTGTTTGCCAAAGTTAACATGAGGCTGCCTCATGTGTTTGGGTAAGCTGTCCGTTGTCCCATTTGGTACGCTTTAAAGAGAATATCACGCAATAAACAGCATGACGCACTAGACCGCGGGAGGATAACTTTTGGTATTCATTGCATGAATAGAATCTCATGCAGTGAAAACGAACAATTACTTCACCCTGATAGGGCGAATAATCTAGACACCTACTCGCACGCGTGCACGCGATAAATTTCCAGTCGTTATGATAGTTATAAAAACACCGCTATGGACCTAACTTTTATTTTAATTCAGCTATTTTTACACTTGGTACAGCCGAGATCCTGTGATGTATTTTCTAAATTTTCATAAACCCGCTAAACCCATAAGCCTTTGCCTCTTTTTTTTTTTGCGAAGAAATTTTCGAGAGGCTGAAAATTCTCAATAATAAAAGTTAACATGGATCTGACCGTGAACAATGCTTCAAACTTTTTGAATATCTAAGTGGTCCTAAGAAGTAGTTTGGCTTTATCTACGTTTGTCGTATAGGGTTTTAAGTTGCTTTTATAGTCTTGTAGTTACTGACTGCCATCCATCAGCTCAGTACAGTAGGCGTAAAGGAATTCAGAACTTTTTCAAATAAGAACGTTTAATCGCCGGTGGCCAAATCACTCCCAGATCAAAGCTGCGCCACAATTTCTTTAACAGCTGAGCTTAGCCTGCCTGGTGATAGAAACGACGCGCGCGGGAGAGGAGGACAGAGGCAAAGTAAGAGGTAGCTTCCTCCCTAATCGCGCGCTTCCTCGTTCCTCGCGCCACCTTTTTAGATGCGCCCTAAATTTCTCCTGTGCCTGCTCAGCTTAGCGCAGGCTAAGCTGAGTTTGCCAAGATCCGCAAAAGGCCCTCCTTGAACAATTCCGAATATGCTGGCTTAAAACGGCTAGCTCATAATGTTTCGTGTTTCGGCCCAAATTAGTTAAATATGATATTTTTTAAGTCGATAATGTTGTCTTTGGGCGTTAAAATTCACCAGAAACCATCGGCTCCTGCCAGAAACCCATTTCCCGTAAAAAAAAAAATGACAGAACTTCTTTGCATATGAACCACGGATTTTAATAGAAATTTTGAAAGATTCGACACCAAGTGCCTTAATATTACCTCTTAACCACTCCTATAAATCAATGATTAGGATAAATGTTAAGAGATCTTAGCAAGAGAGCGGCACTCCCAAGTTAATTCGCCCAGAAAGAAATTAAATTGACCAAGGTCGTAATAAAAATAAAAAAGTCTTTTGTCTTAATCAGGATAGCGAAGGA
Organism: Porites cylindrica; assembly: GCA_964035525.1. NCBI lineage: Eukaryota > Metazoa > Cnidaria > Anthozoa > Scleractinia > Poritidae > Porites > Porites cylindrica. Next base: position 15,814,181 of record OZ037778.1, on the reverse strand, counting down.
ACGGGTTAAGGGCCAGGGTTTGAAGGCCTCAGTGGCACACTCCTACTCCCTAGCTGCCCAAACTTCCTTCAAGTGCCGCACCCATTGTTCGCCCGCGCAACAAGAAAGTGGCTGTGATTACTGAATGAAAACCTAGAGAGATTAAACTTCACGTATACGAGAAACGGCAAACGTCAGATTCAAGTTGAGAATTTCTCAAAATAGAAAATAAGCAGATAAAAACTGCTCAAAACAATTCTTATGGATAAAAAATTGCGTAAATCTACTAATTTATGCGTAGAAATAATGAACAGGAAAATGACAAGTAAAGGGGAAACTAGTACAAATTAGCGTTTGCCGTTTGACGTAAACGTGATGTTTAACCTCTCTGCTGTTAACTGAGGAATCACGAGTTGTTAGCGATTGCACACAAGGTGCAGACCTTACAAGAATTTTAGGCAAAGGATTGACCGATTTGTGTTATTTATACTGACTAATTAAATTAGCACAAAATAAAAGTTAAAAAAAAATTTCCTTACCCTGGCTACAAGTTCTCCTTTTTTATTCATACACAGATAGCGATTTGTCTTTTCCGAGCGAATCTTCAACCGACCAGTTAAGTTATCTGACTCAAGAACCAATCTCGCTGCAGGATAAAAAAGGCGTGGCATTAGCAAGCTGGCAAAAAGGAACTGAATGAAATGAAAAATATAAAAGAAAATGCAGGAAGACATGGAAACAACAAAGGGGAGAGATCCTATCTTCTTTTAAATTTGTATTTCGGCAGTTTACGTCATCTTCAATGTATGTTTCATTCCTTTCACGGGTTAAGATGAACTTAACAAATCGGCCTGCTCCCATTCTATGGGTCTTTATAGCTCAGTTGGTAGAGCACTGCAGTGCTATTAACACAGAGGCCATGGGTTAGAATCCCGTTGAAGTCCCGAAAATTTTTTCGGGATAAGTTGCAATTGCTTAAATTGCAATAAATAACCACTGCGACGATCATTTTTCATTTAAACACGGGAGAGTATTGAGCACATTATAGCTTGAAGTAAATAAAACTAAAATTAATCAAGATTTAGCGTTCGGGACAAGAATACGTTGGCCTTACCCACATTTCATACGTAACTTAAAAAAAATGTTCTCCGGTATGAGCTAGGATTGATGACGTCAAATGTTTGAGTGAAACTGGATCAGCCATCCACCAAGAGTGGAAGAAAAACCAATCAGAAAAACCAGAAAAAAATCAAAATCAATATGAAGATGCAATGATTAGGCTAATTTTCAAAATTCGAATTTGATTCGAGATTAATGGTCAGACCATAGATCGAGAAAGCATAGCTGTTAACGAAATGCCGGGTTGCCTTGTAAGACTTGTAAACACCACATTTTGTGAAACGTTCGTTGTATTAGATAGTCAGTTTATTTGGCGTTATATATTGTCAAGTTAGAGTCAAAGTACAAGCGTATACCAACGCAGGCTTCAGGTTTTGATACCGTTGTTCCTAAAAGGAACCGATAAATTCGTCTTAGGTATCTTGCATTTATTTGTAAGTCATTTTTCACGTCGTAGTCGCATGCTGACGTATTTTCTTGTAACTGCTTCTCGAAAGCTGCGAAAAAACTGCTGGCTATCAGAGTAAGGTTTATAGGTATGGTGTAAAGATAATCAGATAACCTTTCTACACTTGTTCGTGGTTAATTACTCGTTTAAAAAGGCTGTTTTGTTGTAGTAAACAAAACTTCACCCATCAAAAGTAGAGAGTGGACTTTTGATTTCAGAGATCCAAAACCCGCAGTTGTGTTAGGATTGTACGCTTCTTTGTAGCCTGAGAGTCATTTCATAATGCCTCCGTTTCCCTTAGAAAGAAGATCAGCACTCAGGGCTCCGCTCCGTACTGCAACCTCTGCTTCGCCGCATATCTAGCTTATGGACTTCTGAGAAATGAGCCTAAGTGTCTTCACGTTTGTTTTCTTTGCATTTAGAGGGAAACAGAACTGCCTTCGAGGAAATATCAAGGACACCAAACAAAAACCGCTAAAGCTGTTGTAACATGGTCTATAGTCGTCATAGATGATAAAAGATTGTTTCTACGAGGGTAGTTGTGATGAATATTCACCGCTGACAAGTATTTCAAAAACAATTATAAAACTTATGAATAGCAAGTTCGTCCAATACTTATGTTATAAGAGTGATTTTGAAATATTTTCTGCAGCAGGACTGATAAACCGGTAGAAAAACTGAGAGATTTTCAGTTCCACCTCTATTGGCGCGGCATGGCGTCGAACCACGTCCGAATTTGTTCAGAATTATTACCATTTATCTAGCCGGATGTTTGAAAACGTTACTGCCAAAATAGACCTCCTCCGTCAAGCTGGTTTTTATCTATAGTAGCCAAGAATATAAAAATTTAGGGTGCAACCATTACTTTTTCCTCATCTCCTTTTTTTCTTTCGTCTCGCTCTTCCTATCTTCCTCTCCCTTTTCCTTCGCTAGTGTGATTTTCTGGCTTATTGGACGCAAAAAACCCTTTTCTCTTTTGGCGTTCCTTTTCATTTGAATCGCTGCAAATTTCGGAAGGTAAGTATCCAAAAATCTTGAAATAATAACAGTTTTCTTGACTCATTTGAAAAATAGACGATTTCACTGAATGCACTGTACGCGCAAGGCATATGAGAAAGCAAAAAGAGAAAACAGGAAGTAGACATGAAAAGTCAAAGGCCGGGGTTGGCGTGGTCGGCACAAAATCAATAACAGGAACGATTCGAGCAGGATGGGTTAGGTTGCCATATGCGCATTAATTATGGTTCCTGCTGCGCGAAACATTGAATGTCAACGGTTAGTCATACTGAAAAAATTAGAGTTTTGCCGGAATCGTTAGAATAAGGGATTGCGTCGCACAATTGACCCCGAGCAAAAATCCTGCTTTTTCGTTTTGATAGGCTATGAAAGCTGAGTAAACAGTGATATGTACTGGGTAATTGATTAACAGTGAAAAGAAAGAAAGTGTCAGGTATTTTCGCTCCGTACCTTTAAAAATCTTAACTTACTCAAAGTAATCACTATTTACTTGATTAACTGTCTTCTGCAATTTCTCTTGGTTTTAAAACATCACTGGAATCAAACAAGTTTCGGAGGTTTTCTGATTCATGAAAAGTTCCGTCACTTTTCGAGAAACAGTCAAACATGTGCGGCCCATTTGTTTCTTCCACCTGCGGTGCAACCGACAAAACCATTAAAGACCCGGAATCGGCCCTCAATTTTCCTTTGGCTTTTCCTTTGCGCCTCAAAAAGATGATTTTCTTTCGGTGTCAAATATTCATTGTCGGCGCTGGTAATCGAGCCACGAGGTGCGCCCAGCAATTTCCTCCACAGGACTCCTACCAGCCGCAATGAATTTGTTCGCACGTACTTGAAAAACGTAACTGCTCTCAGTCTAATACAGAGCTAGTTATGTTCCAAATTTTTGTTGTAGAGAAAGATTAATGGTATACATGTACTTTTAACAGTGCAATGAGAAAGGTTATTTGATTTCGTGCTTTTTTTAAATTGACGTTTTATAATAGCTTATAATGTTATCAAAAGATCTCGAAACACGAACGTAATCGCTACAGTTTATCACGGCCTAATTAGATCACGACAAACCACGACTTATTAAATGTACATTCGAGTTCACTCGGCAATGGAGAAATAGTGTTATGTTGTTAAGTTGCCAATAAAATATTTTCTCTCAAAGCATGAAGTTTTGATAGCCTACAAAATTTTCTTGTTTTTTCTGCTAAAGTAATTAATGGCCGTGATTTTATAAAAACAAACTAAGGAAATCAAGGTTAGTTGTTGCTCAAATGGTTCTAACATTTTTTTGCGTGCAACTTACCGTATTCAGAACTCTTGTTGCCACGCGCATTGACTGCCGTGGCCTCCATCTGAATATGCTTGGAAGATGCCCTTGAATATAGACGAACTAGCCGCTTAACGGGAGGAGTGTTGAGATCTGACTTGTCGCATTGAATTTTTTCCCATATCTAGACAACGGAGAAAAAAATAAACGTTATTACGATGAAAAGCTTTTTCAGAAATGTGACCCAAACTAAACTTACCGGTATGGAGTCATCTTCGTATGGACACTTCGATCGATGACGAGCTGCACTGGTTATAGAAATTAACGGAAGGCTAGAAAAGATTTATGTGAAGATATTATCAGAATCACACGTGTGGGCTGTTATCTGCAACAGTCCCCCTTTCAAATTGTCAACTTACAGGATTAAAATAAGCCCACAAATCCAATTCAAGGGTGACCGCCTGATCTCCATTGTCGAGTTGTGCGGTGTAGTTGCTGACTACTCACTCGAATGTAGAAACATCCGATGTCGCGATTTTGCGAGAAAGTCTCAACAAATTGCCCGCTTTTATACTGTTTGTTACTTCATCTCAAGGGGAGGTATTCTCGTCATTTTATCGCCTTGCCCTGAGTGTAAATGAGAAACCGTCAGAGCCGATATCAGTGGGATTTCATCAGTCGTGTCCTGTTGCATTTAGCCCCTGAGGTGAAGGATGCTTTGGCTTTGTTTGGTTTAGTAAGACACACTGTTTTTCTTTACGATAAATTTTGAGGGCGGCTTGTCAAGAATATTTAAGTAAAAACCAAAGTTAAAAATTTTCCGGAATGTGTGGTACATTTGACTGAGTTGGACAGGAAGTATATATTTTTTTTAGGTGGCATAACACTGAATGAGATGGGAACATGATCACCGCACTGCAACCTCTCTGGGTTTGCAATAAAGGAGAGCACATTAACAAATGCTTTTTTAATGACTATATAATATTTTATCTCTTTATCGTCTCCTAGTATTAAGTAACCTACACGCTCAATTGAGAGAAATTGCTCAGTCCGACTTATTACAGTGTTGAATAATGAACCCTTCTTGTTTCAAAAGCTCAGGTTTTCTTTCACCAAATAAGCTCAACTACAGCACAGTTCAGGTTGTCTATTTTTTTTTCAAGCCTTCCGTTATTTAATCACACTTTTGTCGTTAGTAATAGGCCTTAATTTTTCTTTCTTTTTTGTACCTGGAAGAAGTGAAGAAAACTAGTCTGATCGTGTTCAGTAAGACACACCATTGCAGGAAAACTGCAGGAAAAGTTATGCCCGCAGCAATGGCCCGTTTTTCTTTAAGTTGTTTAGCAGATGGCGATACAGATGTGAATTAAAAACATTCGGCATATGAAGAGTTCTGAGTGCATAAAACTTTCTGTCAACGTCTGCCAAGTAGTTTTCTCGTTATTTATGGGATTAGCGTGGATATTTGCATGTGTCAAAGATCCGGACCGTATGCTCACTGTTTAGATACACAGAAGTGGAATTGCAAGGGTATTTTGGGTATTCCTTTTGCTTCCAAACTAGTATGGCAGCTTCATAATCAATTAGACTAGTATTGTAGCTTCTACTCCTTGTTATCGGTAACCTTTTCAACTGCAATTTCCGGTGTTAAAACGTTCAATGTTTTACACTCTCTGTACTCCGCAGAAGTCACAGAACCGATCAAATATCTTTCTACATCAAGAGTACTGTTAGGACCCCATTCACCTCTATCCTGCCACAGTCATTTGCGGAGTGTATGGTATAATGTATTCATTGCATATTGCCACTTTTGTACATACGACTGTCTTTAAGCTTCGTTTGTATTAAAAAACGATAAAAGCATAGACCGCGAGCCGTGTGCTATTTTCCGTTTGACAGAGTCACAGTAATTTACATAATTTTACTTTTTCGCCTACCGCGCACGGCTCTGAGCAGCTGAGAAAAGGAGGATGACCGCTTGCGGTCTAATAAAAGCGGCGACTTATTGTGAGATCTCCATCTTTTCCGCCAGAAAAAGTAAGACGGCATAAAAACTTTGAATCACTGCAAGGCACTGGGCACACCCTTATACCTACTGTGCGTGAAAACCTGGCTCTAATTAACCTGTTTCTTATTTTTGCTAGTGAAAAATCTGCTTGAACAAATAGCTCCTCTTTGACTCAGTTGACTGGGAACCTGGCGGCACGCAATAAAACACTTGGTTCTCCAAAAGAGGGTGTTGATGTAAATCTACATAATGAAAGCTCAGCTCATCAGTAACGGTTGGTGGCAAGCTGATCTTCGAGTCCTATCAGCACCCGCGTTTTTATTAAAAAAACGTCTACACCTTGGTCGAAGTAGCCTTACCACCCAAGATTACACTGTATTGTTGTGACCCATTTACTTTGTTATACTGGACAAAGAATGCTTTGATTCCTACGCAGATGTTGCTTTTCTCCTGGCGCTACGCTCGATAGGTTTCTGCAGTCGCGTGGGTTACTTTTGCGGGAGTAGAACCGGGAAAATTGAAATTAATTCGCTCTCGAGTCTTCTGAGCCGGTGTGAAATTGTTTTTTATATGACAAAGATAGGTTTAATAGAAAAAGCAGCCATAAACTCTAGTAAACTCTTCATGTCCATGCGGCTTTCTCGTGAGAAAAAACCAGGAAGTTGTACACCTTTTATGCAGCTCACTAGCCGCCGACCCGGTAATTACATCATTGTGACAAACAGGATGTTCCAAGTATTGGCACTTCTTTATTAGAAGTTTTGTCTGCTTCAATATTGACGGCGTTTTTGAGATGTCAAGGGACCTAAAAGAGCTGTTCATCATTGGTAGATTCGAAGTTTCTGTAGTACAAAGTTAAGAAAGTCTTCATTACACCTGCTCCAGGGAAACCAATGGGAAATGTGTGAAAAGAAAGTGAGTGTGGATTTCTGGGCTATGGAATTATTCATGTATCGTGTTTTTGTTGAAGGCCATCTTTGCTACAACTTATTTCTAGTAACTCTTTGATATCCTTTTGTTTTCCACAGACAATTGGTGCCAGATGCATGAGACCTGGGTCGTATTAAAAGGACCCATCATTGTAAGTTTCGGCTTGTTCTTTTTGTATTTGTTAGTAAAATGATAGATGATAGCAAACCGTGAAGCAGCCCGCACATTCCGCCGCACGCTGTTGGTTCAGACTTTCATATTCGTAGCATGTGGGCCGAGTGGGCAAAAGAAAAACTTTCACCTCTTTCTACTCCTTTTCCTTTGCTCTCCCACGTAAGAGCTTCCGCATCACGTTAATCTAGGTCTTAATCGACTCTCATGTACTCCTAGACGTAATAATTTCCTAACATAGTCAGACGAGTCCCTTTTTTATTTCAGTTTATTTTATTGTTTTTGGAAACAAAAGAGGAATTCGTTGAAGCGGTGGAAAAAAATATTGCGGGATGCGGGATTTACTTGGGAGGAGCGGGAATGCGGGATTCGGACACCCTTCCCCTCCCCTCTTTCCAGACCCTTTTGTAAGCGCTGGATCAATTTATAAATTCCTTTCGACAAAAAAAAAAGTGTGCTTTTAGTATGCGTTTATAGCTCGATTTGAAAAAAGACTGGAGAATAAAACAAAGAGCCCCAGTAAGGTACGATTTAACCTGCGTAACTGAAGCGTTGGTTGGCGGAGCAAAGAAGACCAAAGAAAGACCGAGGAACCGGGATTTCCAGGTTAGGTAACGTGAGTAATGAAACGTCCCCGCTCTTTTACTCGCGTCATTTTTCGCGCGGCCTTTGACTCTCGTTCCTCGTTTTTTGCTCCCGAAACCGCTATGTACGATTTTCGATGTTCTCAGTTAAATCTGGATTATAGTTAACTATTAGGGTTAATTATTAATTAAAAGGACTAATGAACAACAGAGATCTTTTACGGACCTGACAAGCCAACGCTTATAGCTTCGGATCATTGGAATCAAAAGGGTTAACCTTATGCGTTTTCATAAGTTCCATGAAAGCACAGTTAGTTAAAGTAATGTATTCTGCTAAAATAAACTAGGAGCAGAATGACCTTGTTGACCATCGCATTACCTGAGCGGGTAGAGGAACAGGGGCACCCAACGGCAATTTTCGGGAAAACATCTGTTCGGAAGACGATTTGGGAACTAGAATTTTCGGAACATTTGTTGTCAAATTTCTTGCTTGCCTGCCTCTCCTAGGATTTTCGAACATCTGCAAAATGGTATAATTACCCATTTTAAACGGATATTTACCCTAAAAAAGGTCACCTAGAATTTTCGGGAGCCTTTTCCTGGCTGAAATTTTCGAAAAGGTAAGTTTTGATCCCTATAATTTTCGGATCACTAGACTTTCAGCTAGGAAATCCGAACAGATGAAAAGTTTTTAGGGGATAAAAATATGCCTACATTTACCGTTTAAATACTAAAATATGTTCAACAATGCTATGTTGATTTGTTTTGAACTATATCCTCGTTGGGTGCCCCTGAGAGGAAGGGCTGAACAGTGGAACGGTGAGTTTTTTGGTCTTTTTTATTTGATTCCAAAACGTTCATCTTCAGAGGCGTTGTGTTGTAAGCCAATAATTCATTAGAACAGTGATTTTTTTCTGAGTGACACCTATAATTTCAGCCTTTTTAAAATCAGTAACTTTTGCAGTGAATGGTGAGGTTTACGCCACTTCGGGCGTTCTAGCCTGAGTTGGCAGGCGTTAACTCGCAGTGCTTGCGTGCTTTCGACTTGCTACAAGCAGCTGTACAAGTCGACCTCTCATAAGTTCTAAAAAAAAACCGAGCGAAGCGATCTTCAATAAGAAGGTGGCACAGTGACTAAGCGAGCGACTATTATTTATTGTTAGTAAGTAAATTTTACTTAGTAGCGCTTTTATCAAGATCCGCGGCCTGCTATGCAACGCTCCTCCCCACTAGTGAGGAGGAGCATTGCGTGACGACACTAAAAACGGCTGTGTAGCAGACTACTGCCTGCCAAACCGCCTTGATTAGCTCTTCAGCTTTTTGCAAATGGCAACAAGCAAATAATCATGTATGAAAACGTGAAGAAACGTTGAAAGTCTTAACTTAGTTTCTTTTTCGGTTCAGTTTACTGACAGCAGAAGCAAGTTGTAAGGCTACGTAACCGATTTATCATATGATTTCATTTACATCGAATCAGGAGTCATGTGATCCATCTTTATCTAACTCCAGGAGATTGCTTTGCAACTGGTTCGGTTAGCCTGCGAACCGCAGACGCATTTCCGGTCGACCGGAAATGCGTCTGCGGTTCGCAGGCTAGTTCGGTAAGAAGGTTGATGTCCCGGCGGTAGTCACTATAATGGCCTTTGGGGAATCTCCGAAACACTTTAGAAGGCAAAACCACAACGACAAACCATTGAGGGTCAGCCAGATCTTTAGAAGACCTGGATCAGTAAAATCTTCAGTACCAAATTTTAATATTAAAACAGTAAATCGATCCTTACGGCAGAAGGAGTGATAGAAAAACTAAAGAAAGAAAACAAAATAAAATGGTGAATGATGTTTCCCGATATTTCGGTTCGCGACACAATATCCTTCAACTGGCGCTTAAAGAAAAAAGGAAAAAAATTTGGGAGGTTCCGCTCGAAAGGGTTACCTTTTTCAGGCTTCATGTGTATGAAAGGGTAGGGGTTTCATTGGTTGAAGTTTTAGAAAGTGTGGGGAAAACTTTCAATGCAGTCTGTGAAAGGTCCCAAAAGGGATAATAGACGCATTGTATGGCTGCGAAGAAAACTTTCTGGTTTAGTGATTTATTTTTGCCGCGCATTTACAGCAGTTAAAAGGGATGCAGCGTTCTAAACAAGTATGTCACATACTTGTTTAGAACGCTGAAAGGGGTACAAATTGTCAACAAAAGATATATGAAAGGGGTACCATTTCTGTGGTCTATAAAAGGGTATAAGGGGTTGAACCTCGGAACGGAGCCTCCCCGTACAAAATTATCATAAGTTAGACGAAGATATCCAACTTTTTAAGTATTGCAATGGGAAAGTGCTCCCTGAAACGAGGATCTGATGGCCGGAGATGACAGAGGATAACAAGGGTTCACCAGAGCTTAGTATTTCAGACCAGGGTTGACGAGGGCTGACCAAGTCTTGCAGAAACTGACAGAGGGTGGTAAGGATTGAGAGAGACCAAACATGGCTGACAAGAGCTGACAGAGGCTGGCAAGAGTAGACAAATTCTATCAAAGCCTTGGAATCGAAGATCTTCAAAGGGCGGAAAGAAGACAAAGAATGTCAAGGGCTGACAGAACCTGGTGAGCCCTCGTCGTCCATCTCTGTTAGTCCTTGTCAGTCCTTACCTCTGTCAGCCATTGTTAGCCGTAGTCAGCTTTTGTCAGCTCTTTTTGCTTTCTTGCCTCTTCCAAGCTATTGATAACCTATGGTATCCTATGCCAGCCCTTGTCAACCTTTGTCAGTCCTTATCCCCCCCCGGGAGGGGGGAGAGGGCGCGCTACTTGACAAAGCTTTGTACCATGCCATATGAAATACAGCCAATCAGAATACAGAAAAGTTGTTGTATATTCGACGTTATTACACCCAATCTTCCCATCGAGCGCTGCGATCTTATTCCCGCTGAAATTATGTAAGCTGCCACATTTCCAGCTTCAAGTCTTGTTTCAGCCATGTCAGAGCCAGATTTTTCCCTTGGCATTAATTTTGAGGTCGAAAACATAGCAGTAAATGAATACTTAAGCGACAAAACGCAGCTGGCGGAACAAAAATTTAATAATTTCGTTGAAGAACAAAGAAACCAGAAAACAGTAAAGAAAAATAATTCGGATGTTATCAAGTTTGTCAAATTTATTCAGGAGCCGCCTCGTTCATGTATTTTTCTCGGTTTCAGTGTCTTAAACTCAGTCTAAATTTAGGAACCTTTTAACAACGTTGAATTTTTGACTTGCATTCTTTGCATTTTCTTTCATGAATTTCAACCAACTAAGATTTTGGGTGGGTTTTTAAATCTTCTGTTCTTTTCCTCCCTAGAGTTTTAAACTCAGTGTGAATTTAGCGTTTGACTAAAATAACTTATTTGACATACAATTTTTCTACTATTATGAATAGGCCATTTGCACGATGACGTCATGTTACTACTACGACCAGAATCCTTCAGGGTTTTGCTTTCTTGTGCAGATTACGGCTTTTATTATTTAAGCCTCGCTGGGAATACCAAAGTTAAATAAGAAAGGAAAAAAAAAGGAAAAGGATTCTGGTCGTAGTAGTAAAATAACGTCATCGTGCGAATGGCCTTTTTTAATTAATAAACATTTTGTTAGGAATATTTATTACTAAACAATTTTAGAGTTTTAGAAACGGTGTCATCATCTTTATAGGCAATAGGAAACCAGTCCAGCGTAAACGAACTGAGTTTGCTGGTCATTTTGTCCGTTGACCGGCCAGTTTTCAGCCCTGTCCGGAAAGCGCTGTCAGCCATTTCAGCCCTGTTTTTTTTGTCTCTTCTACATGCTTTGTCACCATGAATACCTGCAATTTCGCAGGGAACAGAACGGTCACGTCCCAAAAATACCCGAAAACCACCCTATTCTTTTAACATGGAGTTTAAGTGAACACGTTTTTTCCACATCAACAGGTCAAACCTTTGCTAAATTAAAGGATGATGGCACAACGCAAAAAGGGTGATACACAATTTGAACGCCTGCATGTTAGAAAGAAATGCATGCCACCTGATAGCACTTCACAAGGAGTTTTCACCAGCAGTAAAGACAGTTAAGGTATTGCAACCTTTTTTATTCTAGTAAAAATTAGTAGTGTCAACATAATAGGCAACGATGAGTTTACTAATGTGGAACTTTCTGTCTTTCGCGCTGTCTTTCCCAGGTATACAAATGCTCAAACGTATTATACTAATAGGAAGATTATGTTTCCGGCGCTAAAAGCTAACATAAGACGGGCAACAAAAACGTGCAAGTTGTCTTGCAACACTGCTGCACAACAAAACAAAGTTTTATACGTGGAGGTTTCGCCCTGAGATCAAACCCCTTAATCTTTTATGTGCCATTTTTGAAAGAAAAGGTATCCCTTCTGAAAAATTTCATTAACAAAAGGAACAACTTTTACATACCTAGTAAATCCTTTTCAACTGCTGCAAATGGGCTGTCTTTGAAATATGAATAAATCACAAATCCGGAACGTTTTTGCGACTTTTTTTGCAGCCATAAAATGCATCTGTTAGCCCTCTTGGGCTTTTTTGAATACCGAAATGACAGATTTCCCTACCCTTTTATATGCTTCAAATACTGAAATCCTTATCCTTTCATTTGCTTAAAGCGTGAAAAAGGGACCCCTTTCGGGCGGAGCCTCCCAGTATAGGCCATTATAGGGAGCACCCCCCTCCCCCCCGGAGTACGGGTTCTATAGTTAGCAAGTATGTGAAAGCGCGAAGGGCTAGTAATAATTTTGGGCGCTATTTAATTTCTAAATGCAAAATAAGAATAGTAAAAAGAGAGAAAGAAAAAGCTGTAAACTACATTATAAACACATTATTTTTTTGTATACTGCAGCTTGTTAGGGGTTTTTGGTACCGAAATTAAGACATCATAAGAAAAAAATTGTTCAAGTGCCGAACAAGCCTCAAATGAGACTGTTGCTAAAAAATCCTGGAGGTACCTTTTTGCAAATCCAGGCAGATATGTTTTTGCAATTTAATATTAGTTTTTTTAAGTTTAAGTTTGAAGTACAAATCGACTGGCGGAAAGGTACCCAAGTTATCCCTTGAGGCGTTCATTTCTGTTTCGGATAAGCTCAGATCGCGTGGGCATTCTTCTAAAGATTTTAAATCTCGTTTACTGCAATCGGCAAACATCAGATTCAAGTTGACAAATTTTTAATTTCGGAAAAGAACAGATTGAAGAACTGTTTGAAATATGGATAAAACTGGCGCGGAACTATTGCCAAGTGAGATTCTCCAAAAACCACATGTAACTTTATTTCTAAAGTTTTTCATCCTTTAAGTAATTTAAACTTGTAATGTGCAATTCATATTTCATGGCTCATGTCACTCATCTTATTTTTTTATGTACAAAGCAATTTACGACGTTATGAAGCCTACAATTTATAGCACGAATAGAAGTCAAATAAATAACAATACAATGTCAAAAAGCGGATGAAATTGTAACAACAACAACAACAAAAAGGATTATCCTATAATTCTCTTACCCATTTCATATCTGCAAAATATCTGTTACTTTATGATTACCTTCATTTTTTGCTTACATTTTTAAAATTTTGTACAAGGCTACCAGCACTTTTAACTGCTGAGCATTCTATTTTAGAAAGAAAAGAGGCTAGTATACATGTACTTCTCACTGACGAAGTCATTTTACCACCTGTCAGAGACAGCAAAAGGAAAACGAGGGATAGTCCATTACAATCCTCTGTGGATGTAGAACATGTCGAAAAAGGCGGAAATAGAAACGGAAAATTCAGCTTCTAAGTTGTTTTTCTTATTTGCACTAAAACGTTGAATAAAACTTCCAACTAGCAATATATTTTTACATATGAGCAGTGAAATGGCACATGGAAACATATGCAAAACTGTTACTTTATAACACGTAAAGTAATCTGTCAAAAATACTTTTCAGCATCTAGTTTTTTACCACGCTGGCGTCAAAGCTATAATTTTTTTCTCCAGATAAATTCTTCTCGTAAGCTCCGTTATTTCAAACAGATACCGAATCAGCAAATAGCGATCTAGCAGATACCGAGGCGTCATTTTCTATTAACTTGCTTGATCCACTTTCCTATCCATCATTGGATTATGAACAATTTAGAATTCTTCTGCTTTAAGGAAAGCCACAATTTCAGCTCTTTTGGCAATCGACTGAGGAGACGGCTGAAATTCAGACTTCTTTAAACAACACAAGTCATAATGCTCCGAAAAGGCCATCTCTAAAGGCCTCAGATCCGATCTGTCATTGTATATGCGATGAGAAGACTCATCATTATCGCATACGGCATAAGTATGCGTTAATGGGCTTTAAGGTTTAAAGCACAGTTCAATCACCTTACAGGCCGTTTTTTTTTGTGCTCCTCACTGCATTGAATGGACAGGTCAGTGTTGGTTCTCTCATCTGATAGATTTCGACAATAGCCTAAATGACGCACCTTCCTTATATACTAAGTTCTGTAATTTTCCTCACTGTTCATCTATCACTTGACTGTGTTAGATCAGTTTCTTCTTAAGCCATTTGCCTTATCGCTAAAGCAAGTTATAAGAGCCCTTGGAATGTAAGTTACTTTTTTTGAAACGTCCAATTTAAGGTCTTCCTTTGGCTCAAAACTGTAAGTGAATAATGCAACTTTTTTCTTGAAACCGAACGTACTCACTTCTGCTTAAAAAGGTGCTTACATTGGATACGTTAAACTCTAAAATTGAACAAAAAGACGCATATCCCCTGAAGACAAACGCCCCTAAGCGTAGCAAAATCATATTTGCCTTAATGGTCCTAGTTTTGAGCATTAAAATGCTCAAGTTTATACTTTTCGTAAGTGATGGGAGTGGGAATGTGTGAGAGGTGGATGGGTCAATGGACTTAAGAATTTGATTTAACACAGTTTAACATTACTGATGCCAGCATGAAGGTCAAAAAATATAAACGGCAAAAAGTGGAGTCAAGCAAGAAAAAATACTATCTTAGCTATGGTTTTCATTTGCTGTTTTACGGCGTAGCTTTCTAAGTGCTTTCTGTAATCGCTTTTGTGATCTTTTCTTCATCTTCTTCTCTTTCCTTTTCATCTTGTTCTTACGCTTCCATGAGTTGGAGTATCCTGGATGCGGCATTTTTCTCCCATTTCCAGTGTTACCAGCGTTTTCCTTAGTTCTGTATGCTCGTAGCAGCTGCTCAATATGATCTCGGAGTCCAATGTACAGAGAATCTTCCACATTCTTAGTTTGAATGATAATTTTTGAAGCTCGTTCAATGAACTGAACCGTTCTTTGTCCCCTCCGTCCTTTGTGTCCTGGCCTCATTTTGCCGCTTTTGGACACAGCTATAGTCCAATTTTCATTGTAGGCAGACACGAATTCTGTGTAGTGATTTTCAGCGTACTTCTCGTAAAAGACACACCTTCTCGACCTTGTGGCCTGCAAGAGAGGGCACATCGTTTTACTTCTGCTATTTTACCATCGAAATGATGAATATATGAATTTCATATATTTGACGAAACTCCGCAGTTCAAATGTATGAAATTTATATATCAAGTTCATTATAAATATTTTATCTTCATCTTTCGCGGGAGTATTACGAACCCGATTTAATGGCAGCTCCCAGCTGGCTAGCTGGCTCCACTGGTTAGAGCGTTTCACCGGTATCGCAGAGGACAGGGTTCGAATTCCGGAAAACCTGAATTTTTCAGGCCTTTTTTTGGCAACTGCAATTCATTTTCACCGACTATCATTTTAATCTCGTACTCAAAATCTTCCCTTCCGGGAACTTAAGAATTCAAACTCCCGGTTTTAATTGGCAAAGAAACGAGCTTTGTTTAAACAAGCAAAAATATTAAACACTATTACCAGTGACAATAAGAATCTAAGAGTACAGGTAATCAATCTCAGCGCTCGTATAAAAAGTTTAATCTTCTAGTTCTTCCCGCCAAAGAAATATGTAAAAGGTTTTCAACGGTGTAAGAACTGCCACCCCTTTTGGGTTTTATGGGAGATACACAACTAAGAAAAAAAAAACCCTAGTGGAAAATAACCCGGTGACGTTTTCTCCGAGAACCTGGTGAAGATATATATTGCACTGGGTCTGTTACAGTGGGGTGTATTCTTAGCCCTGTTAGCTTTCATTTCACTAAGTTTTTTGTTCATTCATTTACCCTTTGCTCTGCCTCACTAGCATTCGTGCTATCAGTACTGCTGAGGGTAAATAATTTTCCGTTATGTCATGTAAGAACGAAATGTATGAAAAGGAATCGACGGAATATTTATGTGATATTTAAAAACACAAAGTAGAAGTGTTGTTTGTACCAGTTTTCCAGAAATAATTCTCCCGTATGTCAAACACTGGTTTACATGTTTGAGGCAAACACTTGAATGTAAGCATTAGTTACAAACACACTGGCGCTAGTTACGAAAACCCTCTTTTTCTGTCATCTCGATTTTCTAGAAGTTGTGTCACGAAATTTACCATAATTCAAACGGCGAGAGCTGCCACCAAATTGGGTGAAACATAAAAAAATCGTTAAAAACGTATGAACAACACAGAAAATACAAAGAAATGCACAGATGAAAAACTTGAAGAAGATTAAAACGGATTGCAGTACTCATAATTGGGGTTTTTGAAAACGCTGTGGCTATATATGGCCGGTAACCGGTCAAGGTGTTGAAAACACTAAATGGCCGGCAGTCCTATATTCTCAGCAAATTTCACAAAATCGAAAGATTCTAGCTAATCTAAACTATCACGTGTTGATTTAGAAAAGTCAAGCGATCCTGAAATGCTTTATAGATCTCAAGTCTAGTGTTTGGTTTACGCTCGGCTCAGGGGACGAAACCATGTTTTGTGACACTTAGAACTTTTTTCAGCTCGACTGCCGGTCAAGGTTTTCAAAACACTAAATGGCCGGCAGTCCTATATTCTCAGTAAATTTCACAAAATCGAAAAAATCCAGCTAATCTAAACTATCACATGTCGTGATCCTGATCAAATCAGCCGGTTTTGTGGGATTTCTATATCATGTTTTTGTTTGTTTGTTACTATTTTCTGTCCAAAGCATGGCGTGACAGGCGACGTTTGACGTCATACTATCTTGACCTTTCATACGGCCTTTTGCGGAAAACCGGCGGGAAAAGTCTCCACGCGTTAGTTGGTCTGCTGCTTCTGGAGCTGAAATACACTTCAACATTATCTTGTCGACGATTTTGTGAAGTTTACTGAGAATATAGGACTGCCGGCCATTTAGTGTTTTGAAAACCTCGACCGGCAGTCGAGCTGAACAAAGTTCTAGGTGTCACAAAACACGGTTTCGTCTTCTGAGCCCGGCGTAAACCAAACACTAGACTTGAGATCTATCAGGGGCACCCAACGAGAATATAGTTCAAAACCACTTAAACATAGCATTGTTAAACTAATTTTAGTATTTAAACACTAGATATGGGCATATTTTTATCCCCTAAAAATTTTTCATCTGTTCGGATTTCCTAGCTGAAAGTCTAATGATCCGAAAATTATAGGGATCAAAACTTACCTTTTCGAAAATTTCAGCCAGAAAAAAGGCTCCCGAAAATTCTAGGTGACGTTTTAACGGTAAAAATCAGTTAAAAATGGGCAATTATAGCAGTTTTTAGATGTTCGAAAATCTTAGGAGAGGCAAGAAATTTTACAACAAATGTTCCGAAAATTCTAGATGTCAAATCGTCTTCCCAACAGATATTTTCCGAAAATTGTCGTTGGGTGCCCCTGATCTATAAAGCATTTCAGGATCGCTTGACTTTTCTAAATCGACATATGATAGTTTAGATTAGCTAAAATCTTTCGATTTTGTGAAATTTACTGAGAATGTAGGACTGCCGGCCATTTAGTGTTTTGAAAACCTTGACCGGTTACCGGCCATATAGCCACAGCGTTTTGAAAACTTATTAGGCTAACCGTTTTAAAAGTTCATTGTTGTTGTTTGTAACGTGTGATTTAGGAGAGATATTCGTTTGATACGGAGCTGTGATTTTTTCATTTACGATAAAATTCCTCGCTAACGTCATGTTCCTTGGCGAAAAAAATACCGGTGTTATTGGCAAGTTTAATCACGAGAGGAGCTTTATCCTCTCTTGGTTTAGTCCATGAACAAGACAGCCGTGCTGGAGACTGCCCCTTTGACTCAATTTCGAAGTTTTGGCGCCAAAATTCTCTTGTGCATGCCAACATCCTTGTTGCTTAATATGGCTTCCTCATACTTGCAATTAACTAGCTTTTATTGTGGCACCATCCGTGTGTTAGGACTTTAAGAGAGCTTAGAATTGAATTTGGAGCTTTTCCAACTTTTTTAAAATGGTTCAGCTAATTAGGTTTAAGATTAGTTTGATTTGATAAGGATATAATCCCCTAGGCGTCTCCTTGGATCTCCGAAAATTAAAAAAAATATTCTAGAAAAACCATGGATTATTATGTAGTCTGAAAAACTGTGAACGATACCTTTTTACTTTAAATATGGTTACAGTTCTTGATGTCTTATTGAGCAAGTTATTCAGAAACAGGCTGGACAGGTTGGACTGAATTAACACAAACTGACATTCAAATCAGTCGCAGCCAAAACCTACCATTTTGTCGAACTCATTTGACAGTTACTTCCATAATACGTTTGTTAAATGGTTAAGTATTTAATTTAAAAGGTTCAGTTGCTTATCACTTTTTGACATGTTCAAGAAATCCGTTTGGCTATCTTTTGTCCGAAATGCAGGGAATTTTCCCATGCGTGGGTTATATTGACCTAGTGTCATTCCAAGCCAAATATGTGGACAGCTTCACACGCGCAACGCCTTTTTTTGGAACCATAGCGGACACTACATTCTTCTTAGGAACACAAGTGACTTGGTGCACATAATTGTGCTAGAAAATGATTGGGCTCAGTAAGTACAATCCCCTGGAATGCTTTTCTCCAAGGGATGCAAATTTGCCAGATTCCACTGCATTATTTAATCCTTCCTATTATTAAAGAATACACAGCACACTGTAAACATTAGGGGCATAATATAATGAAATGACACAAGCAACAAGAGTTACCTTTCTGCCGATAAACGTTGCATTTCTTTTTATGCACAGGTAGTAATCAGTCAGCGCTCCGCGAATGCGTACCCTTCCGAAATTGTCCGATTCAATGACCAGTTTAGCTGCAAGAAAAAGAAGCAAGGATACATCATTTAGAAAACATTCTCATGACGTGTCAAACAACTCAGTCTGGTTTGTTTGCACAGGATAAAGTTCGAAAATTCTTTTCGGAAGCTTTTGCATTGTGTCTAAGAATGCCTTAATTTTTGATATGTGTTTCGGTTTATCAGCTTGGGATAGGCATTTTCTAATCCCTCATGCTCCCCAACTTCGTTAAAACCAAATAACTTAAAACAAGCTCCTGCCATTTTTGTTCTATAAACGAGCCTCGAAATGCATTTGGAAAAATGAGCGTCGTATTATAGAGCTTTTTCCACCGTTTTGGGAAAACCCTTTTCATAGACTTAACAGTGGATTTATTTTCGACCTCAGGCTTGACAGTTTTTTGACTAAAAGGTTTGATTGGGACCTCATAAAGCTATCAACAGAATATACTGACGCCGCTTAGGGCAAACAATAGTGTACTGGACGTAAATAGATTAAATTAAATTCCTCGCTCAGTTATGTGTCGACCTAAGTGTTTCTCTTAGGATTAGGCCTGTGCAGCAAATAACGTTCTTTTGAAGACAGTAGTGTCCTAGGCGGTCACCATCACATCCTGTTTTACTACGTATAAAGTAAACTGTGAATACCGTACATACTTTTTTGGTTCGGTTTAGTGATAGCATTAGCTTTTAACATTTCTCTGCTAAAATTGATCTCGTAATGATCAATGCTAAGTAAAGCCTCGCGAACCAGCTAAGCAAAATGCTTTTCACAGTAAACAACATTGAAAATCTAAGACGAGAACTTTTTATAAAATCAACGCATTTATCCTCATGAGATTTTCTTAATCACTCACAGAAAAAAAAAATGTATATATATAAATATATATTGTAGGTTGAACTTGCATCTGAGTTACCAAATCTAATTGCAAAGTTATAGATACGTGCCTAGAAATGGAACAAAGTATTTTGAATGCGGGATATGCGGTTTAAACTGCTGCTATCAAACGTGCGGAATGAAAAATCACTTGTTAACACTCGAGATAATCGCTTTACTTCGTGGGGAGCCTTTAAAGAGAGTGTTTGACGACAGCTTTAAAGGCGTTAAACTTTCAGATAAACGTTTCAGAAAGTGTTCTTTCGATGATAACAACAAACAACATTTCTGCGGTGCAAGGAGCAAACTTAAAAGCAAAATTTGAGCGCTTAATATTTTATAACATTTTGTAAATACTGGCAGAATGTTTTGGGTCACCTTTTACTTCTGTCTCTAACTATACTTACCGTACTTGTCTCCATCCTTTCCCAAAGCATCAATTCTTTTTCCATGTATTCGAAGATGACTTCGACTGGAGCGCGAATACAATTGTGTTTCGCGGTGAAATGGCAAGCTTCTGGTGTCGCTTCGTCTTCTTTCCGTCTTGACGTGCTTATCAAAGTATTTCTCCCGATCCTGTGGTTAGATTTTTTGAAAGAATTTTATGCCATAAAACTGAGATAGATGCTTGCGGTTGATGCAAAAACAATAATATCTCTAGCGCGCTGGCTTACCGTGTGACCATGTCCCAGAATGAAGGTGATGAAGCAATTCCTAAAACGAACGGGAAATTGTGTCAATTTATAGATCGTTAACCGCTTATGCGTGGGAGAAATACATCAAACGTCGACGGTGAAATATAGAAAAATTTTCCGCTTCAGATGTTAAGTAAATTCGACAGTGTCTTATGTCAAAAAATCGGAGTGCTATACTTACAACGAGATAAACAAAAGGTATCGCTTAAATGTCGGCGTATACATTGAGCTCGTTTTGATGCGCGTGACTAGGAAGGCCAGTCGATTTAACATGATTAAAGCTGAGTGAGCACAACAACACAGCACAGAAGACAGAAAAATTTCCAGCATTCCAAAAACCCACAGTAGTTCTTCGCTCAATTATACCCTTTGTACTCGACCTCAAGGATGCCGCCGCCTTTCTTTTTGTGTCGATTTTGTTCCATTATAACGTGGTGAGAGTTTGTATGTACCATTGCAGATAACAAAATTAATTAAGGTAATCGCTTACAATTAGAGTTGCGGTAGGTGGGCTTGTCTGGTCTCCTTAAATAAACAACAACGCAGAAATAGAACAATTAACTCGTCACAATAGCATCGACGATTTAGAAGTCTTTCCATATTTTTTTTACCTTCACATTTGATCGTGCATGAAATTTAACGAGCAATTTGAACTAAGAACATACAAAGCCCGGCATCAAAGCCTCCCAAAATTTTCATTCAATTATCCCATCTGAGGACAAATTAACTGGGTGTTTAAGGAGGCGTTAAATGGGACTATTGTATCGTCACTCCGTAAACAGCGTGTCAACTCGTCACCTTTAAAAGTTTCTATTAGAAAATTTTTCAACTTTGGTACTCCACCGTTTCCTTCTTTAAGACGCAATGAATTTAATTTCAATGAAACCGTGAATCTCTAGTGAAAACATTGCGCTCCCGGGGAAGTGGTTGCATGAATGATCGTTATTCAGGAAGAACTCGCTGATCAATTAAGGTTCGCATGCAAAGGTATTGTAAGGCAAAAGGAACAGTTAACTCCCTGCTGAGCCAGAGAAAATACCACACTCGAGGAATAGGTATTTTGAAACTTATGACTTCGAAAAACAAATCAGATTAATAATATTATCATCGATATTATTATTTTGTTATTATTTTCTCGTTTATGTCATTATCATAATTAAGCTTTGTTTAATTGATTTAGTTAATCTAAATCTACGAACAACCGAC
This sequence comes from Porites cylindrica, assembly GCA_964035525.1. Lineage (NCBI taxonomy): Eukaryota > Metazoa > Cnidaria > Anthozoa > Scleractinia > Poritidae > Porites > Porites cylindrica. The sequence goes on along the minus strand of OZ037778.1, from coordinate 15,792,720 downwards.
GAAGTCTTGCTTTAGCCTTTTATTAAAACAGGATCAGTTAAGGACGAAGAAGGTCAATCGGCAGTAGGCATTTTTTATTTTATTTTTTATTTTCTTTTAAAGCAGAAGCCTTTGGATGAGATAGCTAGCATGGTCATATGGATTTCGCATTTTAGTTGAATTTGTTAATAACGAATGTAACAGTGAATTTTAATTCGATTTGGAAAGCTCGAATGCTTTTAAACTAGTTTTACGGAGCTTCTACCCTACACGCTATTTGGCATGGTGAAGACTGAAGATAAAGTTTTCGTGGGTAAACAGATTACATCGATATTTTTTATCCTTCTCTTCTTCCTCATTTTCAGTCCTCTCCGTGCACAGTAGCGTTCAGGGAGCCAACAAAAGATCTCCAATATCCCGGAATAGTCACCTCCTTGGCTAAACTAGCAATTAAGTGCCTCCCATTTCTTGCCCTGATCCTCTTTTTAGGATATTAAGAATACGAAACATGGAAAACCCAGTTTCTCTTCTCACGATGCCATTATTCGTGTCTGAATGTATTTCACCTTTCTAGTTTTCCTAATGTACGGGTTGATGGAAAGGAAAGGCACTTACCAGCCGAGGCTAGCTCACCTTTTCCCTTATTGGTTTCCAAAGGTGGAAACGGCTTGCTGCTATATCTTAATTAAGCAGGTTGTAGGTATCTTTATGTGCTTTTGAAAAACTCTGCCTAGTAGTGAGCCGCCTAGCTATAATTAAGAATCATGTGTCACTGTGTGGACGAAGTGCAGAAAGCACCCGGGTCAATTCACACACATGAAGTGCACCGTCTAGTACGCATTAGCTAACTTGCGAACTATCTCAGCCCCCACTCTCGGCGAAGCAAGGCAAATCCTTCATTTGGTTTAGATGAACACAGAAAAATGATTTTTCTTGTAAGAAACCTTCCGTTTAAAGAAGGTTAATTAATGGAGTGAAATGCGTAAATCTTAAAGACTGCAGACCGTGCAAGCGGATGACTGGTTGAAAACATTTTAGTTTCAGCCCTTTGTAAACGAGTGCACCTTCGAGTGGTCATAGTGAAAAAATCATTAAAAAATAACAATTTAACCCTTCGTTATGAATATTGGAAACCAAACTCAACCACTTACTAACTGATTATCTATCGTTTACCAATATGCCGCAACAAAGGAAATGCAGTTTTAATTTTGCCATATTGTAAGTTATCCTCACCGTTCATAACGCCGCATCATATCTTATCGCAAAATACGTGGTGGAAAACCGTTTCTAACCTTGCTATCAAGACTCAGATAAAAACGTCATGTCCTGACTTAGCCTCAGTTTAATATAATAGAGTACTATAAAAGATAGTTCTTAAGAAGACGATGCGCTAAAATATATTTTTGAATATACAATTACTCATGCTTAGAAATCTAGTGTAGTCCTGCATTGACAAAATTGAGTGAGAAAATATCAAAGATAGTCAGACAAGGGAACGAAATTAAGACGGCTTTCAGACCAGTCATTGCCAATGTGTGTGTTTTTGGTTTTTACCTTCTTCTCTGCTCTTGTTGGATATTCAGGGGAAACTGGGACATTTGGGACGTAAGCCTTCCAAACGCAGTCATTCTACGATTGAAGAGTGCAAGTTTATCCCTCGTTGCAAATTTCAGATATGAGGAGTGGCATGGGACTACAGTATAGTCAGTATAGACGAGATTAACTTCCTTTTCGATACCGTCTATTTAGAACCATTTATAGAAAGACTTTGATCAGGGCCAAGAATATACCCTTTCTGTGGTGATTAGCCGTCTAACGGTATTTGCATTTTCTGTACCCTGTGCCGCATTGCATACTCGTATACTCGTTGCTCAAGCACGTGGGATATTAAGAATAAAACAACTTAAAAAAATTGTAGAGCTCAAGTCTAGCTCAGGCTGTGTTTTGGGCGTTGTGGACCACAAAAAAGAGTAAACTGGATTATCAACAACTCAAGAACAAGTGTAAGACGTTTTGAGGCTAAAGACATGAAAATTTTAAGAAGATTTGAGTCGGTTTGCCCTCAGCGAATAGGAAAAATATACCAGCGTTCTGGCAACAAAAGAGAGCTGTTAATGTATTAGAAATCATGGAAAGCCCAGTACCTCAGCAATAAATCAAACACAAGCTGTCATCGAAATCCCCCCTTAGGAATGCAGAAAACTTTTCCTTGCAATGTCAAAGGATTATGACCAAGCCTAAGTGACCACACCTCGAGGTTAATTAACACAGGATGAAATTGGGCGTCACCAACAATCGTTCGCAATTCTCACGAAACCTTTGGACCACACGTACTTTGGAACTTGTATGATAAGTTTCTCTGTTAAGTTTTTGCCTTTTCTATAAGTCACCATTGATTTAGAGGTCCAAAGCCTGAAGCACAAGATACGGAGAAGCAAGCGCTTTGACTTTCTCTCTTTTGAGGGACCTAAGAAGCAGACCAAGTACCATCTCATTAATTTTCCATCTGGTTTCTGTTATTTTATGCTTGACGCATTTCCAATATTCATCTATCAAGGTGGATCTTTCCTTAATCAGTTTTTTATTAATGCCAATAACAGCTGTTTATATCAATATACACTGCTGGTAAAATCACGGATAACAAAGATATTGTAACGGAGGCCTGAATACTATTGTCAGTAATTGCCAACCCATACTAACTTGATGATCATCTAAAGCTATATTCCGCTCAGTCCAGCCAAAATGTTTCATTTGTTCAGTTTGAGAGTACATTTCAAATAAGAGATTTTATAAGCCCGATCAATTTTCTACTCACTTTACTAAACCTTAAAATTTTAGAGTTATAGCTTAAGTTTCGCTTATTTATAAAACAAAACGTTCACTTACATTAGAAATGTAATTGGATCATTATATCGGCGTTTCAGGGACACTGCCCCCCTACCCCTCCCCTAAGCCAACATTTTGCCCTAAGTAAAAGTAAGTGTTAATGTTGGCTTAGGAGAGAGGTGGGTGGGCAGTTTCCCAGAAACGTAAAATGATCCAATTAAAGGTGCTATAAGATAGCTCATAAAATGTATTTAGGAACATATTAATATCAACCCCTCTTTTCTTGAATGCAGATAATACTTCTTTTGAATAAATATTAAGTCACATACGCCAAGCGGTGACCAGCAAGTATCGTTGAGTTAGCAAGAGTTTTTTCAGACTGTGAGGTTCAGTAAATAAGTAAAACTGTATCTGAATTTTCCACCTTGAAAATCTTTCCTGTTTATTATCAGTCACAATTTCACAGAGAAACTCTTTTTATCAGTTTTCTCAGCCACTCCTTAGCTATAGACCAAAATAAGTCGGATCATTAGGGGAGGGGTAGGTGGGCAGTTTCCCAGAAACGTATAATGATCGTTTTTAAACACATCTTAGTTGACTCGACTAGTTAAAATCTTTATTGTTAAAAGTAATCGATAAATTCACATTTACGGTCAATGGCCAACGCACAGGCATCAGTTCACGTTGCAAAGTCCAAGCTTCCGGCCTGTAACCAAATGTTGTATATATAATCAGTTCTCTGTAGCTTTTATTCTTCACTCCATTAAAGCTTATTTCTTCACATGTTCATATTTTAGAATTCTGTACTCTGTTCTACACTTAAAGGATTCATCGACATCAATGTGCGCAAAATTTGATGATCTAAACTCAATCCACACACTTGTTCAGCTCAACATCTCCGAACGACTACACAGTTCTAACAAAAAGCTCAGTTTTCAGATCACGTGACGGGTTTTCCCCCCACAATGACGCAATAATTTCTAACACGGCCTCCGCCGTCGTCAGTTACCGTAAGAGCCGGATCCCTATCTCTTTGACAATAAATTTTCGCTTCCAACATCTTGCTGCCTATGCACTCGTGTTTAAAAATGAAGCATATAACAAAACACTTAACTTATTTGTTAATCGCAACGCCTTGTTTGAAACGAGAAGCCTTGTTTTGCGTACAATTGTTGAAGGTTCGATTTTCGGACGTTCCATTATGTTCTACTGCTAAAGTGTTCGATTGGCACAAATTTTAGGTGAGCTCGATTATGTTCGATTACCGAACCCAATCGAAATCAATCGAACGATTGGAGTGCGATCTGGCTCGATTGACTACGCCTGGCCAACATGATGGAGTTGCGTAAGATCTCATTCGGCAAAGTTTTCTTTAAGGCAGCTGAATAAGATATACAGAATCCTCTCGTTCTATTGTGTTTCGCGATGACCAAACTTTCACTTTGTTAAAAATGGAAACTAGAATTTTCAGTGCGAAAGTGAGTTTCTAAAGATCTCACTGATGATAAGAGCTACTATTTCAAAGGTACGATAAGTTGGAGGATCAGGGTACTGTACTTGTACGATAGATACAGGCGCGAAAATTAAAAGCAATATAACGTTATCAACCCTTATGACGAAACTTAAAAATATGATAAGGTTTGGCGCTTAAATTTTAGACGTAGTGGCTTTGCACGCTGAGCCAAAACATTTACTCGCAAAACAAAATATTTTACTGCTGATATTGCAGACCTTACTCTCTACGCAAATTATTGAATTTTCATTTGAAAATATCCTCGACCGCTAAGGTAAAGCCAAAAATTTCGAGAAAATTAATAGACAAAAGGGTTTACATCAAGAAAAAGTTTCCCCTGCTTCAATTAACTACTTATGCATTCCTCACTACTGCTATGCACTGGTTACTTCTTCATGTAAGATCTCCTTTTCTGTCTCAGGTGATCATAACCAAATGCGCATGCCTACAATTTGACATCCGAGAAAATTCCGATTTTCTTTCGTTTCCCTTCGTCTGCATTTCCTTCGTTATCCAAAAATCAAGTTAAATAGTTAACAAAGCAAATTTTATAAATTGATACTTGTAAAATGGACTGTACTGGAGTTGTTTGTCGAATAAGTCGAAATAAGAGCAAAGTGCTTTCATGCCAAGGAAATTTATTTTTCGGTAGCACTTGGAAAGTAACCTTGAAAACTCTTTGCCATGCACAATGAAAAATCTAAGAACATCGAATTTGGCGACAAAAATGCTAATGAAATTCCTTGAAATTCTCCTTCTGAGGTGGTCAACCTGCAGGGACGTATAAAAGGGCGCAGGTAAACGACAGCCTTTATCCGGGTTGAGAGCCAGGTCTTGTAATATGTGCTTAGCTACACGTAGGTTACGTGAAAGGCGTTAGAAACGGAACAGGAAAGTGGTAAACTGGGTGCGCAGGCACGCCAAATGCACTCCGAAGGAGAGAGGAAGGGCGTGGTCCCTCTCTCCCCTCCCTCTTAAACACCTGCACTAAATTTCCTTCCTACTTTCTTTGTTTGATTTAAAACTTTGTTCTGGTAAAGAACGTCTCTCGGGGACAAAAAACAATGTCAAAGAGTGGCTTTGTAAAAAGATAGATCCTAACCTGGGGGTCGGGGGGCCTTGTTATATCCGGATTTCATGATGCTATTTGCTAAAAGAAAAATGCGCTGAAAACAGTGGAGGCTGTTTTGTTGAGACTTCTAATCTTTTAATTCTTTTCTGCGCGAAATGTGGCTCAATAATTCTCAAAAAGGATTTTTGGGGGAGAAAAAAAACTGAGATGCATGCGATGCGAAATCTGTTTAGTAAGTATTTCTCGTTGATTATTCGGTAGAGATTTACCTATTTTTTTTTTCAGACATGTGAGATCAAGTTGAGAGCTGTTTAAAACTGTACAGGTTTGTTGCGTGTCAAGGGAAATAGTGCAACAGAAGAGAAAGACCGGATACCAAACTAAAGAAGTATAACAACTGCATTAGGCTTCTCAGAAAAGGAAACCGGCAGTGTTTGAAAGAATACACCACTTCTTAAGTATACAATACATGACCGTGATGTCAATTGTAAGCTGATGGAGGGGTTAGTGGCCATTTATAATAAGTTATTATGAACTGTTATTTTCCGGTGTTAACGTGCGCGCTTCAACAGCTCCAACATCTGTATTCAGAAAAAGTTATCAAAAATTAAAGTGATTAAAACTAAGTTGTAACGACCATGATTTCTTCTGTCCCTAGATAAATTTTGTTCGGGATTTTTGGAAGAAAATGCCGTCATTAACCTATTGCTTTGTCCTTAAATTATCAAGCTCTATATCCAGCAACAGCGAGAGGGAGAATCAAAATCATTTTTCCAAAATTTTCAACCGGCGGGACAGCTAATCAGTCTGTCTTGTTCACTGAATCCTCTTAACAACCAAAAAATATGGCTGAAATCCTCCCTGACTCCGGCAAAAATGAAACAGAAAAGAAAAATTATGTAAAGTTGAGATTGTAAGACGCAATCACCCAATGCCGGTGAAGCCATAAAGATATAAACGGTGCTTGCATAGCAGTCGGACGTTTCTAGTCGATTAGAAGGACAAGGGCGGACCAGTTCGCTTCCGAGTAAGTAAAACAAGGAAAGGTCTCCATTTCTGATTTCATACCGATGTTATCAATCATGTTTCTATTCGGCGTCTAAAGCATATCGGAATAATTCAGATTCAATCAGTGTCGTGTTCCCCTTCATATTACCCATATCTAACGTAACTCTGGCTTGTATACTCTAGCATGACTTACAATGATCCCTCATTGGATCATGATAGGTTTCTGGGAAATTGCCCATCTACCCCTCCCCTAAGCCAGTATTTTGCCCTAAGTTTTGCCTCACATTCATGTAAGAGGAAAATCTTTGCAATTCAATTGAAACTAAAAACTCCCTGATTTTGTCTTTCTCCCGACGAAAACCATACCAATGGAGTCGATTTAGTTCGAGTGGTTCGATTGAGTTCGATAGTTCGATTACTCGAACTCTCCAAAAGGTTCCAGTTTGATTATGTTCGATTACCGAATCAATCGCGGTACGGTAATCCGAGCGACTGGGTTGGATTGAGTTCGATTGATTTTTGGTTCGTTTTTGTTCGATTGACTACGCCATGTGCTTGATACAGTCTGGAATAGTCTTTGTACATAAAATAAGCATTAGCCAGAACTTCATGCCTTTAAATAGCCTAAAGATACCTGGCCAGTATAAATCCATATAAATGAACGTGCCGCATAAAATAAGCAATCAATCAAATACCTAACTCCGGCTTGGTTTCTTTAGAAGTATCTTTCGGAGGACTAACCCAGTGTTTTCTGACCACCCTTGATCATTGATCCACTTATGGAACACTGATTAACAAAGAGATTCCGTCTAGTTGTGCGTCTGTTAAGTCATAGATCACGACTGACGTCAAAAGAGCGGTAAGAACAAAAAATTGGCGGCAAGTTCTTACCTTATTTTAGACTTTGAACTTGCGCCCAGCGTTGTTAACAAAGAAAAAACAGCCTTTCCCCTCTCCGTTGTTGGGGAAGTTTTTTTTTGGTGTATTTTTCTTTCTTTTTTTCACCCCCCCAAATGCTTTTCTCTTCTTTTTTTCTCTTTTAACTTGTTTACAGCCTCTCCTAATTTACACTTGTTTCGATTTCCCTACATGCGCTAGTGAGAATAACCTTCCCACATAATTTTCAAAAGCATCCGCCATGCAGGTTAAAACAGAAAAAAGAGACCTCGACTAGGGATCTGTCGCTCTGACCGTAATAGATCTTAAGTAAATACCAATCACCCAGAATTTTGATTTTCAAAAAAAGAATTATTTGGTTCATGCATATTCGTAGTAACTACAGCAAATCTGTTAAACACTTACTTATGACAATAAGATCAGAGAGAGATCAACCAAAGAAAGTGACAAAATCGTACTGAATATTATCGGAAGCAAACATTTGCCTCACGTAGTATTAAGGGGGAAATCAAGGGGAAATTCGGTTAAGAACAACAACCTCTTACAACAAATAAAACCTCCCTTGAGCGCACAGTTGTAAAGACTTGTTGAAATACCTCGCTGACCACAAAACAGAGGTGTTCGGAAAAAAACGTGACGGTATGATCAGCTTAAATGGAAAGCATTTCAGTGCCGCAAATCTATTTACAGGTACAATAGGAAATTGAAAATGTTATTTTTACAAGAAATATCATAATGAAAATGTCTCAAGTTAAAAAAAGGAAATTGCTGTTTTAAATAGACCTTTAATAGATCGCATCGGCTTAACGTTGTACATAGCTGCTGTATGATAGTACCGCCGCTTTATCATCGCTGTGTTTCCCAGATCTATGTGTAATCCTCTAAAGTTTAAGTATCTTTTTTTGTACTGCTGAGACTTTTTGACACTTTTTGAATATTATTGGCGCTAATCATGCAGCTTACAGTAATTCTCCATATTTTCCCTCGATTATTTGCTGTTACTCGTTGGAAATTTTTGCAAAGCGCTCTAATTTCCCTAGTTAACATCTGGGTCTACTTGACTTCGCCTCTGCCTCGAGACTCAGTGTCCGATGAATATTATGGTGTAGTTGTTTGTTAAGTAGTGTCCCAGTTCAGTTAACGACTTAGCAGCTTGCTAAAACAATTCTGGTGGAGGTCCCACATATTAACCAGAAGGAAGGATTTAAGCGATGATTCGAGCACTGCTAATTTCGGCTTCAGGAATTCATAATTGAAATTGACAGCAATAGAACCACAAAAAAGTCCATTGTTCTAATCCTGTTTGGCCATAATCCAGCACCATTACATCCACCTCGCATGGGTGAGAATCAGTAACCACGCCTTTACTCAGTGGGAATTCTCCCAGTGAAGTTCATTTCAATTTCTTATCTCGTGCCAAGTTCGAACAAAATCGACAGCTACTTAGAATCTTGGCTCCAATGAGAAGACTTGCGTCTCACCTTGTCATTTCTCTCCAGCGTTTTCCGTGTTTTCAGCCAAAGCCGAGGAATTCCAAGAGCCAAAAAATTTAAGACCTCCAATTTGTCTTAACCGATGACTTTTCTTTCTTTTGAGCTTAGAGCTTTTTGATAAATTTCTCTTTTCTTCCTTCAATTGCTAGAGCTAACTTGACGTATTCAAAAACTGTTTAAACAAGATCTACAGAAATTAACTTCAGTTCATAAGGCAATTATTATATTGTTCTTATAAAGAAATCTTTCTTGTCTGGTAAAGAATGTTTCCCTGAAAAGGACGTTAAGATCCCTCAGTGTGTTGAAAATGGGTCAAGAGAAGTCTGGAAGATCTAGCAGAAGATTAGCAAAAGTAAACATTCTGAAAATTGTTGAAGAGATCTCAACCCGTTATTGAGTTGAATTGTTGCTAATGAAGGATGTATTCTCATTGATAGCTATTAGTTTAATCTCTTTAATCTGTTGCGTCTAGTTTGTACGATCGTTCTTGTCCGCCATAATATTTCAGTTTGTAATAGAGAAGAATATTGCACGCCCCCACATGATATGCTTAATAATTCGGTCGTTTGCGTTTCAAATGAGGTAATGAAGCACAAGTTCTTCAAAAATCTGAGATTTAGTACGCGCCAGCGATAAATGCGAGAGCAATACCTTGAAAAAATTAGTTGCAAGTACGAAAAGGCCTAACTAGTATGTGTATAATATTATGGGTTTTCCCTTACCATGAAGTTACAGTAAGGATAAGGTGTTGTGGTTGATTCTTTCTGTTGTAAAGTACAAACGAAACAGTTTCAAAAGTCTTTTTAATCGCGCGCACAAGGTTTTATGTTTTGTTAAAATGGCTTTAAGAAATCTATCATTTGTGATAAAGTTTTAAATCGGGGAATCGCTGGAATTTTCTCGCAAAGAATTCTGTTGCCTGTAATAGATACATTGGAGTCAGAAAGTTTGGCGCCTAAAGTCTGGCGATGAAGCGAATTTTCTTTTTTTTCTTAAACTCTTCAAATGACCCTCCAAGAAGGAAAAGTAGCTCCTGCTGGGAAATGAAAGGATATGCAAGAGGATTACATTAACATGAAACTAATCCGGCCGTTGTATAAAGTGTCAGGGCTTAAAATGACTTGTAAAGAAGACAAAATTTCGAGTAAAAAGAAGCTCTGATGTGTAGTTTCTAAGGGCACAAGAGTGAAAACAGAGATAACTAACGATAGTTTACGCGTACTATAACAGGTTGATCTATTACGCATCGGAAATGTCCCATATGTAGAGTTATCGATACCCGGCCACTGCTGATAGCTAGAGCGATGAGCGGAAATCTCGATAATACACATTCTCCTTGACGAGCTAAGTGTCTGGAATAAGCCAAAATAGCGTTGCAAAAAAAAAACAGCGGAAAGACCGAAGGGGTCGAGTTCCGTTTAATCTTCAGTTAAAATAAGTGATATTACAATGATGTCTGAGGAACGGAGCCGAGGGTCGTGATAATCTAAACGAGGTTAGAAAGAGTCAAGGGAAACATGCGTGATAAAAACGAGTGGATGTGGTTATGTTTATATAGTTCAATGCGTTTCTCCAATAAAAAAACTTAACGCATTTTGTGTAAAGCAGTTTGCCAATAGAATGTCACTCAGTTGCCCTTTAATAGCCTACTGTGCTTTGCAATTCTTAACTCCGTTTTTTGTCTCTCCCCCTCTCCGCCCCATTTCGCTTTTAATCAGGTCGTCGGTAGCGTAATATAAGGTACTTGAAAAGCTTTTTCATACATATACATTTTTCCAGATAATCTGGTGCCGAGAAATAAATACGGGGTAAGAGGATTTCTGGAGCCGTTGAAACTAGAGCAGTTCTGTAAATTTTCGCACTCAATAGCGAAAGGATAACTGGATCGCTTTCAAAAGGCATTTTTAGAGATAAGATTAAGAAATCTGTCAAGAGGTCCGAAGTTTAAAATTTCTCTGTAGATATGTGCTCACGCCCTGACTCTTATCGCAACTTGAGGCAGCTATAAAAATGCCTAAACCCCTCAATCAAAGCGACCCTCGGTTTGTTCTGTTTCACTGCAACCTCCTTTATTCTTGTTGTATTCACACGTAGATATCATGAAGGCCTTTTTCTTAACACTGGTAAATAAGCAGAATAATTACGCTAAGTTTCAAGTGTAATAAACGCCATACAGGTTTAATTTGAACAAATCAATTATTGACATCGCCTACGGTCGGAACGTTAAGACTTGTGACGTACTTTGGTTGGAAAGATTTCCTTTTGAACATTGTGGTTTCTTGGACGCAACCTTGGACGTTGCGTACGAACTGGAACAAACAAACTTCAAAGAGAACAAATTTGGCAAAGGGAAATTCTTTGAAGTGTTTTACACAGGCTTGAAATATTTCGGCTAATTGTAGTAGGCCAAGTGCTTGGAAGGAAGCATAGATTGTCACCTTATTAGAATACCGTCAGAAAAGACTTAAGGCGACTGGAACTGATAGGAAGAGCTTTCCGATTTTCAAAGTGTCACTTCTGGTCACTGCACTGTTAGAAATGTAAACTGTCATATTAACTCGGCTTACTGAACAACCTCCGATGGAAAATTGACGGGCCAGTTTTTTTGCTTACGGAATGTGGCCGCGACACGTGGATACTGAAAATGATATCAAAATGATATCAATTTCTGAGTAGATAACAGAATATATTAGGTTTGTCATTCTTGTTTACATAGATTAATGAGTTGTAACAGCCGTTATGTGGGATTCACTAACTTGTTTGGTTCACATTGTATATTAGCCAATAACTTAAGACATTTTTTATTATCTTGACTAATTTGTTCTAACCATTATCTTACGGTCTATAATCCACCAACTCATATTTCAGTTTATTGACAAGTTAAATGCATTTTGGCGCTTTTAAGTTGTTTTGTTACAAATGCTAATAGATTTAAATCAGTCAAAAAATAAAAATACAAACTTGGTGCAAAAGTGCCGTGGAAGTAAATGACACTTTTTATGATGTGCAATATGGGGTAGACGCAATGGAATTGTCATTTTAAAATAGCTAACTTGCTAAGGAAAAAACGTCTCCTGGTATCGCTTGGTCATCTAATCTTCTAAACATCCGCTACGCTGTTATGTTGTTAACTAAAATAAGTCGGCCGCTTTTTACAAACTTTTATTGACATATTGTTCTTTTAACCCAATGACACACCAGACTTAATCGTTACTTTATTCACCCGAACCATTTTATCTTGCCGCATGTATCTCTGATGAGCCAGCAAAATAGTTTCTTGGGGATCATATTGTAAAGCTTCTTTGCCACGCAGTTGCTAACAAATGACTTGCTCTGGAGACTTGAGACTTGCGTCTTCGCCGGTGTCGTAAAAACCACTCGACGCTGCAGAGAGTAACAATTCGACATTTAAAACTTAATTAAGGCGTGAAAAGCTTAGATTGACACCTAAAAAGGTCAAGCTAGCAGCCGACGATAAGCATCTTAATTGCATTTACAGTTAATTGTTCTTAGCAAGTAGCCTTCTTAATGGCCAAGACTTGTGTCTCCGTCAAAACATCTCGGGCTCGAGTTTTGTTGTGTTTTTGGGATCGCCTTAGATAGACCAATGACTACTTTTCCTTCCTATGCTGAGAAGGAGTTGGTTACACTTGTCCTACATTTCCGTTAACACTTCCTAATTGTTCTCTGCGGCCAGCCCTCTCGTTCCTATTCCCACCTAAGGCGCGCAAATTTGTCGGACAGGGTGTTAACCGTTTCGGTGACGCAAGATAAAAGGTGCTCGGCACGCCAGTCTATTCATTTCAGTTCAGCATGGCTTTGGGGTCGCATGTCTTAAGAGCTTTCGTACTCCTAACGATTAAGTAAGTATACAAATCAGTTTACGTACAGGTTTTAAGGTTCATAGAACAGCAGCATCTCAATTTCTCATTGAATAAGTACCGATTATAATTACAATATTTGAATCGGACGGCGGCGTTTTCCTTTAGTGGCATCAATTTTTCACTTTGTTAAGTAGTAAATCGAGGGTGCTGAGCATTAACAGTTTGTCCAATCTGTTATTGACGCATAGCTTCTCATTGCAGTTCATTGTTGTCGAACAAATTTTATACTCATGCAAGAATTCTTGATCTTGATCAGGTAAGTTAAATCGAAAGCAACTTTATTTGACTGGCTTAAATTTTCATTAATTTGCATTAGGGTACTACCCACTGACATATATTTTCTTCGTTTCTCTTCCAGGAGCCGCACGAAAGAAGGGTTTTAGACGAAATTTATACCAATGGAAGGAAAAAAACCGAAACAACTAGCCTGCCATTTCGCAGGTTCGTTCAGCTGTATTCAAGAAATAGCGGCCGCCACGTTAGAATCAATGCCGACAGAAGTGTTGACGCTAAAGGAGAAAACATGGATAAATTCGGTAAAACTGATGGCTTTTAAATTTATATCGTCAACTGCTGTTTACTTTGCTGTTGTATAAACTTTTCTTTTTGTTTTAATCTTTTGGTTCCTTTAAAAGTGTAATAACCTGAAATACTGTTTCACAAAGCTGCCAGTTTTGAGGGGCTGCAATTTGCGCGTTTTTCAACCTAATGAACAGTAGCCACGCGGTGCCGAAAAATATCATGGATACTCGGCAGAGATTTATTCGATTGTTTTATTTCATGAGGAAAATTTGATATGACCTTTCCTGTAACAATTTTCTCCAGAATTTCGCTTTTCGCCTTATTTCTGATCTTCAACTGAACTTAATAGGTCATTTCAATTTTTTGCCGTCTTCGTGAACGCATCACGTAGGTATTTAAATGGTTTACGTTTTGTTCTCTTTAACCACAGGAAATTATTTATTCTTGTCATTCTTGTTTTGAGGATTCCTTTGCGTGAGTAACTCTTCGAAAGTTTGAAAAAGACAAACGTTGGTCAATGGTTTCGGAAAACGACGAAATTTTTGACATTTCTTTTTTCAAGAAACTCATTTAGGTCGTTGTTTCTATTTATAGTAAAAAACACGAATCAGCTGGAATTGACTATTTTAAACCTTTTTGAACAAATTGTGATCTGTGTCAGAAATCTAACCTGTGCAGGATAAATGTGTATGTGTTCTCGGTTTCATTGATGAGATGCGGTATTAATTATCACTTTTTTACAGTCGAGGATTTATAAACCGTTGTTTGACCAGAAATTATATGATTGTCAAACGCGATCAGTGTTCTGTTTACACAGTTGTGAAAGAAGCGAAATTCCTGACAATTTTTTAATGACCACGCCAAATGGCTCAAAATTGACTTCTCGTGACTAAAAGAAGTTGTACACTGTCTCCGTAAAACGCAATTAAGCACTGGCTGGGGGAATTGTAGTGGGTATTGAGCAGACTTATGCCTCACCGTGGTGGAGCTATTGTCACTTTCTAAAACCTTTACAGAGTTTACTAATCCTCTTTGCGCTAATTGAAAGAATGAAAGAGATTTTGCCCGGCACGAACGCTTGTGATTTCCCCCCCGTACGATGAAGTATAATTAGTCTTGTCATGCTGGCGAAAACAGCTCGCGGGGAAGAGATTATAGTGAAATGCAAAAGTGAACTCCACGCTTTGTACTGTACTTCTAAAGATTTTACACCGGCAACATTTTATATGAATTAACTGTAACATTCTATTTCGAGCTTTTCATTTACAAAGTAAACATCAAATGGGAGTAAATGGAACGCGCATATACGTAACTCCGTCATTTTTCATTAACATTATGGTACGCGGGGGCAACCTAAACCGCAGTTTGTCGCAGAAACGCCTTGCTTGAGTAAATTTGGTGTTCATCTTTTGAGAAGATAGACATCTGACATTTTAAACCTTAAACCTTAACAAGCTCATTTGCACGCTCTTTTTCCCGGCGGTGGTGCATATGTGAATAAGCTTGAACCTTAGAATACTTCATTTGTTATTTTCAGCCAAGCTTGTTGTTGAATCTATAAGTTTTGGACGCGTTCGAATACGCGGAACAGCGACTGATTATTTTCTCTGTGTGGATAAGAAAGGACGTCTTCGAGCAAGGGTAAGTCACTTATTCCAATTTTTTTTTCGTCTCATTTACTGTCTGGGATTGACATAGCTACTAGATGTGTATAGGCGCTGACACATTGGAGGCGATAGGGAATTCTTAACAGACTAAGCTCCTACTTTTAAGAATTTGGGTACATTTATTCGCGAGTGATAAGCCTTTTAAACTTAAGGCTATTAAAAAGCGGCTTTCCCTTCAAAAATCACGAAGATCATACTCAAACTTGCATTGGCGAGCGTATATTTTTTGACAATTACAAAAAGAAATCAAGGATTGAAAAACGTCGATAAACAAAAGTATGAATTTTGTTTAGTGAAATTTAGACTGAGTCCAACCTGCATGCTTGTTCGAATTTGCCGTGAATTTTGAGAATGACCTCCTTAAAAAACGCTTGGTGAGAATGGATGTGCGAGGCGAAATACAACCGTTTAGTGACATTAACGCTTTACAAATATTTCCGTACCCACGATATGCCTGTTCGAATTTGCCCGCCGTAAATTTTGAGAGCGACCTGTTTACTGGGAAGTACCGGCTTCGCGAGAAGGGATGTGCGATGCGAAATACACTGAATCGTTTAGTGACATTAACACTTTAAATGTTTCAGTTCTACTGATTTTAACATGTTCGAATTCTACTGTTCGAATTTGCCGCAAACTTTGAGAATGTTTTCATTAAAAACTCTTGAGAAGGAATATGCGCTGCGTACACATGTATATGGCCGTTTAGTTATCGAACTGATTTGCATTAATTACTTCCTCTTAATCATTCAAGGTTTTTGAAAGAATATTTACATTATAAAAAATCAGACTTAAAAAATAAAAAATGAAAATAAAAACAAACAATTGTAGAGCTCCGGGCTATTTTCCCCATTACTCTTCGTTTTGACATTGCGTTGGAGTATAGTGATAGGACTTTGAAACACTTAGTCACCACCAATCAATTGTGTTAAGTGACTTCTGTCAGTAAATCGATTTTATAATGAAGTTAAAATTATCAGCTTCTCTCAATCTACCGCAAAATGAATGACAGTATCATGAGCATCAGACGAGAATTCAAATTCGACTAACAGTCGAGACCCTTTAAGAAAACAAAACGTGAAGATGCCAACATGCTCTGAAACACTAACCAAAATGACAGGTTACAATAACACATACCCTCGATTCGGAGTATTGAGGCTAAGGACTCGAAACAAATAAAACAAGAAAAGGAAGTTATTTGTTTGATGCTGTAAGCACCTTTTCTTTTAAGCCTTTAGTCAACTCCATTTTAACGCCTGTATAAGCACAAACATGCAGTCTAAATAGAAGCAAAATGGTTTCAGGGTTAAGCAGATTTAGTCGACCGTAACATCAACGCTCTAACTTTTAGACACAATTTTTTAATGGAAGTTGGCTCTCGTGCTACAAGATGGGTGAGACAATTTTGAATTTGCTATACATTGATATTCCTGATAACAAGACTTCTAGAACGTCTAAATCCCATCTGATCCCAGCTGCGAACGTTTGATTTAACGCAAGACGTGTTTGTCCTGCTCGGAAAAAACCCACACGTATCGAAATAAGGAAACACAACACGACGCAGCAGAAATCAGCTTGAAAAGTTTCTCATTTGCCTACTGCGAAACAACATGAGGTTATGAAACCGCAACAAAAAAGAAAAGAACTTCATTGAAAAGACCCTTAAGTTCTAACACAATGGACTAAAGTTACCGCCCGGAAAGTTCAAAACAAAACCGATGCACCGCGAAGACTGTAGATGTACAAGTTAATCTTTGTGTTGTTTCTCGCAGTGGCGGTTTTTTTTAGTCTTTTTCTTTTTATTTATGAGCGTGGGAGTCTATTTGATTGGTGTTTTGGTTACCCGAGGAAATAACACAATTTAGAAATCATCTGTCACCTTCAACGAGCAACTTTTGAACGTTCTGGCAGCTGAGGAATTTTGGGTGTTTCCAGTTACAAAGGAAGCTAACCTGTCATGCGGAGGCGAAGCATTAATATATTTGGTTAACTGAAGAAAGAAAATAACGGCACATTTCGAGTTGGGCACCTGCAAGTAGACGTATGTGCCGCAATTTTACGTCTTCAGTGATTAATTAAAATGGTACTACAGTCGACTCCCGATAACTCGAATCCTTGCTAACTCGAACCAAAATCGACTTCTCCTCAATAACTCGAACCTCCCGCTAACTCGAAGTAGTTTTTGTTTCCCCTCAGATCACTTTTATATAAATTTACCCTTGATAATTCGAACCATGTTTTGAGCGCTTTTAAAGTCGGCAACAAAAAAAAAAACAGTGTACCAGCGTCCGAAACACTGATTGAATTTTGAATTTTCCATTGACGTGTCCGTGTTGTAAGCATGTAGCTTACTAGTGGAGGTTAATGTTGTTTGTCACAAATGATCTAACGTGAGACAGCTTTGCTTCTCAAAACAGTTAAATTCATCTAGGCTGTTTTGTTACGTTACGTTCTAATTTATAGTCTAGAAGCATCGTTCCATTTTTACTTGATATTTCTACAGTGAAATGTGATTAAAATGTTCACTGTACAGTAAAAACTGGTTTTTCCCTTACTTCCGGCTATTTGCTTCGAGCTCCCGATAACTCGAACTTTTTTCAATTTCCTTTGAAGGTTCGAGTTATAGGGAGTCGACTGTACTACCAAGCAATACTCTCTCGCTCTCTCTCTCTCTTTCTCTATAAAAATTGACAATTCAAGCCACTATATCAGTGATGAACGCGCTGCTACATATTATACATAAGGAATCTTGACTTCTTGCCCGTAATAGCTAAGGGAGATTTCTCGATGATGGTACACGATACGATACATTATAGGCACAGCTAAGCACGAGACTGTAAAGCTCTCCAATCCTGAATGAGATGAGAAGCACCCTAACCAGGGATTGTTTTCACTTGTTTCAAGTCGCCTTTAAAGGAGTTAAATGCAGAGCGTCGATTAAAAAAATAATAATAAAGACAGTGATTTCACAAACTCGGTTGTCGATGAAGCATATTTTATTGTATCGTAGTATCGCGATTATCTTATTAAAATATCGATATTCCTATAGTGAGAAGAAATATCACAGTTCACCCGTGGTCATGTATCGGTGTATCGTTGCAGCCCTAACATTTGCATATTGCGCTTGAAACAACCAGAGATTGAGTTAAGCCAAAGAAAAATAGTGTGCAATTCGACACAACTGACTGATCAATTCTCCCTTTCAAGTACAAGTGGTGTGGAGAATGTCGAATAAAAGGGCGCGTCTAAGGAAGTTTTAACCGCGTTTGGAGTTCTTTTTAGAGTACAGTATCAGAATCTTGGCCTCGCTAAGAGTTAGATCTTCTCGAAGGCTCTGTCAGCAGCGACTTATGTCAGTAACTCAGTGCAAACCACATCCGTCGAATTTATATCTCTGCTAATCCAGGCGAGCACGTTTTTAAAAAAATGCGGTTAAATTTAAAAGTAATTTTAAAAAAAAGTAAGAACGTGCTTGTAGTCGAGTCCTTTCAATCCTTCTGTAGGAATTATCGGTTTCGAAACTTAGAGTTTCACTTACGCCTCGGGCTCGAATTTTCTCATTAAACCAGTCACGTGAAGTCTTTGTCTCGGTTTTGATTAAAGAGAGCAGTCTCGGATTTACGTTCTATATCCTTAATACCCGGTGTTCAGTTGTACTGTCGATGATACTTACACTTTGAAGATCTTGGTAGTACGCGGTTGAGTTTTACGGAAAACTGGCGAATAAGCCCCTTTTTGGGTTCTGCTCAACTTCAGTGTAAAGATATGACTATGGGTCTTAGCTTTGTAGCTGACGGTTTTTGGATCATTAAACGTTTCTGGGAAACTGCCCACCTACCCCTCTCCTTAGCCAACATTAACACTTACCTCTCACTTAGGGAAAAATGTTGGTCGGGGGGGGGGGGGTTGGTGTAGGGGGTAGGTGGGCAGTTTCCCAGAAACGTATCATGATTGATAGAGAAGGAGGTGCGGCTAACTTTTTTCCCAAAACAGTCGTCCCATGGTACTGTTCGGCAGAAAACCGACCTAGTCTCCGAAGCGCAACGTCAGAATGGCCAATGATTGGGCCATTTTCTAGACTACAAGTAGTCCCTCATTTTTTTCTCAGGGATAGTAGAGCGAGCGAAAGGCGAGCGAGCGTGAAAATCACCCCACGCGAGAAAAGGCGACCCAGCTGTTACTGTCGGGATTATTTTACAAACAAGAGGCCTTTGATAGGGCTGCAGTGGTATAATATTTTAGTAGCTAGTCCTTACTAATCCTGTCTCTAGAAATAGAAACAGCGAGATACAAGCTAAGTGCATTAGTAGATCCGGTTAGATATACCAAGTGGGAGGGGAAGGGGGCAGGGGTTATTCCGGAGTTAAAGCGACGGAGATGATAGAAAGGAGACTAACCCCAAAACCCAGAAATTTGCCTTGGGGTTTGGCGAAGTTTTTTTCAGATTTTTTTCCCTCTGGGAATGACTCATCACCTCCCGAGAAAAGTCAAATGAGCGAGCCTATTGCATGCAGTGGGTAGGACACGCAATGCCTTCTGGGTGGTTCATCCGGCATGTTGTCTCTTTTTCGGCGGAGAAAGCTTGTTTTATAATTGTGCTGTGCCATAGGCAGCCCAATAATAATATTTTTCTTCTAACGGTGTCAAAACGTTTTTCTAACAGGCGCGAAGTAAGGACAACTGCGTGTACACAGAACACTTGGCCAACAACGCTTATACGGAATTTAGTTCTGTCAAATACAACAGCAGTCTCGTCGCTTTCAACAGAAGGGGAAAACCTAGAAGAGCAGATAGGCAGGGAATAAAAGCAGTACAGTTTATAGAGCGGGCAACAAACATAAGGCTTTACAGAGGACGAAAGTACAAGAACAACCGTAAGACAATAGAGTTATACCGCAGGAAACAACCTTATGAGAAGATTTCCGTTTCGATGAGGAGATGGAAAGAGTTCAAACGGTGGCGTAAATTGAGTAAGAGGACAGAAAAAATGGAAGAAAATTCTTTGACTACTACAACTCTACCCAGGATTACAACCACGCTGCAGAAACACAGAAACACAACAGCGGCATCTGTTAAAGTTTTATAAATACCGTTATGCGCGTCTAACTTACCATCTTCTATTGCTTATTTATGTTTGGGGTGAAAACTCCCCGCCTGCTTCAGCCGTTGGGACGTCGAATCTCCTCCGCCGCCGCTTCCTTGCCACTAGGACAAATTGTCCTCATAAGCCCAAGTATGTGGCTCTACAAACTGTTCGCATAAATATGAGATGCAGGCATCCAACTAAGGGCTACAGCCCGCGGGACTTATCCCACTTGCCTAAGGTGGGACCCGCGGGTCGCGAAAAATGGAGCGCCGGTCGCATGTTTCCCGACTTCTCACTGGCGCAGAGTCACGTGAAATCATCAATGACAATCGAGTGTGGGCTAAGTGACAGTTATAATTGGTTTGAACATAGACGTTAAGTTATATTGAGGTTAAATATAGTCGAAATTTGAAAAAGTTAATTGATTGATATTATTTTATCAAAATGATTTGGCTAGGACAAGATCAAGAAAAACATTCTGACATTCTGTTATTATGAAAATTTTACATAGTTATAAATAATATTGCTTTTCAACGAAAGCATTTAGTAGGCATATTTTAATGCCTCTGTAATTAATTAGAAAAAATGTTTTAAATAGAATTTTATTTTTCATTACAATTATTGTTTAAATATGTAATCTAAGATAGAAGTATTAGTTCTTTAGTTTGCTGCATTACACAAAAAATGTTGGAAGAACTGGTTATAACTGAGATGGACACTTTCTATTTGAGGTTAATCTAAGATAGAAGTATTAATTCATTAGTTTGAAGCGTTATACAAAAGATGTTGGAAGCAGTAGTTATAACTGAGATGGACCGTTCCTATTTGAGAAACGTGCGCACACATAGCCCAAAAGGTTTTTCGCTTTTCTTTTTTTTTCATCTTAAACTGGGCCACGAATCCACTTGTTGTCGGCTCACGCTTAAAAACAAAGACTTCCCATACCAGTGGAATTTAGAGCAAAGAGATGAGATCAGCCATACAGTCAACTCCCTCTTAACCGAAACCTCAGTCGCTGAAACGGTCATCTAGATTCTTTACTCCTCTTAGTTGACTTTCAACATGACGGCATCTCTCAAAGACCGATGCAAGTGCTGGCTCCAAAGGTTTCCAACTAAGACAAGGTTGTCACTAAGATTTCAAGTTGCCGGTTAAATACAACAAGTAGGCGGGGAATCAAACAGCTAGGGATTTCTTTGGTTCTATTTTTCGTCTAATTTATAATGAAAGTAGCCGGGGACCACATTCGTAGTAGTCAGAGGAAATCCCCGGCCCCCGGCTCTTAATCACAGCCCAGTTACAGAAAGTTGACTGTATGTCTTAATCTTGAAACTTGGTTTTGTTGAAGAATCTAGTATGAAGTGCGTTTATATTTATTTATTTATTTGCCAAATTTGAACATAACCCTCATACGAAATATATTTGTTAAAATTACTCAGACAATAGGCTGGGTCACTAAGCTGTAATCCTGAACAAGAATAGCTAAGAATCTTTGGAACAATCCTTTAAAACACTCTTTTTTTTCTTTCCGCTCTATAGAGGTCATTCTTTTCGTATAAACTTCTTGTCACCCTCTCCCACCCCACCCCTCCTCTCCCTCCTCAGAACATGGACTCTTATAGACTGCCAGCAGTATTTTATTTTTCTTTCAAAGTTACTCCGCGCGTAACCTAACCACACCGGAGCAGCGAGCCGCGATAAACGAGGGTTAGGGGTTAGAATAAGCAAACAATTGTAGCGTCGTTGTTTCCAATAGTCCGTGGAAAAAGCCGTCATTTGGTTTCCCCCACGAAATGACGTCCGTGAAACGATTGCAGAAATTCCATACTGATGACGTGTCACTGCCCAGATCTGGGCAGTGCTTCTGACTGATTAAAGCAAATTTCCCTCGCGCCGTGACCAATCAGAAGCACCTCTCAGATCTGGGTGATGACACGTCGTCAGTATGGAATTTCTGCGCTCGTTTCTCAGACGTCATTTCGTGGGGAAACTAGTGGTGTTGTCGAGAAATGTCGGATGTTTTCTTAGGATAAACTAAAAGCAAGGGGCACACCAACCCATGGCTTGGCCAGTACCTCACGCACGCGCACAGCCGTATCACCCATGGCAGCCAAGACAGCTGTTTCGCCCTTTTTGGGGCTCATCAGCATGGCATAGCCGTCGGATCTCTATACAGACAAAGCCGCTTTTAGAGGCCCTTTACTGCCGAGACGAGTGCAAAGAACTCTTAATTAGGCTATGTTTGCAATCGCGCTGGCTGGGATGAGAACTGGAGGGATTTTAAGAGAAAAGGTGGACTGCAAGTGGTCTAGGATCCAAAGGAAAGCTACTTTATCCATGAAAAAGGGTCGGGTGGAGGAGGGGTTTAGAATGATTTGCCGGCTTTTGACTGAATAAACATGTGTGGGTGTCCCAAATGATTGTAGCCCCAAGCATAAGCCCTGGCCTCCTGGTTAGAACTGATGCTTGATTTCTATTGTAATCAGGAGTAGAGTTATCCCTTTCCCTTTCGCCAAGGGGATAGGGTGGGGGGGGGGGGGGGGGGGAGAGGGGTTGATCCCTATAATGGCCTATACGGGGAGACTCAACCCGAATGTAGTGACTTTTTCAGGAGTCGGATCACATGAAGGGGTGGAGATTTCACGTGTTGAAGAATATAGAAGGGTAGAGAACTCTGTCATTTCGTTCTGTGAGACCTAAAAGGGCTCACAGAAGAGTTAATGGCTGTAAAAAACTCCAGACAATTTCCTGGTTTTGTGATTAATTCATATTTTAAAGACAATGCATTTACACTGTACAACAGTCAAAAGCAATGCAAAGTTCTAAACTAGTTATGTGAAAGAGGTACCCTTTTTTCAATGGAAGGTATCGCTAAAAAGTACCTTTTCTGTCAAAAATGGTACAGAAGTAGGGTAAAGGGTAGGACCTCTGGGTGGAGCCTCCCTTTATAAAACTCTGTTGAGTACCCCTCGAAACGTTTGTACGGTATAGCTTGCGTAGCAGACACTCCTCACTAACAATGGTTTAGACAATGTGTGGGCATGTGCCGCTAAAAAGCGTATGGTTTTCAGGGTCGTGAGTCTCTTAAACAGGGTAAACAATTTCACTATTTAGCGTCTTGAACAGGATGAAGTTTTGGACCGAAATTTTTTAAAACAGCGTGAAGGTTGGCGATGAGCGGTCCACGTGCACGGTACAAAAAAGGTCTAATTCTACGACGTTAGTTAAAAAGATTAAGACGAACTCCATCACGAAATTGAGTAATTTTAATTTTCAGTGGACAAAAACCTTGAACCGGAATATTTTAAGTCATATCGCAGTCTTTTCTACATTTTTCGAGGGCTACAAATGTAATTAGTTAGCTGTAATAACACCAAAGGCAATTTCTTATGGGAGCTGGAGAAAATAACTTTCAAATTTCACAGAAATTGAGAAAACACAGGTAAAATCGTTATGCGTAAGATTTCATTTTGTGAAATTTGAAGCTAAGTTTGTTTTCTCGGTTCCCTATAAGAACCTTTTCTTCGGAGTTACTTCATATGACTTATTACATTTATAGCCCTCGAATAGTGTAAAAAAGAGTGCAATATGCTTGAACTTATTTTGGTACAAGGTTTTTGTCCACAGGAAATTAAAATTATTCAATTTCCTAATGGATTCCTCCTTAATTCTGTTGGGAAATAATGAAATCGGGGTCATGAAAAAACGTCTCGTATTTTAATCAGGAAATGAGCAATTTCGGCACACCTCTACCCAAATTTTCCTTGAGTGTTCCCCCCTGGCTACAATCCATCTTAGTGTAGTATTCAGAAAGTACCATGAATTCCTTAGAATTTCACAAGCGGAATCTTTTTGTGAATTATTTTCTTCGGCCACCGTTCAGACTGAAAAGATTGAACTTCCTCTGAATGCAAACTATTCATTGAGCTAGCAATTGGTCAGTTTTACGATGACGTAGCCTTCATGACAGGCGCCGAGCCAAGGGAGGCGAACGGGGTGCAGGAAGCATTAAAGTGATAAATTTAATTAGAACGTTAATAAACGGCAGTTTTGTGTTTGGACACAAGTCTACCCCGTGCGAAGAGGAATTATTGAAAAAAAATTGGACTCCATACTAGCCTAGCCCTGTTCCAGGAGTTGCCATTGTGTTAAAGTTAATAGTCATTACTGTTGGACTTACTAGTTTGCGTGTCCTAAATTGGGTTGAGGTGCTCCGCGTGTAATACTTAGAGCAAATCTAAAATTGGACCCCTTAAAGGTAAATTGGACCACTTATGCCACAGTTGTGGCGGTACAGCGCAAAAAAACTGAAGATCAGTTTCCCCAGATGCGACAAGGAAAATTGACGCTTACAAAAATTTACATTAAATTATTTTATTATTAAACATCTCTGTCTAAACTGTAAATATAATATATATTGTTTTAATATGCTTTAAATTTTTTAGGAGGGGGAAGTTTTAACTTTAAAATGTTGATTTTTAACGAACTTCAAAACAATTCTGTAAAGAACTATCGCACAACTACTGGACAATCTTTTGTCTTAATGGTAAGCATCTCGCTCGTCACGTGCGAACCGATAGTAAGTGACCATCTGAATGGCAAGATTGGGCAATCGCTCTTGAGAGGAGGCTACTTAGTTAACTAATAGTTGAGCTCCAACTATGGTGCTTTAATTGAGATTGAAACTGAGTTTGTTGTTTTGGAAAGGTGGTCAAGAGGTAGTTAGAAGCACATGGAGGTTCGCGCTGGGAATTCACTTTTCATCTAATTTATTTGCAACAGTTTCAAATAAGTTTCCCTCTAAAATATTAACTCCCCGCTTTATTTAGTGGTATTCATTCCTCAGCATGAAGGTTAAGATTTACAGTAGCTTGACATTAGACCGCGAGAAGTCCTCCTCTTTCCTCAGAGCCACGCCCTCTTTCGCCCCTCACACATCAGGTGTGCTTCCCATCTACGGTGACTCAAAAGCGAAAAAAGGGAGTGCTCGGCTCGGAAATTATAAAGTACAGGAAAGGCCGATCAAGTATGGCGCAACATGGTGTAAACAGAAAATACCAAAGTCCCTTCTATAACCACCATATTTTTCAAAATGTGTCTACGGAACCTAAGCATCAACTTCGGACTTCGAAGACCCAAAGGCAAATACAAATACCGAACACAAATGACTTTACTGACTTCCCACGCGGGAGGGATTTTCAGAAACAATTTACAGCGTATTTACAACTTTTAAAATTACAATACGATTTTGATGTTACAATGTTATTAAACATGAGATAAGAAATAAACTGAAGATATCTAGCTGATGAAGAACATGATGAAAGGTAGATCTCCAACATACAATTCCAGAGGGTTGTAAAAATTGCTAGCTAACGGACATTTTCGAGACAGTACGGACCTTTTAATTAGCAGTTAATGTATGAGGCTGAGTAGGCTATGAAGAATTAAGCAGATCAAGGAGAGTGTTATCCACCGAGGCCAAAGGCCGAAGTGTATAACAACCCCCGAGATCTGCTTAATTCTTCATATCCTCCGAAAGCCGAATTCATTAATTGCTTTACTATTCATTCAAAATAATTCCTACTTTTAAAAACATAGCTAAAACATGCTTACCTGCATCAACGTCAAGTTCATCTTCGATAGTGTACGTTTAGGTTTGTCCAGCTCCGCAGATATTCTCCAAATAGCAGATGTCGCCCTCTTCTTGCTGTTTTTGCCATGTTTTTAGCTATTATTTCGCCTCGTTCCAGCTGTAGTTCTTACTCTTGAAACGAGTGAAATGTCCGCTACTTTTTTTTCACAACCAAAACAACTCAACTTCGTCCCCAGGTCTTCTCGGTAACGGTGCCTTAATCTGTAGCGGGCTGCATTTTTGACGTCATTTCGTCGTTAAACACAAAATTCTTCCAAATTTGGTCATCAGAAACTGGTTATGCTGAATTATGTGTGTGCTTTTAGCCAATCAGAATTGGGGAAATATTTTGAATGAATTATAATAATAACTTTTAATTACTTAGCATTATTTTTAGCATAAAACTTTTAATCAATTTTTTTTGAATTTTAAAATATTTTAAGGAGGTATATTCTTGTAAATTCAGTTTTTTCTCTGCAAATATTCTTCTTATATTAAGTAGTTAGTTTGACGGTATTTTAATTAGTGTCCCCTATTAGTAGGCCTTCCAGGCCAGCTAGAAGACCTAAACACTTGAATAAAGTTCATCATCATTATCATCAGCTGAAATAAAATCAGAGATATGAAGGATTTATTGACCCTCACGCCATTTTTCCGATTAATAATGTTGTAGGGACGATTTCAATTGTGAAAGGGACGGCGATTTCCAATGTTGCTAGGCAACGAGTTCCAAGGTGGTAGATCTATACGTAAAGGAGCTCTGTTACGTGTATGTCTGTTGTGAATGTCAGATCTCTTGAGAACTAACTGCTGTAGGTATTTTGGAGCTAGACCATTTTATAGATTTGTACCGACACTGGTAGGAATTTAAGCTGTTTAAACGTAGGAGTATTAAATAAGCTCAAATCGTTTCAACAACAAGCCGGGCAATATTTCCCTTACTTTTTCCTGCCCAAACTGAATAACAATGGCATAATTTGCTGAAAACAATCGAATTCACAGTACACATTAAGGAGGGGAGGATAAGTAGCGCGAGCAAAGTATCTAAACTGGCGGCACAAAAAACAAAAAAAAATAATAATGGCACTGAGGAAAGAAAAGGGCGGCGAAAATGGGTTCTCTTCCCCGTTTTATGCTTTTCTTAGCGCCATGAGATTTTCCCCGCCCGTTTCATCCCCCTCTATCTGCCTCTGGGTCAGTCCGAGGATCCCTCAGAGTATTTCCCCAGCTTCGCGTTATTGCCCCATTTTCGCCCCTCTTAGGGGAATCCGGGAAATGTTCTATTGTGGAATCCGAAATCCAGCAATGGATGCGCATGTTCTGGTACTGTGCAGACGTGTGTTATTGAGCTCCGAAAGAGTGAATCGAAAGTTGACACACCTACTTTAATTTATAAACTAAGCAACATGACAAGAAATGTAAAATAAGTTTGTATATTTTGTGACGTTGTAATGCAATAACTTCATAGTGCTGGATCCAGACCTTGAGATAAGTACTGGGGGGACTGGGGGAGGGGGAGGCGGTCATCCAGACCCTTAGAAAAAGGGGGGGGCGGTCTCCAAAAATTTTTTTTTTGTTCAGTTTGGTCTAAAAAAGGGGGGGTCCCCTCCTCCCGGGCCCCTTCCCTGGATCCGCCACTGCTTCAGTCCATCTTCTTATGTAATTTATATAGATCTATCTTCCTTCTCCTTTTTTCTACGTAATTTCTTCCTTGGATGTTTGTGTGTATATATTTGTTTTATTTGGCAGTGTCAACGTAGATTGGAAGCTGTTTATCGGTTAAGATAATTAGTCATATTATCTTCAAGTGCAGCACGCGTTCCCCATTTAGGGAAGTGTCGCTGGTCGACCGGTGGTTTAAATTTCGAATGGTAGAGTCGAAATCAGTAAAGGCAAATCAGGAAAGTTGAATTGCAAAAATTCAAAAAGAATATTCGCGCTAATAATTTTGCGTGTTTTGTACTTCTACCTATGATTCATACAATTACAATTATAATTACAATTACATTACAATTATCTAATATCAGTTTAAGATTTACTCTAGCTCTGCCATTGATTTTTGCGTGTATAATTCTGTTCATATCTTGTAATAATTTAACTGAGAGATCCCTTTCCTTATAAGCCTGGTGGCTTCTCTTCTCACCATTAACTTTTTAAATATTTAGAGTTTCTTGTTTTTTGCACAAGGCCTTATGGCAAAACAATAAACTGAACTGAACTTTTCTCAAAGTCTGATGGCTAAAAGTCGGCTTCCTTACTAATTCTAGCAGAACAATGAATGCAAAATTACTTGCAAAACTGATTTTTGTCTCATCTTTTTCACTCTTAGTTCAGTTTAAACCTAAATATTTATGCTTGACATTTTTTTAAGCCACGAAAAAATCAGTATACCTTTTAATTTCTTCCCGTTTTAAACTCGTACCCTAAAATAGCTGTACAAATTAAATTATTTAAAGATTAGCTTTAATTATGACAGGAAAAGTAGCACACGTTCTCCAAAGCACTGACGTCAAACGATCCCCTTTAGATAAAAAGTTGTAAACAAGTATAGTCAATCACGCAGGCTGTACCTTTGCCAAACAGAGGTTTTACTTCCCTTTGCTGTCTGTGATACCAAAAAGTCTTTCTTTGCTCTCCACGTTGCTGCAAGATTGCTTACGAAGATTATTATCGAGAGAAAAAAATCTTACAGCAACAAGAACAGCAATAATAAAACAACGAAAACTAACAGTTACAGTTACTTATTTAGCCAGGTGACTATTTCAACCCGCAGGACATTCTTTAGGTGCCCCTGTCTATATCCGTCGTACGTGTTTTCCGGATTCACTGTACTACCCCATGCTTGAGGCTTTTTACTCGCCATGTTGGTGGCCCAGTAATTCACAAGTTCTCTGACGAGTATGACCGCCAACCGATCCTACCATAAATTAATAAATCTGTGCTCTTTTTGACTTATCAACCACGAAAAAAACTCTTTTCGTATAAAACTGTATAAAAAGGCTTCTATATAGTTAACTAACTAGATAAGGCATTAGTTAGATGGAAAACGTGCTGTCAAGCAAAACAGTTAATCTCATTTTTGATGTAAACAAATCTTGGGGACTATTTTCACAGAATTGGTCCCATAAACCAGTTGGAAGCTAGTGACGTAAGACAGCTAAAAAGGTTTGCCAAATGAGCACGTAGACCAACGACTTACACTAATGTCAAAGTTTGGTCACCCTAGAGAGGCAACCAGATACTGGAATGAAAGTGACAAGAGTCAGTGACGGCGTAGTATTGACCTGAAACTAATACAAATTCGCTTGAAATGAAATTTGGATACAATAACAATTTACGATATTCAGTGGCATTACCAGCTGCACAGATGAATTCGGTGGTCCATGCTGCCCTCCCTCAAGAGCGCCGGACATCCGCAGCACTGCTGGAATCGGATCTTGGGTGGATTCGGTATCCCTTTAAGCCCCAATGGTGACCAAGATCAATTTTCTCCTAACGATATCCATACCTTGTCAAGAGATAAGGTTTTGAGAATTAATGAAATGATCACTAAAGAGAAAATGATTTGATCTTTTATCAAATTCTCTCAACTTCCCCTTTAAGGAAATTTATAGAGATCAGTTTGGAGAATTGGTATGTGGATTTTGGGGCTTAAAGGGTTTTTTTTATTGATACAAGATGGAATCTGTTTGAGGAGCTAGGCCCTTCCTCAATATCACGTCCCAAATCAGTTGCTGCTTTGAATCAATACTTTTGCTTAAAAAAAAAAAAAACAGGTTGTTTGTGTAATTCCACAAAGGATTTGACCCTGTGCATCAATCCGCTACTTTGCCACTGGAAAGCAAAAGTAAAGTTAAATTATTACCTGTCAGCAGGACCATTCATTAGTCTCAAAATAATAAGTGTCATCGTCTTTACATGAAAGAATGACACGGCTTGACACGGCTATATCAGGCTATTTGTAAATTGCATTAAAAAAATAAATCAACGGCAGGGATTTTGCCAAATATTCAAATGTTGAATCATAAAATCATAAAATCCGAATCAACCCTTGGACGCAGAAGCTCCTCTGCTCAGTGCGAAGCACTGAGTGATGAAGGCCTATTTCCTCCTTTTACTCCATACCACCACCATGTACAAGAGGGTGATGTGAAGGCAGCTAAGAGCCCCCACCCCCGCCCCCCAAATCTAGTTTGGCCATGTGATAACATGTTCTAAAGATAAACAATAGCGTGTGATGAGAACTCCATGTAAGAACACAAATGGTGGTCCTATTGGACTTGTGGCGTCATTCAATATGACCGACATCTTGATCGCCATCGAAGTATTTATGAAAATTTCAAGGAAAATGCCTAGGAAAACGAACTGCCATGTTACACGGTTACTCGTGTTTTGACAGTGTAAGAGACAATATGTTACTGAATTGCAGCATTTAAGAGTTAGACATAGGATCGAACGTTATTGAAATGCACGAAACCCAGGGAGGGAACTTCCTAAGCCTAACGGGGATGTGCTGCTGGTTAGGGTCGCATTTTCATGAATGGATTGACTACAAAGGGATGGTTACGTTTTCGAAAGAGTTACTAGAATGAGGTCGCACATTTTCGGGATTTTGTATAATTAGGGTTATAAGAATTTTTGCACCTAGGAATTTGAAAAAAAAAGTATGAATTCTCTATGACTGACCTAGTTAAAGGCTTTATAAGCGATCCAAGTAGATGCATAAACAGAAGTGGCTAAGTACTGAATTACATTTTCCAAAAGTGACTAAGATGGGGTCTATAATTGGCCACAGAATTGGCTATAATGGGGTAGGGGTTCCGAGAGGCCAGCAGCACATACTGACACAGCAAAAGTTGAATGTTACACAACACAGTGTCCCCATGAATAAAACTTCACTATTACTAAATACACTCTCTCCTGAATAGAGAGATGCTTCAAAAACCATTTTTAAGAGGAAAATTCGCTACGCCTTCTTTTGAGCAAACAACCTACAATATTCAGGTGGCGAAAACGCCATGACAATATCTTGGCCGTAAAAGCCATTGTTGAAAAGCCCACTTTTTTAAAATTTGTTTTTTTGTAAAGTATTTTCGTCAACGGCTCTTGTCGTTAGTTAATATGGGCCTTCATGCCGCGATAATACGACTGAGCCCGCTGATACACGAGGGAGAGCAGCGGTATAAACCATATATAGTCGGCGATTCACGGATGGTGTCCCTGTTGTGACCCCCCCCCCCCCCCCCCCCCTTTGGAAAATCCTGGCTACGCCCCTGTCTTTTGGATAGGGACGACTATGTTGAAGTCGACACTTTAGCTCAAAGAAAACACCCGGGCTCTACAAAATAGATGTTAGGTATTTACTTCAGTTTAACAATTCTTAGCTAATAATTGGACTGTGCAGGGTATCAAATTTTGTTCTCTATGGGTGCCTTCCTTTGAGATGATCAGGATCAGGATCAGTGATCCGAGATCATTCAGATCATGGTAGCTCAAATGAACCGATGACTCCTTGTCCAGAGTGGATTCATCGGCTCATTTGATCTACCATGAGTGATCTCGGATCACTGATCCTGATCCCTGATCATCTCAAAGGGACGCACTCAATAATATTATTATGGCTAGATTTTTGGTCTCATGTTTTTTTTTTCTTCTAGTCCATCACCTTCCGCCTCGATTATTAGCTTAAGCTTACTGCAGGATGTGTGAAATATTTCCTTTCCAGTTTACTTTGATTTGTTGTTGTTGTTGTTGCTATTTTGGAGTCACTTCACCAGTCACGTGATTAGGCGACGAACTGATCAAGTCGATAAATGATTCGTAGTGGTTGCTTGACTACTGTAGGCAAGAGTTCGTCTTGAATGACCCCTTGATGGGAAGGAAACAAACATCGGGAGAAATGGCTATTGTTCTCGTGACATTTACTTACAGTCGATGAAAGTTTCTAGGTCTGTCATATCGCTTATTGTTATTCCCCGTTGCTTAACAGGAGTCTATTGCATTGGTTACCATGAATGTGTGGAAGTACTGTTCATCGCGGAGTAGTCGGGTTAAACTAACAATCCTTCAACTTTTAAATCCTTAAAAACTAATCCTTCAACTTTAAGAATCAGCTCACTCTGCTGCGCCAAAAACACCCGTTTTCTCTATTGTCATGCCGGCTTTCATGGTGCATTCATGCTTGAAAAATACGCCACAATGTCTTATTCATATGCGTACGTAAATGTTCGACCATTTCTCCCGATACTGAGTATGTTGATCAAAGTCGCGATTCTCTGCTTTTTGTTTGACGACTACATAGTGACTGGCAATGAAT
Organism: Porites cylindrica; assembly: GCA_964035525.1. Classification (NCBI taxonomy): domain Eukaryota; kingdom Metazoa; phylum Cnidaria; class Anthozoa; order Scleractinia; family Poritidae; genus Porites; species Porites cylindrica. Next base: position 15,760,828 of record OZ037778.1, on the reverse strand, counting down.
TTTATTACTTTTACATTGTTTATAACTTCGAACCCTCGTCACGACACTTACATATATTTTATCGTCAAGGACTACAATGTTAGATGATCACGCGTCACAGTGAGAATATAACTCACGAATCACAACTGTATTTTATGAGTTTTCCCGATTCACGCTGTGTTTATTGGTCAATTCAAGGTCACGCGACATCCCTTTCAGACCCTGAAACTGAAGCAAGGTCAGGTATTATGGTGAAATGCCCGCTAAACTGGGTACGCTGCGCGCATGTGGTGGGAAGTGCAGCCTAGCTTCGGGCCATCATTTCTCCAGGTCTGTGAGTCAAATATTCCTTCGCGTGCGCGGGAGCTCTCCTAAGTCAGTGTTAGTGTTTCCTGTTCAACGGATTTAACAAACCGATCTATTACGCGCGCTACATATGCGTCGCCCACATAAAACCATAGGAAAGGCAGAGTTTTAATTGTCACCAGTGACCAAGCGGGAAAACGTAAGCGAGAATCCCATCCGAGTTTAGGTTTAGAAATGATTAAAAACCCCGACAATAATAGACTAAAATAGAGTCCAACCATAACATTTAAAGTCTCCCGCATACCGAGCTTGAAAAGCAATAAAACTAAGCCCTTCCTTCCTGTGCCGATCACGTACAATACAAAAAATTACCGCGGCGACGCTGAGTCTGCTTCTACTGTCGGTCGAGCGTGCAGCACCGGATTCCACTCAAAACTGATCTCTTTCACAATCTATAAACACACAAACATATTTTTCAAGAGGTAATAATATTTTTGTAGGGGATTTGATTTGACTAATCGTCTTGAACGTCTCGAATTTTCTTAATAAAGTTGCGGTTTGAACGAAGGATAGTTTGTACACGAGCGCACCACCGCGGTATTTAGTCTTGTCATCGCTTATCACACGGCTTATCAACGTTTTGCTTAACAAACATTTAAGTCATGTTCCTAAAATCATCAGCGCATTGCACAGAAACGTTTATAGCTAAACAAAGCTCAGCCTTTCAATTCAATCTTAAATCGATCGAGAAAAGGAACCAACAAATGGTTTGGCCGTTGAAACCACGCCCACTCCTCTTTTTTGTCGAAGTAGTTAGTTTTGTTTGTTGCTTGTCCATGCATGAGGCATTGTTTTTTGATTGTGACTTTTCGCCATATGTCTTCTAAGTCATTAGCGGCATCCACACTAATGATCAACCTAAGAGTCTAACGGTAGATAATTATTGGCTCTTGAAAGACGTTTGTTTGTGTTTGAGGAGCCTTAACTTGTTAAAACTTCCTTCCTGATCTGATCTGACCAACGCGGAATGATCCTGCATTTTTAACTTAGCTATTAGTTTGGGGATCAAAGTCTCCATTAACTAGCATGTTCGCGAAGTTTTAAACTTTTAAAAAACTTGCTTACCTTCTAATTCTCTAGTCGTGGAATATGTAGAAGAAATCTTAAAGTAGATTAGACCTAGGAGATTAGCGTCATCGTTGATCGGTTCCAAAATGATGTGGAATACAACGGAAGACATTACTTCATTCTTGAACTTAAAAAAGCTAAGATGATATGGCAGGCCAGTATAGGATAACCTTTCGTCCTTTACTATGGGAACGCCGAGCGGTTAAAACCGTGCAGTATTCATCAAATCACTAACCCGTTGCCTCCACCGTTCCTAGATTTCCTAGTCTTAGAAGCTTGAACCGGGCAGGGGGGGGGGGGGGGGGGGGGGGGTTGGGGTACCCATGGGAATTATTGGTAGGGGTGTGCCGTCCGGTTCTCCAAATCCTGCATGTCCCTATTTCAGACCAAAAAATGTAATTTTCCACACCCGTTTTCAGACCAGACCTCTAAAATCCATACCCGTTTTCAGACCTGGCCTTTAGGCAGAAATTATGTTATTATTACTTAGCCAGTAGCGTGCAAACAAAAAAATTCCTCAAATCCATTTCCAGTTCACATATTTCTCTTTCTTTCTTACTCATTTGAAATTGAAACGATAAATACGTTCGTACACTCCCGTGGTCCCTCGAAAACCATACCCGATTCCAGACCAAAATGGGCAAAGTTTATACCCGTTTTCAGACCAAAACGGCGAAAAACCCCTACCCGATGGGCCGGCATACCTTTATGGCTTATATAAGGGAGTACCCCCCCGGGCAGGAAACGAAAAACAAAGCACTCCATTGTTCAATGCTTAACTCGAAATCACAAGAATTAATCACTTGAGTTTTGCTTTACGATTTTTGCCTTGCCAGCCTTGAAATACCTTAAAGGAAATCGAACTGAAAACTCGAACGCAGACTCGGTTCGGTCAGCGTCTAGCGTGGATACTTTTCAATCTAGGAGAGATGTGCGCGCGACGATTCTCAAAACCTTACCTTATGATGTAATGGGGAGACAAAATGAAACTGAAATGATGTCTTATTTAACGGAAAGACGATAGCGAAAAATTCGGTGAACAGGCCGTTTTTATTGTTTTGTTCAAATAGACATTCATAAAGCACATAATATGGGGGTAAACCTACTGATGATTCAAAACAAAACTCAACGCAGGGCTGGCACTACGGCAAAGGGCTGATCTATTATAGGCCAATATTTCGGCTGACAAAATTAGCCTTCCTCAGGGCCAGAACTATACCGAGACAAAATATTTTTAACAACTACAGTATATCAACACTGAAAAGTCAAGTTGTTTCAAAATGTACTGGGATAAGAACATAACGTTTATCATCGATCTTTGAGTTTTATTTCTGATTAAGGATACCCCTATTCAAGGACTGGGCACCTTGAAAATTATACCCTATCGCGCGGAACGTTCATAAAAAGGGAGTGCGACCACTTCCCTAGGGTCCACGTCCCGAGGGTCTTCTCGTTCCATATTTGAAACTGAGAATGCTCTGGGGACGAGAGGTTGTAGGAAGTGCTTCCCCCGGGTTAACCTGCACTAAGCGCGTGCTTGCAGTGTTTAAAAATAAAATAAATCTGAAATGAAATAAAGAAATGTTGATAGATAAAGTTGAGTACACAAAGATACAAAACAAGAACAATTGACGACAGTCACAAAGACGTCTTCATTGATCAGAAACTGAGGGTTCCCAATAGCGTTCTTCAATCCCTTGATCCCGACCCAAAATTTCGGGCAATCCCGTAATCCCGATGGTTATTTTTGGCATCCCACCTCCCGTGCATACTTTCAATCCCGAATCCCGAATTTAAAATAAGGGAAATCCTGAATCCCGGGCTTCAAATAAGAGAAATCCTGGATTCCGAAAAAACTATTGGTGACCCTCGAAACTTTCCCTTGAGAATTACGACACATACTTTTAACGATTGTTGCTGATTATTCTCGTTCCTGCATTTCTTACTTATGATCACGGTCTGGCTCTGAAGTGCTCTTTGGCTTAGTGATTAGGCATTGATACTTTATTTTGAGAGTAAATAAATACTAAGGAGACTTCAAGTTTCGAGCTGCTTCTCGTTGGTACAATATAACGGAGAAAACTTAAACGTTCATAATGGAAGGTATCGTGGTCTCCTGTTCAGTTCTTGAATTTTTCAACTGTAGAGGCACTCGGTGGACAATTTGTTTTGAATTACTGAAGAAACTAAAGGACAAAAAGGCTAACACCTCGAAATTTGAATGTTGGTGAAAATTAGAACGAACTTGACGGTATTCCTTATCGAACGCAGGAGATAAAAAACTCCCATTTTTGCACTGATGAGCGGATTTGGACGTGGCTGTAGAGTCGCTCGAAAATAGTCCATACAGGAATATTGTTTCACTTCTTACATAGATGCATCGCAAAGAGCCACACAGGCAGGTGAAGGACTGCAAGTTTAATTTCCTGAAAAAGGTGATAATTTAAGGCACTAAAATTAAGACTCAAACGAGTGTGAAAAATTGACGCTGAACGATCCCCGATATAAAAAAGATAGCTGCGGGATGGAAAATGCAGGAATTTTAAAAGGTTGCGCTTGACGATGCTTGAAGAAGACGATATGCGTGTCTTTAGTAATCAAAAAGTCTGTTCCACTCTACTCCATTGTAGTCTAGTGGAAAGCGTCTTTGTTTTCTTGCGCCGATCCGCAATTTACAAATGAAAACTCCAAATTAAAATCCTAACCGCATCTGAAACGATCTGAAAACTCCAGTTTAACACTCTTGCTAAGTCCAAATAACGCAAAAGGACAGAGGCTGAGGGCCTGTGATTGTAGCGACCCTAACAAAAGACAACAATACCAAAAACGGATGCCCTACTAGTAATTGAGTACTGAGCACTTCATAAACCATACCCTTTCCCGCGGCACGTACCCATATAATGTACCCCCCAAAACCCAACAGGAAAACAAGTCGGCCATTAAATCTGATCGGTAAAATGAAATGTATTTACTAAGAGGCGGTTTCATTTCTTATTTTGGGGTGCGGTTTCCTTCGGGGCTGGCAGGAAAGAGAAACTTGGTTTTATTATTCATAAAACGTGGGAATTTACCTATTTTGACTGGTAGATAATGAACAAACCGACATTTTCTTATTTGTCAGTCAAAACACTAGTTCTTCACAAAATACCTATGGAAAAATGAAGGTATCTTTTCAATGGATATGTCTCAAGGTGAAAATAGACCTTAACGAAATTTATCCCCGGTGGAAAATTCTAAGAAACATTTTCTCGGCAGCTGCGGTACACTCACCTTGGTAGGAAATTTCAGTTTTCGTATAACTCAACTTTATTGACCAAACCTATTCACTTACAAATGATTAAGTAAAGGCTATTAAGGTCTTTTGATACTTGTTGTGTTACCGCCCAAAATAAAGAAATGTATATTTTATATATGGGAAAAATAAAGAGGAAAAATTAAAGATGAATAAGATGTCATATCCTTCACTCTGGTGCACTTTTTCCTGGCTCTGATAGCACTGGGAGTAACGGAGAAAAACTAATAAAGACTAAAATCATGCAGGGATGCGCTGAAGTCTTAAAAAGTTGTTTAAGACGTAGAACTGACAACTAACAATTGACATTGACTTTGGTAACACAACATCATTCGTCTTCAACGGTGTTCTTTAGACTGCGAGCAGTCTTTTATCTTTCTGTGCAAAGTTACTGCACGCAAAACCCAAGGACGCGAGCGGCAAAGCCGCGAGCCGCGGGAAACGAGGGCGTAAGCTCGAGAAGAAATCGCGCTGGATGAGATAAGAACTAGACGGATTTTAAGAGAAAAGGCGGACTGCAAGCAGTCTAGTGTTCTTTGACTTGGGCGTGTCATAGCTGATAGTTTCATGTTACGCTGAAGTCTTTTGAGACCTAGAGAGACTTAAAAAAAAAAATTAAATTGGCGATGGTAACACAACATCATTCGTCTTCAAACCCACGGTGTTCTCAGTCTTGGGAGTGTAATAACTGATTTGATGATTTAGAACGAGTTGTACCGAAGTCTTTTAACGATATGGTAAGCATGACTTAGAAACGGAAGACTGTAACAATTTACTTAAGATTTACCATAGACGGGGGTAACACAACAGCAATCCGCTCTCAGGCTCACGGTGTTTTGACTTGAGTGTGTATTACATAACTAATCTCACAGTTTAGAGGGAAAAATGCACAGATCACAGATTCGCTGAAAGCTCTGAAGCTGTAATAGCACGCGTCAGTTCTGTCAGTCAGGCTATGGAAGGAAGCCCAGCAAGCTGGACGTGACAGGAACATTTGCGCCAAAACAAGAAGCCAGCGCCCTTCCCCGGCCGACAGCGCTATATCACTGGCGCGTGCTGGTTTTGAGAGGCTGAAACAGGATGGACAGAAGGAGAGACGGAACTTTGAGCTCAGATCTGCTTATAAGTGATTAGCTGTTCAGCCACGTTGAAAATAAAACTCATAAAAAAGATCAACTTTTCGGCTTCATAAAATGTGGCTCAATTTATTTTAATCAAAACTATACGAACCACACTCAGTATTTCGGCCTGGTTTCCTGTCATTATACATTTGCGCGCTAACCGCATAACCTGTCACTTCAATTCGCACAGGTAGAACTGTGTGTACAAATACATTTTGATTTTCATATTAGAACTAACCTACTAGAGTCGTCCCGCCCCCACCCCACGCTCGTTTTCCTCGCCTAAGAATCACCTGTTCCAGTTTTTGCAGTGCAGTTCACAACTGCCCTGTATTTGCTCCTGTTAGAAATTAATTTATACACGCACTGAACACAACGATAAAACTGATGTAAGCTCTATCAAAACAAACTGTATTGTTACTCCCTTCCAATTTTAAATGAACATCGAAGAGGTCAAGTTCCAGCTTCCGCTTACAGCGACAAGATGGTTTTAACCAATCTATTAATTGCACCTAATATCAGCCCAATATAAAAACTCTAGTTCGCTTGTGGATTAGCGATATCCTGTGGTATTCATGTGCTTTTTCCGTTAAATATTATTTGTCTAGACAACGGACGCGAGAGAACAAAGCTATCTTTAGAAACGAAAACATTGTTAAAAACATCCAGTTTGCTTGTAAAAACCACGTATTAATTGCTGATGAAGCTAAAACAATTTGGGACAACAAAGAACCAAAACAGAGGATATAAATTTAGATACAAACAGCTTGAACATTAATCCGAAATTGGCAGTAGATTTTAACAACAGGGCTAGAATTCCCTTCAGGTTCGACAATGAGTGTGTAGCTTTAATTTTTACTACCAGATTCTATGGGTTTTGCTTTTTTTGCTATACGCCCTCGGCTCTCTCTACGTACCTTTCAAATGCTTGGTGTGATAATTGTCAAGGAAGCATACTTTGACAAAATGGGTGGTGGTATCACAGAAGCAACCCCTTCCAACATTTTCACATTGGAAACCAAGTTTAAAGTGTTCGAAAGCTTCTTTTATATTCTTTGTTGTGTAGTGAATCTAAACGAAATGTTATAACGTAGTCAGTATGTAAAAAAGCCAGTTCTGGTTTGTGGGATTAATAACTTGAGACAGTTACAGCAGTTACAGGGGTGGGATCAGTTCCGAACAGCATGACAAGTTGACAAGACGAGGGTACCTTAAATCACTGTTCCCTTCTTCGCAACTAGGCAAGTCGTGCCGCGGTTGAATATCTGATTTATCTAATTACGACTCTATTCATGAGTTTACAGAACGGATAAGATACAACTATACTCAAGCTTGGCGGATCCTGAGAAGTCTTAAACTTTTCGCCAGCAATACGCAATTTCGCCCGTGAATCAGTTCATATAATTCCCTCTGAATTGGCGTGCCACTGGTCTCAGAGGATGAGTAACTTAATAAGTATCTCATAAGTAAAACGTAAGGTTGAAAACAAAGACACTGCTTTGTTCAAGAACGCAAAAAGTTCTTGAAAAAGTAACAAAACTCGCGGAAGAAAAGTGGTAGACTCATTAGAACTTTTCCTCGTAGTAACAGGTACTAAAGCTGCAAAATAATCGTTGGTAAAAAGACTGCGGAAGCGCTTAATCAGAGCACATGGACAAAAGGTGTGAAAAGCAAAAAGAATAAAAATGTTGTGGCCATTTCCTTTTTTGAAGCTTATAATTCATAAGTGTGATTACACTATTTTAAAACCAATTAAAGTTGCTTTATTCCGATTGTCAAGAATTGTTTGTGACATAAAAGATCAGGTATTAAAAATCCTGAAAAATGTAGGCTCGAGATTTTTTCCTGATGTAAAAGACATGAGACCAAATTCTAAAAGAACTTTTACAAGGGGAGGAGCCGTTTATTCGGCCTGTGACCAAAAGGTTCGCGTGATCTGCCCTTCTCTTTTCTCAAACATATTACCATTTCGGGGCAAGTCACAAAACGTCAAAAATCAAGATTAAAACTGGAAAACTGCTTTTTTTATTCCACAAACGCAAAATCTGATTAGAAAAATATAAGATACGCTTACAGTCATGATTCTTGATATAGCTTTGATATGAGCTACACTGTTAAACTAAAGTAAACAAAAGCATGGGTATTTATATACTTGATATTGTTCAAAGAGTAAAATCCTTTGACAAAAAAGAACCTTCTACCATTTTTCAATAGCCTCACAAGTGACACAAGTCCCTCCTTCCGTTAGTTTATCCAATGGTTTATCTCAGAGCAAACTGACACGCAACTGAAAAACGGTCCGCAAACTAGTAGCCATGTAAAAATAGTTATCAAAAAAAAGTTATCAAAATGTTTTACACTAAGCGTGACTCGACAGTCATTATCTACGTGTCTCAAACAAATCATCAATATTTCAAAGAGACGGATTTCTTAGTTCACTTATCGTCAAATAAAATCCTTCAAAGGGAAAGGATTATCTGTCTCGTTTTAATATCCAACAGTCAGTTGTCGGAACTCATGCTGCCTTGAAAATTGGGACAACAAAAGTCCAAGCCCGCGGAATGCCACATGGTGGCCTTAAAGCCAGTATGTCAGCAATTACCGTGATTTTGGTAACTGGTTCCTTATTTTGTACACAAAGGAGAACATGAGCATCGTGTGGTCGTTAAATATTGATTCCATTGCGATCTATTTTAGGTTTTTAAAGACGTTTAGAGGATAAGCGGAAGTACTGTGACCAAGCTGGCTAGTGAGGGATCGGGATGAGAAGAAACATAGGCTTCGAATTCGATAGAGACCTCCCATTTCCGTTTCCGACTGAATGAGCGGGCGATGAGGGTTTCATCACGTCACAGGGGTTCATTGTTGTCAAAGGGAAAAGCGGTCCTATCGTCGACTTGCTCTGTTAAAACTCTTCGAAAGTCTTTTGTGAACACTCAGAACAGACTTGAAATGGTATGAACGGGTTATGACACGATGGGTTGACGCGGTTTTCACAACGTCAGGAAGTGATTGCCTAATACGAACGGTTGTCAAATAATTCGCTAAAGCGGCTAAAGCGCGCGATTCAATAAAGATGAACATGTAAAACGGAAGGACGCAAACTGCAAGAAACTGAAGGAATGTTCGAAAACTACGAAAACCAACCTACCACGCAAAACTCATATCCTGAAACACCCAATTTTATTCAGTTCCTTTTAGAGTGTTCCGCATATTTATCATCTGAAGTAACAACCTGTGTTGCATACAATAGTCAAAAAGGACAAAACTTAAATACAAAGATTAAAAACTTTCATAAATTATAATTCTCTTTCTGCGCGTCATAATTTAACTAAACAATTTGTTTTTTACATTGCTGCATATTCGCATGATGCATTTGTTTTGGTTCGGATGGAAGCGAAAAACAAACAGGCTTATTAGATTTGCCGGAGTAAAAACAGATGGCAAGAGCATTTGATAGTCTGGTATAAAGTCACAAGAACTTAATCTATCAGTCATCCTATCGCGTAAATAAAGAATTTCAAACTCTGATTTCAGGTTTATGGATTTCGATAAACACAATGAAATGCAACAAAAAGTCTGTCATCATTTAACACTAAAAGAAGAGATAACGCTTCCCTGGTTAATTAAAACCTAAAAGCCTGTTAACGTTTCGCAGACTTCCCACCTCATACAAATAAAACATTTGATTAAAACTCTAATAAAAACTCGCACATAACATATGGCGATGGATTTTACAAAAATTACTTCGAATTCTGACTTATGAAGTCAAAAGTTCTTGCCTAGACAAATTAAATAATCTCAACTATTTCGAGTTAAATTTAAAGCTTTTTTGTGTCTTTTTCTTTTTTCTCGAGCTGGTGGCGGCCTTTTTACAGCCCCTGGCTGGTAAGTAACACCACAAACAGGGTATGAACAATGACAAAAGTGCAAGACACCCCCATCTCGGCGCGCAAGAGCTTACGGGTCCGGCGCAGGAACACGGCTCCTCGGCCAGGTGTCCTTCGTCAAAATTGTCTTTCGTACAGTGATAAAAGATTCCTTTTACACAACACATACAACTGGCATAGTCTATGAGCTCGTCTGCCTCTACACCACACAAGAGGGGTTCCTGTTTGTCGTTAGTCCACTGCGAACCTTGGTTAGTTCTATTAAACGAGTTACTATTGTCAACTAGTCTCGTTGTAGGCCGTGATTGCGGAGAGCTCGGTTGACTCTCAACTAAAGAGGCTTTAGTCTTTGAATAATAACAATCGGTATACAGTCTACGATCGAAGCTGGAAACTCTCCCCAAGCTTGGTTTAGGATTGAGTTCTCCTGTAGTAGAATATGAACGTAGCGTAGTCAACTTTATAGGAGGTGCTTTAGCAAGCGGCGAAAGTTCACAATATTCATCGCCATCGTCCGCACTATCAGAACTTGAAAGTTTTGTCTTTGTTGTAGCGGGCGTTTTGTGACTCACGATCGTCGGTTTTCTCGTACATTCCGCTACTTTACTGGTCGGTTTTTGCTGAATATTATGTCGCCGTAGTTGTTTGTACACTTTAGGGTCGATAACTTTGAAGCTCGGCCCGTGTCCAATAACGAATGGATAATAATCGTCCGCATCACTCTCCTCTGTGATGGGTGCAGAGAAATTCGATGTGAAACGCGGTAACTTTTCAACCAAAGTGAAGTGGTTTCTATCATTTGTTCCTTGCATTATGTTCCTTAATTCTTTGCGTCTCATGAAGATGTTCTAAAAGTCAGTCAGTTGAGTAGAAAAAATTATCCTGCCATACAGCGGTGATCATTTGTTGTGTCAGTGTTGACCGGTCAATGTTGTTACTCAATTCAAACTGAACGCGCCGGTCGCCGTGACTGTATTATAATAGGCAGGCCTTAGCTTGCGTGGCACTTCCGATTGCCAGCTTGGGAAATTTTAATGTTTCCTCTAATCAAATCTGCCAAAAGTCCCAAATCCACAGGGAAGTATTTTCCCGCGAATTTCCTACGAAAATGACCAAAGCTCCTGGCAACAATAATTTACAACGGCATGCAATAGATCGACGGCTTCCCCACCGCATGAATGCTTTCACTTGACGTAAAATATACTAGACGAGTTGAGCATAAATTTCTTGGTGCAATCCTGGCTTTATTACCCCACGGCCCTAAGACACTGACTTATTCGCGGGTGGAACACGACCTGTGGTGTAACAAATTAACTTTGAGGGGCACTCTGATGAATGGAAAATTCCTTCCTTCGCAACCAAAATACTTACGTTCTCACTCCTTTGTAGGCCGTTGTTTTGAGCAATTTATATTTAGCCGAGGTCGATTATTCTCTATTGTAATTCAAGCTTTAAAATCCCTCAAGTGATAAACTTGTTTTAACGGAAATGATGGTATGCTATGGGGGGACTTAGTTCCGGTTCTACGAGAGAACGATTACCGATTGACGTAGGCAGTGGCTTCAAACTCTTGAAATAACCATTAAACGCTGATACATGAGTTAAGATCGACTCAATAGCGAGTCAAAATCGATCAGGATGCTGGGGAAAGAGTCAAAGCATTCTTAATTTCAACCGTTGTTGCCCAAAACAAAGGCAGCGCAGCCTTTAAGTTTAATTTCCCGTTGTGAAAGATTAACATGCAAATGGCGTCCTACATAAACAAGACACAAAAGAAACCCACTCAAAACGGAAGTTCACACCCAGTCACTGATGACAAATGACAAGAGGCTTTTTGAGCTCCTTGTCCGCTGTATTATCTGTGATTGGCTGCCTTTGTCACGAACCACAAATCAACTTGATCACCCTCTGGGGACTAGCAGATTTGTTTTTTCATCGACACGAATCGCACGAATCGCGCGCTCTGTCAACCGAGTTCAGATTAACTAAAATGAATGGCAATAAAACGGAAGGCGTCTTGTGATCCGACAAAGTCAACATTTTAAATGTTTTCTTTACTGTTTTTCGATCCAGGACTACCCACAGTTAATCAATCAATCTTTAAAATTTGTTTTTGTTTTCTTACAGTTGATCTACGTCTAGATTTTCAGCGTTTAAATTTCTCATTAATTTCGGGTCGCAAGAGTCAGGTTTTTTAATATCAACTCTGTTCATTTATGCACTTGAAAAGAGACGGCAACATGTGACGGGGTACTTGATAGTTGTTTAGATTACGGTTGATATGTCTTATGTGGAAAGTTTACATGAATACATTGTAAGTTAAAATCTATTGATTCATCTTGCGTTGAGCTGGCAAAGCGAGGTAGATAATAGCTTTGATTTTGTTACAGCGTTTCCTGTCGATTAACAAGGCCCCTCCTCAAAAGCGGTTACAATTTTACATTTAGTGGTTTACAGAAAAGAAAGTCAGTTACAACTTGCAGGAAAGTATCGACGGCATAGGCGCCAAGATGGCGGATACACCGGACGTGCTCAAAGTATCATGGTTAGACATCAAAATTATTTTTACAAGCGTATTATAAAAACCATTAACAGACTCATGGAGCAGCTTCGAATTTAGAATTCTGTGATAGCGTAGATGAATGTTATAGTCTTGAATGTTTTTCTTAAAACATTAAAAAAATTCTCGATAATTATTTAAATCACGTGCTGGTTTTAAGTACACTGCAAGGAAGCTAGTAATTGGTGGATGATTTTTCTCACACTTCAACTTGTTGTTCCATCAGTTTATGTATAAATGAAGCTTTTAGCCTTTGTTACCTGTCAAGAAACACGAATTCAGTTCATTTTCTAACGAGTAAAGGTACTTGTTTTCAACAGTCAACAGACTGAAACAAAACATCGCCGAACCAATTAACATTCGTTATCGCAATTTTTTTTTCTTTTTGCCTGATATCTCATCGATGAATTCTTTACACAACAATTTCCTGCTCCGCTCTAAACCAAACAAAAATCTACGTACAGATAAAATTTTGTGCGGTCTGGTTAACTATTTTCTCTTAAAACAGCCAGGGCCTAAAAGCAAAAGTCGGGATTGCGATACAAAATTCAACCAGGAAGAACTTCGACGATAAGGATATACGATGAAAGTTACTTTGAAACGTTTAAATTTTTGCGTTGTTATCTTGTCGTCATCCACATTTTTCCGCCGTCTGTATGCCAAGAGAACAACTTTTACTTAAAAGATTCTAATGTAGTCTGATACGCAAATCCACTTCGTTGCCGGTTTACAGATTGAAAAGGATGTTCTCACGGGTTGGCCCTTTATGAAGGTGAAATTAAAAAAGTACTTAACACCCATGAAATAGATAAAAGGGCATAAAAGGCATTTCTTTTTAAAGCCGCTAATTAGTTTTTATCTTTTCAGGCTTTTGTGTGATATTTCTCAGCGTTTTGTGCCAAGACCTCGCCGCACTCTCGAGTCCACAAAGAACAGAACGTGAGAAACAAAATGTTTACATATACTAAGTCAGTCAAAAAAAATAAACTCATCAGTTCTGAAGCGGAAAAGTTTCTTTGCATCCTGAAGAGTCTGGTGCAGTTTTTACGCAAAAACGACCATTTTCGCATCGGTTTCGTCAGTTTTCCTAGCATATAAAAAGAATCACATAAGGCTGTAATACATGTACGAAAGAAAATAAAGTCATTGCTGAAATATTTTCCATTATGACAAGCAGGACTTTGTGAGTACTGCTTTTCTACCCTTTTAAATATTTAGATGTGTAGTTCAGTTAAGTTCACTGAAAAAAGAGCGAGAATTAGATTGAAGGGCTAGGCTTAAGTAGGACTAAATGTTAATTCCAATTTCTCAGTCGCTTCACAAGATGCCCGCTCTCCCCTGACCCGAATAAAGTGGAAATCAAGAAGGCAAGAAGCTTTCTTACACTGTTCTGATCCCAGATAACTGAATATACAAAATGTTCAGGCCACAAAAGAACGAAGGAGATGGAAAATTTATCCTTGAATCCGTTAGTTTCTTTACAAAAGCAGCGTTACAACGAGCAATGCACCGAACATTTACGGATGGCGAAACACGATGGGCAGGCATGTGAACGGTATGCATGGCTGTCAAACAGAATTAGCATTGTAACAGAAATTATCAAAAATCCGGAAATGCTGTTGTGAAATCAAATCTCCCTTTTCAATTTATCTCCGAGGTGTTCTTCATTTTTGTTTAACTAAGGGAGCGAAACATGACACTGATTATAAAACGCTCCAAGAAAAGACATTTCTAACGGTTATTCTAAAGACAAGGCGAGACGAACATCAAGAAGATGGCCAGTATCCTCTGCTGGAAGGCAGGTTGAATTGGAGTTTCCGAGAAAATAGCGGGAATTTAGTTTACAGTAAAGTGCGCGGTCTGCTTTTTCATTGGGAAGTTTGAAAATGATTTTCTTTTCAATGAACCCTACCATTTCTAGTCGACTGACCAACGCTGAGGAATTTTTTGCTTATCTTATAGCGTTTCCGGCTTTTAATTCACTTCAACGATCTCCGGGGGTACTCCCTATAGCGGTATGCGTACATGGAGATGCTCCTCCAGTCAGAGTACGGTAGCTGGAGCTCTTTAAAACAGTGAGGGGTTTTATGAATTGAGATGTGAAAAAGACCCGATCGGAAAACTGCCAGTTGCGGATTTTGAGGAGACGCACCTGTAGTAAAACATCACTGCAGTTAATTTTGTCGGATTCTACAACGTTAGCCTATGAGCATCCCCCTTCGAGGAGGGGGGGGGGGGCAACTCGAAACTTTTGGTGGGGGGGTTTCCACTGTAATTGGAGATGTGTCAGAATAACAGAGAGTGGGGTGAGAAAGGTCACTGGCTCCCCTCTCCATCCTCATGAAAACAAGACCCCTTCCCGGACCCAGAATTAGGCATTCATTCCTTCTGAAATATAAACGCCCGTTGCAATCCAATAAAAAAGGTCTGATGAGTGAAGCGCTGGGAATTTTCTGTGAAATTACTCTCGAGTTTTTAGTAATTACCAAGATGCAGGATTGCAGAAAAACGTTTCATTTGCACTTTATTGAATAAGACAGGAATAAATAAAACCTAAATAGCCCATTTTTAGCAGGTCTTTTATTCTTTAAAACAAAGCTCTGGCTAACTGACTTTCCGCCATCTCACGTGCTATAAGAGACTGGAGAACGGTTTGCTATAAAAAGATTATAATCGGGGTCCTATTCCATCAATTAATTTAAATTGGGGGCAAAAGTTGTTCGTTTGTGTGTTCGTCACGGCATTCGGGCTAACACTGTAGTTAACATGCTTTAAGGTTGACCCGTTCAGTTCTTTGTTCTGTCCTTACTAACTAGGAATTTTTAGTTATTGCAAAGAGAGGTTCAAGCTTATGTATTGTCGTTCTTCAACGTAAGAGGTGAAGCAGTTTTGCTTCACGGTTTGGTTTGGTTGAACGGTTCGTGATTACCGACATCTCGTTGCTAAAATTAAAACACGTAATGATCTACAACTGTTGTGTGGTTTCCGTAGGTTAGATAATGCAAGTTTGGAAGCAGAAGTGGGTTTTGAAATCAGGAAACTAGATATTTACCGACCTAAAATCAAGAAAACAAAACACACTTTTCAAATATTGACCTAAAAGATACAGCTGGCATGACTTTCATCAGTGTCGTTCCCTTTTTCCTTGGCCGTAGAGAAAAAG
Organism: Porites cylindrica; assembly: GCA_964035525.1. NCBI lineage: Eukaryota > Metazoa > Cnidaria > Anthozoa > Scleractinia > Poritidae > Porites > Porites cylindrica. Next base: position 15,745,389 of record OZ037778.1, on the reverse strand, counting down.
AACTTTTGTGAAAGTCGCCTGTAAAGACTGAGACACTACATTTTTTTAATTCACAGTCGGAAAAAGAAAGGTAGAAATGTGGCGGAAAATTACAGCAGCTCAAGATTTCACAACAAAAAACCGTGCACTCGTTGAGAGAGGAAACTCGACTCGACATTGCATGTTCACATTGGCTAGATGGTTGTTTCGATCGGCTGCCTCTTGGTTTTAGTCATATTCATGAAAATCAATTTGCTTGCCGTTTATTACACTTAGAGCCAACCCATCAGTGTATAGGATTTTAGGAAAGAAAAGTCACGTATCACGAGGCAGTTGAATTCGTTAGTGGAAATAGATATCCACAGAGACGAATACGTGTGCATGACGCGAGACACACCTTTGTTTTCGTTTAGCAACAGACGGACGTGAGATCATACATGTGGGAGTCAACGGTACATGAGGGCTGTTACGAACCTCGGAATTTCTTTGTAACCGCCTTAACTGCTAAAGGTTAGGCAAGTTTCCTTTTGAGAAGTATAACACGACTATTTCTCCGCGGTATTTGATATAGTTAGCGTGTAAGGATCCCGCTATTATTAATAGTAGTGGTAGTGGTAAGGAGTTCGGCGGAAGTTTCAAGATTCAAGTATACTTAACTAGCCAACTCTCACCACATGGTATATTTTTTAACGATTTATCACGGTTAAACTTAAAATTAACTTGGACTACGGATAAAAGTTCGCGTTCGAGTACCACTTTGGGAATTCAAGATGGTTAATAGAACTCTTTCTCTTTCCTGTCTCTGACATGTTTATGCATAGCTCAGAGGACAGTCATGCAAAAGGAGGTGTTCGGTGCAGGTGACACTGACGTTAAACGGGCGCAGCAACATAGTTTGACAGTACTGTACCGAATATTGTACTTATAGTTCAAGACAACAGTTCCTGATATCAGTCCTAAAATTGCAAAAGTTATGTTCCAAGTTGTTTTGACGGAAACGCTGTGTTGATCGTTCTACATTTTCAGAAAATATCAAAGCAAAAAGGAGACTACGTGTTCAAACGAGTGCTAGGAATGTACCAAAAGCGAACGTCTTATCCAAGATAATCATTCCACTCATACACTGAAAATAATCGCTCCGGCCACACTGAAGGTGTAATTTCCCTCTGTTACGGATAAGGGGGCACTCGGTTACCCTTTTAAATGACACCCCTCTTAATCATTCGTGCTTGCCAACAAAAACGTGTTGAGGAACGAAGATAATCCTCAAGTAAGTTCATTTTAAAACTTCTACTTTTTCCTTAGTGTCACGCCTCCAACACAAGGAGCCAAGACAAGGTAGCCTATACACAGAAGTTGTTTTATTTTTTCTTTTCGTTCTTTTCGAGCGCTACCCCCTTGCGCTGGCGGTCAATAAATCCCTCGCGGTTTATATTTTATCACGCGCGCTCGACGGACTTTGACGAGAAAATAGAGGGTCTGTGAACAGGTAAGACAAGGGGCTGAACCCAACACACTTATCGAGACTCACGCGAACTGAATTGACTGATCTGTTACGATATTTTCAGACACAATTCTCCTACCAGTACCTACTTATGTTGGAAATTGGAATTCAAGAAAACCTCAAACTGTCAGTTTACTAGAAGTTAGAAACACCATCAAGCTTGGACTACCAACGACGAAAATAAATAAAAAATTTAGTCTAAACTTTTAAGATGTTAAAATCGTGATATTGTTTACTTTATTTCCTCGAAATGTTCCAACTTGTTTATCTTCATTTATATTTCTCGTCTTAAGCTCAAGAGAGATTGAAGTGAAATCAACGCCCCAGGCTTGGTTACTATGGTAACAACGGCTCATATGATACTGTATTAACAGTCAAGAGGGGTTATTAAAACTGATTCTCATAAAAACCCCACCTATTAAAGATCATGTAACCGTCCAAGTCTAACTTTCAAACGATACTAACAGATCTATAAGTCGCAGTCACTAACACAAATACAAGAGCACCATTTTTGTTTATTTCAACTCACCAATAGCTGCCAGTCATAGACTTGTGGCTGTACCTGTGGATAGAATTTCAGTGAGACCCCTTGACCTTTCAAATGAAACCTCTTTGAAAGCACTTTCATATTGTATTGTTTTTCTGAGATTCAGGATTTACGAGGAAAGTGATTATCAGCGTTGCTGGCCAACTCTCTAAAAAATTATCACGGTTGCTAGCCAACTTTCTAGCCAGGGAAATGCCGTTCTACAGCTATGTTCTCGATTTATTGAATTCTGTTAACTCGCAGATAAATTCTCTTACGCGTTCAATATTGTATAATTGTACTCAGTATTGTAACACTTTATTTTGACAAGAAATTTTGAACCTTCGGAATGTTTATTACAACTAATAGACGTGCGAGCCTGAATTTCTAGTACACATAATTTCAAAAAATACTAAAAAACATAAAATCGAAAAATGATTGTTAAAACTTATAGCACAATTAAACAGAAAAAAAGGAACACAGAAAACATTTATGAATGGAGTTTCATGAGCCTCATGCGAATGAGTACAAGGAAAATGGAAAGGATGTTTTGTAGTGATTTCTCGTGTTAGGTCGGTGAGTCAGTAACTTGAATCACATCTATGATAGATTCAAACACACTAAAAGAAGATCGTGACAAAGTTAATATCTAGATAATCCAGTTACTAAAGATTACGTTAAAGTACAGTAACGTCATTGCCATGTTTCTCAATATCGTCATGCTTCTTGCAATATCAATTGCATGAAACGTAAGTAATGAATAGTTAAACTATTCCTTCATCCATAACGCCCTTACGTCTACTGTCTAAAGATCTGAAACACGGCCATAACTTCCGCAGCGGAGCCTTTGAACGTCGAAATGACCCATAGCAATGTTTCAAAACCATGAACCTGCTTTGTCTTCGTAGCATTAAAGCCCGCAGGGAATCTTACCTAACTAACCGTTACAACATTGCAATAAAGTACCATAGAAATTATTTAAGTTAATTGACGTCAAGTAAAGCAAAAGAACGACCAGAATTTACAAGAAAGGAAAACTTTGAACAAAACTTCGAGTCTTTGCACGTTAATTACATTTTTTCAATTCAAAAAAGAAAAATATGTGAATGCAACGCTGTTCATTGACTTCAATAACAGCCAAATTCGTGCGCCTTAATTGAAAGTTATAATACAGAGAAGGGCAAATTTTGTAGATTACTAGGGTGAGGGCGGTTTGCTTGGTATTGTGATAGGATGACTCATTCGGGAATTTTCGCCGGATAACCACAATATAAGCAACAAAGGGATATGATCACGAGTCTCCCAAGTTTCCGTGTAACTGACTACAATGGCTTATCGTAAAACAAACTCAAAGGCTTTGAAATATCGAGGTAAATTCACTCCATGCAAAGTGGAAAACCAACGCAGTGAAGAATAATTTTCGAATTTTTTTTTTCATCAATATGGGCTCCTGACCTTGTCCACTTTTTTCCTGCAAAAAGTAGCTTATCATTGAACTGACTTGACAAAGTCCATTTTCCTTGTCCATAAAAAGATTGGAAGTGAACTGAATTAATCAACTCAGTAGTGAATCACTTCCCCATCGATGTTACACAGTTTACTTTGAATATAACCCCTTCATACTTTTCAGTTTCCAAATTGCAGCTAGCGATCAAAGACACCTTTTGACAGCTGTTATAGAAGTAATATTTTAAGTCAATTACTTGTGACAGTAATTTAACAGAAAAACTTGAAGTCGATGGTGCGCTCATTTTACTTCCCCCCTATCCCACTCTCCATCAGTGCTCCGTTTTGAGGGTATTTAAAGCTAGTTCAGAAGCTCTGAAGCTACGTTAAAGCCACGCGAGAAAGGAGAAGTCACTGGGGATCGAACTCGGGACCTCGCGCACCCAAAAAGGACCGACCGATAAGGGCACCATTGGCGAATTGATATCGAAAAAAGCCGGCACTTCTGTTAGAATTTCAAGAATGAGAAATAAAATTGTGACACTGTCCCTTAAAATAATTGCATCTGTAAGCTATTTTTGGTGTGTTATTTTTAATTTCATGTGCGCTCAGTACAGGTACAGGCGACCATTAAGCGATGTTAAAGTTTCAAGATCCGATATTCGACATGAATACGGCACATGTCTCAGAGTAACTGAATTCTTACCTGAAACAGAAAATATCGAAAGATTTCAATTTTAGACTGCCAACTTCGTCATTATTTGGCATTAACTGATACAAACTTAAAGAGACCGCAAGGCTGTGCTCTAAGAAAAAGTGAAGGGGGCCCAGTGCTCTGAAACTGCTCTAGGGTGCCCACAATCACGGTTATAATTGCTTGAAACTCTTCTGGAAAAAATAAAAATAAAGAAAAAAACAGGAGACTCGACTATGTTGTATAGGCACACGTGAGGCTCCCCTCTCTTCCCCCCAAGTATTGGTTTGACGGGTTTACTTGGGCATATACCCCCTGAAAGTCAACATTGAAAGGAAAGGAGGACAAAAATCAGCAAGCGTTTTAACAATAATTATGACCGGGATTACAGCATAAGATTTGTATGAAAAAAGTAAGATTTTCTTGTCGCCAAAGATAGGCTTCAGGGGCCACTGGGCTCTGCTAAAGCACAGCCCTGGACCGGATGAACTTAACATAACTCTCTTTGGTAATTAAATTGTGGCTGTTGTGGTAATAGCCATCTTGAAAGCTCTTTGCTTCTTTGGCCATTACGCGTTTCTACATTAACAAGTACCAATGATTTCATAGTAAACGCTCTCTCATATTATAAGTTCCTTTATCATTTTCTTATGATTAAAATAATTTACGGCAACTTGAATAAAATGAACTTGAACTTAAATTTCACTCCCGTGAGACCCCCGGTGGAAGCACGTGAGGGCCTCTTCAAACTGTTTTGTCGTGAGTTCATAGCATAGGAAAGGGGTTCAAGCTGGATGAATGATTTGTACGTGATGGCCTGCACGAAAGTCATGGAAATTTTAACAACTTGCCAATTTTTCTTTATTGTAGGCTTTAAGATTTTTTCATTTATACTTCACCAATATCCAGAAATTATTTTTTTGACGGGAAAGTTAATAAAGACCACAACGATGACACTTAACCTGCTCTTCTTTAACAGGAACACATGCCATTTTTAAATAGTTGTCGACCTGGTAACAGTATGGGAGAGCCTATTGATATGGGAAAAGTTCAGGCCGACAGTTAAAATACCCGTCGAAGAGACCCGAAAACCTTGGCTTCGCCAGCAGAAAATATTGCAGTTTTTATAAAGGAAATGGTGACAAGGCAAGATGGTCGGAAACTAAAACAAAGCAAACCCGGTTTACCGAAGAGGTTCAAAGTTGCATACGCCCACTGAGAGTTCGCACAAACAGCATTGCAAAGCGAAAATGATTGGATGATTTCAGAGGGCACGTGCAGTTTCGAAACTGGAACTTCATCTTGGTTAGAAAAAAAGAAAAACCGCGAACTTTCAAGGAGGATCAACATCTCAACAACAAGCTGATGATTAATGAAGAACTACTGAAGAGCCGTCCATATTTTGCATACGCCCACTGAACGTTCGTAAAAACCGCACTACAAAACACAAATGATTGGATGATTCTAAAAGGCACGTGCACTTTCGAAACTGGAACTTTATCGTCGCAGTTATAAAACAAACCGCGAACGTTCGCCGAAGATCAACATCGCAACAACGCGTTTGTGATTAATGATCAATTATCCTGAGTAATGATCCATTAAACGGTAAAAACAAGAAAAGGAGGCTTTTGAAAAGCGAATCTCATTCATTCCGTACTTCCGTTCAATGACTAATGTTTAGAAGGGAATGCTAATCATACGAAGAACAATTATGAGGCATATTTTTAATTTAGCGCGACTTGCTCTCAAAACGAACTTCTCAGTCTTATAGAGTGAACAATATTAAAGTTTTGACTTAAGAGACAAATGTACGACCCGCGCGACTGCGAAGTAAGTTAAGGCATGAGGACTTTAAAAGTTTTAATCCTGTCTTCCTCGAATAAAAATAATTCATGAAAATGCCGACCCACAAGGCAACCATCAAAGGACAATTTGTCAGGGAAAACTACCGGAAAAGTGCTCTTTTCAAAGTTTAAAAGCCTTATTAATAACTTTAATTAAGAAAATCCCAACAAACTTAGAGCCGAGGGCAGTAAAACTTAAGCAATTTATTTCATGCCCAGAGATGGTTGCTTACTCTAGAATAACACGTCAACTTCAAGTGCAAAACTTACTCGTGCGCAACAGATGTATGAGGGACTTTTTAGTTTGAATGCCTGTTGACTCTATCATGTTCCGCTGGGCCTGTAAAAAAAAAAAAAAAGAGCCGATGTTTAGAGACAGGTGTGAGTACTCTAGCGCCAACTAATCGCCCACGCTAGGTGCAGAATGAACCAGAAATTCAATAGAAGAAGAATTTCGAGTTCATCATTGTTCTACAGCGGCTAGCTTTGTTGGTAAAATAAACTCAAATACTGTATGAACATTTTACGCCACAACCATGCATGCAGCAAGTGCGTTAGTTTGTCGGTAGCTCTAACAATTATTTTCTTAAGAATCAAATTTAGGTCTCTTTCAGGCAAATCGACCAATCCTCCCAAATTGCGGTGTAAATAAATCGAAATATGCCCTCACAAGAAAATCTTTACAAATAGAATTAAACGCAAAGTCTAAAAAACTCCTCAGTGTAGCCTTCATCAGCTGAAATATACTTTAGTCAGTCTTTGCTGGGATAGGTCGCGTGTGTTAATGAACAGCATGAGTCTGAAGACTTGTATGATTAAGATGTGGTCGCCCCCAGATTCCATTATTTATAGAGTGGATCTTAGTGTGCTTGCCTTTGTTCTAACTTGCAGATGGAAATGCTGGTTTTGAGGAAAGGGAAACCCGCGAGTACCCCTACAAAAACCGGCCTCGTAACAAGAGCAAAATCTAACGACTTTGTCTTTGGGATTAGGACCAGGCCACTCTTCGTCACCCTTGCCGGCTTTTACTGCCCATTCTGGGCGGATAACATCATTCCAAAAAAAACATAGTTTTAACCCTAAAGCCAAACCCAAATGCGTGAACAGAGTGAACAGATGTAAATAATATGGACGCTGCAACGGTTCTGCCCCATATGGAAACATCAAATTGAAGAGAAAAACGTCACAAAAAAAAACCTACGTCAGCACAAAGTCCCTCCCCTATCTACCGGTCTGGATCAGTCCTTCCCTTATCTCAAGGTCTGGATAAGTCCTTCCCTTATCTCCAGGTCTGTATGAGTCCCTCCCTTATCTCAAGGTCTGGATGAGTCCCTCCCTTATCTCAAAGTCTGGATGAGTACTTCCCTTATCTCAAGGACTGGATGATTCCTTCCTTTATCTCAAGGTCTGGATGAGTCCTTCCCTTATCTCAAGGTCTGTATGAGTCCCTCCCTTATCTCAAGGTCTGGATGAGTCCCTCCCTTATCTCAAGGTCTGAATGATTCCTTCCCTTACCTCAAGGTCTGGATGAGTCCCTCCCTTATCTCAAGGTCTGGATGAGTCCTTCCCTTAGCTCAAGGTCTGGATGAGTCCTTCCCTTATCTCAAGGTCTGGATGGTTTCTTCCCTTATCTCAAGGTCTGGATGAGTCCTTCCCTTATCTCAAGGTCTGGATGGTTCCTTCCCTTATCTCAAGGTCTGAAAGAGTCCTTCCCTTATCTCAAGGTCTGGATGAGTCCTTCCCTTATCTCAAGGTCTGGATGAGTCCTTCCCTTATCTCAAGGTCTGAAAGAGTCCTTCCCTTATCTCAAGGTCTGAATGATTCCTTCCCTTACCTCAAGGTCTGGATGAGTCCCTCCCTTATCTCAAGGTCTGGATGAGTCCTTCCCTTATCTCAAGGTCTGGATGGTTTCTTCCCTTATCTCAAGGTCTGGATGAGTCCTTCCCTTATCTCAAGGTCTGGATGGTTCCTTCCCTTATCTCAAGGTCTGAAAGAGTCCTTCCCTTATCTCAAGGTCTGGATGATTCCTTCCCTTATCTCAAAGTCTGGATCAGTCTCTCTCTTATTTTAAGGTCTGGATGAGTCCCTTCCTTATCTCAAAGTCTGGATTAATCCCTCCTTTATGTCAAGGTCTGAATGAGTCCCTCCCTTGTCTCAAAGTCTGCATCAGTCCCTCCCTTATCTCTTGGTCTGGATCAGTCTCTCCACTATCTCTAGGTCTGGATGAGTCCCTCCATTATCTCAAGGTTTGGATGAGTCCCTCCATTATCTCAAGGTTTGGATGAGTCCCTCTCTTATTTCAAGGTCTGTATGAGTTCCTCCCTTATATCAAAGTCTGGATGATTCCTTCCCTTATCTCAAGGTCTGGATCAGTCCCTCCCTTATCTCAAAGTCTGGACGAGTTTCTCCCTTATCTTAAGGTCTGGATAAGTCCCTCCCTTATCTCAAAGTCTGGATGAAGCCCTCCCTTATCTCAAAGTCTGGACGAGTTTCTCCCTTATCTTAAGGTCTGGATAAGTCCCTCCCTTATATCAAAGTCTGGATGATTCCTTCCCTTATCTCAAGGTCTGGATCAGTCCCTCCCTTATCTCAAAGTCTGGACGAGTTTCTCCCTTATCTCAAAGTCTGGATGAGTCCCTCCCTTATCTCAAGGTCTGGATAAGTCCCTCCCTTATCTCAAGGTCTGGATAAGTCCCTCCCTTATCTCAAAGTCTGGATGAAGCCCTCCCTTATCTCAAAGTCTGGATGAGTCCCTCCCCTATCTCAAAGAGAGAGAAGAGTGTCTGGCAAACTATTTCCAGTCAAAGATTTGTGGACTTGTGTCTGGCAAACTCTCCAATTGTTTATATATACACAGTTATGTGAACCAGTCAACCTTATAACTTCATCTGTGCTTAACGAGTAGTCTCTTTTGGTCCATAACTTTGATAACAACTGCTCCACAGAATGCCACTGATAACACATAACCCAAAAGAGTATCGAAGTATGACTGTACAATAAATGCACAGGTAGCAGAAAAAGAATAGCAGAAGATTGACCACTATCAGGACTTAAAAAAAGAGCAGAAGAACTTGAATCCCTATTGTAATTAGAGCTCTTAGGACTGTGAGTAAGCACCTAAGGATGTAGATCAGCAAGATGGGAACACCTGGTATCATTGCATTGCTCCAGAAAGCTTGTTTGGTGGGAACAGCTAAGAACTTAAGAAGGACCCTGGACACCTAAGGCTATAGGACATAGCTTGCCTGGTCCCTGTTTTACATTTTCCCAGCCCTTCTCGGTCAAATCCTCACTTTGGTGACGTATCTGAGGTAAACGGGTGGACCATGCGACTGGAAATGCATTGACCACATGGAATAATGAGGCCTAGGGACTAGGCAAGGATGTTGTTGGTTTTCACATGACGTCACCAAAATTCATTTAAGGAACCATCAATTCTTCTGAGTTTCTACTTTCATGAGATATTACTACAGCTAAACACCTTGTGTTCTTCATTTTGTGAAATAGGACACTTGAGTTTCCAAGCTTTTGCATAATGCAAAATTTAGCTGGTGGCCTAGAAAGCTACCGTGTGTGTTAAAAAAGTTAACAGTTTTTGGAGATTTTGTCATCTAAACATTCCTTGTCTCAAAATAAATAATATTACTTTAATCTTTGTGAATTCCTGAAGTGATGTATTCACGCTTTTGTATGAAAATTCAAAGACAGATGTCTATTGGTTTCTGGCCACCATATTTGTGCCCCTCAATGGGACACTAACATGGCATCTCCATACAAAGCTTCGTAAATTTGGGTTAAACGTTTTCCCAAATATCTTGCATATGAAATATCACACAAACCTGATTTTTGGCGAGGCTCTTTGTATATAATATTTATCGTCTTTCATTTCCCAGACTCTGGACTTTCTATATTGATCGGTTTCCGTTTTTATTTTTGAAGGCGCGATAGTGAAATAGAGAATAGCTTGATGCTTTTGGGAAACAAGGCCACAGGTGTTAGACATGAACATACCCAATAATGATAACAATGATAATGAAAATAATGATGAATAATACTAAAACCTATTATCTTGTGGGTTGCTGCCCATCTTTCATTTTGAAAGCAGACTTTCAAGCTATACTTTATGGTCCTCACCAGTAACAAATGACCACTTTCTTGAAAATTACCACATACACTGTAGGGCTGTCATTAGTAGACAGCAGCTGGCATTTTTAGCCAGTTACTGCAGTAAAATCAGCCAGCTACTGTCAGTTTGAAAATAATTTAATGACTGGCTACCTTCCCTGACAACCCTGACATGACTACACATTAAGTGTGGTAAATAATTTAATGTATGGATTGCAGTGGTCTGTAACTGAAGGGATGCATGGAAAAAGGTCCACAGTAACTCTTAATCAAAGGACAAATTCCCTCTGTGTTTCACATGAATATACAGTGGAACCTCACTCTTTGGACACCCATTTATAAGGGACAGTTTATTTGTCCAGATGAAAAGCTGAAATATTAATTTCTCTAAAATCAACCCGCTTAATAATGACACTGGCTAATACTGACAACAGACACTTTCCTTTTTCCGAAGTCATCAACTGTCATATATCCTCAAACCCAATTTACAGACACTGCTTTTCTGTGAACCATAATATTGCAGACATTGTATCCTCAAGCTGTTCAAATAATGACAGACTTCTGCAGGTTTAAAATTATGATTTTATTACTGAAACAAAACAGTAGCATAGTAGCATGAGGTTTTTTATTCTAATCAGTCAGTCTTTATCCTGGTGTTTGGCTCATGTATCATAGTCCTTACCCAAGTCTCATTTCCTTGGCTTTTGTTTCAGTCTTTGCTTCATTTTATCTCTGTATAAAAAAAAAAAAACAGGTGTGGGTAACACTTTCTTTTTAGAGGGCCCACATGGACACCTGGATAACATGGATACTACGGCATGTCTTGCTGTCCATATTAATTGGGTTCCACTGTACAAGGGAATGTAGTTTATTAGAGGCCACTTGGGGTTTTCCTTTCCAAACACCCCTCCAATTTCTCTTCTTTAAGCTTAAGGAGAAGTTAATCTGTCTTCTGAAGGATACATCGTCTCCACACCATCTACTTTCCTTAGTTTCTCTTTAGACTGGTCAAACCTGTATTAAATTGTCAGTAGGCCATTTGCTAAGGGTGGCCTTATAATATAACAGACTTCTAGTAATAACAGGCACCCAGAAAAGACCTACTGTGGAGGCCACACAAAGGGATGCTTGCCCTCCCTCAAAATCTGAAACATGCTGCAGAAACTGAAACCCATGGAAAAGAGCAATTGTCATTTGTTCATACAACATACATTGTTGATGAGGCAGCTCTCTTTGCCTTACCTCATGCTAGCAATGGCCCTAAACCCAGCCTAATATGGCTGTTGTGCATCTTCAACTTTCATTGTTAATTTTCTCAGCCCAGAGTTTGTTCCTCATCGCTACCCATGGGTTAACATCTGCTCTTAGTACAGAAGGAAGTTTTAAGGAGAGGGTTCCCCCCAAGTGCCTTGCTGTCACACACAAGTGACCAGCACACTTGACCATCCACTCTGTAGAGATCATGAGAGAAGCTAAACCATGCTCGCCGGTGACACTTTCCACACAGTCCTCAACTATGCTAACGACATCTCCATTCTTCATTTTTAGTTGCAACCTCCGCTCTTCCCATGGTTCAGGAGAGAGGGACACTTGGACATGTTCAATATTTGAAACCAGAATATCTTCATATAAACCTTTACCAAAAATTCTTAGATATGCTCCTTGTAAACTGGAATACTGGAGTTGGCAACAGAACCCAAATGTTGAGAAGACTGAAAAGGAAGGCTTTTGAACAAACCCAAATTTCCATGGTCCATGCTGTATACTGTCTAACTCGCCAGAACGAACTGAATTAACAGAGGGAAGGGAATTCAGTTCGTTTTCCAAAGTATCAACCTCATTGCGAGGTATTATAGTATCCAGCAACATAAGTGGTGGTCTCGAGTTTCCATCGTCTCCTAAGGACAGTACTATAACCCTCTCATTCTTCTCGTCTTCAAAATACTGCCCTGTTCCAACAAATAAATTAGTACCTCCCGCATGAACCTCGTTCCTCGTGGTCTCGTTCAATTTTGCAGTCAACGATTGTTTGACTCTTACTATGGCATCTGAAATGGAACGCGTGAATATTGGGCTCAGTATCTTTTCTCTTGGATGAAGGTGGGAAATATTCCGAATAAACAGGCACTTGCGCAAATAATGCCGAGATATAAGCCTAAAAATCACCATTTTCTTATACATGTCTTGCCGCCATGATGAAAATCAACCCGCAAGGATTTATGGGTTGTTTCAAGCAATGAGTCCGCTAACCCGTTTTGAGTCTGTTCAGTTGTGATTGAAATAGCTTGAAATAGATTACTCTGAGTAGCTCGGAATAGAATGGAAACTTGGTGGACGTGAACGTTTTCTGAGAAGTGCAGTCATCAGAATGAGTAGAGCGTTAAGCAAATATCGTGGAACTCTTGTTGGAGCATTGGTCGGAGATTGCCTTGGTTCTAAGTACGAAGGCGTGTCGGGTATCATTCCTTGGGGAGAGGTCACCGACTACACTATGACAAGAATCAAAGACAACAAAGAGAGTATTCCTTATACGGACGATTCAGCGATGACTCGAGCTATTTGCAAGTCTCTTACAGAACAACAGAAATACGATAACCGCAATATGGCCAAGGCATTTGTGGAGGAGTTCTTTAGAGATCTCGACCGTGGATACGGGAGCGCTGTGGGGAGAGTGTTCGAGCGTTTACGGGACGAGGATCCCGAGGATGTAACCTCTCCTGCCCGCAGCCAGTTTGATGGACAGGGCTCGTATGGTAATGGTGCAGCGATGAGGATTTCACCTCTTGCACTTTTTAGTCGAACTTCTAAGGAACTTCAAGAGGTAAGATGTAAGATGACTGGCTGATTATAAACAATTATTTACATTACAATAACAAGAGCGTTAACAACGGTGGTTGGGGATCCGGGGGGGCACTCCCCTATGAAAGTGATGAGGGCTTGTCGGAAAATTTCGAGAACACCCGTAAAAGGTAGAAGAATCTTGTGTTATGGGCATGTCCCTAATAAATTTCCACCCCTGAGAGGTACCAATTCAACAATAACAAATCATATAACTGGCACTGCGAATTTAAATAGTAATGTTCAAACAGTTTCTTCTCAAGGATTTTTTGAAAGTATTGTCATAAATCTTACTGAGACAACTCTGACAGCAATGATTTTAGGTTTCGGCACCCTAAGCGGCACCAACCCACAAATTTAAACCTCTGAAAGGTACGACGAGCACCCACGTCACTTTTATTGGGGAGTACCCCCTCCCCCCTGCATTGGGGATTATCTTAAGTTGTCAGACCACACCTTGGATGTGTCCTCCTCTTCGATCCTCGCAAGGGAGGAGGACAAGTTCTAGAGAAGAGTTAGGGAGGCCATCGAAATATTTTGTCAGGATCCAACTTTGAACAGAGTCTACTCTGGTCCAAGCTCTCCCCGATCTATTGAGACCTTTTGTTATGTGATTCACAGTGTAAATCAGGTGACAAAACACCCAAATCCATCACTTGAAAAAGGTTCTGCGATGGAATTGAATGCCTGTGTGTAAAAAGTTTTTCCTATCTTGTAAATCGAATTGTTGCTTAATGTTGTTTATTATTTATGAGGTTTTTGTGAAATCAGAAATAACCAAGGTTGTGGCAAGTGTTATCAGCCTCAGCTGAAAACACTTACCAAGACCTTGATTATTCTGGATATTACAAAAAACAAATCTAAACAGGGCTCTGCTCTAGCAGAGCCCTGTAGCCTCTGGCACCTAACTTTTGCCCTTGGGCGACTAGAACATCTTA
>OZ037778.1:15621495-15726495 GCA_964035525.1 Porites cylindrica | reverse complement strand
CATGCTCACATTAATGGTATAAATGGTGCTATAATGCAAGCAATGGCAGTGCATACAGCACTGTGTATTGAACCTCCAAATCTTGAACCCAGCAGCTTTATTGATCAGCTCACTGAAGTGGCAGAAAAACTAGAACAGTCAGCTACTGAAGAAAGGTAAGGATCTGTTTCCAAACAACAACAACAACAAACGTTATTAATAAACAGATAATATTACAGAAGCATTGCCCGCAGCTAGCAAAGCTTTTTTGGGTGGGACAGTGCGTACAAAGTACGAAATTAAGACTGATGCTAATGAAGGAAAGTTTACAGTTTACAAATAAATGAAATAAAAATCGTGATATGGATGAGGACTAGATAACACAATAAAAAAGAAAGAATTAAACAAACAAATTCTAAAAGTAGCAACTAATAATCAAGAATTTATTTTTCAACACTTTTGGCTAATTTTACCTTAATTTGTAATAAGGTGGGCGTATCAATACAGTCATCGTCTGAATTCAAAATACCAAAAAGTAATTGGCGAAGAGTTTTTTAAAATTTATTCTTGGGGAAATGTCGGATGTGACAGGGTATCTTATTCCACAGCTTAGCCCAAAGCTAGTATTACATGTACCCCACTAAAACCAAGAGGAAACACCATTTAGGCTCTCAACTACTACTGGGGGCTCTTCCACTTTAAAGGATTGTATGTCACACTAACTTTTTAGAAAGCTAAAACGTTTTTCGTATCAATTGAATTCCAAAAATAATGGTCCAGTGTCGTTATTTAAGACCATAGTTAGGCACTGAAACTGTTTCCTGTCATCTGTTTTAATGGATGGAAGTGGATTGAAACTTGGAAAAAAGTTGGGCCAACCTTTTTTAGTTTCAATCGTAGAGACTACAAGCAGTCTCTCTTTTTTCTTAGCCCGTCGAGCGAAACGCGCGAGACACGAAAATGACCACGCGTGTGACTGAAGGCACGAGTATTTTCTTCTCGGGCTGCCTCCCTCGCTTCTAGCACCGCTCGATGCTCGCTCGCGCATGCAGTCCCCTTCCCCTAAATCTGAAGAAAAAGAGCCAGACTGCTTGAAGTCTACCATGTTATGCCTGCAAAGATCGCCAAATCAATTATTATGGTTAGTGGCCCCCTGATGAAATTTGTCTGATATCACCTTTGTAGCTCTAGACCACAGGAGCATTTTGTCCATAGGAAAAGGCACTCCAGTAATGACATCAGTACAAAAGTGTCCTAAAACATCAACATTTGTGACATAGCTCCTTTAAAAATGATTGGCTGAAGTTCCCCTTCAACAATTTTGAAAACACCCTCCAAGTCTATTCAATCTCTCAGAGATACCAGTGATTGGTACCTCTTAAAAAGTTATTTTTTAGCGCCCAGGTAAGTGTGATACCAATCCAGAATATTACCCCTCCCCCCCCCCCCCCCCCCCCCTCCCATAAGGTACAACGATTGTTGCTGCTGGGTTGAATCTAATTTGAAATAATTGTAATTTTTTGTTAAGCCTGTCGACTTTCAATGATTCAAATCATTATTTCTTTTGCCAGTGACCGAAAAGTTAGTTCTTCAACAACCACTTTCTCATATGTCAAGAAAATCAAAGAAATGAAAGAATTGCTCGGTAAAGGCGAAGCACTGGAACCAGTGACTGTGGTAGATACGTTCGGTAATGGAATAAAAGCACAGGAAGCCGTTACCGCCGCAATATTTGCATTCCTTCACAAAGGCAAAGTATCATTCGAGGAATCCATAAACTATGCTATATCCTTAGGGGGCGATACAGACACAATCGCCAGCATGACAGGGGCGATCAGTGGGGCATACTGGGGACTGGAGACGATTCCTTCATTGTGGCAAGAAAAATGTGAGGCTGTAGATGAAGCTATTGTGTACGCAGACAAAATCTACGAACTGCAACAAGCAAGAAATGAAACTAATACTAAGGAAATGTGATGAGGAAGAAATGCTTTTTCAACGCTGTGCTACACTACCCTTCAGTATAGCACTGGCCCTGAGAAAGAATAGCCGTACTAGTACTAGTTGCACCATTTTATTTAGCTAGATCCAGCTATCCACTTCAGTCAGCAAGGATTTCTTGATTAGATTAGTACCATTGATGGTGAATGCGCAATATGCGTACCTTCGGAGGAAAACCTCATATCGCCTGATCCTTGAGTTATGACCGGGGGTAGTCCCAAACATAATTTATTTCAGAAGCATATAAGCTATATACGTCAGTGTGCTGCACCAAATGGAGCGGTTTTTAGCCCTTTGGTTAAGGAGTAAGGAATTAAAAGTATCAAGAAACGAAACAGTTGCCTCTGCTGACTGTTCTTGCTATGTTTTTTAGGCAGTAGTTCGGCTATTTCTTTTTTGTAAAACGTGCGAAATTTTCCGCCATTTTCTCCTTCACTACCAATACAGCTGTATGAAACTACCAATACAGCTGTATGAACGAAACTTTTTCTCCGGGGCTTCTCGGTTGCCTTGTCTATTTCTTTTGTTACCCTGCACCTTTGATGTCATTATATAGAGCTTAAGCAACAACTACGGCGACGGCTACGAAAACGTCAGTTAAAAAGTGAATTCGCGCTGCCTCATAAATATCGGATATCGCAAACTTCTCCCAGATTTGGTGAACGCTAGCTGGTTATGAATGAATAGTCTGGGGAATTGAGCTAATCAGAAACGGAAAATATTTTGAATGAATAATTATTGCTCTTTCTAGTTAGATGAATGCATCTGCTGTTGAGAGCAGCCGAGTCTTTCTTTACGGAGATATCTTCGTGATATCTTCGTGTTTCAGAGTTTCTTGACTTTGTTTTGAACGTGACTAAGAGAACTTGTCTACTTTAGTTAAGCGTTTGCGAGTGCCCGATAGGCATGTGACGGGGATGATCGAATGATTTTTTCGGGTTTGTTAGAAAATAAGGTACCATCAGGTCATTTGTGCGGTCAGTAAAACCCAAGGCAAATGTCAGTTTTCAGTTAAATTTTAGGCTATTTGCCAGTTGTCATTTTTCCCCATCCAGGCCCTCTTGACACGGACGGAACAGCCGGGGCAGGAACCCATAGACTCCTGCTCTGATCCATTGCATTTGTCAGACAATAGCCCTATTACTACTTGGCTGAATATTAACAAAAAGACGAGTTACAATCACACCGTACTTGGAGGAGATACTTGAACACGTTTACCGAAATATTTTCCGTGGGAAAACGACTCCGCTCAAAAATTCAAGGATGCTCTGAGGTCTCCTCGTATACAAACACTAATACGCGATTATATTGCTGGCGACACATTCAATGAAAATACTGAGCTATCCCTCGAAAAGGTGGAAAACATTTTAATCACAACGGCTAAGTGTTGTTTAAAGATATGAGCAGGTAAAACGCGTAAGCGTATCAAATCATTATCAAACAAAAAATGGTTCGATAAAGAATGTCGTTTGAAAAGGCATGAATTACGAAAAGTAGCAAACAGTAAACATCAAGACCCTTTGAATACTATCATACGTGAGCAATACCATGATACTCTGGCCTAATACAAGAAATTACTTAATTCTAAAAAGAATGATTATTACAATGCCAAGATTTCCGAGCTAGAAAAAACTGCGGACAATTCAGACGCGAATACTCTCTGGCAATGCCCCAAATCGATGGACGACACTAGAAAAAGAGAGGATGTTCCATCAATCTCGGAAGAAAATTGGCTATAATATTTCCACAATCTTCATTCAAATGAACCTCTTAACCCATTAACGCAGCAAAACATTTGACAATGAGCTACGACAAAATGAATGCCATGGTCAACACTCTCGTCCTTTAGATTTTATGATAACTGAAAGAGAAATACGTAAAGTTGCGGAATAGTTAAAGAATTAAATAAATCACCATTTTCGGATAAAATTAGAAATGAAATGATAAAAGCTAGTATTGATACACTGATGCCCGTATATGAAAAATTATTTAATTCAATTCTTAACCACCAAGGGACCATGCCACAGTGTGGTGGTCAGTTATTACTCCCATTTATAAATCGGCCGGACGAAGCGATCCGGCAAACTACCGGGGTGTCTGTGTCTCCAGCTGCCCGGGAAAACTATTTTGTTCTATCTTAAACCAACGACTTCTCGAGTTTATCGTTTGTTTGAATATACTCCACACTCACTCTCCGAACCTTGATAGATAAGTACGTTCATAATCACAACGAAAAGATCTATGCTTGTTTTGTAGATTTCAAAAAAGCTTTTGACTCGGTCTGGCATGACGGGCTCTTGAATAAGCTGCTGCAAACTAATGTTGGTGGTTCTTTTAATAACTTAATTAAAAGCTTATATCACAACTCTTCCTGCTCAATTAAAATTGCCCAAAAACAAACACGATCATTCCGTTATGCGAGAGGTGTGCGGCAAGGCTGTATCTTAAGTCCACTGCTTTTTAATGTTTATATTAACGACCTACCTTTCGCATTTGAAAATACATTATCTGATCCTTTTGTTTTGCCAAACGGTGCAAAACTAAATTTTCTATTATATGCAGACGATTTAATCATTTTATCACGATCCAAAACAGGACTACAAAATTGTCTCGATAAACTATCTTCATCATGTTCTGTACTTGATGGATGATGAAAATCAATCCCAAGAAAACAAAAATTATGGTTTTTCAGAAACGTGCGAGAAAAAAATGCCGATTTTCACTTTCTCATAGATAGTCAAATAATTGATGCTGTACAAGAGTACGCTTACTTAGGAACTCGAATGTCCTCATCGGGAAATTTTTCAGTGTCACGTGAACATCTCAGGGAGAAAGCATGCCCTCTTCAGTCTGAGACGACACACGAATCTTAGCTAAAAGCAGCTCTCGCCTGTAAAATATTTGATACTATGATCTCCCCTATTCTAACATATTACAGTGAAATCTGGGGTGTGTATGCTAAACCAGATTTTAAGACTTGGGACGGCTCACAAATCGAGAAGGCACACCTTCAGTTTTGTAAACGATACTTGGAGGTAAACAACAAAGCTTCTAATATAGCTTGTAGAGAGCAGAGCTTGGTCGTTTTCCTTTAAATATCACAATCAATCAAAACATTCTCAAATACATTTTGTATATACAGTCTAACGATGAGGAATCTCTCGTCAAACAAGCTTTTTTAATGTCATTCGACTTACACTGTAATGGCAAAAATAGCTTCCACTCTCATTTAATGAATATTATATATGTCAGAATAATTTAAGCTTCCTGACTTTAACCCTGATTTATTAGATGTAGCCATGGTAAAAAGCTATGTAAGTTCAATGAAACAGGAATATATCTCATATCAGCAAAACACCGTTCAACATTCTCAAAAACATGAATTTTATAGATCTTTTAAAACCGATCATACCTCCTCTAGTTACTTAGACTTAACATGCAAGAGGAACAGCTGAGAGAAGGGCTTTAGTAAAACTACGAATAAGCAATCACAAACTAATGATAGAAATAGGCAGATACAATCAAACTACGAAGGATAATAGGCATTGCCCTTTTTGTGGATGCAATGTAATAGAAGACGAAGTTCACTTTCTTTTTCAATGTCCTACATACTCTATGATTTATTTAGGAACAAATTTTACTATAAAGTCAAGACTCTGATTCCAAATATTACCCAGTTACCTATAAACGTTTTGATCAATGAACTGATGAACTCTTCTAATTACTTTATCAATATACATAAAATATATTTCAGCTTGTTTTGATGTTCGTGACAAATTATTATCAAAGTAACGTAATTGCCCTGTGTTGTAATTTTGATTCTTAAACTTACCTTTTGCAATACTGTATGTGTTTGTATGGTCATGCAAATAAAGCTCGTTATTGTTGCTCTGAGCTACTCCCTGCCGCACACCCAGTTACCCCTCCATGAAGCAGAGAGAGCTGTTCACGCGCAGGCCCGGGAGAACAGCTCTTATTGTCCTACCTCTAGCCTCTTTAGGGAGTCCACCTTAGCCGTGATAAAGACGTGAGGCTGCCGAATTTCTCTCTCTGATGGTTGGTTGGAAATGTTGGACTGCCGTCAGCAAACTGAAACGTTCGGGGGTGGAGGAGAACGGAAGACTTGAGAAATGGAGGGCCACTTGAAATGCTTATAATAGCGAATCTGATACTACCAGGAGCCCATCAAATTTGATGGGCTCCTGGTACTACTGCATCAGTTTTCGAATTTAATGTTTAGTGTGAATTCATGTGCATTTTAAGCAGTAAATTTGGCATCAAAAATATACAAATACACTGGAAATGCGTGTGTCACAGACCCTCACGAACCTAGGCGGGGGGTGGGGGGGGGGGAGGTGACGCCCATAAAATGTCAGGCATGGAAGGGGGAAAGAATTGGAGTAAATTGTGTAGCTTGGGAGGGAGAGGTCAACACTGGCTTTCCGAGCGAAAAGAGTTTATAATCTCGTCACGCGGGAATCTATTATAGAGAGATCTAGAGCAAACCGGTTCCATTAAATGGCCATAAATCAGCTCGGAAACCACACAGGAAAGAAGAAACATACGTTTTAAGCAAGGTTAGCCGATTTTTTTAAAATCCTTTTACATTCGTAGGCTACAGAAACAATTGTTTTTCTCTCATACAAATCCTTATATTTTGAACGTTGTGCCACCTGTGGTATAAGTCACGGAAAATTTAACTCTTTCAAAGAAGTAAGAGGGAGGTAACATATTCCTGCATGTTCCCCGAAGTTAAACGTGTTTCACTGGCAGAATATTGTTTCAAGAAATTAAACGACAAGCAGATATGGGTTTCCTATAAGATCAATCCATTCTGCACTTTACATTCACGATAAATTCATGTAATAAATGGGTGGAGAGGATGGGAGTTTGGGCATTTATTTAAAATTGTCTAGCGGACACAGATTACGGAAAGCAAAAGAACAAAAACCATGAAGATTTCCCCTGAACAGAAAACAAAGTGGTCTTTTGTTTTACGTCATGTTTGTCCAGTACACGAAGTTTTTACTGGAATTTGGACTCCATAAATATCTGGACAACTTGTGAATTCATTTGGTTAGGGAAAGTGTACATTTGAGTGTCAGTTTGGGAATTTCAAAAACTATGCCTCTGGCAACCATGTCTCAACAACCTCATGCATGTTGAGAATTGAGAAACTGATCACCTTCAACATGACTTGTAACAGTTGTTAACTAATGCATCGGTTTGATAATCAGTTAAACTGCCACTCAGACAAGTGGCCAATAATGCCAACACTCGAGTGGTTCTCTGTCTGTTGTATTGTATCAGAACAAAAGCGTGACTTCAATGAGAGCTCCCGAAGTTACTTTTAGGGTAACGGCATGAATACATTGATGGCAACAGAGTCGAAAGGGTCACAGCTTATAAAGCTGCTTGGAGTTTATGTTAGCAATGATCTGAAGTAGACCCATAACTGACCCATCATGTAGACTATACATAATTAAAACGGGAAATAAGAGGCATGACTCTCTCAGAGTTCTCAAGCAGTGTGACGATCTACCGGTTGAAACCCTCTCAACGCTTGAAACCCTTGCAACACTTGAAACCCTTGCAACCCTCGCAACGCTTGAAACCCTTGAACCCGTAAAATCCATGAAAACCCTCTAGAATGCTGGTCTAAGGAAAACTAAATTAACTTATTTTAAAACGTGTGACCAATTTATTTTGATAACTTAGCGCTCTCTCCACACGCGGGAAAATTATGAACAAAGCGGAACGAACGTGACACCATATGAACAATATTATTGGTTTGAAACTCTCGCAACCCTTCACACTCTGTGAGCCAATCACAGTAGACCTTAAGATAGCTGCTACAGTACTGCTCAAACCCGCAGGACGATCATTTTCAGCTTAAGATTTAATATTTGATGTAAATTTGCCTAACCCCGTCAAAAATCTGCATATTTCCACAGCAATCGAGATCTAACACTAGAGAATCAGCAATTAATCACGAAAGACTTACGTATTTTCCATACTTATCTAAAAGTTCTTTACACAAGAGTTGCATAATTTAATTCTTTACATGAATAATTAGTTTCTTTAATCTTATAACCCTCATGAGAATACACAGCCGGTGAACATCTATTCTTTTTTCGCACCTCTGCTATTTTGATTAAGGTTTGCTAGTGGGTTAATAGCTTATAGTTTAACTAATTTATGCACGTGGCTCTATTAACAATGACTAAGTTTTAAACTGTTGATGTGAGTGCTAGCGCGCTATTCATTAAGTTTCCTGACTCGTTCTTCGTGTCAAGGGAGTTGTATGCCGGCCACAAGCCAAGGTACTATGTTCAATTCGACGCGCTGATAAAAGATCTCTTGTTCGGGCGAATCTTTTCGTTGGTTTGGTTCATTTAACAGCCATAAGTTGAACGTGGAGAGCAAAAACCGCGAGAGGTAACTTCACTAGTTTAAAACGGTGAACTGTGTCGCAAGCTGTGCAGTAGAATTTCAGCAGCATTACAAGGGCATGTTGTAAAATGTATAAAGTTCCCTTACTTTAAAAATAATAATAGTAATAAGTAGTTAAAACGAGCCAGAGGCAACAGGCCCTAAGGTTTTCAAACATTGTCTAAGGATTTGACAGCTATCAAATTGTAATCCGTCACAATTACACCTCGACAAAAGATGGGTGTTTTTCCTTTTCCGATTTATTCTTTGTATAGTTTGAACAAACCGTTTTATCTTAGATAACCGAGTCACTCTCAGCAAGTAATGATCGCTTTGTGTTAATTCATCGATCTGATCCCAACGGCTCAGTTTGTTCTCCAGTTCAAGTTTTCTTTTGTTTTTATATGCGAACCGAGACCTCACGTTTTGAGAGCTTCTATTTTGTTGTTTGATTTTAGCTCGTGATGCCCTCGGGCATTTTTATAGCTCGCATTTCAAATGAAGCTTAAAAGAGTGTTATTTGTCTGCTGATAAAACTCATTTTGTTGTATGTTATAGCCAACTGAAAGTGACGACTATCCTGATGGATTTCACCTGTACATCAACATGAAGATATAAGCTGATGAGGGAGGTCAACAGGGATTAAACGACCGAGAGACTCGAATGAAGTAAGTGGCCATATGTGTCCGTTTGTTGAAAAACTGGCTTTGTTCATTTCGTCTTTGTTGATTCTTCGATCAAATCGAATATTCAACCGCAGGTAAATCAATTCAGAGATCTTAACGTCGTATTTTGTTTATTCGTTTTCTTTGCTTTTAATTTAGCAGGCCGTTAAGTATTTAATATTTGCTTTTATTCTTTCAATTATACTAGTTCCCCTTGAACAGCCCATAAAATGCAGAAATAATGGACCGTCTCTTAACATAAAATACCAATTCGCTGCTAGACATTTTTCCCATAAAAATGAATCCGGAATTGACTTTACGCCGGTTTGAGCAGTAGGCTATTGTTTATAACAACCTGGTTTCGCCAGTTGTCGAATTCGCTACCTCCTAGTTCGCAACGCTTTCGCCTAAAAGTCGGGCGCAAATTACTTCGTGTAAAGCATTGTAAGATAGATAATCCTTAATCCAACTAGAAAAAAACTTTTTTTTATGTATTTTGCGTTGTATTAAGCTGGCCCTTCGAAGATGCAAGTTTTGAACTCTGTTAATATAGCATGAAGCCTGATATGTCAACAGGTAGCGATCTCGAACTAGGCGATTTTGACAAGTAGCGAAACAGGTTAACAAACTAAAAAATTATACATACTACTACGGACGCTGTGGAAAACCCTCTACATAGAGCATAACGAAACTGCAAGCCTGCGGTGTATTGGCAGAGCACCACTGTTGTGTCTCAAAGAATTAGCGCTGTTAGGGCCTGTTTACATGGAGTTGGGGCGCCCCAGTTACTTGAGGTAACCCGCTTTGGCGAGGTAACCGGCCTGCCTGTGCTTATAATCCTTCATTTTCAGGTGAGAGTGGAAGAGGATTAACCGCCAAAACGAGTCGTTTTTTTGGTATGGCGGGGTTGTAAGATTGCATTTAAACGCAGGTTACTTTTGTACTCCACCTAAGCTGGTTACCTCACCTCCCTGCCCCAGCACCCACCCCCACCCACACCCTCCACGCGATGTAAACAGGCCCTTAGTCTTCTAAGAAATTTGTAGTAGATGAAGCTTTTAACAAGTTCATGCGCAGGTGTTTTTGTCTGTGTGTGTGTGTGTTTTTTTAACGTAATTAACTTTTGTAGTATTTCAACTTAAAGGGGTTATGTCACGCTATTAATTTTTTGCTATATTTTGAAAAGCCCCTGAATAAGTCTTCGCATCGATTGAATTCTAAAAATAATGGTCCAGTTTTGTTATTTAAGGCTATATTTAGGCATTGTAACTGTTTCCTGTCATCTGTTGCAAAGGATGGCAAGGATGGAGATGGATTGAGACTTGAAACAGTTGGGCCAACTTTTTCGAGTTTTAATGCCATTTCTGCAAAACTCACCCCCAAAAATATCATGTTTCATACCCCCTGATGAAATTTGTTTGATTACCTTCTTCACGACTCTACAGGAGAATCAAGTACCCGTTGGCGTCGTTTTTACTCAGGCTCCCTATTATTCGCCCCACTGCTTCCAACAAAAAACCAAAAACCAAAACAAAACAAAGAAACAAGCAAAAAAGATATATTTTCATTTTGTGGTTTGTTGGGTGCATTATGAAGGGGAACGGATTTCCGGACCCTCCCTACTTCTAGACCTCGTCCCCAGGTCTCTTCTCTTCCCCTCTCGCTGATCGATACCCTGGGAACGAGGTTGTTCCACTGCGAGGAAATCAAGTTTTTCAACAGGTTTTATTGTGACTATTCCATTATTTTTTTTAAACGCGAGAGAATATATCATATGTCAAAACTCGTTCCTTGGTGATTCAGGAGCTCATAAATATGCACTTTTGTGGATTACGGGTTTCAATTGTTAATGTCAACAGATCTATTTGAATGACCTGTCGCATGGCCTAAAAGTGTTTCTTTTAATTCCAAGCTATCTGTCACTTCTTCAACAAAGGATTATTCTGTCATTCACGAAAGCCCATTCTTCCCTATACACACTAGTAATGAGTCTAATTTTGCCTCCTACAGAAGTCTGAATCACTTTGACGACGCTGCACTCACATGACAAAGTTTTTAAGGGAAATTTTTCTGTCCTACGTTTTTGCAAAATGTTCCTTGGATCGTTTTGTATTTGGCAAAAGGTCAGAGAGCATTTTTCTAAGTACTTATTTCCCGTCAAATAAATTATGCACTGTTTATTTTACTAATGGAAAGTGTGCTAGTTTCTAATCATAACAATGTTCTCTACCGCAGCAAAGCACGCTACGAAATAACAACTGAAGGACGAGTCCTTGTATAGTTGGCATAAAAACGTCTTGTATTCCAAGGAAAAAGAAGTAAGTTGAACGAATATTTATTCATTGGTTACCCCGATTTCTTTTAATGAGAATTCACCGAATGATCAAAGCGAGTACCAAATCCTCTTATAGCTACTCAATGGAACTCTTTGTTGCTACAGGCGATTAAAGATGTGTTGAAACCAACTATTCTTATATATACCGCGTAATCCAGCGATCACAGTAGCAATTGCCAGAAACTTGGATTAATATATCCGGTGAACTGACTGATTACTGGGGCCTGTTTAGTTGTATTTATTCACCCGTTAACGTTAAAAAAAGATGGCCGCACAGCGCCAGTTAGCGTAGGATGGTGTTTTTCTTCCCACCAAGGGACTGCGAAACGACAACAAATCAGTTGCTTGTTTATAGAGGTTGATTCTAGGCGTGCGTTCGGGATTCAGCTACTGTAAGTTGTTAGCTGGTTAATTATGACTCCCTTTGTAATGATCAAAAAGGAATAACATAAAAAGGAACAGAAATTCAAAGTGTCTGAGTATTTTCAGTTTGTTGCCCGTTGCGTCATTATGTTGCTCCTCTATGAAGAACTTATTGTATCGGGCGTATATTAATCGATCGAGTTCGAATCACCTGTCGACAGCTGGATATAATCAGTTCTTTAGTTGTCGAATGAACAACAGGAAAAATCATTGATCAAAATTCATCTCGACTTGAAACTGATCACTGTACAAATTGAATTTTGCTTGTACGTGAACTATTTTGCATTTTTGAAGTGAAGTAATAAATCAATCGAGTGCGGCAGATTGTTGCTTAAACCAAGATTTGCATTTAAGTGTCAAGTAAGATTCTTCATTGACTTAAAATTAGGAGAGTTGGTGATGGCAATGCTTTCATGAGTCCCTTAGTTTAATTCAATTTTTGGGCAGATGGGCGATATTTCTGTGACACGATAAGTTCTGAGTTGTACACACTGAAACGGAGCTGAGAGGGAGAGAGAGAGAAGGGAGAGAAATAGAGTGAGTGAAAAGTACGGGAAGGAAACAGAGAGAAAGGAAACGTGAAAGAAGGTAAAACGAAATATTAAGAACTTAAAGAATGTGAAGAGAGAACCTTGTTTTGCGAGTAATGGATGTACTTTTCCTTACAAACAACTGCTTAGAAACCATGAAAAAGTCTGCCGTTGGGTGTGTGGCCTATGTTGGGGAACAAAGGATCTCACCTCCTATCTATTTTTTTCTCGAAATTAAAATGTTCACCTAGCCTGTTAACAGACCTTCCTCTTGGTTATCTAGTTTTATTCTATGGCCGGCTACAATAGTCCGTGAGCTCTAATTGGCTGTTTTCTTGTAATGACCGGGCATTATTAGATGTTTAACTTGATACTGGATATTCTCATAGACATCTATGTTATGGTTAATAGCCCTTATGCATGTTTTACGCCACCCGAGCAAATTTCACCACCAAGACTCGTTATGAAATTAAAAATTAGCGAGTCCCGTGGAGAGTTTCACAGAAATGAATTCCCAATGCAGTAGAGTTGAAAAGAATACCCACGCACAAAAACTGCAAATGCAAAAAAATTAGTTCACAAACGAGGCTGGGTCATAAAGACCTTACGAGCAGCTTCTACCAAGGTCTTCAATACTCACTCGGCACCAGGCTTGGTGGTGAAATCTACTCGTCTGACGTAATCGTGCACAAGGGCTATTGACAGCTATGAAAAACAGCATCCGCTGACCAGTGCATTTGACTGTTTTGCGGGCTCAAGCGTACAACTCATTAAAGTGACGCGTTTTTGAAAGCTATCCGCTGATCAGTTGTTGGTTTTAATTGATCGCATGGCTCAGGTCCGTAATGAAAAGGCCATGTAATAAAAAACTTATTAACCTCGTCCGTTCGGTCATTACGGGGAAATCTCAGACCGAGGCCTTGATGTTTTGTGATGACCTCACTCTCGGTAAATAAGTAGTATATAACGCTAAAAAAAGGGATCAGGCAAGGAGGAATAGGACTCTCCAGGTGTCGGTTACCCGATCGGCTCCTACACCCCTTCTCCCGCCTTTACTATCCCATTCCTTCCCACCCTTTTCCTTGTGTTTTCTCTCTTCGTTGTTCTTGCCTTATCTTTCACACAAGAGCTTACTTTGCAGGACCAATTCTCAGCTGAATTCTGAGCTGCAGTCATTACTTAGAGCTTTTTCCCATACATAAAACGCTTTTGTACAGTTATGAGGAAGATATCACTCAAAATTTCATCAGGGAGCGCTTTATATTCCTGCAATAATCAGCACAAAATATATGGTAGCATTGAAAAGCAAGTTATTCAAGTTGTAGTCTATGTCCATCCTTGGCATCCTTTGCAACAGACGACAGGAAACAGTTCAAGGTCTAAATATAGTCTTGAATAACAAATTTGGACCATAATGATTATTTTTAGTTAATTGATTCGAGCAATACCTCGACATACCATCTTTATTATTAGACAGGTTAAGCATCACGCTTACGTCTCAGACGGCAAACACGAATTTGTACCATGTGGCCAAGTTTCCCCTTAAGATGTCGTTTACTGTTCATTATTTCAACAAATAAATTAGTAGTTTCACGCAATTTTTTACCCATAAGAATTGTCTTGAGCTGTTTTTATCTGCTCATTTTCTATTTTGAGAAATTCTCAACTTGAATCTGACGTTTGCCGTATAAGTGATGCTTAAACTATCTATTAACTGTTCCTATGGCTTCTCACGCGTATGAAAAATCTGATTTTTAGGGAGTAAGTCTGCCTGGTCCCCGGGGGGGTACTCGATATATCCCTGGGTGGGGAGGTGCGGCGCGGCCCCTCATACCCTGACCCTGTTTAACACAAATATCGCTGATTTTCCTACCCTGTTTAAGACAGAATTCCGATTTTTGATACCCTGTTTAAGACATTTATCCTGTTTAAGACAAAAATTGATAAATCGATACCCTGATTAAGACAAAAAATGATAAATTCGATACCCTGTTTAAGACCAAAATCGCGAAAAACATACCCTGGCTGGCCGCACGTCCCCATTAAGCCCTTATAAGGGAGTACCCCCCCCCCCCGGGGGGCCTGGTCACAGTTTACAAAGTAGAATCGCTCTTGCGCTCACAATGCAAGCTCTGTGTGGCAGCTAAGGCTTGGAGAAATGCTACGCAGGGAAAAAATGTGAAGCATGTCACGCGAGTTTATGAGATATAGACTGGATTCATACCCGGAGGCGGAATGCTCCCATATAAAAGTGACGGGTATACCCGTCGGAAAATTAAAATTAAACCCCCAAGGGAGACTAATTTAGGTGTAGTCTCCTTCGCAGCCCTTATAAGGGTCGTCACGCAATGCTCCTACCTACTAACGGCCGTTAGTGGAGAGGAGCGTTGCGTGACGACCCTTATAGCGGCTGCGAAGGAGACTAATTTAGGTGTGGCTGCAGCTTAAACTGACCCTAAAGGAGATTTCTGTGCGGTCAGTGTCACGGCATTTCTTCGTAAATTTCCTTATGCACAGCTTTAAGTGATATCTGAATGAGCAAAATATAGAGACAAACGCCCTGAGTGAGAACAAAATCTGCAATTTACCCCCCTTAGCAAGACGACGAGTATCCCCGTCACTTTTTTATGGGAGTCCCTTTGGGGTTCATACGGGGTTCGTTATTGAATATTCCTTTTGAGATCGAAAACTAGAATGAGTGTTTTCGTAGGTTTGGTATTACCTTCCTAATCTAACACAGCTTTTAATGATTCGTAATTGGGTCATTTCTTTGTGTGTGTTACTCTAAAATTTTACTTAGCCAGTCATTAGTTAATACTCTTTTTTCTTTTTGATAAGAATATATTTTATAAAAATATACAGGCTGAAATTTTGCGAAATTTTAAGAATGTTTTAAGAATAAACCCGAGGCTGAGAGATTTTGAGAAGGGTATAATTTTGGGCGTTGAAAATTTGTAAATACAATGCAATCACTGGCAATGTATATGGTTTTAACTTAACAGTAAAAAAATACTTGTTCCTTTCTCTGAACGGCAAAAGAAGCCAACAATACGAAAAACCCTGCAGAACTGTTTTGTGATACCCCCATAAATTCTTAAACGGGGAATCATACAAGAGTATTTTTATCCTAAAATCGGCAGAAAAATAACAATGTTCAGCCTAGGCCGAAAAACAACATTCTGAAAAGGAAAAGAGATTACTGCGCTTCGATGAAAAAAAAAGGGCAACCGTGATGTACAAATTTTAAAGCGCAATAAACCCGTTTGAAGTTGATCACTTGTTTAGACCCACCCCCGCCTCGCTAACAATTCTAACTGAAATAACGTCAAGCTAAATGACCAACTCGCCAATGAACGAGTTTTGAACATGTCCTTTGAATTTTGGGGGGGCTGAACCTTTCAAAATTGTGTTGATAATATCATAGTAATCTTCAACTGTGTCGCGATAAAAATCGGCGCGATGTTTATCGCTGTGCGAGTGCGGTACCTCAGAGAGAGCGATTTGCTCGTTGTGGACATTTGTAATTACGTTAATAAATTCGCACCTGGTTTTAGCTGCACGTGATTGGCTGTAGACTGTCTAAGTATTTTCTAATTCACATCAAATATTTGCGTATACACGAACAGAAAAATTCTAGCGGATTGGATTACAGTCAACTATGGCTCATTTTACATTTTGACGCACCGCTCAATTGCTTGGTGGAAAATTCTACTCACGCTAATCCGTGCGATCGACACTTTCGTTATCGATGCATGTTCTCTTTATGTAATTCATTTTCGCCACATCAGCTATTCGGCATCTGATCTGACCTCCAGACTAGCAGTGGAAAGGCTGAGCGATATTGGTCGGCCGTGCATGAGGCTTCCGCTGTCTATGTGACATTTAGACCACCACTCAATATGTGGCCACGAATGCTTCAGAATCTCTCTGCTGGATCTTTTCATTTGCGTCGATGCTCGAAGTCTCATTAAACCGCTCTCCTTGTTTATTTACACACTGTATCCAAGAACGCAAGGAAAGAGAAGTGTAGGGAGGGAAAACACGTTGGATAAAGGAACAATTTGAGAACAATAGGTTATCTTTGTGTTGTAATCGGTAACTTGACAGACAGTAATTGTCGAAATGATTGGCGTGTGCACTGCCTTTGAGTAGCGAGCAAGATGTGCTCTTGTCTGCGATCGAGAAGTGCAAACCTGGGGGACAAGACGTTTTATTTTAGCTCTAACAGTTGACTCAAGAACTCTTTGCAGGCGACCGAGTGAGTATTAACGCTATTTGCTTGATACGGATTTCCGTGCTGCAGGCGGTACTGTGTGAGGAGTCGGCTAAATAATACATAAAGCGCAGCTCGAATTTGTACTCGAGCGCCGGCGCTTTGTATGTATCAGTTGCCCGATACTCTCTCGAGGATCGCTTGAAGTTGCTCAGCTGTGCAGGTGAAAGTGTGTTCCAACCGAGCGAGAGTGCTTAGCATGACTAAATACAAGTCAGAATTTCATCAGGACATTTTTCATGTGTATATGTGAGAGGTTTTCGAAAGTGCCATGAAGTCATGTACTTATGATTGATGGCATTCCTTGATTACCGACCAAGCACTTGTTGTTAATGTTACAAATATGCAATATATCTGAGTGAAGCTTCTCTAATTTACAACGATAACATTTGCTTTGAAGTTGCAATGTATTTTTTTCTCATTCCTTGTCTTACGGCTTCGGCATTCAGACACCGTGGAGGTTTGCATTTCCATGCAATCTGTGACCTATTAGGCCATGTTGAAAGCATGGGTTAACTTGATTTATTACACTGGCCTCCGTCCTGTCATTGAATTACATCTTAAATGCTTTGTATTTGTCAGAATTTCCTCATTCTGGAGGCTAAAGTTATTGTGTACATGTTGGCCAACCGAAAGCGGAACAAACCTTAAAACTAGTAGCAAGGAAAATGGTTTGCATGCAGAAATTGATGGGAACTACAGTTAACTCTCTCTTTCAATGCGAATAATTTTTTCAGGAAACAGGATTAATTTCATCGGCGTTTTGAAAATAGAGTATGAATTCCCTAGCAAAACGGTTTTAGATTTCTTCTCTGTAGAATTTTGAGCCGTATTATTTGAGCAAGCGTTTATAATAAAAAAGCTCATGGAGCCTTAATCATTTGTTCAAATACTCAGTTGTAGCTCTGATTTAATTAATAAATTTGAAAAAGGACGGTCGATCTCTTGCTTCCATGAAAAAATGCGACCGCATCCAGGTGGTATAATATGCTAAGCCGTACTATCGATCTGACCTTGCGAAAACAAATGTTAAATTTCTCTTTGGTATGACTTAATTGGCAGGGTTCATTGGACCGAAATGTTACCTATTCTCAGTTGACGAATATGCCCTGCTGCATACGCCCAGCTGTGAGAACGTTCTGTGTCGTCAGTGAAGCGAGCGATATCTCTACTCAGCCATAAAAGTATATTTTAAACCAACTTTGTTTCTTTGTTCTTTATCAGTCAACAGAGTTTCATCTGAGACGGACCGCAGCTTTGCTTGACGGCCGACAGAAACCTCCTTTTTGGAAGAATGTTACTTATCAAGACTGTCTCCCTGGAATTTGTTTTTGTATTCCTTTTTATGGCTGTTCATTGTCAAGGTATGCAATTTTTAAACCACCAACTATATTAAGAGAATTTTATACACGTTGTGACGTTAACCAGTAAGCAGATGCTTTTTTCTAGTGCTCGCCTTTCATTTGTTAGTGAGTAAGGTCGATCGACTGATGGCGTGCAAGCTCTACGTTACCTTTTTTCT
The DNA here is from genome assembly GCA_964035525.1 of Porites cylindrica. Classification (NCBI taxonomy): domain Eukaryota; kingdom Metazoa; phylum Cnidaria; class Anthozoa; order Scleractinia; family Poritidae; genus Porites; species Porites cylindrica. The sequence goes on along the minus strand of OZ037778.1, from coordinate 15,708,335 downwards.
ATGTAATTGCTTCAGCTTTTGTTAAAAGTTAACTTGTACTGAAAAGGGTTACCGTATCGCACAATTAAATCGGAAACACGTAACAGAGGCTAATTTCTTTCTGTGGAATTCCGTTAATTAGCGACCAAATGGGAGGACAGATAACATAATTTAATCCACTACTTTTCCCTTCAATTTCTGACTCGTTAGTTGTTGCTGTCAAGCCACGTTGCCATCAAGAAAACACAAAAATGATGATTTATGAAGTTACAAGCATGCAATAAAGTTAACATTTGTTATTATTGTCCCAGTCAAGATCATACTTAACTTAACACGGCTGATAAGCATTGCGATAAGAAGTGTTGTACTGTTAAGTACCAGCTATTAAATTTGCAATTTGTTCGGGAGGGAAAAAACATTTAGAAACATCAAGTTGGAGTTCAACTGGAAAACATGCGCGTGAGGATTTATTGAAGATGAAACAGAAGTGGAATCTTCGCTTTGCAATCCAATTTGCACCTTAAACACCCTGGGTGTCGAGGCTGATTGCTAATTGTTTTTGAATCTATTTCATATAGCTCAAAAGTTCAGGGTGGGCGTACCAGTCCATTGTTACTTTAAATAGCCTTCTCTTATACACATTCAGTTAATGGAACTCTTAACCTGAAAACAGATTACTCCATGACTATACAACTAATTGCTACCATTTCATTTCTCTCTTTTTTTGTTATTTTGTAACAGCCAAACGGTTTCTTTCCCTTGACGGTTGACCAAAGAATTATTTCAGTTGATATTCAGTATAAATCAAAAAATTAGTCCTGATAACACAAATTCCACTCATCCGCCCTGAAAAACGCGCACCTTTTGAATTCAAATTCGCCCATAGGTCATTGTTTTGAACTGAGTCTCTTTCTTCCTGTTTTTATAAGACAAAACTTTGGATTCTGTTTACTGCCAAGGTTAATTCTTTATTTCGTCTACCCACGGCTGGGGATGACCGGAGACACTATTTCAAAAATATTGTCTGTGTATGGAATCTTAGTTTCCGTTTTCCCCTTTGTTCCATCAAATGAAACGAAAGAGCCTTCTTTGATTGCTTCCAATATGAAACCATATTCTGAAGTTTGGATTAGATAACTGAGCTGTTTTGAAACTCTTGAAACTGAAAGCCCCTTCGCTATTTTGCGTCACGCTGAGAAGCGGTAACAAACATTTTAACAACGTTGCTTTTCTTATGAAAAATGTATTTTTTTCCAACTTCTTTTTAAAAGTACCAATGCGCATATTTCTGACAGTCTGTTTCATTGATACTGTTTTGGTAGTAAATTAGACAACAATCCCGTTGTCTTCAGGTTGTGTTTCAGTGAGCGTTTGAAGCGCTGACTCTTTGACAGAGCAGATAATCTCTCAGGCGTGTAAACCTTTCGTGGCTTTCAAGTATTTTAATACGCCTCGTGGTTACCTATACTTATTCGCTGCTCTTTAAATCCTAATTCAAGTTTTTATTACTTTCAAGTGACTGCTAAAACTTTGTTACCGACATAGCATTTTTTTTTTTTGACGTGGAGGCCAGCTCGACCCATTTGCTTGTACCTCCTTGTACCAATTGTCTCAGTATCCCACTGTTTGTGCTTTGAGACAGAGTTCCGTTGTATGAGATCCGACGAAACATTCATTAGATTTATTCTCTGTAAAAAGTTGGTCGAAGAGTTCAAACCATTAAAATTGGCTTAGCGTTCTCATGACTGATGCTTCTTTTTATGGTATTGCTATAAGTAACAGAAATAACATCACTGTACCGTCACTCAAACAACTACAGTTGATGATCACTGAGTGAATACTTCTTCTATTGTGATTCGATATGATTGCTTAAATAAAAGCTGTAGATCAATTACCTCCCTGCCCCCAACTTTGCTGCTGCCCTAAGGTCATTGTGGAAAGCAATTATGTCTAAATGCTTTTATCTTTCACAACTCGTAATTAAATTCATTGTTGACCATTTTTGATATTGTTTCCGAGAAATATTCAGAGGCTTTTCTATTTTTTTTTTTATCTTTAGAACTCTGAAAATCCATTCGCTACTGAGTTTTGAGGCTTTTTCCCTTGCGATGCATGTGCTAATTGGCGCTTCACTATTGAGATGGGCAACGTTTCAAATCCCAATGAAGCAGACAGATGAAAACTGAATCATTTAGGATATTGCTCTCTAAGCATAGAGTAGCTTCTCGTGCCTTCTAAAAAACGATTGTCGGCCAAGTTTTCCCATTCCCAGTTCCGTTTGTCTGGGGCAGGGTCGGCTTAATAATACAGGTTTCGTTTCGAAAAAGTGAAAAACTCTTAGATCTGAGAGATCGTTTTTGTAATACGTGGAACTCTAAAAGAAAGATATCAAATGATTCTATGAAGGAGAGAACAACACGTGATCGGTTTTTGATAATTTTTTTGACAACAGAGGAGTTCAATTCCTTTTTCAAATAGCAATCCTCATTTATATCTTAAATGTCAAGAGCCAAAGACGGTTATAGTTGAAGTGCAGGGTAAGTTTAAATAAATCTGGGCCATAATTTCGAGTTCTTCTTCGATACGAATGTGTTGTTAGTGTTTCAAACTGAGACCATAAAATCGTGATAGCTCCTTCAAAACTAACTCGTTTCTGTTTCGCTTGTCTGTATTAAAAAGTACTTAGGGAATTAGGGACCTTAAGATCCGAGGACGGCGACCGCAGAGAAAACGTCGCTGAAAAACTGAATTCGCGTTCTTTCAATCTTCATCGCGATTACTCCAAGTCACTAACTTTGTCAAATGTAGGTTAACCCTCCTAGAGTTAAATTCCTAAGAACAATATTCAAGTTCAGAAAGAGAGAGGAAATTTCGTCGTCGCTTGTGTACTTCCTCTGTCACCGTGAAATTAGGCATTTTCACGTCGTAGTCGTGCAGTGACGGCAGAGAGATGTACAAAAAAGCGTGATGCACGTGCAAATTGCTGTTTTGCTAATTAAACCTATTGCTTTTGTGGCGTCCCTGTTGCCGTCGCCGTCGTCGGATCTTAAGGTCCCTATTGAAGATTCCAAGACGGCGACGGCCGCGAAGACGTCGCTTAAATAGTGAATTTGCGTTCTTTCAATCTCTATCCCGATTACTCCAACTCATTACCTTTGTCAAATGCAAGCGAACTCTTTTTGAGCCGAATTTCTAAGAACCATATTCAAGTTCAGAAAGATAAAGAAAATTTAGTCGTTGCTTGTTTACGTCCTCCATAAAAAGTGAAATTAGGCATTTTACACGTCCTAGTCTTGCAGTGACGGTAATGAAATTTACAAAAAAGCGTGATGCACGTTCAGAGTTTCTTGTTTGCTGATTCAACCTATTACTTTTTTGAAGTTCTCGTTGTGGTCGCTTCACGCGCGTTGTGGCATCTTCAAGTTAAAGTCCTTATCGATAAAGGTAGTGCTACGACACTCATTCGCATTATCTGCCCTTAATTTCAGATCCTCCGGTAATAATTGGGACAATAAAGCCTGAATACACCGTTAGAGAGGGAAGAACTGTCAAGCTATGGTGCAAGGTTTCCGGTACAAAAGGGTCTTTGGTTAACAGAACACTTACAGCTTGGAAAAAACCAACAAATGTCGTAATCACTGAAAAATTCCCGAGATTTAAAATGAAGATGGGAAGATTCCTGAAAATCACGAGGGTGAAGCTTGCAGACCAGGGAACGTACTATTGTATAGCTTATAATCCTTATGGGAAAATAAGACGACAAATAAGGCTTGTAGTTCAAGGTAAGCAGTTTCGCAAAGGACTATTGATTTACTGTAGCAGGGCACATAAGTACAGTCGAACCTCCACTGACGGCCACCTCTCCACATCGGCCACTTTCTTCTGTCCTCAAGGTCTCTCTTGTGGATAGGTTCGACTGTATTCTAATCTGAAACAAGCAAGGACAAACTTTTATACGTCAAGAGTTTGCGGCAATGCCTGTGGGCCTGAGCAGTTAGCAGTAGAGAGTTTTAGATTCTAAGACGAGCATGACTACGAGGAAAAGATTTTCTTTATACTAAGTAGTGCGCGCGTGAAGCCGCGTCATTTTGGCGGGAAAACGCGATTGCTGTAGTCATTCTACTACGAGTTTTAGTTACTTAGTGACCGAAACAAGTTCAGCTTATCAAATGTTTGAATTTTTGTTGTTTTTTGGCGATCGGAAGAGGGCTTAAACTCCTGCAATAAAAATAACCGTGTTAACCTTCCTGGTAAAAAAAGGTAAAAGGAAGCTTTCTGGGCTGTCTATTTTTTGGATACGCAAAAAAAAAAACTTGAACTTTGAATAAGTCAAATCTAATCCTCATAGTCATCCTCGTCCTAACTAGTGCCTTCCCAACGGAACTGGAGAAAGGCAAACAACTCCACTGGGGTCTATGTACCCTGTTTTTTCGTAAGGGTCTTCTCACGTCCCCTTTGAATTGATAAGGAAGGATAAAGGATATAAGGCCAACAGCTTAACGTTACCAGGCAATGAACTGAATCAATAGATTGGAAAAGTGTTTGGACTCCAAATCCCCTCAAATTCACGGCACGATACCAAAAATATAGAATTCTCGTTGTTTCGCGGGAAATATAGGGACAAGACACTTAGAAATTGCTTGGGCATTTCTCTAGATTTTAAGTATAAAACGCTTAAAGACGGTGTTTCAGAGTTGACTCCAGTTAATTTTATTGCAATATCATTCAAATTCGTCGAATGATCTTCGACCCCTCTTCGTGAAAGTGATCTGCGCGATGCGACCTTAAACTTTAACCAGGTGGATACATCGACCCTCATCCTAATTAGCTTAGTGGCTTGAATTTGCTGACACTGACCTTCTCAAGCCGCCCTGGTCATCTCAAGATAAGAGGTGTATGCAACAAACCCTAAAGCTACTTAACTTCTTGTGGCTAATTTGATTTATTCACAGCTTCAAACAGCAGAGGTCCGACACAAACGACAACCTCAACTACAGGTAAAAACCAGATACAAAGGGTACTTATACCATGTACATGGAAAAACCGCAATTCCCGGTTGGGAAATCAAATGTTCGCGCCATTCGGTTTGAATTTGGGCTGTGACTTGAGGTGATACAATTTTTGTGCTCTTTTCAGTTTGTTCAGCTGATTTGGCTATACTTTGCGGGTTTTTCTACCACTACGTCAAATTTTACAATTTTATGTGTATGCACCGGGGTTGTGTGTGTAAGCAGTAAGCACCCAAGGACTATTTTTTGGGTAGTAAAAATCACTGTAGATCCGTGAATCTTTCCCTTGTTATTCTTTGCACCTGCCACTGTTTTCCGTTTAATTCTTACACACACTGACTCCATCTCTATATAGTTTCTTTAAGAATAGAGCTCTATTTAACCCAGTTGAACTAAAATGCAGAAGGAAAAGTACAAAAAGACTTAACTTACCAACAGTTAATTGTCTGTTAGGGAAAAGATTAAAAATTTTACTACATTTTGCTTTTCTTAATTACGAATTTAACCATTTAGCTCTGTCCTTTTTTTCCCGACAGGTTTGAGCTCAAGCCCAAGGTTTGTTAGCAGAAGTACCGAGATACCACCAAAGCCTTCAAAATTGCCATTAATAGGTTTGTTGCCGGATTCCATTCCTTTAATGCTGAATATTACTTAATATATTTAGGTCTTTTCCCCAAAGACCTTTCCGCGCATTCGTGTGAGCAAAGGCACCATCTCGAGGCTTGTGATGACAAACACAGTTCTTTTAGGAAATTATTCATCCAAGATTCGACCTTGCCTGTCCACCTTTCATTCTTTTTGAGTAATTTAGGGAGTGCGGAGCAAGAGAACGCTCATTAACCCACCCTCACTCTCTTGTGGCCAATAATTCCCCCGCGGTTTTTATTTTCATACCTGCGCTCAGCGATCTCTACTATAGAAAATAGAAGGTCTGCGAACAGGCTATCTTCGACCTCTTTTCACAGTGTGGCTCGCTGGAGTGGAATGCGGGAAAGGTCCATACCTGTTTAGTTTCATCGTAAGTAATCGTCTTCGGACGCGCGGTGGGGTAACATACTTCGATCAGATATTAAATTGTAAGCCCTTGAGCATGTTAATAGTGCCCAAGTGTTGTGTGTTGTTTCCCTGGTTTAGAAATTCCGTTCTCTTCACCCAGTTTATTATTATTATTATTATTATTATTATTATTATTATTATTATTATTATTATTATTATTATTATTATTATTATTATTATTATTATTATTATTATCGTCATCATCATATATTGTACTCATTGTCTGCCTTATCTGTTTTCTTGTTTGCTAAAGGCGTGCAATTAATTTTTGAACTCTGTGCATCCTCGGGTACAGGGCTGGCAGATAACTGACCTAGTCTGTAAGTTGCACCCGTAATGCATGATTTCCAAGCACAATTCCGTGCGACGGTGTTTGTGTCGATATTTTCTTCAAAACAAAGCATAATCAAACAATTTTTAGATTCGGTTTTTCGTGATATCCAGAATGATCAAGGTCTCGCTTAGTTTATCAGCACTTGGATTTCGGCCTCGGCAAAAAACACCAACCTCGACCTTGATTGTTGCGGATATCACAAAACCCTCATCCAATAGTTGTTTTAAACTGGTAAAGAACAGAAGGTGTACGATTTGGAAGAACTGTAGTGCTGCTGCTTAAATGACTAGAAAAACCTTTAAGCCTTGGCCTTACGGACTTTCAATGACTCCTGTGTATTTCCGTTTGTCATTTTAAGAAATTGAAATCCTGCTTAGCCCAAAATTGTCATCATACTCAATTTAATAGAGTGCCTAGAAGTCTTCGGGCTCCTTAGAAATAATGGGCAAAATGTGCCTTTTTAAACTCGGTCTTGAGATGAAAGTATAAGCCGAGCATGATTAGTAATGGAAACGAGAACCACCCAATCCAGCCGTAACATTCCATTTCTTTAAGTGACACCGACAACCTGAGAGCGCCGGCTGGTTAATTCACGTTCTATACGAGTTTCTCTTTTTAATGGTGAAAACCGGTTTCAGTTTTTAGTGTGTATTTGTCAGACCCTGTTCTTGAATGTATTACCCAATGAAACAAAAAGACCACTACTGCAACCCTTGACGCAATGTGTGATTCCACAAAACATACATACCAAGCTAAGATATGGAAGGTCATTCAGGCCCGTAGCCAGAAAAATTGTCCATCCGGGGCACTCTGCGCTAGAATCGAATTTTACAATCGAATTTGTGGTTCTGACAATAGCCAACACTGCGCTGTCAATCAAATATTTGACATGTAAATTATCTTTTTTAATCGGATTGCAATGGAGGCAACAATTACTTTCAGGGTCGTTATTTCCAGTGAAAAAGCTGGTGATTTGACGCTGCATTTTCGAAGCGAACCGAATAGAAGCGAATCGAAGCGACTGCCACTTGCAACTCCTGACAATTGAGTTTGTTTCACTTGGAGAAAACCACTAGCACTATATCATGCGGGCTCTAAAATTGTGGTATAGCTTTTTCGTGGAATTCAAAACGTAGAATGCGTTTCAATAGATTCATTTACCTTTTTTGTTATTATTGTGGCTGCTTGCTACTAAATCTACTAAATACATAGGCGAAATTTCAACCGAGGCTCTCGCCTCATACTGGCTACGGGCCTGTGACTGGAAATTTCGAGGAGTGAGCAGGGGAGGAGGGGGGGGGGGGGGATCTCAAAGGACACATAAACCTAAACTAGAATTTCCAGGGGAGTTGGTAAGGAGTGAGGGGTTAAACCAATAAACCTTCCAAGACAGGAGTATGGATATTTTCTGGAGCAATCCATTGAAACATTTTTACGTTACAGAAAATAAACCCAAACACTTTCTTTGTGAAAGGAGAAACTCGTATTAGTCTAAACACAAAGGAAAGCATAAGATTACACCTCCGTTTTCAAGGGCGGGAAGCATATGCTTGTGTTAAGTGCGACCGCGCAAGAAGAGGAATTAACACCAGAAATTCACGAGCACCAGGCGGGGTCTGATGACGGCAAAAGCGCGTTGTAACGTAGAAGTCGCAAGGGAACAAAAACACAGCACTAGTCACGAAACGTCTCTTTAATCGCCACACTGGATTCCCGTGTTTTTTTTTTTTTTTAATGTTTTTGCGCCATCTTAAGAAGCGTCAAAATTTGATCATCCTGCGCCTTGGTGTTACGCTTTGTAAGTTTAAAATCCGTGTACTTTTGCTTGTGCTGGCTTGGTACGTGTAAACCAGGTCAAGCATACTCTCACTACATGGAATTTCCATCCACGCGCGTTTCATCATCTTTTAACAGGAACTCGAAACAGATGTTTTGCATCCATAAGGCACTAAAATACACCTTTTTTCTTCGAGGCCTGATTATCACTAAGCGCAGTTTAACTTTTCAGCCGGCCGTCCACCAACGTTCAGAAACCCTAAGAATCGTTCTTCTGAATATGCTGCTGGTTCGCCGATCAGGCTTAAATGCCATGCAGATGGAGAAGCTCCTCTTAACATCACGTGGCAAAAGGATGGCAAGAGACTGGACAGAAGTTATCGAAAGTTCATAAAGCGCGATGGCTGGGTCTTACATTTTCGCCACCTGTCTTCTAAGAACGCTGGAACCTACTCTTGCTTGGTGAAAAATACATTTGGTAGCAGCGTAAAGACTTTCGATATCAAAGTTGTTGGTAAGATTTTTAGCCTTTTTGTCCATTCTTTCCTCATTCACCACTAAACGGTAATGCACGCATTTTTACTTTGAAGAAGCTTAGCGTGTATCATTTGGGTCAAACAAACTTGGTCTTTCAAGCCAACTCTTCTGGGCTTTGAATAGTTGCTTTCCAAGTCCTCTTCAGTTAGTGATACCTACCCGCTAGTGTCTCGTAGTAAACATCAATCCATCTAGTTATGTAGTACATGGGGTTTTTGCTAACTGAATAAGAGCAAACAAGCCCCCCCCCCCCCCCCCCCCCCAAGAAAAAGACGGTGCCAAGGTTATTTTGACTTAAGAAGATATACCTGATTGTAAAGACCAAGGTTTTTTTTTTAAACAATTGTGGTAGTTTGGAACAAAGCAGTTGTTGTGCGCTATGTTTGCTTACAGTCTCGTTGTCCCTCCAAGCCATCCTTCCAAACCCTATGGTCGCAAATCATTCATGCAATCCTAGACAAAAGTCCTTTGAACAGTAATGCATTATTCAAAATTTTCTGTCATTTTTGGGAGTCCTCAGCAAACAGTGCGTCCTTTTCGAAATTTTCTTGCAGTTCTCCCTCCCCCCACCCTACACTATTTAGAAACTTGAAAAATTGGTTGATACAGTCCAGCGTTATTTGTGGGGTGGGAGAACGGGTTAGGCATGTGTGAATTGAAAAAAGCCCCACAAGTGCAAAAGTGTCTCAAGACTTTTGTCCATGACCGTAGATTACCATTCGTTTGGAACATACCGATTTGCCTTTGAGGGTGAAAGGTCTGAAGGGGTAATTTTGTTTTGCCTTCTTGAACATGATTGTGGCGAAAATTTGTTGAGCTGACCTGGTCTTGCCTATTTATCCGATGTTTTCTATCGCAGATCGTGTTGGAGACTCCAACCGTTTTCCACCAGCAGCCAAACCTGTCATTCTAGAAGGAGTTTTAAAGAATCAAACGGTGGCGATTGGTGGAAACGTCACATTTGTGTGTTCGGCCCGTGGCAGAAGCTATCCAGAGTTTCACCTTCTGAAATGGAAATCACCTAAACCCGGTTCAAGTAATTCGGATCCATTTGAATTTGTTGACTTTCGAAATCCAAAGTATGAAGAGATTCGCAAGGCGCCCAAGCCACACCTTGGCAACCGTCAAGTTTATACTCATTACTTTCTAATTCGCAACGTATCACTAGCAGATGAGGCTAAGTACACATGCGTGGTGGGTAATTCCGCTGGATGGGTTTCCGCACACGCAATGCTCAGTGTGCGACAAGGTAAGCTCGGTGTTTAAATCCTTACAAAGCGTCATCGTCAAAAGTGCAAACATTTTAACAGTGTCTCAGTGACTACAACTTAAAACTCCAGGCCCCAGTCGTTCAAAAGCTGGATAGCGCTATCCATCGGATAAATTACTATCCAGTGGATAAGTATTAGGGAAACCAATTGCACTATCCACTGGATAGAGATTTATCCGCTGGATAGCGCTATCCATCTTTTCAACAACTGGGGTCAGTACTGTACGCGGACATTAATTTGTAGTCAGCCAAACAGATGTACTACAATATTGCAGAAAATGCTGTTGAAATGAAACAGTTGCTTCCTTTTGGCAATTGAACCAATAAGTCATCAGTCTTCAGTTTTGTAAGCATGGTCAAAGAGTTGGAATGTGGTAAAAACTGGGCAAAAAACCCCTCCACTTCACTTAGACGTTATTGTTTTCTTTGAACAAAGGTCCTCCTAATTCAGTGAGGAGCCTGCTCTCACAATGGTTCTTTTTTTTTCCTGTCTTAGATGGAGCATTATTTTTTTTCCAAATTCAAAAATGTTTTTTCTGGTCAACATGGTTTCTAGACTGTCGTCAATGTTTGGTTACGGACGATGACTTTTTGTAGGGTCGCTGTGTTTTTGCTTCCATTTTCGTTTAATTGTTTACATTATTGTTTCTTCAAGAACTTGATCATCTTGAGTCTCACTTAAGGCAATCGAAAGCTCTTACGATTTGTATGGAAAACCCCGTAATTCCGGTGAGAATAATAATTGAACGGTTCCGCATCCTGGTGAAAATTTTTCCAAAAATAGGAGCGCTTACCATTTGTATCGAAAACCGAAAAATTCATCCCGGTAGAATGTTTTCGGGGAAACGGCACCTTAACGCCCTTTTACCGGAATTCCCGTAAATCTCTGTGCGATTTGTCCATAATTACCAGTACCAGGCTATGTCCGAGGGGACAGTTATGCCGGCCCAAGATGGCAGAATCAAGTAACGGTACTATGCCAAGCCGTTTATGACGTTTTATTCTCGTCGCCATGGTTAACAAACTTCCTACAGCACAACTGTAGCTATAGCATTCTAGCTGAAAGAGATTGAAGTTTCGGTGGTCGGTACTTCTGTTTTACTTATGCTTTCATGAATCGTGCTAGGGGCTATGTCACAAGGATATTGCTTTCTTAGGTCAATTCTGCGCTGTTGTTAGTTACTGCCTCTAATATAATAATATAATATAATATTTATGAATTTGTATTGCGCAAATGTCAGTTTAGGGAAAGAAATTTTCGTCTGCGCATTACATTGACTCAACAAAATCCAAAATCCTAGTACATATTCCAATTAAAAAAATTCTAAAAACAATGACTAATTATTCTTTTAAAATCCTATTTACAAATCTTTCTTTATAAAAAAAGAATAAAAACAATAAGTTAGCTGGGAAACGCCTTCTGAAATAAATGAGTTTTAAGAGCCTCCTTGAAAGTATTAACTGAAGATATATTTCTCATAAAAAGGGGAAGATCGTTCCATAATTTAGGGGCAGCCATATAAAAAGATCGATCACCAAGCGTGGAAAGAGACTTGCATGATGGAATTTTACCCATACACAAAATGCTCCTGTAGAGTGAAGAAGAAGAAGTTAAGAAGTAAATTCCATCAGGAAGCATAGACCATAATAACATTTTTGACCACTTTTGCAGACATAGCAATAAAACTCGAAAGCGTGATCCCAACTTTTTCAAGTTTCAATCCATGTCCATCCTTTTCATCCTTTGCAACAGACGACAGGAATCTGTTTCAATGTCTAAATACAGTCTTAAATAACAAAACTAGACCATTAATTTTTTATGTTCAATCGACAAGAAAAAGTCATAGCTTTTAAAGATTGCAAGTAGCGTGAAATAATTGGCCCCTTTAATGAAGCGAGAAAAACCTGTATCCGAAACTTCGGATCAGATGAAATGGCTTGGTGACAAAAAGTGAAGTTCCATTTGTCCAAAAAAAGCCATTGAATTTCCATTCAATTGGTAAGCGGTCAAGGTAATGTAATACCTTCCAAGGTCATGATAACATCTATTACTTTGGATCAATTTAAGTTTTTGGGAAACTGACCAGCTACCTCTCCCCTATGCTAACATTAACACTTACTTCTCACTTAGGGCAAATGTTGGCTTAGGGGAGGGTTAGGTGGGCAGTTTCCCAGAAACCTAAAGTGATCCATTACTTTTTTACCGAAAAGACCCAAATTTTCTGTTCCATTTGTTTGGATTAACAGTGCCAGGCTTCCTCTTGAGAGAAAGCGAAAAACTGACCGTTATTTTGTAAATGGTATATTTCAATCCCATCACTGTTTTCAGTACGAAAAAAAGTTACACCTGTACCACTTGTTGGAAAATGTTCACCGAAATTTCCGTACAAATGGTAAGCGTTCCGAGACATCACACATTCTTCCACAGAAGTCAAAACCCAGAGATCAAGCCCAATTAACAGGCTTTCTAAGGAAAATTAATTAGGCCATCTGATGTTTAGCTTGTTTTGTTTGTTTGTTTGTTTTGTTTTGGGCGAATGTTTATGCTAATGTTTTTGTTGCAGTTGAGGAGAATGGTGGCAGCACAGAGCGGACTCGTGCAGAACTGACTTGGTTTACCGTAACAAGTGCACCGAGTGATGCCAAAGCTCGGACAGAAAAGCTTGATGAAGCAACGGTAGACGAATTTCCTTTGCCTGTTCTTATTGGTATCCCCATTGCGGTTCTTATACTTTTAATTGGGACAATCGTGTGGTGTTATTTTATGACAAGAAAACACTATTGTACACCACATCAATTCAAGCAATCTTCACCTCAAAACGAGCCAAATACAGATTTATCTTTACAGTATTACCCATCCAGAAGGAACGACACTAGAAATGTTAGTTTTAATGTCTATTTTGACTGTCCCAGTGAAACGAGGGGTCAGTCTGAACAGTCGTCGCCGCGGACGGCACAAGACAAGTTAGACTCTCCATTAGAAACAGATCCGCCATTAGACGGGTTAGTAGTACATCAGGAGCTCCCATGGATTCGCTCAAACAGAACTAACCATCGCAAACGCGTTGAGAGGGAAGGAATTGAACTTAGTGAGTCGAGTGGATCCGAAACGAAATGTTTGAAGGTGTAAGAAAGGCACCAGCTATCACATACAATGGAAGCACGGTTCTTGGACAACCAGCTATTTCGACACCCTCTCAGTTATTAGCACCACTCTGTTTGAGTCAGAAACACGTGACCACCACGTTATACCCAGCTAAGCTGCGGTAGCCGTCGTTCTATATAACCCTGAGTGATACAAAGGAACGTTACCATCAAAGGCCACACTGTGGTGCGTTGGCTTGTTGACAGTGAAAGTGAGAAATGAGAATACTAAGTGGTAAGCAGTCCATGGTGAAGGTTTCTCAGAGACCTTTGGCTCAAGTTTTAGAGAGGCTTTCTATCAACTCAGTGTACAAACCGCCAGTTATTGTTTGGTTTAGATATTTAATTTTATAAGGGTTTTCTTCGACTTGCCTATTCCTGATCATAAGTACACGAATAAAGCAGAGTCAATAACTGCTTAAATCAATAGCACGTAACAGTCTTGTAGCGCCAGAAAAGTTGCCAGGTAAAAGCCACTCTGGACTAGGTTAGCGTAGTTTTAGTTACATCACTCGTGGTTATAGAGGAATGAGGTTTCATTTCAAATTGATTGAAATAGTCTACTTCCAGGAGATACCGCGTGGCAATATATTTGTCTTTTGCATGCATTATTTTGCTGTTTATTTTAGTAAGCACAGATACAATCAAAATACGAGTAAGACAATATCAAATGTTAAACACTTTGTACTTAGTCTCATTAACGCTACTATAGACTTCGAGCTACTACCATGCCGAATTCAAATCAATGGGATCCGGCAGTAGCACGACTATAACACGGCAGTGGTTACAGATGTGGAGGTAATTCATCGGCACAAAATTCACAAAATATCGAAACAACAAGGCTTCCAGTAGGCGGTACTTACAAGTAAATAACTCGAAATAAATTGAGTTCGGCATAACAAGAGCAAGCCGTTTCAAACCAAGTCGCGCCACTGCCCTGCGATGAGATTGGGCGTTGCCTTGCAAAACAGACGTGCCCTCGTTACAAATCTCGTGCTACTGCCATGGTTAAGGCGAATTTAATTCACGACGTTTGCTGTTTTGCCACGTTTTGCGCCGGTATCCCACTTGTCCTTAGCTTGCGGCGCAGACGTTATCTAGCCCCGGTTAGTAACGTCTTAACTTTGTTCCCCTGAAAAGGGTGGGCTTATTAGAGAGCGAAGGGGCCAAATAGAAGATTTACGGTAGACAGAAGTTTAGTTCCGTATGTGTTTCAGGCATGCAACCAACAACAACACAAGAAGTAACCCTGCAAAACAATAGTGCAACGAGGTAGTCTTCCAGGTGGCTGTTGCTTGGTTAATACATTACTACGACGCTCCGACCCAATTTACTTAGTACTGTAGCTAAAAAATTATTCTAGAGGTGGCGGCTTCTGTTTTTACATTCCGTGGTACAGATCAAGTTTTGGGTAAACTATACTAGAACTTTATACGCAATGACCTTAAACTGGCGGCTGGATGTTTTCGGGCTTTAGGTCACTTTACTTGTAATCAACCTTGTTTGAATAGTTTTCATGTGTTAGTATGAGAGACCTTTAGATTCTAAGACGAGGACGTCTACGAGAACGGGATATCTCGATGCTAAGTAGTGCGCGCGTGAACTAGTGTCATTTTGGCGGGAAAAAGCGATAGTCGTCGTCATTCTTTTACGGGTTTTAGTGAGAATGTCGCAGTGGCGGAAACAAGCTGTCAAATGTCAGAAGTTTTATCATTTTGCGCTCGGGTTGAAGGCTTAACCTCCTTCAATAAGAATTACCATGTTTATAGTACTACATGAGAAATTTCTGCAATTTGATTGGCTTAGAGCAGTGGTATTTCAGCTTAATTTGAAATACCTACATGTGAAAATTACAAACCTTTGGCGGGTAGTAGTAAAAACAAATAATAGCATGATTTGTACGTGGTATTTGGCATAAATATCACTCGTGATATTTCAAAATTGTCTCAGATTTCACTCGGCTAACGGCTCGTGAAATTAGGTGTGACAATTTTGAAATATCACTCGTGGTATTATATCACTACAAATCATGCTATTACCTATACTAACTTATTGGTGAAAAAAAAGTACAATTAAGCTTTCCCGGGTGTCGAGTTTTTTGAGAATACTCGAAAGACGTTTAGTCAAATCCCGGGCCTCGTAGTTGTCTTTGTCCTCGAATCTAAAGATTTTATTGTATATTGTAACTTTAAGGAAAACCAGGCCACGTTAAGTGGATTTCCAATGATACATACTGTACTGTTGGTGACACTGCGCCTTTTAGAAAAAAAAATACTATTATATCTGAGATAATTCTCTTATAATTTCATACCTTTTAGCATCCATGTTCTCTCATTAATAGCATTATCTTCGTTCCAAGTATTGTCTTGACCAAGCTTCATGTGGCAACATATTTTGATCGGAAAATCATTCAGGTAGTCAACAGTCAACATAGTGAGCAGGATAACTCGCTTATTTTACGTTCAATGTACGTAGCTCAATGAAGGTTACTCCCACGTCATTTTCTCCCACTTTAAACTAACGTTAGTTTCAATATTCAGTCATGCGCACCGAAATAGACGGCGTTGGCGCCACCGACCTTACATAAAGTTAAAATACGGTCCGTAATAAGAAATAAATATGACATATTGTTTTGTATAACAGTTGTGTTGTATGAGATAATAGGGCCAAGGTTAAGGAACAGTACCCTTTGTAGAGGAGGATGAGTTGAGTGAATAAGAGTTGAATAACCCAGGTCAATGGATTCATGCGCACACACAGGGTTCACACAGTCTTGAAAAGTCCTTGAATTTTAGGGGAAGTCGTTGAAAAGTCCTTGAATTCCATTTTTCCTTGAAAAGTCCTTAAATTTCTGCGCAAGTCCTAGAAAAGTCCTTGAATTTTCTTGAATTTAGTGGCTTGGAAAGTGTTTTCTGATGATTTTTGGTTTGGTTTTACACAAAGTGCTCAATGTTTTAAGCAATAATTAACTATCAATTTAAGAGAAGTGAACTGAAACATGTAGAGAAGTTGGTGAAGCAAACAGTTCAAGCCTTAGAGCCTTAAAAGAATAGACTGGAAATGTGCATTTTTGTACAATCTGTGAAATTATATTCTAGTAGGTGGTCCTTGAAAATCCAATGTGGTCCTTGAAAAGTCCTTAAAAAATGGTTGCAATTTTTTGTATGAACCCTAGTCTTTTTAAATCCCTTCTCCATTCCTCTCGCGGCTCCACCTTCCGCATTTTGCACCCTTCAGCCACGAGGCTGCTTGCCTACGCACAGACCAAAGTAAAATTGGGTGGCAAGGGGGAAGCGGTCACCTATTCCATCCAGACCTAACTACCTTGTCTCTGGGTTTAGTAACCTTTGCTTATTTTGGACACTAACAAATCGAAACGCTTATGCACAAAAATGGGGCGCGGTGGAAACTACGCCTGGAGTAGCTGCTGAAGTCAAAATAACATGTGTTCACCTAAAGCCGGTCTCGTCGGTGTTGTTTGCCAAATAGCATCATCATGTTCAGAGTATCTGAACCATATTAATATTAATATTATTATTATTATTATTATTATTATTATTATTATTATTATTATTATTATTATTATTATTATTATTATTATTATTATTATTATTATTATTATTATTATTATTATTATTATTATAAACGAAAATGCAAAAATATACGCTAGGAAATGTACGTGTGAACTACATCAACGCAAATGCAAACGCAAACGAAAGAAATGAAAAAAAATTCATGTTCTTGCGCTTGCGTTTGCATTTCATACTTGTAAACCGAGGTAACGCAAAAGTAAATGCAAATGCAAAGATACAAAACAAACAACTTCTTGAAGTTCCATCGGTTCCAGGCCATCACGGGGCAGCAAATTTGAAAAAAAGATGGCGTCTTCCATTCCGGACGAGAAATTGGCAGATCGTGTAAGGAGATGGTATCCAGTGTTATGTGATAAAAGTTGTACACTATTCAAAAATAGACCGAAGAAGACTTTTGCTTGGAAAGATGTAGCAAAAGATGAGGTACTTCTGGGTACGTCTTAATTCTTCAGCCTTTGAGCACTCTGTATAAAAACACCACGAAAAGTAGACTTATTGCGACCAAAGCTTCACTATCGTCCGCCATCTTGAAAAAAAATTTTGACTGTGCTTGACTGCGCCTGCATATTTTGCCTTCCTTGCATTTGCGGTCGACGTGTGAACGTCGTTTACGTTTGCATTTGCGTTTGCATTTGCATCGCTTGTGTGAACCAGGCTTTAAAGTCGGCCTAAAGGAGATGTGCTACACCAGCCCGCTCTTTCCGAGGTTAACCATCCACCTGGTATCTCCATCAGACATAACTGGCTAAATACTGACCAGAAGTTCTGTTACCTGTGTGGACGACACTCACGTGCAGGCCCTTAATTGCTTGGCCACCGCCTACCAAAGATCATACAATTTGGGGTACTCGCCACTCAAAGGAGTACTGTCGACTGGTCACCGCACACACATCAGCTCCAAGGAAGCGCTACAAAGATACGATAAAGAAGGCACTCAAGGCCTGTAGCATTGTTCTCAAGCATCGGACTGCTACGGCTGAAATGCCTGGTGGCGCTTTACCATCCACTAAAAAACTGAATCTGGAACCCATTTGGAATCTGGAATCCACCAACAAGAATTCAGAATCCAGTACGTGAAATCTGGAACCTACATCATGGAATCCAAAATCCAATACTGTCTTGGAACACCTTGTATGAGGCAAACTACACGTCAACAACACCGGAGCAACACCCTAGCAATTTAGCCTTGAGATCGGAGAGCTCCATCATCCTCTTAAGGGAGAACCTTAGGCTCGATTTCCGCCGTCTCCCGGGTCCGAGCCTAGGGGAACCTGGGAGCGTTTGCGCTTGCCCCGACCATAACTTGCGGAAGACATTTTGATGTGTACTCATATCAGCTGCTGGGGCAGGCAAACTTTTACGAGGTATTCCAAGAAAGAAGGAACCACTACAAAGTATATCAAAATAGACTGTAGAGACTGAAAAAAGGGAAGAAAAATTCATCGCTTCCTGCGACAGCCCACATGTTCTGAAGCTTTCTAAACGGAATGAAATGAACCCGGCATTCCCTATATCCCCGTGTAAATTGTAAGTACCCTGGGATAAGACCTCTGTTAGTTCGGGACCCAACCTGGAATATGTCTTCATAGTCTTGGACCCTTGGACTTAAGTAGGAAAACAGAGTACAACCTATTGAATGGTACAAAACTGACACAGGTAGCTTAAGTTTTGCAATGAACTACCAAGACCAAATTTGATGTGGCAGAGAAATACATTAACACAGCTCAACTGGATTCCCCATATGTTAAAGATGACAATAGCCCAGAGGCGTACTACGTTTACAAGATCAATGCTGGTCTGACCAACATAGGAAAGCGAGAGCCTTTTAGTTTTTGCCTTACGAAGGCACTTAAAGACTTCCTACTGTCTCGCTGAACTCGTTTTGCTCAAGCAATACGAAAATGTATTTCGAAATCTGATGCGGCCGCGGTCATTTTTAAATATCTTAATTTTATAACTTCATTTGTAATCTATTCGTTCCCTATTATTTTGAAAATCCAAATATTAAAATCACCAGCACAGCACTATTTAACATACAAGCACTTCACCTCACCACATCACAGAGTTAAGAGTGCAGGATAAGCCATATAAAAATAAAAAGACCAAATCAGAGATGGCAAACTGATTCCAACGGCGGGCAAAATGCGACCTTTAAATCGACGAGACATCTACAAAAGCATGAATCACTCAGTCTTTTTCATGAAGCTGCATTAGGACTTCGAGGGCAATTCCACACAGTGATTTTTAGGGAGTTACTTTAACTCCAAAAATAGAGTAAAAATTTTAGGTACTGGATAAACCCGTTTTTGGAGCTACTTTAACTCCACAGTATTAACTCCAGATCTGGGTGATTTTTACTCCTGAAAAAGAGTTCTTTAAACTCCTTTTTGGAGCTAAAATAACTCTCCAAAAAATATCCATCCATTGTAAGGAGTTAAATTAACCCCACTAGAGGAGTTATTATAACTCCTTGAAAATTATTGTGCAATAATTAACTTTGGATGTTATAAGAAAGCAAACTGGAAATCCAGGGTGTGACTGGAAGTATAAAGATTCAAATAAGCAGATTTACCTAGGAGCGAGTCAAAACGAACATGAAAGTGATCGAATGGATGGATACAGCAAAGAGTGGTTACTTACATCGGCTGTTCAGTTTCTCAATTCCGGTAGTCAACCTATTTGGACTTGTGCACTTATAAAAACTCGCCAGCCCAAGGTGGTTGATGGGTCTTGGAGACTAGAAGCTATCAACCTACAATCACTTAACATCAAGCTCTGAATTCTGACAACAAACACGCATTTAAGCCATTTGCCCCTGAATTAAATCACCCGTAACCACTCGATCAAGTAAGGTCAAAATGCAATACATACGTAAATTCTGTGAAATCTGCTTTCCTCACTAAGTCGTGGCTCCGAATTGAGAAATAGCCCTTACAGAGTCACTCAAACGATGGATATTTCATTTGGTGATAAAAACGGAGACACGAAGACCATCAAAATACCTTTCCGATGGCTAGGCCTCAAGGAAATGCATCCCTCGTAATGCAGGTGACAGGAACAAGTCATAGCCTTATGTTTTGCTGAATAAAGCCGGTAAGTAAACTGGAAAATCATTTTGATGAAAACTATTTGTCCTGCAATTAACTCTTATTAGCCCCTTAATCCTATGTGCCGACATACTAATTTCCCTCATTTATGTTGAGCCTCTTCCACCGAAGATGAACCCCGATCGGGTTAAAAAAAAAAAACTAAAACAAAGAGTCAAAACATCATTTTCACTAGACCTTTCATTTCATAAAGAGGACGCCTTACAAAGAAAATTTACTGATATCCATAATGTAGACCTCAAACAGATGCGTGCCCTTAATGCTAGTTCGACAAAAGTAATCCTTAATACAAACACTTTTAAAACAGCGAGTTGACACATAGCTGATGACTGCCGGACGTCTTGGTTGAGCGTTAAGCCGCTACCAATGGAGCGGTAATTAATGAACAAGTACATTGATCACGCAATTTGACATGAGCAATGTCAAAACCGTATTTAAGGTACGCCATTTGACCGTTTTGCACGTTTTTTTTTTCAAGTTTTCATTCTTCTTTTTCATTGCAGTACGTGATACACATCTACATCTGGACATGCCGGCATCTTTACACAGCGCAATGCTCCTGATTAGATGACGCATTAGAAGTAATTATCGTTTCCTTCGTTTCCGCATATCTAACTAAATATTTCTGAAAAGAAATTTGTTATATATGCCCGTCAATCATTTTAAACTGTGTCCTCCATCAGGTTGATAAACTGGTTTGTTGGTGCTAAAGCTTGAGAAGCAAGGCTGGACATTTCGTATCGGTGAGTTTTGGGATCAGTTTGGTACCTTCGCATCTTTTCTTTAAGCAGTCAACATAACAGCGTTGATTACCTTTAGACTGGTATTTTTTACTCTCTTTTTTTGAAAACTCAACAGTTCGATGTATTTGTTTGAATTGAAATCCGCCGATGGTGGCCTTTTTGCACAGGAGAAAAGTGTCCTTTGACGTAGGACTCGGAGCCACGTTTTCGACACGTTCTGATTGACCGTGTTATTTGGAATACAATCACTCAATGATCAATTGATTATAGTTTCATGTCACCTTAAGGGAAATGACTTGTTTGTGAGTGCATGCCATTGTTTAAAACCTATTCTGTGCACCACTGCCGACTGTACTTTATGTGGTCTAGTGTAGTTTACACTAAAGCGCTACCTCTGAAAACTTTCCTCGGATATTGATACCAGCAGAAAAGCCTCCTTTACTAAAAGATAATGTTCATCTAGCATAGTAAAATGAAGAATGTGTTCTGTAACTGGTGGGGAAAAACCCAGTGGGACTGCCCCAAACCTGCCAGTGTCGATGCAAAAAGCCACAACAGATCTTTTAATATATCGTTAGAACATTCTGTCAAGATTTGGGTTACTTACGTGAGTATCGTAAAACGGATTAGAAGTCTGAGTTATAAGATATATTTTAAGTTTATAATTGTCTCTTAACACTAGGTCATTGTTGCGAAAAATACTTGCAATTGGGGTGGGATATCTCTTTATCAGCAAGCCTTTACTTTAAGATCTTCCGCCACACCTTCGTCCCATTCCCTTTGCTCTCTCTCAAGTAAGTGATACCATCATTCTCGTTGTCTGGATAGCGTAGAATTAAATACTATCCATTAAACAAAAAAAAACTAATTTGGAGCCTCGGGCCTTTACTAATCATCGTCATACAACAGTCTAAATCATAACGGAACGTAGGCAGGAGCATGCCTGATTGAGCTATAGCAAATAATATGCGAAAAAGCGCTCAGAGGTTTAGACAGACCAAGACCTTATGGTGCAAATCTTCCGAACAGGCTTTGATACCAGGATCGAGTCTCACGCTAAGCAGCCTTTAACAAAAAATAAAGAGGCAAGGCTGACTTTACAGCTATCAGAATGTGATAATATACACTCTTCCCTTTTTTCGTCTGGGAAGGACAGAAGTCTTCTTTACAGTTTCTTTAACCAAGAAGTGGTGATAAGCACATCCTATCGAGAGGGGTCAAACCCTTAAACCAAGAGTATCAAAAGACGCGAAGGATTGTAAACCTTGTCAGGACTTAGTTGCCTTTGTTTTTCTCTTGAAAAAACCAGAACCAGAGCATCCCAAGCGTCGTTTTATAGCCCTTCTAGAATTTTTACATCTGTTCGTGTATAGACTTTGCTCTAAGCCATTTCTAGAAAATCCATGCCGTCCCTGACGAGACCTTTAAAGAATATGATATATATTATTGCATTCCCGTAGCTGTATAAAGTCAGCCTTGTTTCTTTACCGTCTATTTACATACATTTTGCTCCACCAAGATCCATGCATCAGGATCCAACACCGTACCTTTGCTTAGTACTGTTGGGTTCAATTACATATTTTACTACTACGACAACAACTTATTCTTTTGGTGAAGTGGCGTGGAATTTTCCTTCTTTCCTCTCTTCATAAAAATCCAGTTTTTTTTATAGTATTAAAGTATCTCGGCTAACCACCGCTCTGGTGCTAATTAGATGTAAAGTAAGGGAATGGCAATCTTCAATGAAAGATAACATAGCTAAGCGTATCTCTACGAATGAACGTGCGTCCTGCGCTCTGTTTAACTCTTTAGGCTTAGAAAATCGAAGCTTTGGGCAGTGACCTTTTCAGTTTAGTTCAGTTGATTTATTTCGCTTATATAAGTAAATAAAGTTGAAGCTCTCCTCAACGGCCACCTTGGGGACAGAAAAAGTGGCCGTTGTCAGTGGAAGTTTGTTTCCGGTTTTCAATCGTTAGAGGGATTCCGGATTCCATGTGCCGTATTTCGGATTTCAAAGCCCAGCATCTGGATTCCACAAGCCAAAATTTCTCGGATTCTGGAATTCGGATTCCATTACATGGGGCGCGAAATAAACTGGCAGGGGAGACAAAAGAAACCAAAATACCAGTAACACTTAAGCCACTGGTCATCCTCTGCACGTGTAAGGCAAAGTTGAACTGACGAATTTCACATTAAACAATTTGTGGCCGGCGTAAATTACTTAAGACTATTTACACCGTTAGTAGGCGAGACAGACAATTGCAATGATATTTTTAGTTAATGGGTTTTTCCATTCCTATCCTTCTCTGGTAAATTAGTTTTGACGTCACTCAAATTGTTGATCTCATGTCGATCTATCTTAGTTCTACAAATTGTAATCCCCGCCTTCTAGGAGGAAGGAAGAGCTAGAGATCAAAGCAACAGACTTCCTGCTATAACCTGACAATTCAAGGAGCAATCAAAACAAAACGGGATTAACAAATAACTCTGAGTGTACACTTCATGTTTTGTGAAAATACACCGCTTATCCAGAATGTTTGTTGGATCAAGATGAGTTTTGTTCGAAGAGCTCTGTTACATTAAGCTTCATTTTTAAGGTAGTTTTTGAATCAAATTTTTCTATAGTTCTACTTATAATAGCAAAAACAGTTATTCTGTGCCTTCTTTTAACTCCACTCTGCCTATATACCTCAGCTTTCCAGCAGATGGTTTGGTTTTTGTAATTGTAGACCTGATTGAATCAAATGAAATTAAGCATGATCTGATTAATTGATTAATCTCAGTAAAGGTTATACGTTTCATCTGCTTACGCGCGCTGTTAATTAGCAGAAGCCGATTACTGAAGAGCTATTGTTTTCTTTCCTCGCGATATGGCGATCTATCTATTTGCTGATGCTTTAAAACAGTGGAAATGATTGCTTAAGAGCTATTGTCTCTTCAGGACCGATCGCAGTTGAGGCGCTCGTCAAGAGAGCAACAGGTTTTAGAAGAAATTGAGTGGCGCATGAAAAGTAAAAACTAAACGCAAAGGTAAAAGGCAAGTTTTTAATCTTTGTCAAAGGCGTTCCTTTTTAAGGAAGAGGAAAAACATATGATTTCTTTAGCATGAAATTAGAGAAATTTACCTGGTAAAATTAGTCTCCTTTACTGTATTAAAGGAAGGAATCCTTACAGCTAGTGGAATTTTCTAAAATGGGATTCGATTCAGCTATACTGATCACTGCTGCAGGTCGCTTGCAAAAAGTTGTCAAAAAATGCACTCTTACTCGTGATCTTACTTCACGTTAGGCCAAAAAGCCTTTCATGGCCTTTAGAAACAATATTTATCGGCCTTTTTTATTAAGACCGGGACATATGTCAGATATACTGAAAACTTTAAAGGTATGTTCTTTCATCTGAGAAAGATGAATTTTTGATAGAAACTGGATCGATGGTTTTTCAGTTAGTGACACGAAATCAAATAACTCTTTGTAATATTTGCATATCTGCTTATAGAGTATCATTTCGGTCGTTTTCTGTTGTATAAATCAGTCTTTGGTGTGAACAGCCTCAAACGTAAAATGGAAACGTGAAGCAATTTAGTCAGGTTTGGAATACTTATCCTGCAGTTTACGAAATAATCACAAACATGTGTAGATAAGAAATGACACTTGAAAAAGACAACCGGGGAAGCTGATAGGCGATCATGAATAGATACTATTCAGGGAGACGAATCGCTCTCAGTAGAATAATATCATCTTATTTTGTAGAGCAACTGAATGGAATATCCAGTTCTTCGTTTTCGTTATTTTAATTTCATAAGCTACTATATACAAATTCATGTAATATTCTTTTTTTAATTTTTATTTATGACATATCTGTTTTATAATGATTAGGTACGTGCAGGTTTTTTCGTTTTGTTGGCTAGTTTTGCCGTTTAGAGAAAGGAATAAGTTAAAAACATATAATTGTATTGTATTTACATATTTCAATCACACAAAACTGAGTCCTTTTCAAAATCGCAACCTCCGTCTGGTTTTTTCTTAAAAGATTCTCAAAATTTCGCAAATTTCAGCCTCGATATTCTTATAAAATATATTCTGATATTAAAAGAGTGTACAGCGACAATGCCAGAAGTACAGTGTTTTATCAACTGAAAATTTGACCAGGCATCTTAATACTATATAGTTTCGTACTACACAACTGGTGCAGATATGCTGCCTAGTCAAAACTTCAGTTGATAAAACATTGTGCTAAGTTTTTTATTTCAATTATTCTATTATTGTAATACGCGTGTGGGGATCTTTTTATTCGTTAACTCGTGCTCTATAAGTCATTAAATTATTACTTTGTTATTATTATCATCATTACTACTATTGTCATTATTATTATTATTATTATTATTATTATTATTATTATTATTATTATTATTATTATTACTATTATTATTATTATTATTATTATTACAAGTGATACCGGTAAACTAAATTATAATTATTTTACACTATATAAAGCTTCGAGTGAAACCTTAAAATTATTTGATCAAAAATGGTTAGCTTTTTCGTCTTTCGTCGGTGCCGCAAACGACGAAGCCACGGTTCGAGGTTATCCACTGTAGTGAGAAGTGGTTCCATTTGCTTTTATTGAAATAGATGGATGAAAATTGATCGCTCTTTTTGATATACAAATCATGTTCAGTGACATACAATTCATTGTCAAAGAGAAAGTAAAATCAATGATTACAGCTGATTCTTAATTAGTCGCGGCACAAGCCGATTAATAAAATGGATGTACAAAGAGAGATACGAATTGCTCTTACTAAAAACAATAACTTAATAACAGCCTGCAAACCACTAAGCCGAAACTTATGTCATGTTAGGCCCATTTCAAACGTGGAATTTGTTATGAGTGCCGAACGCCTATTTTAGTCGATGAAAGTAATTAAATACGGCAGTTGATTCAGATGTCGGATATGATGGTACCGAATTTAAATCTGTTTGTTGTAAATGTTCCCAGTTTCCAGAAAAATGTTTTATTCAATATGGATAAGGTTTCAGTAATTAATGCATCATACTCGGCACATGTGAAATGCGGCTTCTAAATCAAATGTTCAACCTAAGTCGAATTTTCGACTGTTTCAGTGGCAGATTCGACTAAGTCGTAATTAATTTGAAACTGTCGAGACGTCCCATCTCAAAGCGGCCTCACGAATTAAATTAGGCTCATGGGAAAATCGACGATTGAGCCGGGTAACTAATGATGCCAGTCTCCAGTATTACTAAAAATACCGGTAGATAGGCTATGATACATACGCATTTTTCCTGTAAACTTTGCTTTCAATGTACCACATTATGTTACTAGCTATACGCACCACACAGGTAAAAAAGAGAGTAAAAAAGAGATTTTAAAAAAAGAAAAAAAAAGGTTACGAAAACTTTGCTTCAAAGGTATTCGAACCCGGACCCTCAGAGCCACTGGACCACCTCGGTGAACGCTTACAAGGTGAGTTTAAAAGGGATTTGTACTCCTTCTGTATGGTGATTGGCAGTTTTCAAGGATGCCTTTTTCGTTTTTTTTTTTAAACTTTCCGTGCAGAATTAAATCTTTAACTCATCGAAGGTAGACTTAAAGCTCACAATAAACCCATTAATACTCTTTCAGGCTTGGCGCATGCCGAGGAACGTTTAAGAAATTTATGAACTATCGATCGCGCGGCTACCGACTGAACGGTACGAACGTACGATTCTCTCCCTGCTCGTAAGGTGTCTTTTCATCGGACGGGGAAAAAATTAACACAACTTTGTTCATCATTATTTCCATTGTTTTAGTTAGGGAGGCAAACCATTTGGCTTTTAGGGTTAGAAGAGCTGCCACATGAACTCTCTCCCCGGGAATGAAGAAAAACAATATGGCCACCAAAAACATCCTTTTAGTCTTTATTAACAAACGTTGAACATTTATTTCGGCAAACAAACAGTTAAGTTGAAAAAGAATTTTACAAAAGTCTCAAGAGTAGGTCTCATTTTCGATTTTAACTTATATCGTTCAATTAACGCAACTTTTAAACTTCTGGATCAGTTTTCGTTTGGTTCTGCTTCGAAAATGGAATAATAGTTACTCAGAGACAATACAGTGTAAAGAATTGTTGAGAAAAACAGCAAAAACTTGCCACTGATTTATGACAAAAAAGATACTTTAAAAACACACTAAAACATTCAAAACGTTTTGATCACGTGACTGATGACGTCATGTCCCTCTTTTGGTCATGAAGAAATTATCAGGTAGAACATTACTTTCCCGCAAATTTTCTCTGCCGTGTGATATAAAGGTTGACTCTCTACAGCCCTCGGCCTAGTCGTTAATAACATCTTGTCACAGCAACAAAAAAACCTAATTTGGGAATAGTCACGTGACTGATGACATCATTACCTTAGATGTGACATGGGACTGAATATTTTATGGCAAATGGTATCTTGTTGTGGTCTGACAGTCTTCTGCATATAAAATTGTCACAGTTATAAAGCCTTTTTAAAAAATTGCCTCAAAGTATTCTGGGAGATTTTTTTATGATAATTATAATTTGCTTTTATAATGACTGATTATAAGTGATACCAGTTTTCTACATTGTAAAAATACTAATTGTGGCACCCTATCAAAATAAAGGTATGTTATCAGTGAGACCTTTGAAACTTTGTGTCCATGTGGTGGTTCGGTTATTAATCATTATTAGCTTTCTTACTCCCTGTTTATATTTCAAAAAAGCCGCTAATGTAGCAAACAGGACTAAAAATACATTTTATGACTAGTTGTGTTGCCTTAAATTGTAACCTTTGCCATTTGGTAAAGACGCAGCATGCAAAAAAAAACCACATGAAACTAAATTATAACTTTGCCTGCAGGAAACTGGTTGTAACACTGTGGCAAACTACCAAATGGGGAAAAAGACATCAATAGAACTAATCTAATTTTCTTGTCTGTTAACCCTAGTTGTGTTTACTCATCAATTCGGACGCCATAGGAGTGTCTGAATCACCTACAGAGTCTAAATATATTGGGCTCTAAATATACTGTCACTGGACTAACCCTTTACACAAGGTCAAGTACTAAAAAAAGCGAAATATTTTAATTAAAAATGTCTTGAATACTAGCAAGTCTAGTTAAGATTTTCAACCAAGGTTCAATTGGTCAGACTAGCCACAGCTTTCTAGTCATTTCAGGATGTAAGGTTAGGTAAAAGATACTGCAAGTTCGAAGGCCTTAGTGTATAGGTTACTCTACGAAAAAACACGACTCATCGGCCGTTTTTAATTCGCCTAGGCGATCACATTAAATTGGAGGGCTCGTCCACTTGAAAACGCCCGCCCGCTTTCATCAGGATCAGTAATAGTTTTCATTCCATGTAACTGTGGCAAACAAATCTGGGTATGATAGCTCATAACAAACAAACCTGTCTTGATACAGAATAATGGCTTTAAAATGGGAGACGAGCCAAAAATGCTCACCCAGATCATAGGATGGAAAATTAGAGAGAACCCAAGTAGCGCAATGAAAACTCTTTCGTTCATGCCCGTATGCGTCGAATCTTTTTCAGTCAGGCCAAAAGATTATTATTACTAATTTTTTTATCTGAAAGCACTCTTGACGTTTAGAAGAAACTTTGCTGTTTGGACATTGTTTCCGTTTATTTACATCGCTTGAAGCCAAAGAAGAAAATTAGCCATGTGAAGAGAGTGCTGTCAAAAATAAACTTGACTTAGCCTCTGTTCTGACATTTCCCTTATCGATCAAGCACTGGGCAACCAAAAAATTTGGTTAGAAAAGCTACTTTGCAGCTCAATAGTGAGGTCATCTGCAGATCCTGTTACCAGCCATTTATCATTGATCTGTACTGATAGCTGACGAGGCGAGGCACAGACTTCCAAACTGAACTACAAACCAAGCCCAGTCGATTTCTCAGCGGGTTTCCAAAGTGCGCGATCCATTGGAAAGCAGTTCGATGTTTTTTTTTTAACAAAATCAGGTGTAAAAAGTCAAGCCAATCTTCCCAGTTATCACACAGCAGAAGGCCTCACAGTTGACTAAAAGACACTGCAAAACCTACTTCCGTTTTGCAAAGACGGTAAGCAGACAAGTTAAGCCCGTGTAAACACTATTTGTTTATCTACATAAGCTTATTTGTCTAATTTGCTGCTTGTAACTACAACCATTGATATTTAACCTAGAGGTTGTGAAAGATCGCATCAATACGTGGGGGCTGACGCAAGCAACGTGAACATCCCTCTCAAATCCCTCGTCTACGACAACCGCCTGCTTTAATGCAAGACTGATCTATAATAAGAAAGGCCTTGTCAAGCAAGAGGAAGTTGAGAGATCTTAACCATTCTGTATCAAGCAATGAGCTTGTAATACAGATAACTTCCTTCCTGATAAAACACGAGGATCCGCCATCTGGCGCCAGTGCGCA
The DNA here is from genome assembly GCA_964035525.1 of Porites cylindrica. Classification (NCBI taxonomy): domain Eukaryota; kingdom Metazoa; phylum Cnidaria; class Anthozoa; order Scleractinia; family Poritidae; genus Porites; species Porites cylindrica. Next base: position 15,679,344 of record OZ037778.1, on the reverse strand, counting down.
AGATATCAGTCCTCACACTTTTGCCTACAGTGTGCCAAACTATAACGCAAACAAGCTGTAAACGGGTTAAAAAGGAAAAGGCACTACATCGCTGCCGAAAAGATCAAGTGCTCCAGTTGGCATCAAAGGTACATTATAATATGTGTCAAGCCACTGTTTGGAGAGTTTTATTTGCGGCAGTATCTCTCACTATGCAGATCGTCACAGATGAGGCAGGTATGATATAAATAATTCACATTTCTTATAATTTTGTGTTTACTTTCTGGATAATTAGGTCTCACTGGAAAGAAAAAGAGTAATGTTTAGATACCCTCCCTCAGGCGACGGTACGCGGTATGAGGCGGATGCCCTTAATCTCGGTCCTTATTGTACCAGGGAGGTGCGTACGATTCAACTGCCAATGAAGTGAAATACTTGCTTTTGCTTCATAAGTGTCGTAAGCGAAAAATAAGTACTCAACGAAAAGAACCACGGGTGCAATAATTAGTTTTCTTGGCATACACACAAAGTGTACACAGTATTACAGATATGACCGTTAGCATCAAGTCGAAGAAGTAGATATGAAAAAACGTGCTCGCGCATTTTGCGTTTCTCTTTTAAGCTGGCTGTCTTATCCTGAACTATCAATGGGGTTCTTTTTGCATAGATTTCTGTTTCTCTTAATTAGAAAATGAAATAATTGTTGTCAAAAGTAAGCAAGTTCCAAAAGGTTGTTCTAACGACAAGTTAACAAGTCAAATATTCCTATCCATCGGCTATTTTATATTACAGTTTTTTTCGGAATGAAGAATGTTCTAGAATAAAGATAACCTCTGGAAAGACGAATCTTAGTTGATCAGCAGGGAAGCATATGAGAAGGGGCGTGAATTTTTTGTAACGAAACTTGACAGGCTCGCATGCAAGATCGTTGCCTATTTCTCCATTTCCTGCCTGGTTATGATTTCTTAATTTAAAATCCAAATAAAAGAGCCCAACACGAATAGCAAACGGGAGCATTTACGCTTATAACGACACTAAAATGATCTCAATTTTTCCAGGTTCTTTTCCTTCAATTTCCGTAAAAGATACTTCGAAGTAGATAGCTCATGCATACCCTGTCAGCATTAGCTATCCAATACCGTATGGTCTGTCGTCGAATCAAACAATAATGTTTAGATCACATGAATCGCGAACATCCAGTTGTTTTAAAGAATAACGCATTCACATAATTTTCACTGTGTTCTTCTTCAAAACGTGTTTATATAAAATGAAGCCACAGAAGAAAGGAAGAAGGAAGGGGGTATGCCACTTGGAACAAAAACTTAACAAATTTTGGGTGTGGCTTGCCAGGTGAAATCTTTTCCCCCTTTTCAAAGAAAAAGGTCCCTACCCCTTTACATCAGACTTCCTAAGACAAATTACAAGTCCATACCATCTTCAGTCCGGTTGCTTTATTGGTTACGGTTTTTCCGACCAAGAAATAAAACCACACTGGCCGTGCCACGTGTCTAAGCCGCCTTACTCAGGTATTCACACTCACTCCCGTGCCCACAAACATCATAGCTGGCACGCGACTTAACAGATACTTTGCAAATTCAATTACCACTGGCCGGAAGCTAAGCTCCGCCTGTTTGTGTGTGATCAGTAATGATCGAACAAGTTCAACATGCTTCCAATAAGGTTTTTATTATAACATTAAAGAATTTGAAGTTGATGTGTAGTTGTCTACTGAGTTTCGCGATGTTTGGAAGCATTTAAACATTTTTCAAGTACCGACTGAGCTTCAACTGTAGAACAATCATACAAAACGCAGACCAGCGATGACCAAAAGAGACATTTTAAAGCTCACGGCGCATCCGAGGTGTAAACCAAAAGATGAGAAAGCATAAAAATAAAATGCCTTCGAAAACTTGCCCAAAATGCTCCAAATTGTGATGAGCTATTCATTATCACGGGTTATAACTAACATGAGAGTTCTTACCCCATAAATATTGCTAGGAGTTAAACCCCGATAATTCTTTTTGACGAGAAACAAGAAGAAGCCTTCATTTTATTTCCTGAGTTCAGTTACAAGAGTCAGACTTAAATTTAAAGGCATACCTCGGAGAACTTTATTCAGGTTGTATGATCGGTATCGAATACAAATTACTTGATTCAGTTTTGGAAAAAACAAATAATAATATCCAATCACCTATAAAAACCATAAAAAACGAAAACATTAGCAAAATAACTAGGTCAAACGTCTTTCCTGCATCCAGTGAAGGCATCTGATGATCCATTTAAGGGTAATTTGTGTGATAGCATTAACTCTTCTGGATCGGTCAAAACAGACACTTAAATAGGCCTTTCCTTGTTTTACTTTAACAGGCAATGTGCCGCGGAAGGGTTACACATCAGCATCGTCATCACATAGGACTCGTGCCACCTTTGATGGTATGTCAACTGCCACGTTCCCGGCTAGTGACAATGATTTGGAATTTCTGCATGAAAAATGATGAAGAAATGGAAATTCCTGATTCTGCTTATTAAAAAGCTGATTTAAAAATCACCGGTCAGTTTTAAAAACATTGACGCTGGGAAAAAAGACGCTCAAGTTTAGTGGGGTCACCTTTCAGCCTTTACACTGAATTAAATTGATGGCGAATACTCAGTGTCGAATGAAAGTTTCTTATGCAGTGAGAATTTGGAAGAAAGACGCTTTCTATTCAAAAACAGGACTCCTTTGTAATTATCAAAAAGTACCTCGATCCTGATCTTAACAAATTTGTAAGACTGGTCACTACGTGCTGTAGTGAATGTGTAAAGTTTCCTTGACTTCCTTTGACTGACCACTAACTGACCACTGAGGTTTACTGGGTCAGTTCCCCTTTTAAGCTTTCTTGACAAACTAAACCACCGATCATATTCTCTGTATGTAAGTTTGAGTTCCACGACTGCTGAATTTAGATCACAAAACTACCAAAGCGTCTTATAGGCCTCCCATTCGGGGAGAGAACAAAATAGTAAAATCCGGAAATTTTTAATTTCCCCACGGTCACTTGCCGATTTCAAAGGAAAAATAGGTTTTCTGAGCTGTGAACCGCTGAAGGATCTACATAAACGTACCTTCACAATCAGCTTTAATTCCTTACGCATTTAATTTGCCACAGGTTTTCCCAGATTTGTGGATACAGGCCGGATGCAGCAAACGTTCATTGCGTGGCCAGCTAGTCATAATATTCGACTTAAGTGCAAGGCTAATGGCTCAAAGCCGTTAAGATACCAATGGCTAAAGGACGGTCTTCCTTCAATACAAAGACGTTTACAACCAAGGCTCAAGACAAACATGTGGTACTTAAAGCTCAAAGACTTGGTGACTGTTGATTCAGGAAGATACACTTGCGTTGTGTCAAACCCCTTTGGATCCATAAATCACACTTATACGCTACGAGTTGTAGGTATGATTTCCAGTAGTGACTCGGCAAAAGTACGTTATTAATTCGTATCGTAGCAATTCAGTTAAATCAGTTGGCCTCAAAAGCGTTTGTCGTACCTTGCATTGTCAAAGGAAAATTTAAAACAAAAAGATTACCTGACAGACTCTTCGAAACACTCAGTTTGACGACCTGTAATAGTTCTCCTCGATAAAATTTTAGATTTCAGTATCGATGGATTACACAAGTCTAACAATTTCTCTCAAATGACACATTTAACAGTGGTTTTCTGCTCGATAAAATTAAATTTATGGGCGTTTAAATGGTAAATGATACTCTGCAACTCTATAGGGTGGAACCCGTTTGGGTAAGCACTTACCGTATGACTCTTTATTAGTGCTGGAGTTTAATTAGGCGGATGGGCGATTTTTTGTACTTTGAGGGAACTTATTTATCAGCTCGTTGCAGTGACTTGAGTGCGATTTTTCCTACTGGAAATTAAGTTTCGCGATTTTTGGAAACTACATTGCATTCCAAACTTCATGCGTTTATCTGGGTCAAAGTACAGACAAACAACATCCGAAAATGCCGTGGTCATTGTAATTACAGTTGAATGTAAACGGAGTCGCTTTCTGTATCACAATAAACATATACCATCGTTGTGGTCGTGTTTTAGCGGAATTTTTTCGTGCGGTACTGTAATTTTCTTCTGCGGATCGCATTGAAGGGTATCGTAGGGGCACCCAACGTCAATTTTTGGAAAATATCTGTTCGGAAGACGATTTGAGATCTAGAATTTTCGGAACATTTGTTGTAAAATTTCTTGTTTGCTTGCCTCTCCTAGGATTTTCGAATATCTAAACAATGGTATAATTGCCCATTTTTAACGGACTTTTACTCTAAATTTTCGGGAGAGTTTTTCTGCCTGAAATTTTCGGAAAGTTAAGTTTTGATGCCCACAATTTTCTGATCACTAGACTTTCAGCTAGGAAATCCGAACCTATATCTACCTTTAAAATACTAAAATACGTTCAACAATGCTATGTTTAAGTGGTTTTAAACTTTATTCTCGTTGGGTACCCCTTGTATCGGTGAAAATGACTCAACAACGGCAGAGAAAACTCTTGTCAGCTTTAGTGTCTTTTGGGAATGTGTACTGACGTTAAGAGAAAATTGACACTAAACGATAACTTAAATTCCGTTGATAAGAACCGGGGACAAAAATCAGGCTTTACCGGGCTCCCGAAATGCAATGTTAATTAAAAGACTTTGAGGATCACGTCTATCATTCATTTCGTTTGGCACCCACATTTTACTGTATTTACAGTTTTACTGTAGAATTCATTTCATAGAAAAAAAAAATCGACATTGATTGCTAACTAGAGCGGGTTGTTAAGTCAACGTTGCGCCACTTTCTTACAATCTTGTATATCCTTGAAATTTGATTTACTAAGCCGGTCAAACCTGCCATTCCAGACAAGTTACATGATTTGGCCGTTCCAGTCCTTATCATTATCATCATCATCAGACACTTTTCCCCACGTAGGGTATATATTAGAGCAGGAAAGTAATTTCCTGTATCCGTAATCTCTTTTATCTTAACAGTGTGGGGTGATTGGCCCTACCCCAAACCCCCAACCAGGACGAACCAAGGCTGTCTGATTATAACCCTAGACCAATCCGACTTGGTGGCCCACCATGGGTAAAGAACCCCACCGACATAGCTTTTGGATTCACTAAGACACGCAAGCTTAACCACCACGACACGTTCGCAAGCCCAGGATAAAGGCTCTAATCCGTAAAGGACCTAACATTAAAGCTCTTTCTTCTTTTACAGAAAAATCTCGGACCAAGCCCATTCTCAAGTGCGGAGCTCCGAAAAACACAAGCGTGCAGCTTGGACAAAACGCCTCAATGACATGCGTTGTAGTCATCAGTGGAACGATACCGGATTTTCGATGGGTGAAGTGGAATTCAATCTCCAACAATTACCCCAATTCACTTGATTTTATCAATGGATCTTACACTCTTATCAATCCTGTACAGTATCAAACGGTCTATGTACAAGGGAAGCAAGGGGTCCAAGTTAACATACCGAACGTCACAGTCAGCGACTTGGGACTGTATACGTGTTACGTTAGTAATCATCTTGGCTTTGACTACAGAAGCGCATTCTTGTTCGAGAAAAAGAACGAATGGAGCCCGTCAGAGGGTAAGAATTGCAAAAGTACTCATAGGCCTACGAGTTTTGTGACTTTAATTTCGTAGTAATTTTATAGGCTATAGTTACAGTATTTATCATATTCTTCTTCTTGTTTTAAAAATTACTCATGCCCATCCCCTCCCCTAACTCACAAGACAACCTTAAACCCGACGATGCACAATTTTTCTTGACTTTCAATATTGTAGAGGGTGAGGGTAGGGGGGACTGCAAAAACATTTGTAAAAAAAAAAGGAAGCGCTGCTTTAAGAAGGCATACTGGAATTACAAGTAGTTTCGAATATTGCATGACTGTCAACCAGTTGTTCACCAGGGCTGCGCCAACATCAAAAGTCTTAAGCTAATCCTTAGTTCTAAAAGTCACCTGGGGCTTTATCTTTTTACTAAAGAACACTCCTGCCACTGTTTCCTGGAGTGTGTATCCAGAGCACTTTCATTCAAGGCCCCCTTTTGTTCTTAATCCTTTAATTCGGTAACCAAAACTGTGTCGAAAAAATACTAGACCCCCTTCGTTAGCAAAGCGTAAAAAGAAACAAAAAAGAAAAGAAAAATCATGACTCAGTGTACGTTTTTGGCGTTTTTCTAGATCTCACTTCATTTAAGCCAAAGTATCTCTGAATCTTTCTCCAATGATATGTGCCCTGTTGTCTACTGCATTAACTGATATTTATAAGCACCCACCAAACTTCAATCTAGGAGAAAACAAGAAATTAAAATATCATAGAACGTGTTTTTGTCGTTGCCTTGACTGGGCCTGAATGCAACACCCACCTCAATGCTATACTTTCGTTGTGACGAAATGGTTTTAATCAGTCATCTTTTCGGCTTTTTTGAGAGCAGACGCATCTAATCAAATGTTATATTCTTTTTCTACTGTGGACATTATAAGTGGGTACCTGTAAAGTGAAAACGTACTTATTTGGTTGAACAATCAGTAGTTAAAAATAAGTGCACTCAAGAAATCGCATTGAACAAATCGCAGTCTTCTATTTTAGGAAATCAGTTCGCGACCATTGGAGAGTTCGCAGGCTATTACTGCAGCGAAACTCTAAAATACTCCCACGCAGTTGCATTACAAAAAGAGGATGGTTTGGACATTCACATACCGAAAACAGTGTGTGCGGTAGTATTATATGTACCATCTCACGTCTTTGTCCATAGACTACATGTATTCGGCCATTTATAGTATGGTTAAGTGAGCGCGGAGTGGCTGCGTTTTAACCGATTTTTCTGGTGTTATTATGATAGGAATTAAAGGGGGTGTTTCACGGCCATGGTGAGAGATTTTGGAAACAGTTTCATTGTTAGATGTCATGTGGCCTCGAAGTAACCAATGAGAATGCGCGATGTTGAGAAAAATTTCCAGCTATATAATAAACAATTATTGGATGAGGTTTTTGTGATATCCGGAATAATCAAGTTCGACGTAAGTGTTATCAGCCGAGCCGAAGGCCGAGGCTGATAGCACTTACCGATATTGTTATTGAAAATCATGCATTGCGCGCGCAACCGACAGATGCTAGCAGATAACTTACTAATCTGTAGGTTGCGCTGATTTCCAAACTTAGCTGTAGGCTCTTAGCCATTGAGAAGACAGATAGTGAGTACGATGTATAATAACAATAATTACTGTTGTTGTTTTAACAGATCGGCCTTCTTACACGACAGCAGACCCTGGAAAACGCTTTCTCGATGGGGACCACGCAGTTGACACGAAAACAATACCTTCCAAAGGTAAGCCAGCTGAAGAAATGTTTGCCATAATGGATTATGACTTGAGAATATGACGTCACGAACTTTTTGTCCTGTTTTCTTGGTGACAAGGCCGCAGCAAAGTGGCATTTTCATAGCGGACGTGAATTAGATGCTTGAGCGCAAATAAGTACCACTTTTCTTAATCATATAAAGCTATATTTTGAACACCATGTACTTTAAGTACTTAGCTACCAATATAGCCCAAAAAAGGAAAAAGGTATCCAACAATTTGATCGTAGCAGCACTTTAAAGCACTAACGACAGCAAAAATTTAGGTGACTGCAAATGTTCTCCGATGTTTAACTTTTACTTTTTGGAAACCTTGCACAGAAAACAAGTTAAACAGAAAATTGGTGGTCATTCGCGTCTGGGCGGCCCCCGCAGGGCATTCGCAGCTGCATCTACAGGAGCAAAGAAACTCGTAAAACCAGGTCAACATTTCACCTCAGTTTAACTGGACATTCTCACTTCCCAAGAAAACATTGAACCCTTCTTAATTAAATTATAAATTCTTGGTTCCTGTTAAAAGCATTGTTTCAATGCTGTAGATAAAACAGTCACATAACACCACACTACTAAACCTGTAAGATGAGGGCTATCTCGCCCATGTAAGGGAAGACAATCTTGAATTCTAGATTCCACACTGTGGATTTCGGATCCCAGGTACTGGATTCCGGATTCTTTGTTAGCAGAACTTAGATTCTGAATTCCAATAACAAGTGGGATTCCGGGATCCTTGAGCTGTATTCCACATTCCAAAAGCTCTGAATTTACCATTCCACAAGCAAAATTTTCCCGAAATACGTATTCCCTTACATGGGGGCGAACTATCGTTTAATTCCCTTATTCGCAGCTTTACCTTTTGAATCCATAAGGAGTTGCAACCCTTAAGTGGTATATATCTCACTAGTTGATACATCCGAAAAAAGTGAACCCACGCAGGACCGTAGTTTCTTGGCAAATATTTTACAAAACGGCACATGTTTTCGCAGTCACATTCCTAAAATCTTAACCATTGTACCAGCTTTCTACAAAAAAAAGACTAAAAATAACGAGGCCCTAATGATTTTTTCCCTTCAGGGACAAAATTGTCGCCACTGTCTTCTCAAGAAACTCAAGTACCGCTCAGTGTATTCCTAGGCGTGCTGGTCACGTGGACTGTTACCACTGCAGTGGGTTTCCTGTGGTGTCATTTTCGACAAAAGAAACTGATCACAGCTACAAAGTCTGAACTAGAGTGCTAGTACAACTTCACGAAAGGAAACAAAAGTGTATTTGAAAGACTGAAGTCACCCTATTCCCCATCAACCGTCGAAAGAAAATAATAGTTTCTTACTACACAACAAATCTTGTAGCTCTTATTTTAAAATCCAGCCAATTTGAAATCAATGCAAACTTTAGTTTCAAATTTGATGAATAATGTCACATATGTACTAAACATTTTGCTATAAGCCAACATGGTATCAAAAATTGTGAAAGCCGCTACTGTAATTTGTCTCCCAGGCGCTTCACAACTCGAAAAAGAATCATTTCCGAGTTCTAAACTCCCACTTTCAAAACAAGGCTAAGCGCAAAAACTTTCTTGACTGAAAATGAGTTTTATTTTCATGAGAATAAAAATTATAATTTTCAATGGCGTCGCCGCTCTTCAAAACAAAGGCTTGAGGCAACTCAGCTCGGAAAAGGCCTTTTTTTGTTATTAAATAGCATGCTCACTCTCGTGATCAGCAGCTATACAAATTCTTGAAACAAAGGAAAGAAACGAGAAAATAGTTTAATCCCCATTGGAGTTTCTTGGTACATCAACATGGCCGCCATTCACTGTTTTGTATATCAATATAGCCGCCGTGACGTCATGTAAAAACGATTTATGATATAGGTTTAAGTATAGCCTTTTAAAAGAGAACGTCAGCCGTCATCCCATTGATTTTCACAGGAAAAGTCGATATGACTTCCGCTAATTGAGTCCTCGCAAACTAGTTTGAATTTTAAAACCAAATGAAGTGGTTCAGCTGCTGGTCTCTATCTGCTGGAATTGAAAACTCACCTCTTATCGAGCTTCTTTACAACGAACTGAAAACCCGCAATACAAACCTCAATGATAACACTTTCACTTCGTTCACCTATTTGACTTATCCTGCTTTTACTGTTAAGTATTCTAAAGAAATGTAATTCATGTATATACGAATATATGTTTGTCATAAGGTTGGTTAAGCAGTAAATATTTAGTATGTTAATTCCAATCTTTTAAGAGCGACATATTTTTTAGCACATATGTCGCCCGATGTGCATTCACCTCAGACAGACCAGCAAAGGTGTCGTCTGCATAGTCATAGCCACTTAAAGATACAAGAATTGTCCTAACGAAGTCCAAAGATTTTGTCTGCATAATCATAGCCGGTTAAAAATACAAGGCTATGCAATATATAAACTACTTAAGGAGCATTATCAGACAGCTTCTTTCTTTTTCCAAAAAAGTATTTAATCATTGACTCTCCGATTCACTTTACTTAAAAGAGGTAAAATAGTCATAGAACTTCCTGTGTCAGTAATCCATTACTAAAAATAAAATATAAAGACCGTTGTTAGAGTTCTGTTTTTTTGTAACTTGAACTTACTAATCAAATACGGCGTGGTCCCGACTGATAGTCCCTTTGCCCAACTTGTTTTTTCAAACAAATAATGTTCCAAATGCACGCAAGTCCTTAGACCCTTTTTAATAGAAACAAGAGATCAAAGTAAAAATTAGCCAAAAATTTAGCGGAATATACCGCCTTGTCCAGATCTTTGGCCATCATGGCAATATTCCTACGAACAGCTTATAGTACGTATCCATTTACCCTCTTCCCACTGCCTTTTACGACCTAAACTCTCATGCCATCAACCTGGAGTAGTTAGCAAGGAATTTTTTCATTTCTTAGGTATGTTTTGGTTCATTTCTTACACGTCTCTGTCCATCTCGGTATCATCCGTCTTATATCTTTACCCATATTTTCTATCTGAGGGGGCGTAGTCCGTGGGGCCCGAGTGACTCTCGTAGGGTAGATAAAGGGATCATTTTCGGAAAAAAATAGAATTACACCAATCTGGGCGTTGTTCAGGCTTTATTTGACCTCTAAAAGAGACCCTGCTAAGACAAGCAATCAATTTCCGCAGCTATGAAGAGCTGTAGTGATTTAAATGCACAAAGGTGTTAAAATTGAATCCTGCATTCAACATAGAACGACATCGCTTGGTTTTCTTTGTTCACCTCCTTTCCTCACAACCCTAAGCGATATGATTATCTTTCACTCTAACCTTTGGTTTGAATGCTACCCGCACATGCATTTTTATAGCTGTAGGTATCTAGTGCACATTAGAGAGATTAAAATCGGGGCTAGGAGAGTACCACAGAGGAAAACATGAGCCAACTAAGTAGTAGCCGCAGGATGGCCACTAGAACGGCGGTAACCAACGGGCAATTCTCGTTGATGCACTCTGACAAAGACTGCTAGGGACATAGAGACACGGGACCGGAAGCCTTATGAGGCTGTAATGTATAGGGGCTTCATGACAGAGAAACTGGAGGTCAGTCGCATTGACAACGGTGGTTGTTCACAATCTCTTCGCGCAATGCATTTGTAATACCCTGGGTACCAGAGGATTTTCTCGCCCGCGGCGGAAATTTTCGGTTTCGGCCAAAGGCCGACACATCTTCGGCCGTGGGCCGAAGCCGCGAGAAAAACATTTCACGCGGGTCACTATATATAAAGACTTGACAGAAACCGGAAACCGCGTTAGAAACGTCTCTGGCACTCTGGGCACCCAGGGTGCATTTCTTATTCAGAGGCCCTTTAAAACTGTGATTAACTACGTGTAGCCGCACCCCCTCCCCCCGCCCCGACATTTGAAAAACGAACAGAGGTAGCTCCCTCTCTCCGTTTTTTCTTTGTCGAGGGGAGGGTGCCGCTACACGTAGACAAAACTGTGATAACGACGCTACTTCGTACATGCGCCCGGCACGACACTTCCCGGAGTAGAATGGCAACACTTCGATGGAAGAAGTCGAAGGCTATTTTTAAATTTTCACATATATTTTGAATTCGAGTTCAAGATTATGCACGAAGCTCATCTTTAGACTAGTTCAGTCTTGGCAGTCCTGAACCACACAGGGAGAGATGAATCATTCACGTCTAGTTAGGTCACCAAGGAAAGTTTACGCCAACAACCTAAATTACATAATCTCCAGATCTTAAGAAGTCTTTCTTTGGATATCCAATGTGTCAGATGAAGCATGCAAGAGTAAAATCACATTTTCAGTATAGTTCTAGATTGACTTACATTTTCTAAAAAAGAAATTCCACTAAAACTAGTGACGTTTACATGGTGAAGATTGATATGGTAAAACATCAACTTAGTAACCTCCTGACCTACCCACGGCGAAAAGCCCTGGAGACCGTGGAGGTTGTCAACTTAGTCTCTCCCCATCGGCGCCTCTTAACAGCAACGACGGACGGGAAGACGCCAGGTACTCATGGGTTTCGTTGCGGCAGTTCACAATATAGAAACTAGCTATTAAAGTAAGATAATCTGTAATCCTATTCGCAATCGAAGTCGCGGCATTGCAGACAGGGTTATGACATAAGTTATTTTTACACCAAATCCCACGCATTACTTGAACCCTCAGGGAAACAATTAACACTTTAGCACAAGCAGCGAAATAATAACAACTGTTATCAATCCGCTAATGTGGCTGCAGCCAAACAGCAGATCTCAAACAGGTCAAACAGAAATACTCGAATGAAAAAAAAAAAGATTGGTGAATTTTCAGCACGAAATTGCCATTGCATGATTCCATTAAAAATTTCGTTTAAAAATTATAGCAATAGATTTCCGGACATTTTACCAACCTTTTTTCTTATCCCAAAACAAATCAGACCATTTATTATTGAGCCAGAGGCAAGTCTGTTAGGCCTATTCATTTTGAAAAATACAGGTAAAATGTCCCAAAAAATCTATTCGAATTTGTTTTCGAATTTCGTGTCAAAAAATACGTCAGTCATATGTAATCGTGACCAAATGCAGTCATCTCTTTCATGAGAGAAATAAAGGACATTACAAAACCCAGTCATCTCGAGGATTTCTTACCGGATGTGTGGAGTCACTGAATCTCCCAAGTTTTTATTACCTATGTATTTTAATTTATTTGTCGCAAAAAACCCCTAATTTTCTTGAATGTAACTTGTCAGACTAAAAAGGGTTTTCCTTTTTTGCCAAAAAAACTGATACCAAGTAAATTCTGCGAGTTTTTGTTGTTCAAATGGCTCCGACGAGCAAGTAAGTCTTAATTACTTACATATATCTCTATCATGCCCTGACGAATTAACAATTCAGTTGAAGAAGTAGAATTAATTTCCATTGTTGATAAAGCTTAACGTAGGAGAGGTGATTAATTTTGCAACACCTGCTGCCCTTAGGAGAAGATAAACTCATTCAGCCGTGTTATATCTTTACGGCGCCTGCCAACCTGCTTGCAATTAATTACTGTCAGCCTTGCAGACTTCTATATCTCCTCGTTCCGCTGCAATCAATACTAACATCGGGTTAGGGACCAGGAGGCAAACGCAAGCAGACATGATAGAGACAGACTGCGAGTTCGACTAATGCGGTAAGTGTGCCATTAAGATTGGAAGAAAGCCAGTAAAAAGCCCGCTGAACAAATATAAGGGAAGAACGAACGAAACGACTGGTTCAGTCATTAAAATCTTATATGAACTGAGCCATAATAGCAACTATCGTCCTAACATAGGTGGATAGCCTACCACTCGTTCTTCGTGTTTTGAAACGAATTACTGCAAATCATGAAGATGCTGAACTGATTGCGAAACGGAACTGTTTCATGTCACAAAACATAAAAATTTCATTTGATAATGTCATTATAATAATTTACATTTTCTTAAAACACTGCTGACAGCGATTATTCCCTTATTGAAGCCAACACAAGCGGAACAACTGATACCTTTTCATATTTTGAACAAACTCAGGTAATCCCAAGCCTATCCTTGTACTTCGTGTATTCAACATGAATATGTGACGGGAAAATGTGTTAAAAGTAATGAACCGTACCACAGTTCTGGCACATGGCTGCAAAAACGAAAAGCTAACACAGGTTCTTTCTTGTCTATCAATACTGCTTGTTTGTTTAGCCGCTTCAAAAGACTTTTTTTAAAGGATCTTTTTAATACTCGAAGAAAAAAAACACCATAAACGTAACCTTCCTCTACTCGACAAATAATGGTCCCCATTTAAAATGAAAATGACTTGAGAAGAAAGGTGCTTTCAAAACAATTGAAGAGTGTCGACTGATTTCTGCTGAGCTCCGTACCAACTAGAGACAAGATAATTCTTTCCCTCAGCATTTCGAAATGACTTTCTGCGAGAGAACAAGGGCTAATGGTGGACAGATTACTTTATCGAAATCCAAATTGCAATCTCAAGTTGAGTATAACCATCCAACGCCCCAGTACTGATGGCTTAGCGCTCCATCAGTAGATCTATCCTGGTTTGCTTAGTGACAGTTGCACAAATCGTTTTTTTGTGAAGAAGCTCTGCATTTAGATAAAATGCTCCCATGTTTCTTCCGAAAGAAAAGTGTCTTGAAAATCCGTACAAATTTTAGGGTATTACATAGATTAAGGCAAATCGCAAACATCACATTACAGTTTTCTCAAACTAGGAAAGGACATAAAAACTGTCCATAGTAATTCTTGCCTTGCAAAGTCACACAAAAATACTCATTTTTCTCTACGTGTAATGTACAGTAAATGACAATGAAAAGGAAAACGTGGTCACTTGGTGCAAAATTGACCTTTGTCGTGAACGTGATGCTAGATCGACAACTGTTGCCAACGGGTGGTTGGAATCACCGGCGATATTTGAATGTTTGAAAACAGTAAAATGAGTATTTTTATGCGGGGGAAAAATTCAATCCCTTCACTGGATTAAGAAAAAAGTCATTCCTTAAAAATTAGTGGTCAGGAATGCGCTAAGTATTCTGAGTATAACTTACGATTAGGAATAGGGCGGGAACCAAAGGATTATTAATAAGCGAAATAACACGAAACAGCCGCCGGCAAAACACTGCTTTTACCGTTCCCCACTGGTGTGTGCGCCGAAAATAATAATAGTAATAAAAAAATGAAACGGGAATCTTAAGCCCAAAAGAACAAGAGAGCAAACTTAGCCAAAAATCTGAAATCAATAGCAGTCGATGTTTTACAAATTAGTTCATACATGTCTGGAAGTGGAAACCGTGATCAACTAGACAGTGCTAGATATCAGTATCGTTAATGATCTGATCTTTAAACGGTTTGTAGGTTGGAGAAGGAAATTAATTCGTGTTCTAAATATAAATACGAAAATGTAATAAGCCAGATCAGATTCTACATATGTTTTTTAAAAAGTTCCTTAAAATGATTAATCCTTCTAAATGGTTTTTAAAATTAGAAATGCGAATTTAGCCTGTAGGCGATTCAGTGGCGATTTAATACTTTGTCTTCCGTTGGTAATTAACGAAATGCTTGTGAATGCCTTGAAAAACACAAATTATTTAAATGTCGTTTTTCACTGCTACTAGACTATATCACTATCAGATTTCCCGACTTCTCACCTGTTTTAGTCCGGTAACATTTTATTACGGGTTTATCAAGAACAGACCTTTTTAGCTTTTATGTTTTGTTTTCCCATTTCAAACCACGGGATGTTACCCCCGAGATTCTGAAGTGTTTCTTTCTGTTTATGTCAGCTTATACACGTTCATATTGAGCATAATTTATATTTAAGATAAAAGGCAAATTCCCTGGAGAACATCACGTGGTCTGAATTAGGAAAACAAAACATACCAGCAAGCTAACTAAAAAGGTCTATTTTCTAGAGGTACGCACAGTTTTTCACATCCACCCATAACTCCAAATCGCCCTCACGCGGGTTACTTGACTTTGTCTTTATTACAGTATAGCGAGATAACAAGAGAGAATACCGTTAAAGTCCAAAAAAAAGCCCCTCCATGTACAAGCCCCTCCAAATATAAGCCCCCCAAAACTCGTAACGCAAAAACGGCCCTCTGTTTAATCGCCCCTCCAAATATAAGCCCCCCGGGGACTTGTACTTGCAAATTGCCCTCAAATACAAAGTAAAGCAAATTAAAGCAAAAACGGTAAATTTCCTTCCCTCCGTAGATAAGATTAGCCCCTCGGAATATAAGCCACTCCAAAATTAAAGGGCCTTTGAAAAATATAAACCCCGGGGCTTATTTTCGGAATTTTACGGTAATCTTTTGGAGGTAATGATCTCTCCTGGTTGTTAAGGGCCGCGTGTACTGTGTTTTCCAGGCATGCGGCGAATTTCAAGGCCCTCTTACGTTCTTGTGCCTCACACTTTATTTTAAAAATTTACTTGAAAGCATTGAAACAGACGTTCATTGGCTATTGCAATTTTTTCAGCAAAAATAGCTTATTTCCTTAGCTTTATTTTATTAATCTTCGACTCTATTGTTGGTATGTACGTGTGTACTGATGTTGAACTTTTGACTACGATTTTTCCTACGTTAGTTTTACCTTCTATGATTATCGGAGCTCGCTCCTCGACCTAACAAAACTTCGATTATCCAAATAAGATATTAAAAGAAGTCCTAAACATAAAATGCGAAATAAAACCTTAAAATACGACCGTGTCGAGACGTATTTTAACTTGTCGCGTGAAGATTGCCACTCAGGAGCCCATGCACATGTCGGCTAGCCCCTGAATTATTGTACGTAAGGGAAAAAATGCCGTGAGAGTGAGTTACCCTGCTTATACAGAGTCGCTAAACAACGCCCAGGATATGAGGGGAAGAGGATGCTCGTCATCTGATCCTCATAGCTGATCATCAGGGCTTGGTCGTGGGGAATACCTAGTTGAAAAACAAACAAACAAACAAATAAACTTTGTCATACTCATCATAGCCTGCAGAGCAGGCGTTTCTAAAGACCGAACCTCTGAGGAAACCCGTCAACCTCTCCCGTTTGGAATCAGTTTTTGACTCGCCCCAAGTATGTCTGTTTATGTTTCAACGTCCATGATGGCAACGTTCGCACTGGCGTTCGCACTGCAAAATACACCTGCACTGCATGCAAGCTACACTCATCGGTGTATGGCCCCCTTAACTTAGAGGTCAAATAAAGCCCGAGCCACGCCCAGCTTAGTTTTCCTTTATCAGGGTCTAAATCAAATTTTCTATCAAGCATATGCATGCACGTCCCCTTCCTTTGAGAGACCTACCCCACCCCCTCCACTGAATCGAACAGCGCATCTTCATATGCAGGGCCGTAGCCAGGAAGAAACTACAACCGAGGCGAACACACGGTCCGTTGTACGAAATCAGCCGTATGAAATCTTCTAATATTATCAGTCTGATAAAAAAAATAAAAATCGACAGTATTTGGTAAAATTTTACCGAGGCGAGTGCCTCGGTTCGCCTCATACTGGCTACGGCCCCGATATGATTTGCGACCAGTAGGAGCACAACAGTTCTTGTTCGAGCTTGAGTTCAGGTGAATTTCAGCTGGCTCTTTGAATCGCTTCTTCTCCGTACAGGCATAAGCTATAAAAGTTTTGTTTAATCCTTGACGAAAGGTAAGGAAATCACGCTAAAGACTGAACAGAAAAGCGGTAAAAAGAAGAAGAAAGAAAGAAATGAAAAGAAAGTACTGACAAAAGAGCACTAAAGACAAGCTAACAAACATTTGCCATAGGAAAATATGACTTATGAAAATTCAAAAATAAATATGAAAATAGAACCGTTCACAGATCTATTTAATGCAGGGGGCCACCCTTCGTGATTATTCTTTGAGATTCGTTGTGAGTCAATTATATTGTATTAGACGAAGGATCAATAAAAGACTATTAAAAGAAGAGGAGTAAGTGAGTTATCGGAATCAAGCAAAGGAATTAATCCTATCCTCACACATTTCATTCGGCCTCTGGCTCATCTGATAACCATGATAATAAGCAAGGGAAACTTTTTGTTCTGCGAAAAGTCTCAGCAATAAGCCGAATACCCTTCTGTGGCTACAAATTTGGAAATAGCTGTCTTGAATTTGTGGAAAAATCGGTGAATGTAGCTTGATATGGTTTGTTTGGTGAATGAGTAGGCATATAATTTTTAGCAATGACCTTGGGACTATTTTAAGAGTCTAGAGAGGTTATAGTTAGCGCGATCTTTCGTCCGCACCCTTAATTTGGAGAAACACGACATATTTGGGTCATTTTAATTCAAGGCTTCTCAGTTCCACTTTCCGCTTTTAGCGTGCGCTGGAATAAGTCGGAGGACAACGATTATTTGAAACACAGTTGTAGAATGAGTCCCTGACAGAATGCATTTTTTGAAGATATCGAGAAAAATGGGCACCTAACCCTAATCTCTTAAACAAAATGTGAAGGAGAAAACATTTATTTACGCGAAATACTTATACTTAGCCACGACCTTCGAAGATTGAAAGCCGTGCTAACATATTTTGCGGTCTCCCACAAATGTTGTGACCAAAATAAGTCGAAGGGTGAAGTTTCTTTTTCTGTCGAGTTCCGAAACTGGGGAAAAGAACATTCATACATTTATAATCTTCACCAATCGCAAAGGCGTCCAATAACTCTCGGAAACCTGCTTTGGTTACCCTCTGAATATCTTTTGCAAATCGCAAGCTTTCAAAAGGCACATTACAGGATCATACCTTTATCGCAGTGGAGGTGTATTGACAGCGACCGGCCGGCGCCTGGGAGGTCGCGGGTTCGAATACCCTAAGGGAATCAGACTGTTCTTTCTCTTTTAACACGAACCTTATGACATCACGTGATCCATTCTCCATCTCGACCGCTTCTCAACCTATTTCAATGCTTTCTGAAAACAAATAAAGCAGATGAAGCGATCAACATACCATGCCAATTGCGGATGAAACAAGCAGACACCTTACAGTAGTAAGTAGTTATTTCCAACTGAGCTTTATTTGTTCAAAAAAAAAAAAAAAGAAAAAAAAAGAAAAAGTACAGGCCCTACGAGGAGCGGAGGTAAAGACTTACCGTAAAGCGTGCCAAGAAATTTTCGTGGGAGTTTACTGTTGCAGATCGTTGTTTTTTGTACGTTGCCCGAGCTTTTTTATTGCGATTAGGAAAGCTGGACTGGTTTTCTTGCTGGGAGGATTTATATTTGCGATTTTCAGGCAGCCGCATTCCGATTGGAAATTTGTTATTCAAGCTTTGAGTATTATTATTATTAATTGATTAAACCATTTTCCTGCTGGCAGAGGCCGCTTCGGCTGCTCAGCAATTGAACAAATCGCTCTGAAAATTTAAAGTAAAACAACGTTGATCGGTATCATATCATGATATTAACATCTTTATATTGCCCTTCTGTCGCTGATTGCTCCAGTGATAACGTGGAATTCATTAGCAATAACTACGGTACCAATTGATGCACCACGATCTCCTGAGTTATCGCTGGCATTTCAAGTTCTTCTTCAGACCGGAACTCTAAATTTAATACCACAAGGCCCATCCAATTTGAGCAAACTAGAAAGCGGGGTAGTTATCACTTCGATTGTCAGTTTTATATAAAGATGAAAGCAAAAGGAGGTTGAGAATGAACCAGAAATTGAAAAAAATCACTGATGCAAGTGATATATGTTTTTCCAAGAGCCATAATCTTGTTTTTTCAGATTACCACGTAGCAAAAAAAGCTCCTCGAAAATTCCCCTTGCCAAATCTTTCTCCGCGCAGAAATTATAATTATGTCAGTTGTGGATAGTCTTAAAAGACGAAATATGGACCACCACTGTGAAAAGCCCACAAACGACGCGTTTGTGTTCTCTTAAATACATGATTTACGACCAATGATTTGATAAATGCAAAAATGACGCACTAACCCCATAATTTACTAAGTACAACACCGACGCATTGTGCTGAATTAAACTGGTTTTTTCATCTTACTTTGACAAAACACCGCACTCAACTAAATACAAAAACTGAATGTTGTATTGAACTCGCCGAGAATGGCAAAAAAAAGAAACTCCCAGAAAAAACTAAAAATCGGCTTTCAGTAATAATAGCAAAAATTAGTAACCGCAAAACTAGAAAAAATCGCCGATCCGCAAAATTAAACCCCCACAAAAATTTAAATAACGCAACACAGTAATATTTAAGAGCACAAGTTCATATTCATCATTCGCTTGTTTTAGTCGCATTTCAATACCAGCCCTTTTTCAGCCACCCACTCACCACTCATCTATGTTTTGTACCAAACATTTCGCATATTCAGTTTGAAATCAAAATTACTACGATTGCAAGAGACCTTAAGATTCTGACTACGAAAACGAGATTTTATCAATACTAAGTAGTACGTGTGTGAACCCGTGTCATTTTTGCAGGAAAACGTAATAGCCGCCGTCATTCTACCACAGGTTTAGTAACCAAGAAAAGGTATCGAGGAAGTTTTATCATTTTGTGATCGAGAGAGGGTTAATTAAACTCTTTCAATCTACCACGGGTTTTAGCGAAAATGTCGTAGTGACAGAGAAAAGTTAGTCGAATTTTGGAAGTTATCCAATCTAGCGATCGGGAGAGGGCTTGCCTTCTTCAAGAAAAATGACCGTGCTATCTTTTCAGGTGAGAAAAAAGTAGAGTGAAGCTTTCCGGGGAGCGAGAATGCGCGAAAAAAAACTTTAAGTCTCCTCGCCTCCTCCTAGTCATCCTTGTCCTTGAATCTAGAGGTCTTCATTACTTGTTGGACCTCACTCCGCGGCTCGCGTCCTCAATATGGCCGCCGCCGTATTGGAAAACGAGAACACCCTGGGGACCAAGGTTGAACCTCACTCCATAGTTGGCTCACGACATACGGACGTGCTTCAAAGCGAGGCCTGGTGCGACAGCCGTGCCACTCGTGAGCTCAAAGGCTCAGTTATAGTTGGTTGGCTTTGATTCCAGCATTTGCAAAATTTGCACATGAACGCGCATACGATCGTGACTTCGAAGGCGATATTTCCAAACCAGTCACAAGTTCATCGAAAATTCCTCGGATTTTAGACTACCAGCAGTTTCTCTACTCGCAGTCTACTCAGATTCAGCGGTCGCGTTTTAGTGAAACAATCCGCGAAATTTTGTCACCCGAAGTGTAGCCTGCGTACCAGTGACAGGAGAAAGAACAAAGCAATTATAGAGAAGAAAGGTAACTGGTCTAAGAAACAAAAGTAGCTTTTCTGCATTTAATTATAGACATACTTTTACAGTCCTCTCCTTACTTGCAAAACTCTCCTTAACACAGAATACTGGTTCTCTAGTAAAATAACTAACTGGTGTGAGACCGGACCCGCTTCGATTAGCTTAAACTCCTGCGCGGGGTCGCTCAGAAAAAATGCATAATTACATTGAACCTGGAAAGCTATATTTTCATTCGGAGAATTTTAGCGTGAACATCGTGAACATAGAAAGTTCTACCTTTGTGTGCTTAAAGAAGCTTTTTTAAAAGCTTAAGCTATTTTTCGCATCACTTGAATTTCAAAAATAATGGCCTAGTTTTGGTCTATATTTAGGTATTGAAGCTGTTTCCCGTCATGTTACAACGGGTGGCAGGGTTGGGCATGGATTGAAAGTTGAAAAAGTTTTTAGGTATTAGTGCTATACTTGAAAAAATCGCCAAAAAAGTATTATGGTTGGTGCTCCCTGATGAAATTAGTAAGATATCTTCTTCACAACTCTACAAAAGAATTTTGCGAATGGGTGGAAAGGCACGTGCTCTAACCAATGACTTCAGCACTGCCGAATTGCCCTAAATCCGAGCAATATCCTCTTGCCCCTAATTTGAGGAACCCGTTCAAGCTATTCTTACTAGACCGTATCGTCGTCACGAACTAATTTATCACGTACCGAGATTAAATAAGGTAAATAACCTCGTTTGCGTTGATTTGTCCTGGCAAACTGGAAAAGCAAAGCCAAACTCCAATTCAACGAAATTTGGAAGGAAGGAGTCGCGCGCGTAGCAAAAGCCAATTTGTGAGGAGAAAGTAAATTGTAAGTAGACAGCACGATCCTTTTCAAAAACTGGAAATGAGCAATAAATGAAGCAAAAATAAAGTTTCATTAATATCAAGATTCCAATTCTCTTTCGGTTAACGCTATTTTAAAATACAATACTAATTGGACCGGCACTTTGGCTTTTCTAAATGCATTTTTCTCCCACCAAAAGGACCCTTTTCCGGCAAAGCTGAGTGTATTTTGCTGACAGAATAAGGCTAATTTACTGTCAACGTGAAAGAAAACAGTTCTTATATAATTTAAGCAAAAGGATCTGAACGACCTTTAACCTAGTTTCATGTGAAGGATAACAAACTTAAAACAATTCTCTTCAGTCAGCCATGGCACGATAATTTATTCAATCCACGTATGCGATATTTTGCTAGAAAGTTATGCTTCTCATTGGCGTAACTAAGAAGTTGAGTTTGCTAGCAAGCTGTGCTCTTAGAATTTACAACCGAGTTATGCTTCTCTCAGCATTTTTCCTCTTCAGCCTACAACTGAACTGGTACGTTGTGCCTCTCCGAACGACGCACATCTTCGCTGATGACCTGACTTTTATCTTATTCATTACTTATTGTGTATGTGGGCTGGGCCTACCAAACCCTCCTAAGTTACAGTTTTTTAAAATGTTCTCCTAGTTTTGCACCTTGAATAGTCTATTGTTTTCAAACAATAGCAGCTGTATTCAGTCTAGCAAGTTTATAAAAAAATTTCGGCTCCCGTTTGCTTGAAAAATCAACGCATTCGGTTTTTTATTTTACCAGGGTACGCGCCAGTCGAAAGCATTGTGCGTTATTCAAGTAAACTGAATTTGTTCGGGTTTCAAACGACAAGAACCATATTACATTTCATGCCTCATTAGAATTTGGCCGGCTTTAGTGTTTTTTTGGACAAATTCCAGCTCAAGTTTTAAATCCCGTCCGGCTAAACCTAACTACAATCAAAGCATGTCAAGAGATCTTTTTATAAATTCTACCCAAACTATATTTCCTCAATCGCTGGTTAAGCAGTGATAGTAACAAGTCTTGCTAAGCCATTCAACAAATTCATTTGTCTTTTTAACTGACCTTGTTTTCTAATGTTCTTAAAAACATTTTACGGACAGATGCACACCATAGTTAATCAGTGTTCGTTAAGTATCTTAAAGATGTATTAATGTTGGAAACAAAGCTCGGTTTGGTTTCAAGCGCACGAAATGGCTAGAAGGGGCGCTTTTCTAAGTGCTAATTGCCTAAACCTGAACCATTAAAACATTTAGTAACGAGAGAATTCTACTGCACCAGCAGCTAAACTGGCTAAAGAAACGATTTAGTTCGCTCGCTTGATCGACAACAGGGAAAATAAATTCTGAGCTATTTTCTATCCTTCTTTTTTTTTAAACATTCATTACCTTGAACAATGTTTGCTTTGTGCGCGAATCAGAACTTAAACTTCATGGGTCAATACGTAGTTATCTTTCGTACTATTGTCTAAAACCTTGCCCTTTTTAAAGGGATTGACATTTTCAGCTTTTAATTCCATAATTTTTTTTTAAAAAAATATCCTATGCATTTTTTTTTCAACTAACTCAGTAATTGCTATGGCAAATGAAATTTAACAGGTGTTCACACGTCACAAGTCTAAAATATGGATATCCACCTACAAAAAGAATTTAACATCGTGGTCAGGAAATATAGGATTATGTGAGAAATTACTCTTTTTTTCCCAGTCACTGTCGACTCCCCTACAACAGATTATCACCTCGCTCTTCAAACAATGGTGTCAGTTTTTTTTATCATAAAAAAGACGAATTCTCACAGGACTGACCGGATAGATTTATAGACCGAACAGCTGTTTTGCAATAGGACTGGGTCGCGCAACTCGAGCTCTTTACCAACACTACATAGCGAAACGTCGGGTTAATTCGTTTGAATGTAAACAGCTTCTTTTGTCTTGAATTGAACGAGATCATCCCTGGATCATGAAAATAATAAAGGGCTCAGTTTTCCGTTGGCGCCAGCGCGGTGATTACAGATCAGCGAACTTTGATGTTCTGAAACGCCATCCATCAACACCGGGTTTCTAAACCACATTCCGAACCTTCCAAATAACGTTATCAAGGTGTGGAGGATTCTTCCGAGGGCTGTGGCTATGGATGTTTTTAAAACGGAATGATAATTCAGTTCAGTATTTATTTTTTTTCAGCCGTCTTCCAAAGTGCCAGTTTTCAAACACCCAATACTTGTTCAAGTACTTCCTACTAGACCGTCAACAGGCAATTATAAGCATCTAATCACTTTTTACAGTTTGAGAGGACATCCAGCTGGTGACATTTGTAGCCTGACGTTGTTCAGATCAGGTAGCCTCCCGACTCGATGGCTTCGGGGGGGGGGGCTCTAAGGAAAGATTAGGGAGAGGTATGCCCCCATTCGATCATCTCCGGTCTCTTAATCCGGAGTACCCGGGGAGTACCCCGGGTATGATGTCGCCGAGGCCTTTCGATAATGTCCCTGTTTTAGACAAAATATAAGTTCATTTTGCTACCCTGTTTAAGAAAAGAGGCCTTATAACATCATGGAATTAAAGCTTTTGGGTCCGTTCAACGTCAACCAAACACTTTTAAGAACTCCGGTCCAAAAAGACACGCAATACTGAAACTGTGTACCAAGTTTAGACTCAAGACCCTGAAAACCATGCCCTGTCCAGCGGCACCTACCGAATAAGACAGTGCCGTCCCCGGCCGTGGGCGAAGCATCCCAAAAATAATGTTAGTTTCTGCTGGTAACAATTCTCTCACTGATTCCTTATGGAAAACTGCTGACCCTGGAAGAATGCCTAACAGTGTCTGCTTCAAAAAATTGCTCATCATCGCTGCTGTCTAGAAATTGTACATACATATATAAATAGCTGTCAATGTCAGCGACCTTCAGTTTTTAATTTACCCAATATGTGGATTCCATTCATACGTTTTACAAATGTTGCAATATTCATGGCGGTCACCCCTCCTGTATGGTGGAATTACAATTTGGATCAAAAAACACTAAGTGACGATCTCGGCCTCGCCGTAAGTAGCGTAACAAGGTTAAAGAATATCTCACAGCGTGATTAAGGTTTAGCTCCTGGAAACCAGGTAGTCAGTTACGACAAAACACCATTACTGCTATTTCGTGAAAATTAGACCACTTGACGCGATCAGAGCATATCTGGGCACGAGTCAAGATGACAAAACATTATTTAAAAAAATACAAAGCTGAAATGGTGAAAGATGAGAGCGATAAGAACCCACAAAAAAGGGTGTTTACGTTTACATCTCGTGTTTCTCCGCTGAGGAATTCATGCTGAACTATTTTTATCGCGCGCAAGGGTTCAAGTTTTAATTCGCGGCCCTCCTGCATGGGAAGTTAAACACACCAAAACAACCAAAGCAATCCTCGGACACCTGACCAGGCTCACATTAAGTTTAACAAGACAGCAGGAAGCAAATTAAGCTTTTAAGGTAACGAGGTAACACGAAAAATGCTACATCAAATAAATTATAGATGAAATTGATATCCGAAAAAGTTGAAAAGGGCATTAGGACAGATATGCCGATCCTAAAACATTCCGCCTGTGTCTCTGTTAATTTAAAATAACTGGCACCTCTGGCAGCAAACACTCGTCTTTATTTCACAGTGTTACAGCTGGTGTAAAAACCGCAACCAAAGAACAAAAATATAAACCTATTCATGTTGACATAGTACTTGATTGATTTCCTACAGCACTTGGAAACAAAACAGCCGTCAAGAGTGTGAGACAACTGCGTTCCTTTCCAGGTAAGCTGGTTTCTTACGTTTACAGTAGATACACTACACGTAGTTGAACCTTACTGCTCACAGTAGAGACCTTAAGATACACCGTTTGTGTGCAGAGGTGTGGGTAAATTACCCGTGAATACGGGTAGATGGCCTCGTACCCCGGAGAAACGGGTAGGCCACCGGAGATCATAGTCACCTTTTGTGTAACTGCGAGGCAAACATGTTCGCCTACCTGTATCCGTAGGTAGAAACGGCGTATCTTATTAGCCTCTAGTGCATGCCATTGTCCAACTGGTTGTACTCGTGTGTAAGTAAATACAGGCGTAATTGTTTGCTCTGAGTAAACAGTTTGTTGTGACACGTATTGATCATTTGGAGGGATACATGTAGCCCCAAGAGGATGGTGGAATGTTGACGAAAAAATCTATACGGCAGGAGATCGAGTGGAAGTTTTGTTAACAAAATAAACCGAACATTTAGGCGAGGAAAACGCTTTGAGACAAGGAAAAGTTTAGTTGGTCCCATGGGAAATTTATAGCTTCTTGGTTGGGAAGCGCCTTGTCAAGTCCGTCTACGCCACTTTCACTGAAAGAAAATAAGTGAATTTTGGAACGACACTGCTAATGTGTCCCTTAGAAGATGAACTACAGTAATTAGAAATCGAACAATAAATTGCTTGGAGGGTACTAAAACCTCAATCAAGCGGAAACGTGTGTACTTGACTTCTATTGTATTTGTGACATGATTGATAGAGGCGGGGCAAATTGTCACTTCAAACGATTGAAATTTTTCACAGAATTCAAGCAAAGCCAACACACCGAGTCCGGCGAAGAAATAAGCCAATCAAAATTTACTTGAATAAGAATTCGTGTCGTTGTTCGACAGTGCTTAACAATCTGATACTAACAGGCGAGAGTTCACCGTCCAACTTATCAAGGCTATCAGTCACATGAAATCCGCAACAAAGACTGTCACGACGCTAAAGAATTTACTCTTTGGCACTACGTCAATATTGTGCGATTAGATTGACAACAAGCAAATGAATTGTCTGCGCAGTTCTAAAACAAACCAGGCAACTTGAGACGACAGAGAAGACTCCATCCACTCACCAAGCAAATCACTTCTTTCCGTAGTTATTGCTCGACTGATGGCCGAAATTCAGCGTCGACCGGGATGTTAGTTCGGTCGGAAATCTCTTGGTGGACGTGAGTATGCAGAAAGCAGAGCGGTGGATATTGTTTCTCAGCCTTATTGTTAATACGCAGTCTGCTTCACCCGGTAAGTGGATAGCTTCATATTTGTTATTTTGCCACAAGGATATTCTAGGGTCTGTGGGTTTCTAGACCTTGTATTCCTTGTTTAAACTGTTACACAAAGATCGATCTTTGTTCAAATCATCACAAAAGGCAATCGGTTTCCGCTTTTTCAATGCATTGCCATGTACGAGACCTCGTCACGCTTTGAAAATCAATTCGAAGTAATATGCCAAGATCAATGACTCTATTCATTTGAATCATGCAAGAAAACTTGTTTCTGATCAACAAGGACAAAGGAGATCTCATCAATAAGTTCAACATATAGACTCAAATATTTGCTCAGCTCTTAAATCGCGACGAAGTTGAAAGTAAATAAGTGGCAGGAGTTACTCAAAGGTTCTGTTTACCATTGCCATTGTATTCTGAGCATTGTGTCTTGTAATATTTCTGGGCTATCCAGCTGTTTAATACACGCTCGCGTTTAGTACTCATTCAGAAAGTAAGCAGGCAACATTGAATTTGGTTTTGTATACGTTTCCATGCAAACGTTTCATTAATTTAACACGTTCAATGTTATTAGGAGGGGAACTTAAATGTCCGGTTGATTAGTTCTTTTCGTGATAATCGAAAGATGTTGTTTTCATCACTGAGGTGCCAATATCGTAAATCAGGGGAAGTCGAAAAACACTATAATTATATTCTGTAAAAGTACGCTCTCTCACTTCTACGTTAATGCAGAAAGAACGGTTTGAATTCTGAAAGAACTTCAGCGTTGTGACGTAAAAGGAGTAAATGAAGTATTTGTTGTTGCCACCGGAAAGAGATTCAACGGCTCTGACCAAACTAGAAAAAAATGTGCAGGAATATAACTCACAAGCTTTTAAATCGTGTTATTATGGTCAGTTCGCCTTGCCATTCCCAGTGCAAGAAGACTTAAAACTATTTTAAAGCTCCCATGTGTGCCAGTGTGTATGGCCTGTGGTATGAAATGCCACCCTAACCAGTCAAATGTTGTACCGCTGTCTTTTCGGTACTATAAAAGGTCCGCCGCTTGTGTCAGCAGTGGACGCAGCGTATTTTTCTTGTTTTCGTGTTCGAAGCACCTCAAGTCAACCACAGATGGGGAACGAGATCACGCCCGAAAGTTTTTTTTAAGGGGTTCTGGGTCAGTGTTCTGTTCACTAATTTCTCAGCATATTTGGCAAGGTCAAAAATCAATAACAGAGCTGCATAATTTACAGAAGGGAACAGATGGTCGCTCAAGGGCAAAAAATCTGTAATAATTATAGTTAATTCTTAGCATAAACGTGTGACGGTGCATTTATATGTGCGTGGAGGTTTATCTCGGTTCTGTGACGCGTCTTTCTCCATTTCACTTTTTCCCCATTATGTTAGCACAATTATAACTTTCAGCAAAACGCAGTTGTTCGCCCTTTTGCATTAAATTAATTGCTAGTGCATTGAATTAAAAAATTGTTTGCTGAATCGCAGTAGTGTAGATCAAATCGTTTCCCCAAATACCACATCACAGGATAGTCAGGAAACGATTTGCACGATTTGTCTACAGTTAACGTGCCACTACAAAGAAGTGCAAATAGTTGGAGAGTATGAGAACCCGACGACCGAATGTTTCCAACACGTCAGAAGTGTCTCATATAGTTTTCTCTACGCTTTACAAACCTCTTTGGTTAATTTGGAGCTGCCGTAAAAACCGTATATCTCATTCGGATGTCTTAGAGCAGAGGAACTTTGGTCGCCACGAAAGTTTTGGGTGACTTTTTCTCTCATCTGAACTGAACTTTTAGCTACTCTGACGGTTCCGGTCAAAAGTTAGAGGACATTGAGTAGCCGTACTTTTCTTAGAAAATTCCAGGGGACGTATTGTCTTTTTACCGAAATTTTCTGGAGGCCTTTTTTTTTAAACACTAATCTCAGTATCTTGGTAGTAAAATGCGAGAAACAAAACCTCCAAAAATGGGAGGGCAGTTGGTAGATCTTAAAAGAAAATATTCCAATACTCTTAGTAGACAAATGGAACGGTTGTCCAGAAATTTCTAGCCGTTCTCGAGCCGCAGAAAGTTCTAGGCAATATTTGCTCCTTCAAAGAGTTATTTTACCGCAGAAAAAGGTCGTTGGATGCAGGTAAAATCCACCTTGAAACGGTATCTGGAGAATGTTTGTAAGCAGACATGCGTCTATTGCCTTGCGAAGGTGGATCAATCCACACAACTCAGCGGATTGCTCTTCCTCAAAAGGCGAAATGAAAATGGGGACTTCTTTTAGACCCTGCACATCAGTTGCTGCAAGTTTCATATCTGATGCGTAAATAGTTATAGCGCAAATGCATTATCTCGAATGGTCGTTCAAATGTTTTGTCATGTCAATAAGTTAAATCACCCATCATGTTATCAGCTTTTTGTGCGATAAACTCGAGTATGTACTTTCCACTTTACTTCCTTTTCTATTCACTTTCTTACTATCAAGAGGGGAAAAAGAAAAGCAGATGCAGCAGCGACAAGTATTTGTTTTTCTGAGCAGGTAGACTGTACACATTAGAAAAGCGCGCGTTTCAGTCTCTGGAAGTAAATGAAGAGAATTTCCGGCGCAATCAACGAATGAGTTCAGCTGAGAAGCATTATCTGATGCACGTTAAAAAATATGTTATTTTTGTAATTCACTCATCTGCACACATCAGTGTTTTTGGTGGGAGTCGTAAGTGCTGAGTCGTGGATACAGAAACACTTGGTACACAGAGTTCATTAGGAAAAGGCCAGAAATTAAACCAACAGTCTGATAAAAATATCAAGAAAAGGAAAATCTGTAGAAATTTTATACCCGTTCGAAACATTTGGGGTGTATGTGCCAAACTTAAGTGATATTAATAACTTTCCAAAAACTGTGTTTACCTTTGCAGACAAATATCAACCTCACTGTCAAGTCAGCATAAAACCTCTTACAAATGTCAAGGAAGGAACATTACTTGTTCGATTAAGATGTAGAGTCACTGATTGCCCACGTCCGACCATATCTTGGCTTAAAGATGATCAACCGTTGCCGCAAGAAAATAAAAGACTAACTATAAGGAATAGAAGTACCAATGGAAACGCCAGTGTCTTGAGGATAAGGAACGTTACAGTTGAAGACCAGGGAAACTACACTTGCATTGCGGAAAATCCATTCGGGAAGTTAGCGAATGCAACACGACAACTCGTACTAGACGTTCGTCCAGGTAGGGGGTGAAAACTGAATACAATTGTGATTGTTATGGCGTAGAGTTGCCTAAGAAATAGAATGGGTGGCTAAGTGTCTCTGTTGACAGTATTGTTCACTTTTCCACAACATCTTGATCTTGTGATCAGGAGTTTAACCGGGAATAAGGAAATAAGAAAAGCATTTCTTAGAGTTAGCGAGAGGTTCGAGTTATTGAGGGTTAGTTCGAGTTACCGAGGGTTAAATTACAAAAAATGTATGAAGGAAATCCAGGGGGAAATCGACTTTTGGTTCGAGTTTAATAACGCGAGGTTCGAGGTTCGAGTTCGCGAGGGTTCCATTTACCGAGTGAAACAAAAAACACAACAGTTCAACATTAAAAGATATAAATAACACCGAAAATACAAAAGGAGGCACGGATGGATAAACTTGTAGAAGATTAAAACGGATTGCAATTGTGGTTTCTCAAAACTTTTTCGGCTAACAGTTTTTCAAAGTTTATTTTTGTTGTCTGCTGGGTTTGACTTTACTCTTGGGTGATACTTGTTTGATAGAACCCTGTGATCTTGTCATTCACAAGCGGATTTCTAAGGCGTAATTAGCATTTTAAAACAAAATAAATGAGAAAGCCATGTCACAGAGAGTTGATCATGGCCGTTCTACTGACTTATACGGTGAATGCTTATTTCCTGAACTTGAGTTTTTAACAAATTTTCTCTACTTCTTGTGTACTCTCGTGTACTTCTTACGATATTTGTCGACTAAAATCGATAATTATCGATTACTGAGTACAGACCCACCACAAATCCTTCAAACGATATTATATCAGTACTATCGATTTTATCAATTGAACACGCCGGGCAAACACAGACCAAAATATAAGACAAAGTAAGATTTCACTTCAACCATTGGTTGAGTGGAAAAACTGCCGTACTTCTACTGACGGTTGTGGCAAAAAAATCTTTGTTTCACCCAAGAGACACCCTATGTCATTTGTGATGAATGAACCAACACTATTAGAAGGTGGAGGTCGACCATCCAGTAATGTTGCTTGAACTGCATTTCACGTACATACAGATATAAACATGATTCCCTGGTGTATTCACGTTTACTCAATATTTTTTGTAGGTACTTCAACGACCCCCGCTAATGCTACTTTGCAACCATCAATCACTCCAGTGCAATCACAAGGTAGATTAAGACCCTGTTTACATGGAGTGGGGGACCCCGGTCTAGTGGGGTAGGTTTCTTTTGTTTTGTGTCGCCCAGAGCGTGAAAACAAAAGAAACCAACCCCACTAGACCGGGGTCCCCCACTCCATGTAAACAGGCCCTAAGAAACTGTAACCCTCTTAGTATTTTGTATCATTTTGAAAACGCGTCCAACAAAAGAATTTTTATCTACGAAACCAACTGATTCAGTGATGACTACCCCTTTAAACCCATAGTGACGAACATCCGTCATGGTATGAGTAGAATGATAATGACACAGAGAGTTGATCATGACCGTTCTACTGACTTATACGGTGAATGCTTATTTCCTGCACTTGAGATTTTAACAAATTTTCTCTACTTCTTGTGTACTCTCGTGTACTTCTTACGGTATTTGTCGACTAAAATCGATAATTATCGATTACTGAGTACAGACCCACCACAAATCCTTCAAACGATATTATATCAGTACTATCGATTTTATCAATTGAACACGCCGGGCAAACACAGACAAAAATATAAGACAAAGTAAGATTTCACTTCAACCATTGGTTGAGTGGAAAAACTGCCGTACTTCTACTGACGGTTGTGCAAAAAACTCTTTGTTTTACCCAAGAGACACCCTATGTCATTTGTGATGAATGAACCAACACTATTAGAAGGTGGAGGTCGAACATCCAGTAATGTTGCTTAAACTGCATTTTATAAACATTACCTGGTGTATTCACGTTTACTCAATACTTTTTGTAGGTACTTCAACGACCCCCGCTAATACTACTTTGCAACCATCAACCAATCCAGTGCAATCACAAGGTAGATTAAGAAGCTGTAACCCTGTTAGTATTTTGTATCATTTACAAAAGAATTTTTATCTACGAAACCCACTGATTCAGTAATGACCACCCCTTTAAACCCATAGTGACGAACGTCCGTCATGATATGAGTAGAATGATTAGCCAAAGAGGTATTGATTTTTAAACAATTTCTCCTTATCTGATCACTCGCAAAAGTACTATACTGACAAACCTGAGGCTGACAGTGCGAAAATTACTGCTATATAACAGCATTTTAAAACTCCAAAAGTTGACCCTGTCACGTGTAAGAAGCGCAGATTGATGATAATTTTTGGAATTTCAAGTCACCTTGTCTTTTCTTGTTTCATAAGGCTCACTTGCCTATTTTTGTTCGCTGGTAGAAGTTATTATACAGCCTCGACTAACAAATTGTCACTTTCGCGGTGGACTAATGTTCCCCCATTTTGGTGGTCTTGTTGACTATTGAACTGTCTTTTCTACACTTACCCAATTCATCCATGAGCTGGCTCACAGGAGCCTTTAATTGTTTCAAAATTCCCTCTAATGGGTGGAGTGTTGCGTGACGACACAAAGATATACGCACAAAGGTGACGGTTGAATATTAGCAATGTATAAACTGTTTAAAGTTTCCCATTTTCCTGTAAAGAACGGAGAGATGGAGCGCTAATGTATTGGGCGGGCGGACAACAGGTTTCACCCCAAGGTTAGACTCTGCCATAAACCAAGAAGTGGGGGCTCGACTTCTATTCGTGTTTGCTTTAATTGACCTTCTTTTTTTTTAGGGCCTGTCTTCTCCCACCCAGATACCTTAAAAAGAGCATTCAAAGCCTGGCCAGCGTCTCACTCACCTAAGCTTAAATGTGAGGCGAAGGGGACACCACCACTTAAATACACCTGGCTAAAAGACGGAGAGCCTTTGAAAGGGAGACGACTGGACCCATACCTCAACACCTCAATTTGGTACCTTAAACTGAAAGATCTGGTACCTAAAGATTCTGGACAATACACTTGTATAGTATCCAATCGATATGGCAGCATAAATCATACTTACACGGTTAGAGTTCAAGGTAAGAACACGGCCTCATATCTTCGGTTCCACTGTAGACTCGTAGTTTGACAGCCGATTTTTGAGAGTTTTAATGTCCATTCATAACAAACTTGATATCCCATTTTAACAACTATGAACGTACTGAGAAAAGGTTGTACTTGGTATAAAGGGTCTTATGGCAATCAACCCATGACCAGGCCAACACAACAGAGACAGCTGTGGAGAAAATGGAAGAAAGACCCCTAAGTCGACTTCTCTTTTCGAACAAAAGTCTAAGTATTTTACGTCTCCTTCAAATTGTAAAGGAATGATGAAAGAGACAAGGCCAACGGCTTATCGTTATCGTCACCGACCAGCGACGTGATCTTCTGACCACAGCATCTTTGATCTTATTAGACCATTATTGGGGGTCCTTGCGGGCTTCTAACCCGTGACCTTACCCAAGCTAAACCGGTGCTCATCCATATGAAAGTGATGGGGACGTTCGTCAGAAAATTAAAATTAAACCCTAAGGGAGACCAATGTGGGTGTGGCTCAAGCGTAAACCGACCCCTAAAGGAGGCAATGCGCAAACAGACATGAGGGCTAGAGTGTATCGTGTCGTGCCAGCGATGTCATGTTCTTTTTTAAACGTTAGATTTCTGTGCGTTCAGTGGCAAGGAGTTTTTTTTTAAACTTTTTTATGCTCAGCCCTAAGCGATACATGAATGGGCAAATATGGTGAGTTTCTGTCCCAAGAATCCGAAGTGAGACCAAAACCTGCGAATGTACACCCCCAGGCGGGACGACGAACACCCCCGTCACTTTTATATGGGAACATTGATGCCGTTTCACAGGTTCTCTCGATCACTAAGACAGTGCAGTTTTCAGCGAACGCCTTATCTTGTTGGAAAGATGCGAACCGTTTGACTATGCATGGTCTCTACACCTCTCAGTTGAGGCCTGGCGTTTAACCGGGTGTTAAAGTCGTGACGAGGCAAAGGTTCACGGTTATTCCTTCAAAACGAATTACAAAATGGTCGTACAGTACCATGTAAAGTAATCTTACTTGTTTCTCTGGGCCAATTTGGCTATTTCCTGTCTAAGTTCTCCGTTACAATACGACTATTTCACGCGACCAACTCAGCTGTTTTAAAAGAGATATGTATATTTTAACGAATTTCCTTGGTCGTTTTTTTAACAGCTAAACCACGAACTCGACCTATCCTGCGAAAGGACCTTCCACAGAACACGACTGCAGAGATAGGGGAAAATGCTACGATGAAATGCCGTGTCGTGGTCAGTGGGACGCTTCCAGATTTTAGGTGGCTAAAATGGGACAAATCTGTCACATTTGTGTCGAAGATAGAAGACGACTTAAAAAGTGGGTCATTTAAACTTATAGATCCACGATATTATCATTCTTTGCAATCGGGGGGCGAATATGGTTCTGAGGTGACAATTATCAATGTCACTGAGGACGATTTTGGACTCTACACTTGTTATGCGAGTAATCACATTGGAGCGGAATATAACAGCGCATTCCTCAGCAGATACGTGAAACCCACCGCTCCAGGTAAGAAGTTAGTTTTGAATTAGTAAAAACCAACCAAAGGTTAGTGAGTGCAAGCGAGATCGGTTCAAACGCTCTTGCTCCAACGCTGTGCTTTGCGTATTAAACGTTCGAGTGATGGAAGGCCTTAACGCGCGTGATCAGACTGCCTTCTATGCATTCTGTTCACTCTTAATGCTGGCTACATACATGCATGTGTAATCGTTACAACCTCGAGATTAGGAATGCAGGCTCCTCCGGTCGCCCGTAATTACTTTTTAAAACATGGTGTCGCTATCGATTATAAATTGTATGCGCATTTCATCAACGCAACTAGTATGGCTCAAGTTATAACTTCTGAGTCTGAGAATTACATGGGGAACATCAAAGAGAGCGCGTCTTCTCTTTAAAACGCTATGCACTTTTGTCCCTTGCGCTAGAGGCGTCTGTGCACGTGGTCTGTGTCAAGTACTGTCATATTTTGTGTGCAAGTTACACCTGGAATAATTACGTGATATCCTAGCCTGTTTGAAGACCCTCTATTTTCTCTTCAAAGTCCGTCGAGCGCGTGTGAACGCCAGCGCAAGGGGGTAGTGGTGCGGGAAGAAGAAAACGACGGACGTTCTTTATTTTTCTTTCTCGCGCGCTCGCCGATGTTTTCGAAAGAACGAAAAGAAAAATAAAACAACGTCCGTGTACAGGTTAATGATATCTAGGTTGAAAGCTCTCAAATGAAACGTTGAAAAAAATATACATAGCAATTTGGCTAACTATTTTCTCTTGGCCTCTTTTAGGTAGAGCTGTAAATCCTGCTCATGAAAATAACTCGACCACAATTTCTGGCATGCACCAACCTGCTCAGATAAAACAGAAAGATGAGCCCGGAGACAACGTCGTTATTATTGTACTCAGTGTAGTTGTGTTTTTGGCTTTTGTAATTGGAATCACTGTATTCATTGTCTATCGCCGTAAAGTAAAGGGAAAGTTAGCTCAAGATTCCAAACCCCAAGATAACATTGTCACTCTACAACAAATGGATATTATTCCTGCAACATCAACCCTTATTGCATCGGAATCTAACACTCCAAATCAAACCGATGGAACTCAAAGAACGTTTCCCTATCCAATTCCAAGGAGGCGATTAAGTTCTTCTGACTCTACCACACCTTTATTAAAATACAGAAATGGTAGCTACAGATCGCGCTTTTCCTCAGGTGTATCATCGAGAATTGACTCAAGCATCGCTGAAGGTAAAGAAAAGGGTCGCCGACGCTTATTTCGTTTCGTAAGGACCACCGGTAGACGCATGGCTGCTAAGCCTATTAAATCCTTGACATTGTGTTACCGTGGGATCCAGGGGCCGAATTCAAAATGGCCTCCTATGTATAGCGTTCTACCCTGCGCCACAGACGGAACTAAAATTCTAACCGCGGCAGGATTAGCCAGGCGGTAGAGCGCTTGACCGGGAGGTCGCGGGTTCGATGCAGGGTATTAAAATAACTGAGAAATGCGTTATCCAGCAAACGGGTAGAGCTTCGGTTGGCTCGGATTACCACGTAAAATGGCGGTCCCGTCCCCAGTAGGAGACGTAAAAATAATGTCTCCAATTAGTACTTTCGTGCTTAATACATTGACACTCAAATAAAGCGCTTTTTGGTTAAGTCCGTCTGCGCCGAAAACCTTGTTCTGGTCCCCAGTAGAAGGATTTGAGTACGCGCTACGGTTGACGTGTTACGTGCAAATGTCCATTTGCCAGTCAGATTGAAGCCGGGTAAATTCGAAACGCATTTCTGGTATCTCGTTGAGTCCGTTGGGAACCCAGAGCAAGGATATCCGCGGTGCTCGGCAGACGTTACTAAACGAGATTTGTCTCGGTAGTCCCGAATTCAGCTCCTCGCCACACTTGTAATATAGCGAAATGGTTCTTTTCATTTATTTGATTCTGTCCTTTTTGTGGGTCATAATAAAAACTACTGGGTTACCAATTAATGGGAGACTTTTATGAAGTCACTTTTGTAATCAAAAGTGACCCTATTCACCCTTATTTAACACAGAGCTTTACGAGCTGCCTTGTGACGAGGAATGGGAAATTGAAAGGTCTCAACTTACTCTAAAGGAACAGCTTGGTGAAGGAGCATTCGGTTTGGTCGTTCGAGCTGATGCTGTCGGATTGCCCGAATTGCCTGCTAAATGCTCTGTTGCTGTAAAAATGCTTAAAGGTAAGAGATACTACAGCCATTACACCCCTTCAGTGCTATCTCTCTTTCGTCAGGTTAAGTTTATTCAAACAAAAGCAAGGATGGTGCAGTGGTAAGACTACTCGCCTCTAACCAAGGTGGCCCGGTATCAAATCCCGGCGTCGACGCCAAAAGTGGGCTGAGTTTGTTGTAGCCTGTCCCCTTTACTCCGAGAGGTTTTTCTCCGGGAACTCCGTCCCGTCCCGTCCCGTCCCGTCCCGTCTCTTCAAAAAACCAACATTTCCAAATTCCAATTCGACCAGGAATGGTAGACGAAGAACCAGCATGTAGATATGCTACCTCTAAATCATTGTATAATTATTCTTTAACCCATTAATTTATTAATACTCATTCGCAACGTTTTCCTCTAACCGAGGTCGGCTGATAAGACTAATGATTACAAAGAATTTGCTAAATTTGAGGAAACCTTGTTAGACTGACAAAATCATCACTTGATAGATTAAAATGCACGTAAAGAGAATCTTCAATTATTTGTGAGGGTCATTGAGCAATACAGTAACTGAGGATAAAATGTGATCTCTTCTAGCTGATGCAACGGAGAACGAACTAGCTGACCTTCTGTCTGAGATGGACACCATGAAGGACATTGGTAAACACAAGAACATCATCAATTTAATTGGTGCATGCACACAAAATGGTAAGCAATACTGAAGCCGGATAAACTTACGCAGCTCGTGGACGTTCAAGCACTCTGCCCTCTTTGCCTCGGCGGCCACCTCGGCCTACTTAA
This sequence comes from Porites cylindrica, assembly GCA_964035525.1. Classification (NCBI taxonomy): domain Eukaryota; kingdom Metazoa; phylum Cnidaria; class Anthozoa; order Scleractinia; family Poritidae; genus Porites; species Porites cylindrica. The sequence goes on along the minus strand of OZ037778.1, from coordinate 15,642,065 downwards.
TGTGTCATTGGATGAACAATAGCCGGTTCACAGACCCTATATTTTCGCTGTAGACAAGATCAAACACGCGTTTCATTGTACTTTTTTCTTTTTTTTCCCCTCGCTTCGCGCTTGTTCGCGCTGGCCTGCAAAATTCGGCGGGAAAACATTAGTAGACAAGCCAGATGAGGGCCTCAACGGGGTCCTTCAGTGGAAAATCTAACAAGAATGAGCTTCTCTTAATGAAATGTTGGTCACTGTACCAAACTCTCCATAAAACAACAACAAAAACACCCTCCAGTATTCTTTTTTGACTGTCATGTAAGCGGTGACACACAGACAGGTTACACAAAGACAGCAACGATTGCCTACGAATAAGGCCGTCGCTTCTCGCTCCTCACCGCTACGAACGCGTTTTTGCGGGAGGGATGTCTCAGATTTCTGATTGCTTTCCTGATTATGCCAAAAAGATTTTAAACTTACAAAGGATACTTGTACTCACAAGTTCTAAACTCGGGTATTTCAGGTCCTCTGTTTGTCATAGTGGAGTTTGCACCCCATGGCAATCTTCGGCAGTTCTTGAGGGAAAGGAGACCTTCTGAGTATCAACACACAAGGCCGAATTCCTCAGGTCCTTCTCTTACTGTCAGGGACTTTGTATCTTTCGCGTTCCAAATAGCAAGGGGGATGGAGTATCTGGGAACAAGAAAGGTAAAGTAGACATTTTTTGTAACAGAACAATATGATATATATAAAAATAAAAACAGTATGCGAGTTCTAAATAAGGATTAGGCGATCAATAGAGCGCAACCTATGAACGTTTTGCTCCTCATATAACGAGAGCAAAAGGCGACAATTATTGAAAGCTTTTGGTGTGCCGCAGGAAAACCTGTCAAGTGTGTCTGTTAATCAACTGGACATCATTGATATAGGGCGTTTTTACTCGACGCCACGGCGGATATATTGGTGTTCCATGCACTTGAGGCCTTCTTCTGAGAAGTGGTTTAGCTTGACAGAATACTTGCTAAGGACTTTAATTTTATAACAAAAAACTTTCTCTCTGTTGTTTTCCAAATACAGTGTGTCCATCGTGATCTTGCTGCTAGAAATGTCCTTGTCGGTGAAGACTATGTCATGAAAATCGCTGACTTCGGTCTGGCACGGAATATTAGGGACCTGGAGTACTACAGAAAGACCACAGACGTAAGTTTCCTCTTAGTGATGATGATGGTGGTGGTGGTGGTGGTGGTGGTGGTGTTGGTGATTCTTTGCGTTCGAAAAAACCAAAAAGCAATGACGACAGTCAAAGCAGTGTTTGAATTGGTGTTAGAACCCTATTCGAGACCCATTTTGCTGATAATCACAACATAAATTGAAAGATTTGATTGTCAACGCCTCTCACGCTATAGAAAGATCGCTGATTCTTCCGTTCTGGTAAATCTATTGCCTCTGATAAGCGTGAGCTCTGGTAGTTAAAAGCCTTTTTCGTCACTGAGAATGTGCTTCACCTTCGCACCACACAGACCGGATGTAACAAATCCTGAACAGTTCCCCCTTTGATCTAATTTACCCATGGCATGCAAATATTCTGCGGTGTCCTTAACTATAAGCTGTTTTCTGCTTTCAGGGTCGACTACCGATAAAATGGCTGGCTATTGAAGCATTGTTTGACAGAGTGTACACGACGCAAAGTGACGTATGGGCATTTGGAATACTTCTCTGGGAAATTTTCACTCTCGGTAAGACCATCAATTTACGACTAAGTCGCTTCCTTTCTTTTGTATTGTATCACTCTATTCTGCATACAGCATCGCATTTACTTAGAATAGTAAATACCTCAGTAGTCAACAGTAAAACTAGGTCCTCATCTGAAGTAAAACAAGTAGAAGGTATTTCCGAGAAGTTGTCGACTAAAGTGGCTCCTCCACGAAAACGCCATTCATTTTTTTCGCAACTGATGCTGTCGTTAGCGGGAAAAAAATAATCATCCATACTTCTCCTGGCGAGGAGCGTTTGACTAGGACTGACTGGACATGTACTGAACTCACTGTTTCAGGTGGTTCCCCATACCCAGGAATACCAGTAGAAAGGCTGTTTGACCTGTTAAAGTCTGGATACAGAATGCAGAAACCACAGAATTGTCCAAATGAAATGTAAGTATGGCCACCCAAAGTTTGTGCGTAGTCTTCGCAAATCTTCGTCATTTTACATGGAAAACCACGGGAAAGTGGACCAGCTTTCAAAAACCAATAACAATTCAATTTAAAATACTTGTCATTTTTTGTCTTTTAAACAGATACGATATTATGCTGAATTGCTGGGATGAAAACAGCATCAACAGAGCCTCGTTTACAACCCTAAGAAAAACATTTGACGCCATGCTGTCATCCCTGGCCAGTAAAGTAAGTGTCTGCCCCTGGATGGCTGTTGTCTGCCGCTTTCACGACACCTCTATACTCAAACATATTTTTCGCCTCTATGACAGTTACACCATAACCTTTCTTTTCCTATATGAAAACTTTGTTTTTGCTGTATACCCTTGACTAATGTTCCCTGTTCACGGACTTATTCCAATAGAATTCTCACAGCACATATTTAATTAACTGGGCCTTTTTAGCCACAATTCTTGATTGTTTCCCTTCTTTTCTTGAATTATACTAGTGGGGATAGGCCACAATTTGAGTCTTCGCCACTCTATTCGAATGCTTTTAGCCTAAAATTCCTCTTCATCTCGCTCCATGCAGAAGTTGAAATAGCCTGTTCAAAACCTGATCATTCCGCATCTTTTACAACAAATAGCTGATTGAATTTTATTTTGATTACAACAGGAGTACTTGGAAATACTGGCTCAGTCAATTGAGGACATTGCGCTTAGCATGGAAACGCCCATTACGGATGACTCTGACATTAACAATGATACTATAACGGAGTCTTCGTGCTAGCAGTTTCCGCGAGAGTCACAGCATATGACATTTCGTTCCATCCGATCTGGAATTATGCCTGTAGCTACTTGGTTCCTTAAGCAGGCACCCATGGACGCCGTTGTTGTAGTTTGCTGTGACACAGTTGCTGTATATAATTGATGGACGGCTCTTAGAGGTCTTACAGACTACAAGTAAGATGTTCTGCTAAACAAGATCACGAATTCATCTCGTCGCTGCAGAACAATTTTAAAGAGGCTACCCAAGGAGCAACCGAAGTTGCCGTTGTACAGACATGAGACCTTCAAATCTGCAGGAAGGCGTACCTTAGAGTGCACTTTCGTGTTCGGTATTTCAGCCAACTTGCATGACGGACTGTCTATGATCCAGAAAGATTACCAGTCTGGTTAACTGTCGATAGAGTTCAACAATACATCGCCACCTACGTCTCACTTCGGGTCACTGAAGATAGGATGTAAGCTCCGTCTTCATATCTTTCTTCAGTTCCAGTGGCGAGTACTTCCTGAAGAATATATTTTTTCCAAGGCTAGCTTGATAGTATGAGAGGACGCGAAATATTAGTGAAAATATCAAATAGATGGCCTGAAGTTTGCTATAACGTGTCCTTGAACACTTCAAGTTTACTAACCCAGATAATTGTACAATCTTCCGTTTTACGTAGCGTTAGAAAGCCGTTACTCGTATAATTCTCATCTCCTCGGACAGGAGTAATATACAGAAGTAATAATACTCAGTTCAAAGAGGATGGTAAATATTCAGATGTATCTAAATTTTTGGAGTGAATAGTTTATGAAAAGCTTCAACTTTCTGACTATAATAAAAAGAAAAAGGTAGAAGGAAGTTAGTTTGATGTGTATTGTCGGTTAGGGTGTACTTTTTAGAAAGTTGTTCCCTTTTAAGAAATAGCGGTTATAGAAAGGTTGGCGTTGGTATAGTTTCGACCATGTGCGGAAAAACGTTTCCGCTGTTTTTCAAAGTCATATTTGGTGCATTGAACTAGTTGAATACAGTAAGTAAACTCCACACAAATGCCTTGAATATGAATATAAATGCGTAATGCATACCCCGTTTAAGACAAAAAACCCTGAAAACCAAACCCTGTTCAGAGCCACGTCTCCATTCAGGCCAAATAAGAGATAATCCACCCCGGTATAAAGCTGTGTCTACACAATTTTAATTGTGTAAAACAAAGCGACTGGCAAAACTGAACACTTTGCGATCGGTTTAGGCTCCTATTCCTGCAGGACGTAGATTCCTACCCTAGTTACCGAAAAATCTAGCTTGTGTAATAGCAGAAGCCCATGGCTTGGCAGCAAGCGTTTCCATGCGAATTCGTTGGACTAGAACGTAAAGAAGAGAAGGGGGAAGGGAGAAAAGGCGTTTTCGCAAACACAGTTTCCTTTGAAATCAATCCTTTCTCCCGTAATTTTAATCTACAAAATGGAGAAAAACTAAATGCTGAGCCGTCGACTGATCACTGCAGAATATGTCGGCGCTATAATTTAAAGTTAAATTGGGAACGATGTCTGAGCCAGAAGAATCTACTCCCTCGTCCAAAGGGCTTTTCCCCTATTAGTGTTCTCCCTGGAATTTTGGGAAGGCCAGAGGGTCCTCTGACTCAGATTCAATTTGCTTTGACAAGCTTTTCTTTTTTGCTCCACGCAACTTGGGTTGACTGTCTGAGTTTTCCATTGCGAGTTGTGATACTGCTTAAAATGTGAGCGCTGGAATTTCAGTTCTTACTTCGCGTAAGCTCCCTGAAGGGCCCTTATTATTGTCGGTCAATTTCAAGAAGGCTGCCGTTCGGTGAAACGAGTGCATCACAGGTTTAAACATATTCATCCAATGGTTAATCACTTTTACAATCAGTTAATTACGAGAAAACACACAAGTAAAAACACCACGGACAATATTTCATCAACGTTATTCAGTGATTTTGTCCCTGAAGTACCTAGTTCTAGATGTCAACATAATCATCCAATCGGATAAATCTTTGGTTTTAGGCCAGGCGGCAACGATTTCCCAGTGAATTAACCCAGGCCTAGCCTTAAATACCTGGGGAGAACACTGCCTAGAAAATAGCCTTTTTCTGATAACACTTGTTGCCGTTTCTCACCATCTGTCTACCTGTCATCATTTGTCTTCCTTTTAAAAAATTCGAGCCATTTCTCAGTTTGACTCCAACCGTTTCTATCAGTAATAATTCGACTCCAGTTTTCACCATTCGTCTCCGTTTGTCGTCATTTGTCTCACCTTTCCCATTTAACAAATTTTGACTGCATCTGTCTCTATTTGGATGGCGTCTACGTGTCATTTGTCACGACTTGTTTTGTCCCCTTTGTTACCATTTGCACCCATTTGTCACAATTTGTTATCAGTTGTCACCATTTGTCTTCACTTTCACAATTTCAAGCTATTTCTTACCACTTGCTCATGTCTCAGTTTGACTCCATTGTTTCTATCAGTCATTATTTAACTCCAGTTCTCACCACTCGTCTCCGTTGTCATCATTTATCCCCTTTCCGTTTAACTAATTTTGACCGCATTTGTCTCCATCTGTCTCAATTTGTCAGATGGTGCCTAGGCAAACGTCATTTGTCACAGCTTGTTTTGTCTCCATTTGTTACTATTTGCAGCCATTTGTCGCAATTCACCGTAAGTTACCTTGTTACGGCGACAAAATTCTGTTACGGAGACAAAGATTGGCACAAAAGTTCTCCATAAACAAGAAGCAATTTCTCGCTGCAGCGTGTCGCACTACTTGTTGCAGCAACCTTTCGCCCGACCTATACACACGGAGTGATTTGTCGCAAGTGTTGCAGCGATATGTCGCCTGGGGTGTTCCGACCTTAAACCATAGCGAACTATTTGGTTGCTGGCCAGCTGTGATTTAATTTGACCGAATGTGTGTCCATTTGTCTCATTGCGTCATAGTGTGCCTACGTATGTCACTTGTCACGACGTTTTTGCTGCAATGTGTCACTATATGTTACCATTTGTCGCCATTTGCTACACGTCACGATTTGTCGCCAATTCAAGCTATTATAGGGAGTTTTAGAAACGACGACGGCGACGGCAACGAGAACGTCAAAAAGCAGTAGGTTTATTGAGCAAAACATCAAGTTTGCACGTGCGTCACACTTGTTTATATTTTTCTTTGCAGTTACTGCACGACTACGACGTGAAAGTGCCTAATTTTACGTTTTATGGAGGACGACTAAACGAGCGACGACGAAATTTTCTTTCTCTTTCTAAACTTGAGTGTAGTCCCCAAGAAATCAACTCGAGGGAAATTTGCCTACATAAGACATTTTCAGCGAATTGGAATGAACGCCACAAAATCTGAAAAAACGCTAATTCATTTTTGTTGACGGAGACTGAGTGGCAGAGTTGTCAGAACATTGAATATGCAATCTGGTGGCCCCCAAATTCACGTCCCGATTTGAAGTCCTCGACCACACTTCCAAATGACCAACCGGATTGCCTTTGCCATTTGGGATACCCTTGTTATGTTTATCTGAATTATTTGTTTCTGACATTTCCTTGGCCCCAATAAGCCTTTGTGTTATAAATACTGCCGAGGGTAAATAGCTGCTAATGAAGGAATTATTTTTGAGATCATTTGCAGCCATTTTTCGTTGTTACCATTTGTCACCATTTTTACCACTGGTCACCGTTTTTCGCCGTTTGTCGTCAGTTTTGGGTGTTTGTCATCAATTGTTGCATATTTTCGAACATTTGCAGCCATTTTGCCATTTGTTGCCTTCTGTCTACATTGGTCACCATTTGCAGCCATTTGTCACCATTTGTTACCGGTCCCAAACTGAATGGATCGATTCTGTTCAACTAGAGAGGTCTACCCTTAAAGGGTCCTTGAAGAGGGGACTGTTGATCTGGGTTGGACCGGTCTTGTCGGAAATTTCCCGTTCCACTCATAACATAACATAAAACTTTATTTAAACTCGAATTTTAGAGTAGCTAACAAGCTAATATCTTCGAGCTGACACTACATAAAAACTACATAGAAAATATATATATACATTAAATGCAAGGAAAGAAAATATCATTTACAATTCACAATTTTAAGTTTAAGTATGTCAGGCAAAAAGAATCTACATGAAGGTAACATCCTGTATTTTAGTCTTAAAGTCTGCAAAAAAACTGGTACGAAAAAAGTCCGGCAGTGCATTCCACTGCTTAGCTGAAAAGTAAGAAAAGGAGTTAAGACCATAGGTAGTTGTTTTAGGTTTACTTAGTGAAAGAATGTAGTTGCCACGAAGATCATAGGAAGAGGACCGGAGTGAAAACATATTCTTCATATACGTAGGAAAATGAGTGAAAAACAAACTCTTATATAACAGAATGAGGAAATTTTGAATGCGTTTGTTAAACAAAGAAGTAGAGCTGACTTTTGAGAGAAGAGTGTTGTATGGAGACGAGTAATCTCCAAGTATAAATCTAAGTATTCTTTTATTTAAAGCTTCGAGCTTATCCGCATCGCGCGCTCCACAAAAGTACCAGACAGAGGAGCAATAATAAAAGTGAGGTAAAATATACGCTTTGTAAAGTTTGAATAAGATTTCCTTGCGTATGAGTTTTCTAAAGCGCAACATAACATTAAATTGATTATTAATCTTTTTGCATACATTTGATATATGTTTAGAAAAATTCAGATTATTATCTATTTCCATTCCAAAAATCTCTAACGTGTCCTTTACTGGGAAGGAAAAACCATACTCCGTATCACCGAGGATTAGACACTGCTGCTTGCTCTCATTAACTAACATCCCATTTTCATGGTACCACTGATTGGCCACGCCAACATCATGAGATACGCATGCATCCAGAGCCGCCGGATCGACGTGGGAGTAGTATACCTGATGATCATCCGCATAAGCGTTCAACTTGGCCTTCTTGACGTGGAAGAAAAGATCGTTTATGAAAGATCGTTTACTCGACCACTCCAGTTTTCAATAGAAGCGTTTCTGGATATTTCAGTCAAAGCTGAATACAGCAGTATCATCAAGCTGTCCGTTTCTAAAAAGGAATTAATAAAGACCAGTAAAAGGGATCGAGCCCAATTTCACTGGCTCAAAGGTCACGTGACAAAGGCCCCACACGTGTGGCTTGATAAGTAAACGTTTAATTTCTGCATTCGTATCCACCAGAATCTGGCGGTAGTTTTGAGGTTTTCTTGTTCTGGTCAGATTTAACGATAAATTGAAGTTTTTCAGTTTACGAGCCCGATCCCCTTCGGCTGGAAATTGCGTGCGTTAAACGTTTCAACAGGTCCGTGCTAGACAATATGAGACGGAAATTCCCTCTTCAAGAGAGGACGTTCTAGTGCCAGATTAAAGTAAACCGGGATGTTTGTTAAAGTATTATTAAGTGTGGACACTTAACTTTCAGTCATCACTGTGTTGAAAAACAAAAAGTTGGGAACTGTTTAACTTCTTACAAAAGGAGTTTTTCACTACTTCAAAATTTAATTTTGTTGGTAAGCGAATTTGTAGATGTCCTATTGTCCCCAAGAGCGTCGCTGAGACGTTGCAGACAATTCTCCCAAGGGAGGGTCTCCACGAAACGCGGACGCTCAGTGTGCAAGTATACCCCCTGCACCCTTTCCCTTAGCCTCCCAGACAGGCGTTTTTAAGGGAGCTCGTGTTTCATCCCTCCCCACATTGTAGGGGGGTGGGGGGGATGAACTACCACACCTGGGACCACGTTCCCTACGGCTCTACGAACAGTGCGTGGGTGTGACGTTGCGCAGAATTTGTATGTGCAAGGGTTGTGAGAAGGGCCTAAGGTTTATTGTCCCTATCCGAGAAGATTAGAGAGTCCACCCGTATGATTTTACCAAAGCAGCACTTTCTCCTCTGTTATTTAACGGCCCTGAGTGTTGGTCCGGCCGGCGGAGTTTGAACCGGCGAACTCCCACACTTGGCAGACCACTTATCCATTGAGCTAACCGGGCAGCGGGATACATGAATCATTTATCATATGCGTGGTATAAATAATGATTGACTGATTGACTTATTGATGGTCTGAGTGATTGATAACGAGTAAAGAGGCATGCAATGCTTCTACTTCCGTGAGATGTGCGAAGAAAAGTTAAAGTAATAAAGGTATCTTAAGGAAAGGCCTCTTAAATAGCGCAAGTAGGTAGCCATAGAGAGGACATATAGGAACTTCTTAGTATACCATGACTGCGTGCTAAACTTTTAATACTGCCCCGCAAGTCACTACAAATATATTGCACAATATGCCGTACCTTGCGCTTTTAAAAACGCCCTGCCACGAAATCACACCATATCACGTGCCTCGAAAATCACAGGATTACAAATGACCCGGAAAGCTTTCTCATCAAAGCCTTAATCGCTTTAATTATCTGCTCGATGACAGCAAAGATCAATAACCGCTAGCTCTTGTAGTGAGGTCATATTCTGGTGTTCATTACGTGTCTACAAACCTGCATAACAGGAGTGCGCGGGGACAAAAAGTGTTTTGTGCACGCTTCGTCCGTAAATAGCACGTTGTTTTCAAAGTACAATCGTAACGTTACATGCACTTGTATCGAGATATACAGAAATGGATGTATAACTCTTGATCGGCATTTTCAAATCCATTTTCAGATTATCCAAACACCCTGACATCCTCTACAACGGACATTTCACCAATCCAACGAATTTGGACATCCGGCGTAAAATCCGCATCCAGATTGACTCTCAGCAGCATGACTGCTGTAGGGGCAACTGTGGTTACCCCAACAAAAGATAAAGAGAATTACAGCTTCGTTCTAATGAATGCAGGAGATTTCGATTGTCTCAATCCAAGCTCGTGTTTTGATACTTCAGGAAAGAGATGATTCCAGTCGACACACGAACATAGAAACTTTTGAAGCCGAATCTTTCTTTCTCGTACGTACTTATTTGCAAACCACAAATTAAATGCGGAAAAAATAATGCTACGTGACTGCCTTCCTTTTGGTCATGATTATTGTCCAGAAATTGGATTTTTCTTATCCTCCCGTTCAGGAAATCCAAATCCGGATATTTCGTTGCCATCGCCTAAGTGTTGCGGGTTTCGTGCCGGATTATGCGCGCGTTGGCTTTCGCGCGAGGACCACAAAGTCTCGTGTCACTCGCGATCGGGTCCACCATGAGTATAACAAGTGCTGTGATCAGTTATTCTTGGTAAACATCGGTATGTATCTACGCTGGTGGAGCGGAACCAATAAAGCTAAATAACCTATAAATAAAAACCGTTTAAGCATAATAAACAATCCGTTTCGCTCAAGGAAACATACTCTCAACATCGGTGAATACGACACCGTGCTATGTCACATGCCAGTCGATATTGTCTTTTTGGTAGCCACGAGTCATCGCCCAGAAAAGAATGAAATACAGTTCTGTATCCGTTTCTGCCGGCTTTCAAAGTGTTGCCCAAAACTTTAAATTCTGACGAAAAAGTACGACCATTCAAAAGCACTGCTGAAGAGGTCTCATTTGAAAGGTCACATCACAGAACTTTGTTCACAGTCTCAAAAGTTGGGTCTACGTTTCAATAATTTGTTTGGAGTGAAAACGTTGATGCGAGAGAGACATTCATCTCACACTTTACAGAGCAAACAGTGTTTCAATGGATCAGCTACAGGAAAGGCTGTAATAAAATACTGAACAGAGTTCACACTAAAAAATAGCTTTGGAATACGGACAAAATTACACTTTAAAAAGAAGCACTCAGGCAAATACGGTAAGGGCACGTTCGAAAAGAGGGAATGATCGTTGAAAGGTGGACTGATGGGTACTTCACTTCCCCACACCTCTCAATTATTATCGCCTTTTGATTCTAATTGCTGTGATTTTAAGATTAACGCAGCTTAGAACTTTAGAGATTTCGTTCAACATTTAAATATTGCGAAGAGGCATTCATGGTTTGGTTAATTGTCCATTAAAGATATTTGTCCTGTGTTGAAAAACACGTGCGGTGATCAAAAACAATTTGGCTTCGGTTTGTTTTAGTGTATATCATAATGCGAGAAATTGAAAAACCGATGGCAATAAAAAAGGGATTTGGACTCTTTTATCCTAAAAATCCCAACTTTGAAATCATTGCCTCATAAGCGGTACTTTTCAAAAAGAGTTTAACGTCATTACCCCTAATGAGCACAAAATGCCTAGTGAAGGATGGCAGTAAACGTACATAAACTTGGAACAATGCCCTATTGAAAAAATGCATTAATATCAGGCGTTAGAGCAGCTGCATTTCCGATGTACATGGTAAAAATCATACGGTTCTTACTTAACGATTTTGTGCAATATTTCTCAGTCGGTTTGTTTATCTATCTTAGGATCTACATATGACAATTGTGGCCAATCGATTGCGTTCCTCCTGACGAGTGCTTTCGTGACACAGTGAAGTCAGCCGGATTAGAGACTACCGCGCGCGCTTCATTCCAAGGGCTAGGAAGGATTAGAATGACAAAATAGAGCGCCGTGTCCTCTAACACAGCGATTTCTCGCAGGGGTCTTTGAAATGGACGAAAAGGAAATGATACGATTATATGGTAACCACAATGAAGCATTAACAGAGCTGATGAAATGAACTAGAAATGGCCAACCCTTCCGTCGTGCGTCTGGTATGGCTTTGGATGACTTTGGTCATCGCCTTGTACGACAAGCGTAGATTACAAGGTAAACTTTGTTGCACCTCCTTGCTATCTTAATTGAACGTCAGCCTTAACATGTATCTACAGTGTTTGAGTGTTTTGATAGCAAAATCGGGGTTCCTTTCGGTATGTTTGAGGTTTTGAGGCCTTTTCATGATGAGTTGTGTGCGTTTTGTCACACTGGTTTTGTCAGTAGCATAGATTTTAAGGTAATTATGACATAACACTTCGTGCTCCTCTTTGACAGCAAATGCTCAGGCAAATGGACAAGACCCATCACAGCAGCTGCAAGTCTGCCATGAAGACCATGGAAGATGTATCAGGGATGCTACATTTCAAAACTGTAAGTTACGGCGGTTTAGAATAGCAAGATACAAATGCACCACCAACCGATAACAATCTTAATTATGAAGAACGTCTAAAATTACAAACGGGTAAAGAACTCAGCACATAATAAACGCTTGTAAGGATTTCATAGCTGCGAAGAGTTAATTCCTTTATTCAGTAATGAGTAGCTTCGAAGAAACTTAATAACAGTCGCGCGCGCTTGTTAAAGTTTTCAGGTACTAAAGCACACAAGAGAAACATTTACATCCAGACAACCTTCGGTAGGGTGCAGCTGACGGAATATGATTATCGCTTTACACACAGGCTAATTACTACAGCATTAACACTCACGGTGAACGCAAAAAATCATTAAAAATCTCCAGCCATTCACTGGCTTAAAAGAACTTTATTTTTGTGCATTTAGTCTGTTAAGCTACCTGCAAGGGGTTTTGACAGCAAAGAAAGGGGAAAAAATCACGTTTGTGTTTAAATCAATATTAGCTGATGCGGAAAGCATAAATTTACTGTTTGTCAGTGACAGAGATTCATTTCTAGAGAGCTTTTTATTCATATTAAAGGAAACGATTCGTTTAATCTTTGTGGAACAAACGCGTTTCGTTTTTTTGCTGTATTTTTATTACAGGGTTTTCCGTCAGAAAATAAGAAAAAAACTTGTTTGCCTTGTTATTCTAGACCGGAACGGCAATTTCACTTGCATTTAATTTTGAGATGTAAATTTGAATTACTTAAAATGTTTACAGTCACAATTAAAGACGAAAAAAGACCACTTTATTTTCAATTTTCTTACAAGCGCAGGGTTGAAAGGAAATAAACAAAGGTTCAGAGATTCTTTCAGAATAAATATATGAAATATAAAGAATTTATAAAATAATTTTACGTAATAGTAAATAATTTTAAGTAATAATATTTACAAAACTTAAAGTTAAGTAAAATACTTTATAGCATTTGCTGACAAAATTTTCCATTCTTGTGAATAAAGAGCCATAGTTTTATCTTATAGTTTTTATTATTGCAATCTTTCGTGAGCCTTTTCTTATGCTACCAGAGTGTATGGTGGAAAGCACGCATTTAACCCAGATACTATATATACTATGACATGTCAGTAATAGATCACAGGAAATTAAAAAGAATAGTTGCAACACAAAAGTGAAGCAGAATGTTAAGATGTAACACTGTATAATTATGTTGTGGGGAGTTGGGGTTGACAGGTCTCTTTAATACTATAGACCACCAGCAATCCATGTTAGTAAAATTAAAAGGATGATCAAAATACAAATGTTAAAATGACACCTGCTAGGAAGGAGGCGGGCAAAGTTTCTTGCAAAGTTCCAAGTTTCTTGCTTTGTTTTCCTTCACTTGCAGAAGCTCTTACCCTCTCCTCTTTCATCTCTTTTCGTTCTTAACTCTGATTGTCATCAATATCTCACCAGGCAAAAAGACAACTTACATCTTCATACTCACAAATATTCTTTTTCTCTTCGGGTACAGGGTCCTCAAATTTGGAATGACATTCCTCTCTCACTTCGTAATTCAGTTACCCTTTCTACTTACAAACATAAACTGAGAGATTATTTTCAATCATTATAAGTTTAAACTAAGTTGAACTCCAATTTTTTTTCTCCCTTCAAACTCTTTTCTTTATTACGTTTTGCACACTATCATTAATTGTTATGTTTATTTTGCTTTATATTCAGTAATAATTCTTTATATGTTGTAATAGTTTGCCCTTTCTCTGTAAATTTTGTACTTATTAATTTTTATTCTCATCGTAACTTAGCAGCACATTGTAACTCTCTGACCTACGCCACATAAGCCTCTGGCTTTGGCATCTTATTATCGTTAACTTGTGCTTTGTGTACTTATTTATCAATAAACTCACTTAAGGGGAGATCAGGGCATTACAAGTGGGGGAGTATGATGGGGATGGAAGGAATCCGAGATAATAGAATGTGGAGGGATGCAGTGGGCAGAAGAGGAAAGAGTGGCAAGTTGGAGTTTTAAAAGGGTGGTAAGCGGGCAAAATAGAGGGAAATTATGCAACATTGCTTAACATTTTGCAATTGAAAAGAGCTACAGGGAGGAGGAGGAAGCCAAGAAAACAGGGGTGGGAGCTGGTAATGCAAGGTATGGGAGGCAGGAAGTTTGGCATCCCCCCTGTACCACACCCTTCACATTATAGCACATGAGTAATGTATATATTGTAGCCATTTTTTTTATCCCAGGTAACCTTTATTTTTCCTTTGTTTCAACTTCATTAGCAAACATTACCATACCCAAAAGCAAAAGAAAAACAAAAGTTACCTGACAAAAAATTAACTACAACATGTATTTAAAGCATATGAAATAGATGTTGTACAAATTTGAATTTAATTCCCCAACAGGGTTGCTCAGGAAGGTGACAGGAAGGTCTGAAGACCTCTTTTTGGTTTCAGATCTGAGAACCTTAAGGCCATTTGGTGGGTTTAAAAATTTGGTCTCATGTGATTCTTTGACACGTTAGAGTATTACATGTGACTACCCCCTTGGGTTAACTTCTCTCACCTGCTTAGTTAGTGTGAACCCTCATTTGAGCTGTTGTTAGCAATTAAGCTGTAATTAAAAAACAAGAGAGAAACTGATTATGTGGGGAAAAGGCAAGTCAATTCCTAATCAAAAGGTTCTTACCTAAACATAACAAAAATGACTTAAAAAATAATTTATTCAAGTTCAAACTGTCCTATTACAGCAAGCTGCTTAATTACACTGTCCTGTTTACATTAAAATTAGTGCCACATTGCAGGGTTCTCCATTAGTGCAGGCAGCCAGCTAAAAAGCCAGCTATAAATCGGAGGTTTGAGCCATGTACTATTTGTGAAAAGAGGTAAAGTGAGAGAGTGAAAGCCTGAAATTGCCTACAAAACCCTTTTGACAAGCTGCCTACTTTTACATCCCAGCTGCTTACTTTCAAACTAAACGAGAACCCTCCTGTGCAGATTGTAGAGTTTCAATTCTTATAGTTGATTAACCAAATGATTATATGTACTATCCTGTGAAGGTTCAGAATCACCACATGCTCCGAAGATCTCCCACAAGGACCTTGTAAATATTACAGTCACCGTTAACACTCCAGCAAGTTTTAAATGCGTGCAAGAAACACTTGCTGGAAGTTTGGACCCACCCCAATTTGACTGGGTTAAATGGAACCCGAACTATGACTCTGCTCTGGACATTGACCATGGAAAATTCACCATAATTGACACGGATTTAAAGTACACAATCACTGCAGATGCTGAAGGACATCGCCATATTTCCTATCTTACAATTCACAATGTCACACTGAATGACAGTGGTTTGTATTCTTGTGTTGTGTGCAACCAGTATGGCAGAGATTACCAGACTGTCTTTCTCAGCTTGGAAGGTTAGCAAAAAAACCACAACTTATGCTGGGCCCAGTTGTTCAAAGGCCAATAAGCGCTTAACCCAGGGTTAAATTTAACCCAGATTTCTATTTCTTTTTTTCAAAAGCATTTTCTTGGATAATTTTCTCAATTATTATTAAGAGCATCCAATAATCAACTTGTTGACAAAAAAAATCAAACTGAAATCACTTTCTACGCTTTCATTTCTGAATTCAAATTTCGCACTAAACCTGACCGTTATCTTAACCCAGCTTTGAACCACTCAGCCCAGGGCTCTTCCACACTAAGCCAATATCATTGGTTCAGCTCTGCCAAAAATACAGACTGCAGCTGATTTTTCCTGCCTTTATAAAGTTTTATTGTCATTCGGCCTTTACCAATAAAACTTCAAATTAGCACCTGCATAGTATGAGGCTGGGCACTTTGAACTAGACTTGGTAGGGGTTGACAATTTAGTAGGACTGAACTTATGGTAAAATGGAGAGTATGAGATCAGAGATATTTTTAATAATTTAAAATTTTGGCTTAGTGTGGATTGGGCCCTTTAATATAAAGATTAAGAAATAGACCCTAACTCAATTTAATAACTGAATAATATAAATAATTATTTAATTACTTAATGGTGTGTTTGCAATTAATTTGTAGAGCAACTTATATGTAAAGCTATAAAAGCTTATATAGTTTACAGCTAAACTCTGTTTATATGGACACATTTGTGACTGCGGCACTTATAATTTTTTTTTATGAGAGATGCATGCTCACCTTATAAAAAGTCAAAGAAAATGACTGAAGAAAAATGAGCATGAATCGAAAATAGGACTGTCCATCTTAAGGAGGTGTCCTTTAAGAGAGAGTTCACAATAGTACTTCAATCTGTAAAAAATGATCACCCAGCAATCCATGTGCTTTTATTTAGGTTGGTACGTGAAGTGATAAGCTGCAATAAGGTTTCAAAAACTTAATAATAATTCATGAAGAAAAAACAAAAGATATTAACGTTTAAGGAGTGTCTTAATTTATATCTGATAAAGACACAGCTAAACTTTACATCCAATTTTGTTGACCAAAATGACCCCAAATCTAGATATTAGTGCAAGAAAAAGAGTAGACCTACATCAGAGATTTTGAAGCCATTCAAAAAACTCCCAGTTGTGAATTTTCAGGTTGAAAAACTCTGGGCTTTTTTGCCTCAAGTTTTTGAAACTGATAATACTGCACTCCTGCTTGTTTTTTTACACATTACATAATAATTTGATACATTAAAATAAAATATTCTTTTCCAACAGAATTTCCAAAAACAAAGGTTCGCTTCCTTGAATCTTCAACACGCGATTCAAGTAAACCAGGCAAGCATGAAACTTCCAACAGACTGTATGCTCCCCTCTACATTTCAAATTAATTGGTTCAGGCCTGCCAAAAATCATGACTGACATTTTGCATTCAATACATTAAAATAAAGTATACTTTTCCAACAGAATTTTCAAAAACAAAGGTTCGCTTCCTTCAATCTTCAACATGTGCTTCAAGTACACATGCAGGCCTGCAAGCTTGAAACTTCCAACAGACTGTTAAGGCTCCCCTCTACACTTCAAAATTGGTTTAGGCCTGCCAAAAATCATGACTGACATTTTGCATTTTAATACATTAAAATAAAATATTCTTTTCCGACAGAATTTTCAAAAACAAAGGTTCGCTTCCTTGAATCTTCAACACGTGCTGCAAGTACGCCAGGCAAGCATGAAACTTCAAACAGACTGTAGGCTCCCCTCTACACTTCAAAATTGGTTCAGGCCTCCCAAAAATCATGACTGACATTTTGCCCTACTTTTCCAAATTTTGTCGATACTTGGCCTTTACTAAACATCAAATTAGCAACAACACTGAACTCTAAAACAGGATGATGACACTTTTGAAAACTTTTTATTTTTTTGAAAACATAAACAGAATTACCCTAATGTGGACAGGGGGGCCCATGTATTTGTTTAATTACCACCTGAATAAAATAGGGCGACAAATAACAACCACTTATCTGCAATTCTGTCAGCACAAGCACAAATGAAGTTTAACATTATTATTTCTTTCCTGGTCCTTGAAAGAGCAATTACTGCATATGTATCCATGTGTACTTACTTAGGGTAGCTGTAGTAGTGCATGTGGGGTAGGTCTTGAATTAAATATGGAAAACTAACAATCATTAAAATTTATTATTCTTTCCAACAGTTTATTCAACAAAGGTTCCTTTAACTGTTCCCTCAACACGTCCTCAAAGTTCAGGGGTGAGCCAACAAACTGTTATTATTTTGGGCAGCTTGGGAGCTATGGCTGGGCTCATTGTGATTGTGTTCACGATCTACGTTGCCTGGAAAAAGCGAGGAGGAGGAAAAATGCAGCAGAATTTACCAGTGATTTTACAAGAGTCAAACTTAATGATTGAAGCAGAGGAAAATGTGCCTCCCTCTCCTACATACACGGTGTCAAATGGACAAGTTGCCGTTGCACGAAAGAGAAACAGCAGTTACAGATCACAGCTGTCATCTGTAGCATCTGCTGGAACTGTAATAACGTATACAGATGGTATGATAACAAGCCTACAAATTTACTTATCAGGTTACAAAGAAAGTTATTTTTACACCTTGCCATTCGGGCAAGCTGGGACTAGCATATACTAGCCCTGATGTTTTGATGAGCAAAATTGATTTCACAGTTCTTCTGTAATTTGAATTCCTCAAAAACTTCACTCGCCCATCAGGCAAGTTAAGAACAAACTTCACTAGCCCAATAGCAAAATTCACTAGCCCTGGGCTATCGGACACTGCTTTCTTTGCACGCTGCTTATTAATTAAAAATAATAGTAATGATAATGATAATAATAATAAAATTATAAAGAGTGTATTGGACTGGTGACGCAGGGGTCTTACTGCTAAGTAAGATCCTGATGGTTCATTTAAAGTGATATTTATAATACATGTATATCTTTCAGCTGAGTTTGAATATCCACTAGATGAGAAATGGGAGGTCCCAAGAGGATCAATTGCAATTAAGGAGCTAGCTGGTGAAGGTGCATTTGGTTACGTTGCAAAAGCAGAGGCCTTTGACCTACCTAACATGCCTTCACCTTGTACTGTGGCTGTCAAAATGTTAAAAGGTTAGGTGTCATCATGATTATGTTGTCTATTCCTAAATGTATGTTTGTTAGTTTATTTCCTTTTTTTAAAAGAAATTTATGAAGAGTCACACAGGATGAAATGTAGGCAGATTGCGTAGCCACAGGGGGTAATTAATCCAAAGGCCTCGCCTAAGAAAATTTTGAAAAGTACAATCATTATCATCATTTATACCATGTGTATAAAGGTTTATTTTTTTGGATTAAAAAACCCAATTCATGCAAGGACATGTACATTGTATACAGAAAATATATGGGCTTTCTTTCCCCAGGGACAGCAAACTGTCTGTAAAAATGAGGTGTCCTTAGTTATTATATAAGCAGGTGTCCGTAAGGCAGGGTTTGACCGTCTATAACTGTCTGTATTGGTTAAAATTTGCCTTTTACGTTATCACCAACCCCTTTTTCTATATTATCATCCTTAAATACTTACATACATCCTTCTCCATAATATTATCAATCCACACTTTAAACTAGAAAATCTACCCAACACAAACACGAAAACTATAATTATATGGCAAATTGCAGCAGACATCAGCAACTTTTGAAACCCATTGTTAGTATATTTTATTGCGGGCGACAAGAGGAGCCGCAATCCTAATCTCCAGGTTGTTATTATGCATGCGTGGCATGTACGTATAACCAGTATTCATTTGGACTTCCACTAATAGCGTAAGGAATGCACAGAACACTCCTTGATCATGCACGTTTGGACCTTCTATCACTTGTAATCTGATCACATGTGTTTTGACCATCTGTCACATGGAACTTACGTAAAGCACAGCGATGGTGCAAAAGCATTTTTACCAGGAGTTTTGACCTTCGATCGTTGTCGCCTGCACTCCATAACCTTTGGTTATTACTAGTTAACTAATTACTGTAACTTTTAACTGGTTTATATTTAGGTAAACATTTCTGTACTAGCTGCTATTCCCGACACAATTTACTAATTTCTTAAGAACAAAAGTAATAACTGCAGCTAAATTATATTTTTACAATTATTATTTTGTTCATGTAGAAAATGCCTCTGATGTTGAATTATCTGATCTCATATCTGAAATGGAAACAATGAAAGAAATAGGAACTCACAAAAACATTGTGAACTTTCTTGGGGCCTGTACAATACAAGGTGAGGATCACAACAAAAGATAAAGCTGTCATTCATTCTTATTTATTTGCCAGGCTAAAAGTCACTATCTCATTTAACTCATTGCAAATATGGCATCTACAGTATTGCCTTCCCAGCTCTAGCAGTATGCAGGAACCATTAGTTTTAACTAGGTTCATTTAAAAAGGGCCTTAGCCATCACAAGTCTCTTGCAGCTCAGTGGTAGAGTACCTGGACTATTAACTACAAGTTGTTAAGTTTGACTTACTGTTAAAGTTAGGAGAACTCAGAAGTTTTCTTTCATAGTCTGTCAATATCAACCCAGCCATTTCTCAAGTTTTTATATGTTGACCTAAGTTTTTCATTGTTAGTTAGTTGTATGTATATATTTGCATGGTATTCATAGATGTCTCAGCCTACATCTTGATCATCCACATGTGGTGTAGTTCCCCACAGTACTCTTACCCAACCCATGGAAGGCTGATAAAAATTCTAAGAGGAAGGGGGTTTTTAGAATCCCAAATAAATAATTTTAAGAGGTAAGTATGAACCAAACCTGAAATTTAGAGAGGGAGGGGGACTCAAACTCAAAAAAAAGAAAAATGGGTCAATGAATTGGATATTCTATATATGGAAAAACACATCTAAAATAAATTTTATGACTGCCACTGAAGATGTGTGAAATTTGTTTTTTCAGGTCCATTACTTCTCATCGTAGAGTTCTGTCCATATGGGAACTTGAGAGACTTTTTACGCAGTAACAGACCCTCTCTGATAGATGACAAAAAAGCACAGTTATTAACCTTTAGAGATCTTTTATCAATTGCATACCAGATAACAAGAGGGATGAGTTACTTATCTTCTAAAAAGGTAAAATATCACAAGACATGTACATCTACTATTCAGTAACACAAATCCAGGGGCACGAAAGACATGTCTGCAGCTACAAGGAAATATGAGTTGC
>OZ037778.1:15488995-15618995 GCA_964035525.1 Porites cylindrica | reverse complement strand
CAACTTTATACATGTCACCTATTTGGCACACATCTTGCATCTTAAGATTGCCAGAAAATGACACTCATGATCTGATTTTGTCATCAATGATGTACTTTTATATGTTCAAAAAACGAGGAAATAATTTCCTCATTTTTTATTAATTGTAGAGTTATTAGAACAAATACCTGCCAAGGGATCACTTCCAGAAATTACAGATTAGGACTGTCACTAATTATCATAGGAATGCACTCAGGAACAACCCCGAACGCCATTACTTCAGGATGCTTAATTACCAGAATTCAGAACTGATCAGCCTGCCCAGGTCATTTTGAAAGTAAAATAGGTTTCTTTTGACAGTTTTCAATATGCATACCACTTAGAAATAGACTGATTTGGCTGCCCAGTTCTTAGTAGTGGAATTTTATTAATTTTATGAGTTATGTATTGTAGTGAACTTACAACTGAAATTCTGCTTTCTTTTAGGGTAGACTTCCAGTTAAGTGGCTTGCAATAGAAGCATTATTTGACCAACAATACACAATAAAGTCAGACGTGTAAGTTTTATAATCACTAAATTTAGTCTGCCAGACACATATAATCTATTTCATTTTTTTCCAACTGTAACAAACATATAAAATACACATAATAATGTTGTTTGCTTTGTATACATCTAACTTCAGGTGGTCATTTGGAATTCTTTTGTGGGAAATCTTTACTCTTGGTGAGTATAGAAATTTAACTCTCAACTAGTTTTTTCAACTAAAATTACTCCTGTTTAATCTTTTCAGTTTTCAGGTTTCTGATAAAATACTGACTTGTCAATACTTATTATAATTATTATTATTACTTTGGTGAAAAGATTGCCTGGCATCAGTTTGTTAGTTTCCCTTTACATATATACTTTTGAGGTGTACAGTGTAAAACAAATCCAGGGACTCCAAAATGGTTACTTTACCCTTGCAAGTATACTTTAAAAGTTGCACTGTCTTGTCTAAACCCATTTAAATAATTTACGTTGTCAAAAACCCAAGGTGGCAGGTGCTATCTATTATACGTACATAATCTACAGTTTAAGCATCTGACTAGTCAGTTATAAAACTGTAAAGATGTAGGTGGTCCCATGTGAACACTCAGTGCACAAGCACTTTTAATTACAAGCAACTATTTAAAATAATTATATGATCGTTGACAAAATGGTGTATTTTCTTGCTTTATTGAACAAGGTGGTACACCATACCCTGGAATTCCTGTTGAAAGGTTGTTCACTCTACTCAAGAATGGATACCGCATGGAATGTCCCATAAACTGCCCTCCAAATATGTGAGCATTATTGGCAAAGGTTTAATGTATTTGCATTTCAAGCTAAGGCCTTAAAAAAAGGCCAATTACCTTAGCAGAGACTCATAATTAAGATTAATTGGTAATACATAGGAATGTAGTTCGCACCTTAAGTTGCAAGTTAGTATTTTAACAAAGGAAGATTATTTTGAACTATTAATATGGTTACAAAGAGGAGGTGTTGTAGATTTTTTTTGAAATGAAGTTTCTGAGCCTAGTAATAAGTAGTTAAAATTACTGAGCCTTTCAAAAACATGAGAACTCTGAAGTTCAAAAGGCAACTGACATTTGCATTTTTTGCTGCCAACAATCATCTTGGCGGATCTCTTAGGCAACAGAACTTTACTTAAACTGGTTCAAACAGTCATGGTTTGTGATCTGTGATTGGTGGATCTCCATCCATTTTGTGTGTTTTTGTGTTTCAAGGTTCATTGCTTGAAATCGCAATTATTATAATAGACATCAGCAAAAAAAGCAATAATGTGAAGGCGGCTTTTGAACTTTAGAGTTCACACGTTTTTGAAAAAGCATAATTTTGTAAGACATAAATTCAATAGATTTACAGAAAGGTAAATAAAATCTCATGGACTGATTATAATTCATTTATTTTTATCTCTTGAATTTCTTTTTTAGCTACGAGACAATGCTCCAATGTTGGAGTGAACACGCCAAAAGTCGGCCATCATTTGCTGAGTTATATGAAAAGCTAGATGGATTCCTCTCAGCAGAAACAGCTTTGGTAATTTATTTCAACTCATTGGTTAATTTTAAAAATAGATTACACAAGCCATAGTTAATTGAGTGGAATGGTTATGAAACCTGTCAGACTCCTTTGTTATATGTTTTTGTGGACCTGAAAGTGCAAAACGTTCAAAAGAATTCCTATTATTTTGATTGTATTGACCAATAAAAACGTTGCATTAATTTATTCCGTAACAATTTGCCAACAGAAAACAAAGGATTGTGCACTTTCACGGTACTTCCAACATAAACTGCAGCACTGTTGTTCTTATCATTGATGTTTGCAGCTTTTCATAACCAGTCTCCTCTAATAACTATGCACAAGCAAATACAAGATTGCAATACACAGTCATTATGTACTCAGCCAATACGCTTATTCCAATGGATTGTTTAGGGAAGGTGTATTTTTAACTGCAGACTGGTCCCAAAGGTGAAATGATAAAAAAGTGAACAAAATGTAGTTAAAAAAAGTTAAATAAAATATTCAAATTTAACTCGTTTACTGAAGGGAGTGTTTTGGGCCGACTGTAAAAATTGTTACAAGCAATATTAATTCTTGCCCTATCTGCCTTGGCAGTTGTTTTGAATGCCAGGTCTCATGCCACAGGACAGAATAACATGTCACCATGGCAAAGATAAATATTAAACAGGACCAGAAGTGTACTCCTAGCCCTAACCCTTATCTAAACGTTGTTTTAGATCATGAGGAAACCATTAGTATTAGTTATATAACTATCAATAAAATGGTGACATGTAATCAATGAGCTGCGGAAAAAATGTGACCTGTAAAAGAAACCTGTCCCATTTGCTGAAGTTAAGGAGACAAAATAAAATTTTGGATAAAAATTGGAAGCTGCATTGGCAAATTGCCAAAATTGCCAATCTGCTTTAATAATTAATTTTAATAATTTATTGATTTACTAAATCAAGTTGTTTCAGTGGAACAAATTACGAAGAAAAAAGAACAATGGTCACAAGTTATCTGATCTTTGATTTTAGGGATGTAGTGAAGGAGGCCTTCTATTAGTCAAGACCCTGACTTTTAAACTTAACTGTACCTTCAAAATTTCCCCAAGTTTTTGTTTTCCCAAGTAATGTGACCTGGCAATAGGGTCATTTTCAGCCGGTGAAATTAGCTGGCAGCCCACTCTTAGATATATTTCTGCGATTTGAACACCAGTGATTGTAAGTTATATTTTTAGCAGATACAGCGTCTAATTCCTAACTTTTTTTTTTTCTTAGGAGTATGTTGCAGTATTGGCACAGTCAGTTGATTGCTTAGCAGAAACGGATACAACTGAACCTCAACAAACACCTGACAGATCTTTTCCAAAAACTTCCACTAACAAAATCAATACAGTAGTCTAAACAAAAAATTGCATTACATTCAGCACAATAATTATACATTTCATTCACTATATGTCTTCTCATATTGGCTAAGAGCCATCAGTCGACTGTATAGTCTACAATGCACAACCTATAGATTACTTAGTTTAGTGACTAATATTTGTGTTGTGCACGCAATGCATAATTTCCAAGAGCAATGTCAAACTATGTTTCATGTAATGCTGTTCTTGTCCTTCAGCACTTTCCTTGACCTTCATTACTCCAGGTATCACAAAAACCTCAACCAATTATTGTTTATTATTGTGCAAAAAAAATATAGGAGCTGTGTGCTCCCTTATGTAATCTGCTTCCCCAGAGGGTATGGTTTTTGCACCATTTTGGTCTGAAAATGGATATAATATATAGACTGCCCATATTGGTCTGGAATCGGGTATGGTTTTTGAGGTAATTAAATGAATGTATTTATCATTTTAATTCCATATGAATGAGCAAGAAAGAGAAATATGCAAATTTGAAATGGATTTTAAGAAATCCCTTTTGTTGGCGCAGGGCTGTTAACCGCCCACATCTTCAAAAATTGAGAATTCAGTTTACAGGGAAGGGATAACAGATGACGTCATAATGTACAAAATACATGTATGATGTCATTTGGGCAAAAAAACATGAAAAAGATGTTGGAATTGTAACATTTGTAACTGATTGGCTTAGTTCCCGCCAATCACGTTAGTGTTTAAATTACAATGGCATATCAGGGAGCTCAAACAATGCAAAATATTTGAAATTTCATTGACAAAAAGTCAAATCTTAAAGAAATTGCAAACTTTGGCAATTATCTAGGAGAATTCAGACTCTAATCTGGAGACCAGGCAAAATGGCTCAAAATTGGGAGTCTCCTGGATTATCCGGGAGAGTTGACAGCACTGTTGGTGTTGTAATCTAAGTAATGATGATATGAAAGCGGATGTGAAAAATGACATTTGTTGGTCCAAAATAGGATCAGAACCAGGTGGTACATCCCCACCAAGAATTCCCAGGAGTATTCCCCTAGGTCTTGTAGTAAGTATAACTAACTGTTTCCAAAGAGAGCTAACTCTTTGTTGAATCATACAATGAGAGACAACTGTCACTTTGACATGTTGCTTCAAGCATGAGACACAACTGTTGACCAACTACCATCAAATTCTGAAAATAAGCCCCTGGGCTTATATTTTTCAAAGGCCCTTTTTGAGAGGCTTAGTTTTGGAGGGGCTTATCTACGGAAGGAAATTTGCATTGCAAAACTGCTTGGGCTGGCCTTATAGTTGAAGGTAAATTTACCGTTTTTTCCTTGTTTTACTTTGTATTTGAAGGCAATTTTCCAAGTACAAGTCCCCGGGGGGGGGGGGGGGGGGCTTAATATTTGGAGGGGCGATTTAACGGAGGATTTCTTGCGTTAGCGGTTGGGGCGCTTATATTTGGAGGGGCTTATTTTCGGAATTTCACGGTATTGTGATAGCCAGTAGGTCGACCTATAACCGCGTCCCCTCCCTGAAAACACTTTTTATGGTGAGCGGTTATTTATATATTATAATGTTTTAATAATTAGACATAACAGCTTTTTGTTCAAATGAACGTTATTTAAATGCTGTTATTGTAAAATAAAATTATTCTATAGGTGATCGTGAATTTAAAATCTTTATGGCCGTTCAGATTACCTTAACGTAAGACTTCGTTTTGTATTATAATTCATATATAAAATTTCTCACAACTTGTATAGAAAAAACCTTGTACATACCAGATAAAAACTAAATTAAAATCCTGCTGTTTTAACAAAATTGTGGTTAAGATTAAAGAATGTATACACATATGCAGACTTGGAAAAATATTAAAAGACAACTTACTTGCAGCTCTAAGTTGTTTTAGAGTTCGCCAGTCAGCTTGGCTCAGGTCAGCCATAGCGTCATTTAGCAGCAGCCATTTTGATGTTGACGACCTCCTCAAAGTTGCTCGGAACTTCTCCGGAATCAGCCTCGTTCCCAGTCGTCCTCGGCGATTTCGGATGTGACGTCACCTGTCAAGCTTGTCTGGTCACTCGGATAGCGCGAACTGGCCTGGGTACGAGGCTGCTCCGGAATATCTTCGGACCCCACAACTCGAGACTTTGCTAGATGCCCGTATGTTTAAATCGAGGACGTGACCTTTTTTTTCGAATTCCCACGGAATTCCCACGTAATACACTCTGTTCGCCCCCGCCCGCACAAATAGCCTGTATTTTGCTTAGACTGATGTTCAAATGCCATTGGGTGGACAGCATTTGAAAACGGAAAATAGTGAAGTTACGCAAACTCCCGGGGGGGGGGGGGGGTACTGCCATATATGGGCTATATAGGTATGTGCCGCTGTGAAGGGTATGATTTTCAAGCAGTTTACTCTAGGATAGGGTATATAAATCAGAGCGTTTGGGTCTAGAATAGGGTATCATTTTTCAGGAAACTGATCAGTTGGTTGAAGATTTTATCTAGACTAAGTAAACAGCTACTCTAGGATAGGGGGATTTGGGGAGTTTACTCTAGTATAGGGTAGCAAAATTCAGCTGAACTAGCTCTGGTATAGGTTAAGGGTTCCAGGGTCCCAGCGGCACATCCCCACCCAGAAATTCCTAAAGTGCCCCCCCGGGCGCAAACTGGGAGAGCAGAGGAGACGACAAACCTAGTGTGACAAGCGTGACAATAATTTTGTCTAAGAAAACTTTCGGCCCAAATTCACCTTCCTTTAAACAGATCTTTTTGTAAAAGACCAGAAAAACGTTAATGTGAAGATCACGACAAAAAACGCATTAAAATAGCCCTGTCACGTTTGTGACACACAAGCGTTTTGCCGTCCTCTTCTTTCTGCCGTCCTGTTGCGTTAACTCACTATTGTACTGACTTACAAGGCAAAACGTGATCTAGACAGGGGCCCAACGTCAATTTTCGGAAGATGATTTGATATCTAGAATTTTCGGAACATTTGTAGCTGGGGATAACACGGCCCACCCATTTTTTAAGGGAAAAGCGCTGGGGACGAGGCTGGGCAGTGATGAAGGTCTCTGGAGAATTTGCCGCTTATATCTCGTCATATACACTTGAATGGGAGTAAATTTGAAGAAAGAAACAATTCTCAAGGGTATCATCACATAAACTTCATTGGGAAAACAAAAAATACAAGCTAAAGAGGTCTACAGTCAACTCTCTCTTACCGGACACCTCATATAAGACGGATACCTCTCTGGGACGGACGCCCGGTGTTGGTCCCTACAGTCAGTCATTTTCACGTAACTATACACTCTATAAGACGGACACCCCTCCAAGACGGACAACGGAGACTTGAGAATTGTTTTGTGCAGTAAAAGATACCTCAAAACGGAAATGTAGGTGCTCTAAATGACAGTAAATTGCAAAATTCTTAATATTTGGTTTTCTCCGGCTCGCAGAGTGTGGGGGTGGTGGGTTGGTCATCCAGACCTTTAGATTAGAGGGGGGCCTATGCCGCTAAGTACTAACCTAATTAAGACCTGTTTTTCATGAATGCCGTGCCGGACAGTACTTAATTAAAAAATCAGAAATTCAGATGAGCCAATTGACCTTAAGATTTAGCCTCTCTAAGAGGGACAGTCGGAGCCCGTCCCGAAGGTGTCCGTCTTTGAGAGAGATGACTATATTGCAATGTGTAGGTCAGCCAACCTCGTCCCCAGGGCGCTTTTCCCTGGCAGCGGCTCGCTACCCGAGAGGTAGCTTAAGGTGTTGGTAACACACAAGTAGACCGCTCATCGTTCACCGCTCTTTTTAGGCTTCCGGTCCAAAAAGACACCCTGATTAAGACACTAAATAGTAAAATCGTGTACATGTACCCCTTTTAGAACTCAAGACCCCGTTCAGCGACTGCCTCTTCGAGGGTGCTCCTTATTTAACTAATTAGCAAAACCCGAGACTTCTTGTTCAAGAGAACATGAGCCATAATGGTTCAGTAAGAGAACATATTGACTTCAAAGCAACTTTACATCGGAAATCTGGGAAATCCAAGTTAGTGACGTGTAAAGAAAGGATAAAATTTTCAACTTTAAATATGCTTCAGGAACATTTAGGTGTAATGAAAAAAATAGCCTAGAAGTATACGTAGCAGACAGTTTTTTAGGCCGTTCATGGGCAAATCAGTTTGCATCTCTGGGTGTCGAAGTTGTTCTGTCCGGTGATATCTTGTAGTGTCCCAGTTCAGTTTTAAGGTCGAAATTGGAGGGGGGCGTAAGGGTTTGGTGGGGGGGGGGGGGGGGGGGTTAAAAACACCGCGTAACAGCACAGACATACGTTTAAAAACCGCAAAGAATAACATAGGACAGGAGCCCCTGCATAGGAAAACCGCAAACCGCATTGAATTCTAAATACCGCAAACCCTTTTGTTTCGTAAAACTGCAATACCGCAAATAAAAACAAAAATAAAATAAAAATTTCCGCAAAACCGCACCAAAAATCGAGCAAAAACGCATCACCGCAAACCATTACGCGCACGCATTAACGCTGGTAACGTCCCACTCAATTTGGGATAACTTGAGGTCGAATGATAAAAACAAAACCTTGTTGCTGTAGTTCACCCCTATTATCTTCAACTTTTATTGCTACCTTGCTACTTCAGCCCTAGCCTGCGTAGCTGGCGGTTTGTGTGGGTGCTCGACGGCCTCGACTATATTACAACGGCTCCGCCCCCAAATCTCACTCGACTGCTACACAATACCGCCAGCTACGCAGGCTACTTAGTACTTCAGCCCTGTTGCATACCCGTTGTGAGAGTTTTCCTCCCCCCACCCCGATCGTTACCCCTACCGACATCCCTACCCTAGGCCCCGGTGTTGGACCGTTTCGGCCTGGCATCGAGCCTTGTGATTGGTTAAAATCTGGTAATGAAAGTTGCCGTACCGTCCAGCGGAAAAAGCTGAAAAGCTGCCAGCTATTGCTGCAGACAGCTGTGCAGAGCTGCAAAAAGGATCTACACATCTTCTTACACAGTTCGACGCTGCAGATTGGAACGTTTAGAAACAAATAGCAAGTAAGCTTGTTAGATCTGTGTAATTAATGCATAACGACTAAATTGTTTTGCAGGCAGGAGGCTGGAAAGCATGTTGATGTCGCGCTTGGGAACTCGAGTCAGCGGTTTATTCTTAATCTACGCGCCTGTTGAAAGTCTGAATATCGCAAAAGTGCTAATGTTTGGCAATGGTGGAAGCGAACTCGTCCATTGAGAAAGTTGTTTCCAATGTTTGTGAACTTTGAACAGAGTCGAAGAGTTAAATTATTCACGAGTTCAAACTTGCGTGAGAAAGTGAGAAAACTGCTTTGTTTATGAATCCGCAGTACTATTGTACTAGTTGACCAATCACGTCCTTGTTTTGGTTTAGATTGATCAACCATTACACTGGTTAAGCATCCTCTTTGTTCACCAACTACATGTAAAATTCGTGTCAATTTAATCGTCCTTTGTGGATTATTTCTAATAAGAAGCGAAGTCTTTTAAGCAGCCTGTTGTTCTAATGGAGGAAGTGAAAACTCTAACCACTAATGGAGGTGATTTTGTAAAGGTAAGACTACAAAGATTCAACGTTTTTCGCGTCTACAGCTTCATTCATTCAAAGCGATGGCTCAATTTATAGTCTTGAATCGACTATCTTTTAGGTAGTCTTTATGGATTTACTATAACAAACGTATCTTAAACAGAAAGAAACATCGAGTTTTGAGGCCAGTTTAAGCATTTCTTACTTGTGAACAAGTTATTCCTTCGCGTCCGTTCATTTTAGCTTGTTATCATAGTTATGCTGCAGCTTACTAAAGCTTACATTGTCTTGCAGCCTCGTAGAAGGAAAGCAGTCACTGAAAACTAGAAAGCTTGTATGGTTTTCAATGATAACTTCCATAAGTAAAGTGGGTGTTTGTTTGAAAATAAAACCTACCCACCGTTGCATAACACATGTTTGTCTGGAGATGTAAAACGGCTTCTTTTGGTGCCATCATACTTTCTGTAATGTTTGTTGTTGGAGATCGCTTAACTTTTTAGGTCTTGGGTAAGAGTACTGTGGAATCCTGTGTTTCTCCTGTTTTGGATGTTTGCTGTCACAAGATTTGCCAACAGCTGAATTCTCAAAACCTTGGACGGTAGTTTCTTGAAACATACAATCACTTACAGTAACTAAACTGACCACTTTTGTCCAGTCAAACACATGAGTGAAGTGTTGTTAAATTAGCCTGGAATCTTTGAACCTCAAAGATAATTAATTTTATAATTAGAATCAATTTCCTTTTCCTTTGATTTCTGAAAATTAGAATTTTGCTGTAATTTCAAGATCAGACCAAAATAATGAGAATAGTAAGACCCTTTGTAGGTTTTCAGCTTTCACATGGACCAAGTTAGCAAAAAATCCATTTTGACGCCAACTGCAAGCATTATGTATTGTAGGTACATCTGCAGTGCAGGCTAGTCCTTGTCAAAAGTTGGGAAAAAATGAAAGGTTCCTTTTTCGGTGCTTTTGTTTTCAACAACTTTGCAGCTATAGTAAGTTAATAAAAACCTTTTAGTATTTACCAAATTTTGATTGGCTGCCATAACTCGGAAGATCCTTGGCTAATCACTGTTTTGCAACCAGAGCCAAGATGGTGTCTCATTTCAAAAAAATTTTTGAAAGGCAACATTTGAGCGATAAATGAAGAAGTCATACGGACAAATACCAAGAAAGTGACTAACTTTGGCTTGTCGGTGTTTACTGGTTGGTAGAAAATGATTTTCATGCTGAATTTGCAACAAAATCGTAAAAAATGCACTTGGCAATATCCCCGAAATGTTTGTAAATTGTAAACATAGTTCCTAATAAGGGATGTTTTTAAGTCACAAAAAGTTACTTTTTTGTTTTTATTCAAATGATTTGGTAAATACTAAAACAACTATCTCCCTCAGGGTCAGTGAACAGTGCTAGATACGTGTATACCTCGACGCTTTGCGTCTCGGTATACACCTATTGCAATGAAGGTTTTACAAACAAATTAAAGTTGGTAATGAAAGGTAATGAACTTGAACTCTGGATAGCTTCTTTAACAACATGCAACTTTATCACAGTACAGAGTAACTGTTGAATGTTGATCGTTGACAAACATTGCGCATTTTTTACAACCTCTATCAAGCGGACACCCTCTATTAAGCTGACACTTGGGAAGGTCCCGAAGGTGTCCGAGGTTTCACTGTATTATAATCCTCATTAGATTTTAGCATGAACTTAGTTGTCCTCCTCTGAATTGCCTCTAACCTATTAATATTGCGTTGTGTGTGGGGATTTCAGGTCTCACACGAGTATTCCAGCAAAGGTCTAACAAGACTGCAGTAGTAGTAATATCCTTACACGTTCTTTTCACAAAACCAAGAACCCCATTAGCCCTAGCAGTTATAGAGTCTTTTATGAGAATTCCATAATAAATTAGAGCTAGTAGGCAAACCTAGGTCCTTATATATATGTACGCTATCCAGACTTTGACCATTAATGTTTTAGTCCCTAATCAGAGGACTCCTTTTTCCAGTAATTCTCATAATTTTACATTTCTTAACATTGA
The DNA here is from genome assembly GCA_964035525.1 of Porites cylindrica. Lineage (NCBI taxonomy): Eukaryota > Metazoa > Cnidaria > Anthozoa > Scleractinia > Poritidae > Porites > Porites cylindrica. The sequence goes on along the minus strand of OZ037778.1, from coordinate 15,607,986 downwards.
CCTTCATTTTACTCTCCTTGCACCAGTCAGAAATCTTATCAAGGTCATCCTGAAGGGATGCAATATCCTCAGGAGAGCTAATGGCCCTATATAATTTGCTATCATCAGCATATAAGGCAATTGAGCTATCCCCACTGATAACCCCTGGTAAATCATTAATATAAATTGTAAAAAATAAGGAACCCAACAGGGAGCCCTGCAGCATGCCAGAGGTAACTGTTAGCCAGTCAGATACTTCCCCTTTTACATCGACTCTTCGCCGACTGTTAGTAAGAGAGTCTCTACACCAGTCCAAAAGGCTACCACGAATTCCATACTTGTATTACTTATTCAAGAGTATGGAGTGACTTAGCAAAATCGATGAATACCACATCAACCTGACCACCATTATCGAGGGCCACAGACCAGTCATGGTGCACCAAGAGAAGCTGCATTGTACAGGATCTTAGGACTCCATGGTGGGAACTGTGAATGAACTCGATAACTTGTCCAAAAATTGCATCATATACTAATCTTTCTTGACACTTGCCTGTGATGGACAGCAGTGAGATACCTCTGTAATATGCAACTGGTTCTCGCTCACCGTCCTTATGAATGGGAGTAATGTGATCAATTCTATATATTATATGTTACTTATGATAATATTAATCTACCAGAAAACTTTTGAGGTTTTTTGCTTTTATTTTGAAATGAATGTGGGTTCCTTGTTGGCTTTTTAAACACATCCATGATACACTATAGTCTAAAGTCTGAAAATATGAATTGATTAAAAAAATGTTTTCTGTTTGTAAAAGAAACCACTAATTAGTCATGTGAGGGCCACACATTCATGCATTTATTATGCCATGAGAGCCCCTCTTAAACTTTCCCCACTTTCTACACTCATCTGTATACAGGTCATTAATTCAACACCTTACAAGTATTCCATTAGCTCAATCTATATGTAGCTATAATTATTCTCTTTCTTCCTTGTCTTCCATGCACTTGGGCCTATTTACACGGTGACCTTGTGTTCTGTTGCCTATAGAGGTTTTAAACGGTGGCTAGTCAGGTGCACTGTAGGTCTTGGCATGTGCTTGATATCTCTTCTTGTCATGGGACTAGGTTGCAATATCATGTCCTTTTAATGACAGTTCTTTTTCTTAAGATGTATTATTTACATCTGTACAACTTATTTTTACAAACATAAATTATGTTAAAAAAATACATGTAAATTGAATAAGAATAGCTACATGTACATAACATTTAATTACAGGCTATGGTGATGAAATTATGCTTTGTTCTGACTATATTATTTTTTATTATTGATTGAAATTCAGGTTAAAATAAATTATTATTGTTTCAGCCTTGTTTTTAAATTCTCAGTTTCTTTTAATTCGAAGCAAAAACAAAGAACAAAAATTTTAAGGAAACTGAGAATCAAACATAGATTAAAACCATTTTAACCTGATTTTCATTTTGAGGTACAACTTTTACTTGACCCTTATTTTTAGATTTGAAAATTTATTTTATGACAATAGATGTAATGGGAAAGGTTTGAAGCCAGGAGTCATTCAAGAGCAGGTTGAGTTTGATCGTCCTGGTGAACACAGTCCTGAATAGGACTGTTGTTGTTGACAGTGACCGACGTTACTGATTACGAGTCTTCATAGCCAATAACATCACGGCTTAACTGACAGATGACCAATAACATTGCGACGTAATTGACCAATCAGATCAATAACCGGAGTATAATACCATCAACTGACATGATACAACCCACTTTGACTCTGAAGATGACTACTGCACAGGTTGTCAAAACGTCAATCATTGTCAACAACGACAGTCCTATTCAGGACTAGGTTCACCCGGACGATCAAACTCAACCTACTTTTGAATAGATATAATGAAAAACCGATAAAAATAATAATAATGACTTAACAATAATCTTGTTGCAATGCAGCATGCTTGAACTGACCTGATGATCTCCCAGCTTGCCTCCCCCATGCAGATATAGCCCTAGGCTGCTTCTAATTGTCATTCATGTTTTATAACAATAACTACCAACTCGACTTTTTGAGCCAAAAAAAGCATGATAGTATTTTTCTAGAGGACTCAAAGATTTCCAGAGATTTCTGACGACATTCTGAAGAGCTCTATAGTTCTCAAGATAATGATTATTAATTAAATAAAAATAATTCATTTCTAAAATGAAATGGGTCAGGCACGAGGATTGACATGGGACTCTTTTCTTGTATTGGTTCAAGTTTATTTTACTAATTTAAAAAATGCATCAGTTACAGGATACACGTGAAGTACATTTAGCACCTTAAATTTGTCTGCAAGGGGTTAGCAGGCGTGAGCTGCCAAGAGGTTTAAGTTTTTATTCGCTGGAGTGATACTTAAGTGTGAGAGTGAGCAGAATATTTAGCAATTATTGAATGTGGCTGAATAGGATGTGAAGAATTCTGCAGATCGAGGAGGGTGTTATCCATCAAGGCCGAAGGCAGAGGTGGATAACACCCTCGGAGACGTCATTTTGACATTTTGACGTTATCGGTTCAATATGACAGTTCAGCCGCTGGTTATGGTGAATTATGTGTGTGGTTTTACCCAATCAGAAATGGGGAAATATTTTGGATGAATAATAATATTTATTACTGCACATGTTGGGATCTTAATATTAGGGTATCTTTTTTGTTTAGATATATACAGCTTGCACTTTTTTAGTTGTAATACTGTTTCTATTATCATGATTATTTAGGCTACCAAGGAGTCACTAGCCTTAAAAATGCCATACTCAACTCACCCATATGACTCGACCGCCAGCTATGGGGATGCTGCTGATGGGCCAAAGGCTTTCAAAAGAGACACTGCTAAAAGGTATAGTAGCTATGATGTTAAACTGTTAACTGAGCTAAACTGTTGAAAGTAGCAATAAGCCCTGACAGTATACATGTAGTGTAATTATCACAAAGTGGTGGGTGTTTTTTGGCAAAATGCCAGCGGCTGCTGACTGCTGAATGACTCGGGTGCCTGAAGTGATTCTTATGGGTAGGAATGAGTGAACAAGTTCCAGTCAGGTTCATTATACAGCTGGGCGAACTGTACTGGAACTTGATTCACTCACTGAGTCAGTTTCCTAGTTAACCTTAAGCACTGATTTTTAGATTAATAGTTACTTGACACTCTGCAAAATATTCCTGACATAGAAAAAGCACTTTTATATATAATGTATAATTTATACGGTAATTCAGGCTTGACCAGGATTGGAATTCAGATTCAAATCCCAGTCAAGTAAAGATCCAGAGGTCAAGAAATGTTCAGGTTCTTTTTCATAGCAGTCATCTTTTATGCTTCCAATAACATGTTGTGTTTACGCGTATATTCACACATGTTTAAAAATAACATTATTAATGTTCCTCCTGTATTTTGTTTTAGAGTGTTTGTCAATAGAAGTCTTAGTCTGGATAAAATCAAATTCTTTGGCTTTGACATGGACTATACTTTAGCAGGTACAGTCACCAGGAGAAAACATTAATTATAATTCTCCCATTTGAGCCATGGACTTGGTCTGATGTTGCTTCTTTTGGAATTGCTTGTTGCAAAACTCTTAAGGCGTTGTCAACAATTCTGAACTCCTTTACATGTACGTGTATTAATTATAAACAATAACAAAATAATGCCAAAGTTGCACTCTATTAAAATTCTGAAGCTTTATTACATGATCGTACATATAATGGGCTTACATGTAGGTCACAGTCGATCCCCAAGCATATGGTTAACCTTTTTTGGGTGTGGTTCTTTTGGTGTCATGACCTTCTAAGTTAGATACAAACATTATGGCCCATTCTGCATTTAAGACAACTGACTGTAATTTTTGTGTTGCAGTTTATAAATCCCCAGTCTATGAAAAGAAAGCCTTTGATTTGGTCTGTGAAAGACTAGCTTCAATTGGCTACCCTCAGGTGAGTTATTATTGCTTAATGTTCACTGTAGAGTACAGTGCTTGTTACAGGATCATGCATGTGCAGTGTACAGCCTGCACTATGAGCAATTGAGCTGGTTCATAGAGAAACTCCTGCTCCCAATGATTGTAGCCCAACTACTTTTGTAATTCCCTGCTTTCTAGACTATTTCATTTTCAACATTGTTCCTTTAACACTACCATGCCTGAATACGAGAAGTCAACACCTCACATACATATATACATGTAATACAGCACAATAATTAGAGATACCTGTACTACGCTCTTCTACAGTTGTAATATCTTGAACTTAAGTGGTGCGATTGTGTGACATCTATGGTGTACATTTCTAAGGATGATGATGATGGTGATGATGACAATGATGATGAATGTATACAACACTCTCTGTGAACCGATATCACTATAAATAAGTATTTTAGATGACTTATTGTTGGAATGCAAATCCGAAGCTTCAGTCCACATCGTTTTTGTCACCAGCAGTAATGGTGCCGCCTAACAGTAATTTGTGATTATTATTATTATCAGTCATTTATTGGCCATAAAAGTGTTATTTTTTTGTTTCCATTTAATAGGATATCCTTAAATTTGAATATGATGAAACTTTTCCAGTCAGGTAAGGTCAACCAAGCCAGGCAAGCTATGTGTCATAATAAATTTGCATCTTGCTATAGTAGCCAATTATACTATCTCTTCTCTCCAGGGTCTTAATGCAAATTGAATGGATCAAACATACAGAGTTACTTACATCGTACAAGTGCTTAAGACATTGCATAGGCAATAACCTATTGCTGCTTTCAGAAAGGGTACTATGCAGTACATGTATTACAGTCAAGTCTCATTAAAGATATCTTAGTAATTGTTCATACAATCTTGAAAAAGGTCTTGAATTTTTGAACAAATTATGTGGTCGTCTTGAAAACTCCTTGAATTCGGTTAAGGTCCTTGAAAAGTACTTGATTTCTTTATTATGTCTTAAGAAGTCCTTGAAATTCGCTACTTTGTTTACCCCACATTTTTTTGTGAGAATACTGTAAATCCTCTAAGCCCCCCTCTCAAATAAGCCCCCTCCCTGTAATAAGCTCCCCTCTCCCTTTTCAGGGGGAAGAAAGTTACCACCGTTTTTGTTGATACGCGACTTTCGAAAACAAAACACCTGCGGAAACGTTTCCAAAATTTCCGTCAATCATGCATGTTATTGACAGATCGGATCGAAATCCACCAATCACAACCACTAGTGTGACCTTCTGACCTTCTTTACGTCATGCTAGCGGGCTGTGATTGGTGGATTTCGATCCGATCTGTCGATAACATGCATGATTGACGGCAATTTTGGAAACGTTTCCGCGGGTGTTTTGTTTTCGAAAGTCGCGTATCAACGAAAACGGTGGTAATAAGCCCCCTTCTCTATTAAGCCCCCCATCCCTTCCTCTATTATTATTCTTCACTAATGAATGATGTATTATTTAATCAATCTTCACTGTAAACTTAGTGTGGACTAATCCAGGATGGATTATTTACCAACTGGAAGTTCAGATTTGATTCTGATCCTCGGCTGCATGACCTAAACCTTCTTCTACTTGAACTTTTCCACTTTGTATTCTAGTTCTTTATGGAGAACTGATACCATTGTCATTTCTAAATGGGATAAGCCTCCTCCCCTCTCAAGTAAGCCCCCCGTCTCTGTTAAGCCCCCCTCAAATGGGCTTAAAATAAATAAGCCCCCCGGGGGCTTAATCGAAGATTTACCCTAGATTTGTTTGCCCAGGAAAATTTGGCTTGTAATCGGTGTAACAACCTGTAAAACCCATAGGGAATGTAAAACAACAAGCATATGAAAAAAGGAAGGTACAAAACAGAGAAAAAGTTCAACAAACTGTAATTCTTTATTTCAAATTTTATTTCTGTAAATCAGATGCAACTGCAAGTCATACCCAGCGACTGTTGTCATTTTGCAAAGTGTTCCCAGAGTGCAAAGAAAGTCAGTTTCACAGCCTGCCATTCGGGCAAGCTGTAGCTAGCATGTACTACCCCACAAGTCATTTCAACCAGCCCCAAAACCCTTTTTGATTAGCAGAATTGATTACAATCCTTCTGTAATTTGAATTTGCCCAAAACACAGAACAAAACAAAAATCACTAGCCCAATAGCAAAATCCATTAGCCCTGGGCTATCGGACATGACTTTCTTTGCACGCTGTATTACAGAAAGTACCGGTAGTATAAAATAATTTGAACTGATCAACCATGGCTAAAGAAGAAAAAATCATATATGTAAATGACTCCATAGAGTTTTTTAACCAGTGAGGTGTTTAAAACGGGTTCAAAAAAAGCAGAATTAAATTACTAAATAAATCTTAGACCTCGAAAACTGTGATTTTTCCTTTTGTCTGAAGTTGTATGAGCTGTGTTAGTCGACTCAAGTCTCTTATGTGAACAGCTTTATTAAATCTGGCCCAGTTCTCTGCATGGACCCTTCCAGGCCTTATTAATTTTGATGTAGTTTGGTGCACGATTAAAGATTATTTCCCTAGGTAGTCTGACTTACAATTCTAAGGCTTGAGATTACCGCCAGTCAATGGCCGAATGTACATCTACAGTGAGAAGTGGATCTTAAATACAGTGTATCTACCATTATTTTGTCATACATGTAAGAGTTACGGCGTACTACAAGGAAGGATGAATTATTAAGACCATGATTGTTTTTTTTCTTTGTAGGGGGCTCTTCTTTGACTGTGAACTTGGAAATCTGTTGAAGGTACCTGCAGTTTGTGTAACCTTAATGCTGCCATTATGCTGATTGATATTGCTCACTACTGTCTTCTCATTTGCTAAGAGCCAACAGTTAGGGGAGTGTTGTTTATGTATTGGCATGAGGAGTGGGGTGGTACAGGCGAAAAGTACAAAACGTTTTGTACCTCCGTTGTTAACAAAGCAGAACTTTTAGTGCCTCAAGGTCAAGCCTGTGAATACAGCTGGCCTCTCCTTGTTCCTTGCCACAAGTGAGTGAAAGAGATGTCTGCATTTTGGGCCTGAAAGACACTCACACATCTTTCCCTAAAAATGACCACAGTGAGGAGTGAGGAGAGATGGCTTTACTGCATTTGGTTGTTTTGAGAAATAGTCTGTAAAGTTTTCACCCCAAACTTTTTGGCCCACTCCTCCCATTCACATTCACTTCCTGCTAATAAATAACGAACCCTCCCTAGTTCTGTAACGCAGTTCGCCCTACACGTTACTTAGCTCCCTGCTCAATTAACTGAAAAAATAGTCATTCTGTACAAGTGTTTTGCATGGCTCTGCACTTATTATCTGAACTATGGGTACATATATACAGTTGTTTACAGCTACACTGTGTATGCCGGCAGTACAACAGATTTGCAAAAACAAACAAGTGTGTAACATTTAGCATCTAAGGGAGCAAAGAGCAAAATTAATGCTGTACCAAGAAATCACCCTCTCTACCCTTAAGACTTGTCAATATTCACTCCTTTTCCAAAAGCTCTGCAATTGTCATTATAATATTATTACTGTCTAGATGGGTAAGGCAATAGGCAAAAGTTCCTCTCTTTACATTGCACTTGAACTGGAAATCAATATGTCTTCACCCCCAGCTTTTGGCACAAGGCTGCTTACACCCACCCACCCACTGCATTTGTCAGTGCCAGACTTCATGAAAAGTCCCCCCCCCCTTCCATTTTGTTCCTACATGTACATATAGCTCACTTATGGTAACCTCCCACAATCATAGGTGTTCTTATTGTGCTCCATTGTGCATTCCTGTCCCACGAACATTTTTGAGACAGGAACAGGTGACAAAGCCCTAAAAACATCTTGTTGGGAAACCAACTTAGTCAGGGCTTGTGATAGTTTGCAGAAAAAAAGTCTAATTTCATGGGATTATCAAGGAAAGTTCGCAGAAAAATAGGCCAATTTCACTGGATTTTCGCAGGAATAATTATTTGGGGTGAACTTCGCCAAAAAACAGTCTGTAAAAAATGGCCAGTTTTGTGGAAATTTCTAGGCAAATTTCACTAAAAATCAATTGCTTTTGCAGTGATCTGACCATCATCTTTGCCTTTTTTTAACAAAGATAATCATTTGCTCTTTCAACAACAATACGCTTAAGAATTGAGCCAATGGTAATGCTTTTAACATGATAACTACAGCTGTAGTGCCCAGTTTTTTGCAACATAGGGCACTGATCTAACTTCTGGAGATTTCGGTTGGAGATCAAATGGAAAGGACCATTTCAGTTCATCGGACTGGAATATTTGGAACCACCTTACCTTTGACGCCGGTCCACTTTGACTGGTCTGCTCATTTCAGTCAGTTGGAGCGAAACTTCCCTTTCCATTTGACAAAATTGTTCTCTCCAGTACGGCTCTTTTACATCTTGCTAGTGCTTACAGGAACAATAACCAAACTCGCATTTGCTTGGGTCGAGTCTGTGCAACCGGAATGTTCCATTGCATTAGGCACGTAGAATTTCCGAAATTTTTGTTTAATGAAAAAAAATGTATTTAATAAACAAAATCATGCACACTCTACTTTATAGAAATGTAATCAGTAGTTATCTAATTGTAATTGTGATTGTTTTGTAGGTTGATACTTATGGCAATATTCTTGTTTGTGTACATGGTTTTGAATTCTTTAATGGGTAGGTGATTATGTTGAATGTTATTTTTATTAATGCAACAGTAATGAATTATTGTGACCCTCCATGTGACAAAGGTAATAGCATGCTTCACAACACACTTCCACTTAAAACAAAAGAAAATCAGGTATGGCACACTAGCAAAGCATGCAAGAGCACACTCAAATGAATTTTTTGTTGCTGTGCCTTTTTCTGCAGTTATCCATCACAATTGATGTCATTTGTCTTCCAAATTTGGTCAATGCTAGCTGGTTGCGATTCACTCACAAAGAGAGATAATTTTATATCATTTTTGACTGAAAACACCTGTATGGTAGTAACATTATTGTTGTAATAATACCATTGTCCTGTGACAGTGGTAGTTTATTACAATAACAATTAATATTATTATAATTATTATTATTATTATTAACAATTACTGAATGAGGCTGAGTATCATCTGAAGAATTATGGAGATCGAGGAGGGTCAGAAGCAAGCTAAAACATACTTACCTCCATCAATGTTAAGTTCACCTTCAATAGCGCATGTTTATCGGCAACTTTAGGAGATAAAGTGTTGTTAAGGTCAGCAAATATTCTCCAACTATCAGATGTTAACTGCCGAGTTGTCTTCTTGCTGATCTTGCTATGTTTTTAACAAATAGTTTGCCTACTTCTTCCTCCTGAAATGAGTGAAATGTTCCGCCATTTTGTATTCACTAATTAATTAATTAATTTCAAAACTTATAAGGCGCAAATATCTATATAAATATATTCAAATGCGCCATAGGGAAAAAAAAAAGCAAAACAAAACAATAATACTACTAATAATAAAAATTATGAATAATTATGATAATAAAAATGATAAAAAAAGATGATAATATAGATATAGAATAGAAAAACTAATGGCTAAAAGTTAAAAAGATAAAATCTGCTAGCAAAATGTTAAAAATCATAAGCTGAAAATTATTTATGATCTAGTAAGCTACAAATACAATCTTACAGTCTAAGAGGAACAAAATGCTTTTTTAAAAAGGTAAGTCTTCAACTTTTTCTTAAAAGTGTCAATTGAAATGGATTCCCTAATAAATCTTGGCACAGCATTCCATAACTTAGGTGCAGCAAACAGAAAGGCCCGTTCACCCAGAGTTGCCTTGGGCTTAACATTCGGATAACTAAGTAGGGTACTGTCGCTAGAACTTCTTAAATTATATTTAGATACAGGCTTAGGAGTAATTAAAAAACTTAAGTACGAAGGTGCTAAGCCCTTAAAAATCTTAAAAACAATCAACAGGATTTTAACTTCAATTCTGAACTTTACAGGCAGCCAATGTAAATCTACTAATAAAGGAGTAATGTGACAATATTTACTTTCATTGCATATTAATCTAGCACACATGTTCTGCACGCGCTGTAGCTTATTAAGTTGATACTCCGGCAGGCCATATAAAAGACTGTGACAGTAATCGACTCTGCTTGAAATAAAGGCTTGAATCAGAGTCTTGGTGTTGTCTTTAGATAGATATTTTCTTATGCGTCTCAGATTATACAAATAATAGAAGGCAGAGTTACATGTTTTTGAAATATGGATTGCCATCGTCAGCTTGGAATCAAACCATGAGCCCGAGTTCCTTGCAGATGACACAGGAGTGATAGTTGCAGTCCCAACACGAAGGCTGTTGATAGATACTTCAGCTAGTTGCTGCGATGTGCCAATGATCACGAATTCAGTTTTATCATCGTTCAGTTTCAATTTGTCGTTCAGCATCCAGTTACGAATGTCTTCAATACACCTTTCGACCCTAGCCAAGGCGGCCTCTTAATTAGCATTATCATTACGACAGAAGGATAAATAGAGTTGGCTATCGTCCGCATAGCAATGGATCTCTAAATTATGTTTGCCAACAATTTCAAATATCTTGCTAGCATAGACAACAAACAACAAAGGCCCAAGGCACGAACCTTGAGGTACGCCGCATTCCAGATCAAACTTCGTTGAGAGTGTACCGTCGACTGAAACTTGTTGAGTTCTGCAACTTAAATATGATGCAAACCAGGACAGTGCCGTATCCCGAACTCCAATGCAGACCTAAGCCTCTCAAGTAAGATACCGTGATCAATAGTATCAAAAGCCGCGCTCAAATCCAACAGAACAAACAAGGTGACATGCTGTCTGTTCATGTTTAGTAGAATGTCATTTTTTACTTTCAAGAAAGCGGATTCCGTGCTGTGAAACTTACGATATGATTATTGCAGCAAGGGAAATAAATTATTCTTGTTGATGTGGTGCTGAAGTTGTTTGTCTACCGCACTCTCAGTCAGTTTGGAGATGAATTGTAAGTTACTGACAGGTCGATAGTTTTTGAATATTGGTTCTAAGCCATCTTTCTTAAGGAAGAACCAGGGCATTTTTCCACACTGATGGAAAGACACCATGCTCGAGAGAGTAGTGGATGATCTTGGTAATTACAAGAAGAAGAATATCCAGGCAATCGAGAACTTATATTGTAGGAATTGGATCCAAACAACAGGTCTTCTTATTGGATGCACGGATTAAGTCGTGCACCTCCTCCTGGGATAACAAATTAAACTTGGGGATAGGGAGATCGATTTTGCAGTCATTATAGTCATTGGAGCCAACTCTGCAGACTTGTGGTGGATGATTATCGAGATCGGAACGAATGTTAGCAATCTTCCTAATGAAGAAGGCGCCCATCTCGTTAGCGAGTTGCTGTTTGTCCTCATGCGGTGGCAAAACGGGAGTACTTGCAATGTTCAAGAGATTCTTGCTTACTTTGAAGAGATGTTTGAGATCATTACTATTATTGGAAATGAGATCACTGTAGTAGTCCTGCCGAGCCTTGTTCATTAGAAAGGTCACATAGTTCCTACTTTTCTTGAACAGAATGAGGTCAGACTGACATCTCGTAGTTCTCCATTTTCTCTCTGCTTTCCTACGTTGACGTACAAACCAGTCAACAGGTCTTCTTGGTTAACCGTTCAATAATCTGGCAATTTTGCTGCACGGTTGACGTCTTCAGTTCACATTTTTGCAAAATTCTTCTAAATTTGGTCAACATTAGCTTGTTATGATGAATAAAGTGTGGGATTTTAGCCAATCAGAAAAGAGAAATAGTTTGAAATGATAATAATAATACTTATTATTAGTAGTAGTAATTGTAGTGGTAGTGGTAGTGGTATTAGTAGTATTGTTTGTGCTTACATTAGCATGCAATGTAGCCTGAGTGTATAACACTTTAACTGGATTAACTTGTACATGTACAAGAACGTGAACATCCAGGATAATTTATTGTCATGTCTTTTTTTGTGTGTTACAGCCATGAAGTCAGAAGATTGTACCCCAACAAGTTTGTGCAGGTAAGTACTTCAGATGTACTCACCGTTTAAAGCAGTAATTATGCCGGAACGTACAGCTGTAAGTTGAAGGTCACTTGATTCTAGAGAAGGGCGCTTTCCGCCAAGCGCTCTCCACTGGCTAGAAATTGGTAGCTAGACCAAATTTTCATTTGTTTAGAGAATTCTGTGCTGTATCAAGACTATCCAGCCAGATCCGTCCATTCCTAAATAGGACGCACAGCAGTGAGAGGGTTAAAATTCAAAACATGGTAGTGATCAAAATTAATGTTAATCAGAAGGTGGTGATTTCTATAATACATTGTGGCCTGTAATAATAATAATTAAAGTAATAATAATGATAATAACAACATTGACTTCATTGACTTCCATGTGTTCTATGGTATAGGGGTGCTCTCGACGTCCCTCTGTTTATTTTTACAATACATTGTTTAATGTTGCATTTTACAGGCAGACTCCTCGAGATATTTTATACTAAACACGCTCTTCAATTTGCCAGGTAAGTCTTTAGCAAGGTTTGGTGATTTGAGATTTTCATTTTATCTTGACGAAAAGCAAATGAGAGCATTTTATTTATCATTGTTTGTAAACTTGTTTGTTCTTTTTTTTCCTGAATTTACAGAGACATATTTACTAGCCTGTCTGGTGGACTACTTTGACAATAATCCAGACTTTAAAAGGTCAGTGATGTTGGACTTAGACATGCGGGGAACATAACATGGCATTAAAAAATAGAGCCCCTCTATGAATTGTAACACGTATTCATTTTTCATACATTTTCGTCCTATAGGACACAGTGGGAATGTTTTTATTTTCAGGCAGAGAATGCATAAACCTTATACAGAAAATAAGTTTACGAAATGGAATGTATTAAAACTCCATTTTCTTTAACGAGTTTTTCTTCGTGTTAAAAGGTTTCAATTAATCATAAGAGTTGCAAACAATAACCAAGAAAAGTTTACAGTTTGACGTGTTCTTGCATAGGATTTCTGTGTTATTTAGAGGTTTCGGACCAGGTTTAATACAAGGAAGGTGGTTGAAAAACTAAGGATTAGTATACATGCTGCTTTGCGAAGTTTTTCGTAAAGTTTGCTCAGATAATAGCAAAGTTAGCACCTTTTTGCATTCCAACATGTTCCTTGCCGTTGTTACTTTTCTTTTTAGCTGTCAGACCATTGTTTTAATCTCTTAACATTCTTTTACTCAATTTTGGTGAACAGAACAAGTAATGGCGTTGTCAGTTCTGATGATTTGTTGTTGACCTACAAAAGTATTCATCAAGATGTGAGAGCAGCAGTGGACTGGGTTCATCTTAAGGTAAGTTTATGGATAGTTGCTTAATCAGTTGGCAGGTTCCAATCGTTGTTGAACCCTGTTGGTGTAGTCTGCCGCAATTGGAACTTGGTGGTGCTTCCCAAGGCCTGGTGGGAAGGTAGCCTGTTGCAGGTTTTTAGATAGTGGGGATGGATCAAAGAGATGTGGGCAGGACAAAAAATTTGCTCCGACAGTTACGCGTTAACACCGTTCGCTACGACGACAACAGAATAGTACTTACGGACATACTTACACAGACGTTGACATAAACACAGTGAGGGAGTAGATGGCATGCAGTCTGTCAATAAGTCTTTCAGTCAATACGCAAAGTGTAAGTCTATGAGCCCCTTCTCTCGGTGATAAACAGAAACTGTGATTTATATTTTTAGTTAGGGACCGTTCATTTTTTATCAGGTAGTGGTGGGGGCATGCCAAAAAATGGTTTAAAGGGGCGGGGCGGGGGTGCAGGCAAAAGTATTGGGTGTAAAGGGGGTGGGGTCATCAAAAGAATTCTTTCAATTTTTACATTGACGGCATCTGTGATAGTAGGGAGCTTAACAACACCATCGAAAACGTCACCCAAATAGTGAATTCGCGCTTCTCAAACGTATTGCAACTCTTTTAATTTGTCAAATGTTGGCGTTGAATTCTAAAGGACTGTAACTAAGTTCACAAAAAGACAAAGAAAATGGTTGCCATGTGTTCCCGTCCTCCATAAAACGTGAAATTAGGAAGGTTCACGTCATCTGGTCATGCATTGACGGCAAAGAAATGTACAAAACAGCATGATGTGCGTACAAAGTTGTTGTTTTGCCAATCTAAACCTATTGCTTTTTTGCCGTTCTCGTTTATTCAAACTCACAGAAAAAGTGAAATGTAGGCGAATTTCCCTGGAGTTGATTTCTTAGGGACCGGACTCAAGTTTAGAAAGAGAAAGAGAAATTCATCGTCGCTTGTTGACGTTCTCCGTAAAAAGTGAAATTAGGCATTATCACGTCGTAGTGGTGTAGTGACGGTAAAGTAATGTACAAACAAGTGTGATGCACGTGTAGAGTTGTTGTTTTGCTAATCATACCTATTGCTTTTTTGCCGTTCTCGTTGCCGTCGCCGTTGCTGTCATCGTTGCTTTCGCTCCTTAGTGCAAACAACCTACCAGATTGTCAAAAACCAGCATTTCTAATGTTCGGCCTAAAGTTCATATTTTCCTTGGGAAGCATGCCCCGGACCCCAAGCAATTCTACCCCAACAAAATGCCAAAAAAATAAAACGTACAAATCGAACCTGTCACTGCGAAAAAGTAATATCCACTTCCACAACAAAAAAATGGAATGTCTCTTGCCTTTGACTGAACTTAAGCTATCACCACGTGACTACTATAGCAGTTTTAATTTGTTACTTCAGGTAACGTTTGCTTAGTGTTTATTGGTACCATAGATGTTTGAGAAGTGTGAGGGATGTCGCAGTGTAAGTGTGAGGGAGAAAAACGCGACAAAACTTCTTTTTGATTTATGTTTAGCAGTAATAATTTAATTTTTTCTTCAACCTTTCTTTCTTTTTCGGTTTTTTCGTTTTTTTAGGGGGGGGGGGGGGGGGGTCATCTCAATTATTTTGGGATACAATGGGGGCCACCCGAAAATTTTTTTGATGAAGAGGGGGGTCGTCATATACTACAGGAACTGTCTTTTAAATCCCACCTGCCCCCCACTCCTCACTACCCCATTAAAAAATGAACGGTCCCTAAATGGGTCATTCTTTGCTGCCTCTAGTCCTTGGGATTTCTTTTAGAATTTGATTTTTATGCCCATCCGATCACCTCTGTTCCATTGAAAACAGGACACTCCCTTTAGTCATGGGGCCAAACAACAATCCTAAAAACTGAGGTAAACTTTTCAGCACATGGAATGTTCTATACTTTGATTGTGAGCGTAATTTGTCACTCATGATGTTAATAGGTAATCAAATGATGTATTTGTGAAATTATTTTCTAATTTTTACTTGTCACTATTTTATTACTCATACTAATCATATACATGGAACAATTCATTTGGAATAGGTTCTGGCATTGCACTGTAAATAACCTGTTGATTTGTTCCAAGTACAAAGTTTGACCTGACCTCTGTTTATGATTTCAGGGTACATTAAAGCAAATCACTGTTGACAATCTTGACACATACGTTATCAAAGAGGTTTGTGTAACCTTTTAGTATGTGGATAAGCCATTCTCGTTCTGTGATTGTTCAATTTTTTAAAAAAAACAACCCACTGTATGTAATGCAAAATATCCTTTATTTCCCTTCAATTCTGCCGCTTCTAAAATAAAAAAAAAAAATGCATCTGTATCAACAGAAAAGCAATCTGGGTGGATTTTGTAACCAAGGTGTTTTCTCTTTCCCTATTTTTAGCCAAATCTCGCCAAGCTGTTAAGCAGGTATGTAACCAATTTTTTTCACTTTTGTCCTAAAAAGTTTATTGAAGTCTTTGGATTGAATGTTGGATGTTACATCTTGCACTTTTGCAAGCCTGTTAAGACTAGCAGTTTAACTTTTGTGAGTATGCTAACATCTTACTGGTTTTGTCGCATGCATCGGTGAATCCTGGATAGTCCCCTTTGTCATTATAATCCATTTTTCGTCACTTGGGTATTGTCTATTATCGGAGAATGGTCTTTTTTGTGTGTTTTAAATTATTTTTGTCAATATTGTAATTTTTAGAATGCGGAAAAACGGACGTAAAGTATTCATTCTTACTAACAGTGGATACTCTTACACAGATGTAAGTACACATAGAAGTGTTTAAACGGAAAAACAAACTAAGCTTAGCAAGCAGCATTAAGCAAGACCATATTAGAAAAATTATGAGGAAGTGTGAAAGAGAAGTCATTTTAAACACAGCAGCTTACTTTTGGTTGTCCTGTTTAAAAGTTGATAGGGCTTTAATTGGTTTGAAAAAGTGTAGAAATGTTTTCACAAGTGCAATTGAAAGGATTTTTTTTCATCCTGCTTACAAAATTATTCTGTCTTTGCCATTTATAAATTATTGGTAATCGGTGTATAATTCGAAGAGGGAAGGGAACAATGTAGAGTCAGCTTAACCCTTTTCTGACAATTTCCTGAAATCACGTTTACTTATTTTTTTCCCCACTTTTTGTTCTTCAGAAAATCCTGTCCTTCTTGCTAGACGAGAAAGATGAGGTATGTGTAGCAACAATTTTCAGATGAGCTGAAACAGTCGTTTTTTGGTATTAAATAAAACTGCGTGGTATGACCAGAAATGCGCGCAATGGCGAATCTGCCAAATTTTCGCTACATTTGCCATTTTCGCCATTTTCGTCAAAATCGCTACTTTTTAAGGGGCCCCTGTAAAAATCTCATTGAATTTTCGCTTAATCTTTGGCAAATTTTCGGCACAATCGCCATTTTCGCCGTATTGGCCATTTTCGCCAAAATTGCCACTTTTCAAGGCGCCCCTTCGGACGTCTTTGAATTTCTTACAAACCTTTGGCGAATTTTCGCCAAAGTTTCCATTTTCATTGTTGCGTACATTTCTGAACATATGACTTCACGTTTCACGAGGGACTGCATTCTTGAGCAAAGCAAAAATACAGCTGTTTTGCATTCTAACTTTCGGATGGCCAACATAATGCCCACGTCTTATTATATTCTTTCTCTTTTTACTTCAGACAGGCAAAGTAGTTAGAAGGTGGACATCTTATTTTGACTACGTTGGTGTTGACGCGAGAAAACCTCTGTTTTTTGGAGAAGGTACAAAGAGAATTTGACCAATTTAATGTATTACTATAAGCAGGGCTTGTAAATAATGATCTTCATAATGTACTAATTTGTTTCTCTGATGTAAATGAAAAGGAGGCGATAGTCTCTACTTTCTTTTTGACATTACATGCTCAGTACTGTCATATGTTCAATAACTGGATTGTGTTTTAAGAGCGGATGTCAGTAAATATCGACCAGAGGTCTACAAAAGTGAAAAATCGAAAATTCTCAAAAAAATTCACAAAGTAGCACTAGGTAAGCTATTAACATAAATGTAATTTTTACTTCGATCCGATAATTATTTTCCACGTACGGGGGGGTTATTGGTTTCGCGGCTCTCGGACCGGGTTTGCCTGGCCCGAGACCATGTGTCGCAAAAAAATCGTTTTAAAATTCAAATCCATTGTAATGCGGACAACAAATAACTTATTCAGAAGAGTACTTAATTGCACACATTCTAAGTGGTGATTTACTCAGTTTGAACGAAAGTGTAATATTTTGGAGATTTTTCATTATTTTCAATATTTTGAACGTTTTCGTTCAATGAAAAAATAGCAAATTTCAAAGCCCAAAATCGTCGACTGGTACCTCGATTTCAGTAACGAGTCTTATACCACGTTAAAGAGCGTTATCTCTTCTTTCAAAATCTGTTTTCAAAACTACGGGCAACTTAAAAGAAAATGTTTGAGGCCAAAATATACTAGTAGTACTTTTCTGAAATTTGAGCTTTCCAGACTCAGCGGGTCGATGCTAAAAACTCAGAAAAATGCAATAAGAAATCAGTTTGAGCAACAGTGATTTAACGTTATCAGCTATCAGAAACCAACACGTGTTTATCGAGCGATCTGATAAAATTTAAAGCCGTTTTCCAACAAGAAAAGCAGAGTTTAGCCATCTTCTGCTACCAAACGCACGAGTGACGTAAGGTTGTCAAACGGCAAAGCACAATAATAAACTTCAAAAAGCACAACGTTTCTGCGTCCAGGAATTAGACTTTAGCGGACAGAACAATGCCTACGAGTGTATGTTTCATACCTTAGCATGGGTTTCCTAGATACTGGAAATAAAAAACATCAAGGACAGCATCGGCAAGAGCATCTTCGGCTGCTCTCAAACGACAGAGATTGCGTTACTTTTCACAGTTTGACCGCTTACCACCTGTTTTTGGGCTCGCATTTCGACGGAACGCTTGCCTCGAGGGAAGCGCGGCACGGATCTGAACTCTTCTTCACGAGACAGTGAGCTGAATTTATCGGAAATATGCCACCACCACCAACAACATGAGCTTTTTGCGGGTATTTGTCGTTTTTTATGCGAAAAGTTCGGGTAAGCAGATTCTCGCAAAAACCATTTGGCTTAAAAAATGTGTTTAAAAGCCCACCCTGGATTTGAAGCAAAAAGTATTTCCTCGAAATAAGCTAAAAATACCCAATTCACGCGGTGAAAAAATGGATGATTATGGAAGGATTATCGAATTCTTGCCTAACCTGAGGGATTTCCCGTGATGTAGGATTAGGGCTAGGAAAAAAGCCCATAACCTGCTCCCGTCGTTGTGAATTTCCTCAAGATCAAAAATTTCAGTAAGAACCGAAAACAACAGCTTAAAGGAGGTGCACACACCTTGAACTACCCAGGGAAAAGGGGCTTCTGATTGAGCTAAACTGTCATTGATGCACGGTGCAATTAGGTAGACCTGTTACTATCCCCCGCGCAACCACTTGGGGAGTACTTTGAAGCGGTCCTGTCGGGGACTTTCGGGGGTAGGGGGCAGGGCAAATCGAAAATAACTTCTCTTTGTTTTTGTGAAGTACATCATTTCTCGCACGGTTGACAAGGTGACGGCGGACTCCGTACCTTTGGAAAGGCCCTTTTGAAACATGTCCTGGCAACATGCAGGGCTTCACGAAATTAACGTCAACAGCTTGAATCAACTCCATGAACAGGGAGAGGCGATAAGTCCCATCTTAAAAGATGCTTGATGTCTAGACGTTAATAGTCTGTCCACAGTCATTTTTCATTTTGTATTTCGGGACCATTTGACAGCGTACGAGTGAACCGGAGCGCAGTGACGAGCCCTAACCCCACCCCATTGCCTTTGCGGTCAATAAATCATCGCGTTTTTCATTTTTTTTATGCGCGTTCGAGAACCTCCAAAGGGAATATTGGGGGTCTTTGTACAGTTTCAGTTTATTTTACCGACAAAAGAGAACAAAACAAAGCAAAAGACAAGTATACAGAAACACGCAGAAGCAATGTGGTGAGGAAGCCCAAAAAGAAACCATAAGGTTTAGGTCATCCCCTTTTCGTTCGTTTAGCGTCGAACAGGTTTCCTGGTTTTCGGTGGGTCGGTCGGTGGGGTGAAAAAAAAAATCACAAGAAATCTGAGAACGGGAGGCCTGAAACACCAGCATCATTGCCGTGGAGACTGAAAACAACAAGACATGGTCACCAAATCGACACAAACTCAATATGGCGGAAAATTTGATGGTCAATTTCATAAAAAAAAGGCCCAAAAAGGGTAAAAAGCAAAGAGGATACACCACCGAACGTTTTATGCCTCGAAATGATGTTATAATGCTAATTTTTTAGATTAAAAGAATTAATCTAAGTCCAAAAAAAATAAACCTTGTCGTTTCTTTTTCTTGCTTTTTTAAAAAATGCCAAAAAACTGGGTCTTTTGGACGACACTAAACGAAGAAAAAATTAATATAGGAATTAAGCTCCCTTAAAGTATAAAAGTATAAGTTTACAAGGACAGGATCGAACGTATACTGAGTAACTAAATGATAAAAATTTGATCAAAATTAAATGAAAGGCTAAGAGCCTAAGCGCTGTCTGATAACGAAACGGTAAACAAGAAGTGCTGCCCCTCATTTAAAAGAGACGTGAAATACTGGGTGGACCACATCCTGAACTCCCGCGAAAACCGGAAGAGAGGAACGCTCAGGGCTAAGGAGACTAAACAGGGGAGTAGCTACTTGTACGCACGGTTTGCACGGAAGAAGATGTAGAAAAAGTTGGGCGTACTGTACAGTACCGCAAATGATCCCGAGACCGCAAATGATCCCCAAAATGGACCGCAAATGATCCTCGACCGCAAGTGATCCCCAAAGTCGACCGCAAATGATCCCGAAAGAAAACTAGGAATGACGTGGACTCAAGTTAGCGGATCATCGTGTCGATTTTATTATTATTACAATAAGTCAGATTAAAAGCTAAATTTTACTTCTCAAATAAATATATGAATAAAAACAAAATGAAAAAAAATCATTCAAGAGTAAAAACGAAGTCGGTAGGCAACACACGACTTTTACCTCATGCTAAAATGCTGCTTATTCCAATGACTTTTTTCCGGCTCTGGCGGGTAGATTATACCTCTGAAGAAAACGCTTTGACTGAGCAAATGTGATTTTTGCCGCTTATTTCATACTGAGAGGTCATGAAAGGCATTTTCTGCGGTTATTGTTGTTTCTGATCGGCATGATTTGCCCTTTGATGCAAGAGCATTTCCTTTGACCTCTTTTGAAACGCAGTGCTCTTCATTGCCGCTAAAGAAGGGTTTTAGGTTGTTTAATTTTCTCCAAAGTGCCTCCTGGATCCAAATGATCATAAGCGATTTTCTTTTAGTCCGCGAATGTGACGGTTTCCTACGATGTTTTGTCACGCATTAACTACCGCTTACCTGGCTTTGCGTTTCTCATTACCAGGTTTAGATTCCTGGTAACTGTCTTCAGCAAAGCACAACAAATGAATATACATAAAAACGCTAATATAACTATTTACCAACACGTTCATGAGATGTAAGAAAGTTGCTATTTCGAAATAAACCGAAACCTGTGGACGTTGATAAGTTCGGGGACATTTTGACTTGTGTTTATGTTAAATCATGTCTTGTTTCGTAACGGGCACCTAAGTTACGAACAAATGTTTTGCTGTTTATCACGTAAAATTAACACTTCAGAGAAAAATCAAAATGAAATATTCTGGCTGACTGATTTCACGCTTTTAAAAAGATCAGTAAAGTCAATAAAGCTCTTGTTATGTAGAGGGTGCCCGGCTTTGTATTCCTCAGTAGAAAAGTTGAGCTTCTAGGCGTTAAAATAATAGAGTTTTTTCTGCGTAACGTCCTGCCTGTCTTAAATTTTTAAAAAAGACGAAACATTCTTGACAGAAAATTGAAGCAATCGACAAAGGAAGAAGTATACGGTTAATACCATTCCTTTTCAGATTTATTCCATTTTTTTTTTCGCCTTGTATAAATTGACCTGAGATGTAGCGTCCTCCTTCCCTTTTTCTTTAAAAGGCGAGAGAAAAAGGTTTCTTTTTTATAATCAGCCCTTTTTTGTAATCAGTCCCATAAAATCCATTCCATTCCTCAAGTTTTCACGGGATCATTTGCGGTCGACTTTGGGGATCACTTGCGGTCGAGGATCATTTGCGGTCCATTTTGGGGATCATTTGCGGTCTCGGGATCATTTGCGGTTGGGGATCATTTGCGGTACTGTACAGTACCCAGGAGTACCTCCGGAAAAATCCTGACTACGCACCTGCTAAAGCCTGAAACTGAACAACAGGAGTCTTGACGAAACGTCCTCAGTTATCACCTGTCCGGGGTCGTACTTTCAAGGAAACGCTGATCAAGAATCACTCATGACGGAATGAAAACTCCTCGTAGCTTTCAGCGAAAAAAGGAGTGACAACAGTGGTAAGCGGTCGTTCTGTGAAATGTAACGCAATCTTTGCCGTTTACGATCTTTCGGCGCTTGGATTTGAAACGTTGTGGTTTTGTATGTTCTCCCGTGTGGATACTTGACATTTCCAATATATGGAAACCCCATGCTAAGGTACGAACAACAGACATTCACAACATTGTTTTGTACGCTAAAATCTGATTTCATGGACGTAAAACGTTTTGAATTTTAAGACTTTTTAATATTAGTGCTTTGCCCTTCCTTTGACAACTTCACGTGACTGGTGCACTTGGCAGGAGTTGACAGCTTAAATCTGCCTTTCTTGATAGCAAAGGGCATTAATTTATATCAGATCGCTGTATAAACACGTCTTGGTTTCTGAAAGCTGATAACATGAAACCACTATTGCTCAAACTGATTTCTTACTGTATTTTTCCAAGTTTTTAGCATCGGCCCGCCGCGTCTGGAAAGCTCAAATTTCAGAAAAGTACTACTTGTATTTTTTGGCCTCAAACATTTTCTTTTAAGTTGCCCGTAGTTTTGAAAACAGATTTTGAAAGAAGAGATAACGCTCTTTAACGTGGTATAAGACTCGTTACTGAAATCGAGGTACCAGTCGACGATTTTGGGCTTTGAAATTTGCTATTTTTTCATTGAACGAAAACGTTCAAAATATTGAAAATAATGAAAAATCTCCAAAATATTACACTTTCGTTCAAACTGAGTAAATCACCACTTAGAATGTGTGCAATTAAGTACTCTTCTGAATAAGTTATTTGTTGTCCGCATTACAATGGATTTGAATTTTAAAACGATTTTTTTGCGACACATGGTCTCGGGCCAGGCAAACCCGGTCCGAGAGCCGCGAAACCAATAACCCCCCCGTACGTGGAAAATAATTATCGGATCGAAGTAAAAATTACATTTATGTTAATAGCTTACCTAGTGCTACTTTGTGAATTTTTTTGAGAATTTTCGATTTTTCACTTTTGTAGACCTCTGGTCGATATTTACTGACATCTGCTCTTAAGTGTCTTGGGTCCACAGTGGATAGTTTTCAGAGCTCATAAACATCGCCGGTAAACATCATCGTTGTAGAAGTAGAGAGGGTTGGCCCGTGGATCCCCCAACCCCCATTTTTTGGGAAAATATAATTTTACAGTTGTTTAAGAAGACTTTATTTTGTGGGGAAGGATGTCCACGAACCTCGTTACAGTAATGGGCCGGTTGGGCCACCGACCCATTACAGTTTTGTCATATTACTTTCAAATTCTTTTCTACTGGCCTAAACATATTACTTTTAAGTTAGTTAATTATTCAGTCTTTCTGCAGCGCTTGGGAACGTTTCCATAAGTACATGTCAGTAACAATGGCTGTAGTGGTGAATTAAGTCTATAAATTCAGCTCAGCTTGTGCGAGTTACAAATCAGTAGTCTGTAGAGTATGCAATGAATTGAGTAGTCACGACAGACTAACCTGATTATCCATTGCACTTCTATTACTTCTAGGAACAGCACTACGGAGAGTGGACACGGTAAGATGTTATTTTCATTAAGTATTTTTTGCTCAATAAACTGTGTTTTTAGGTAAGGTTTACGTATCTTATCAATAGATCCTTCCACGGATTTTTCAACTTTTGACTGGGACCAGTTAGCGAAAATCCGTCAATACCGTTGGAAAGAACGCGTTTTAAGTTTTAGGGTGATTTGTTAGTGATAGTGCCCCACAATTTCGCGACATTTTACAGACGCTTGTATGGTGGCGTGGTGGAGGGGAATGCAAGGTCGTGCCCCCCACCATACAAACGTCTGTAAAATTTCGCGACTTTCAGTTCTGGAGCAATATCTTCGTTCGGTTTGGACGTGTAGTATCACCTTTAAACTTGCCAAGTTTGCTAATGGTAAGGCGCTCTTTTAAGCTGTGTCAATGGATATTTACTTACTGGTCGTTAAAAGTTGAAAAAAAATTGTGAAAGGAACTATTGCGTATAAAGAAATCCTCAGAGGACGCCTGCTGTAGCAATAATCAAGTAGCTGAGATTGAATTCCGAAAAACCTTGATCCACCCTGACTTGAAGCCCGAGCGTGAAGTCAACATAGCTTGCTTGCAACTTAGTCTCTTTAAAGGTAAATAAGAAAAAAAGGTCATTTCCAGCTAGCCCGAGAAAACAGCCTACGTTTCGCGACGCCACCACTGGTTTCCCCGCGAATGACGTCTAAGGAACGAGCGCAAAATTCCATACTGATGACGCGTCACTACCCAGATCTGGGTAATGCTTCTGATCGTTTGAAGAAAATTTTTAGCCAATCAGAAGCACTACTCAGATATGGGTAGTGACACGTCATCAGTATGGAATTTCTGCGTTCGTTTCTCAGACGTCATTTCGCCGGAAAACCAGTGGTGAGTGGTGGTGTAGTGAAATGAATATCCAGCTCTCTTGATGAGAAAATATGATTGTTTTAAAATAGCCAAAGTTTTGCAACCAGGAAAAGCAAGTTCTTTAAAAACATTTTTAACAGTCTAATTTGCGCTGCACTTTCTAGGAGACCGGTACTCTGAGCATTGGTAGATACTCAGGTGAACTAAAGGAGGGTCAAGTTTTCTCTGGAGGTGAGTCATTGTGACACGAATAACTGAAAAGCAACACAGGTTTGGCCGTGAAACGTTGAATTTTAGTTGTGACGAACGTGATGCATTTAAGCTAAACAGCAGTTTTGCTTATTATAGCATTTGGTTCGTCACATGTCATGTTGGAAGTTTTAACATGGCCTCGTGGTGTGGCTGTTGATCAAGTAAATGTACATATACCCTAAACAGGCATCCTAGACCTCCTATATTTCCTATTTATCCTATAATTTGTATAGGATACTGTAAAGAACCTATATTTCCTATAAGTAGGACATATTCTGATATCTGTATCCTATATTTCCTATAAGTATAGGACAAATCCTGATATCTGCATTTTGTACTGTGAAGCAATTTTGTTGTGAATTAGACTGTTCACAGTCCCCTGTTTTTTCGTGAGATCGTTTAGGTATACCGCGTCTTACCGTCACGGGTATCTTGATTTTCAAATGTACCGAGGGGGCGGGCGTCGGGGACACTCATGCAAGATGGCAGCCCGTAACACATAGCGCTCGATCTCGACGATGTTACGGAAAAATAGAGGACTGTGAACAGTCTAGTTGTGAATTAACAAAATCAAAATTCTTTATCAGTAAAAAGAGCCTGCATTTGGCAGAAAATTCCTATTTCCCCCTATATTTTGAACTTAGACAGCCTATTTTTCCTATCAGATTTTTCAAAAAGTGGCTGGGATGCCTGCCTAAATCATTTCAGAATGAAGGAGGATTTAGGGGGAGGGGGTGCTTAATAAAAGGGGGGCTTATTAGAGCGGGGGGGAGTTAATAAGGGATTTACGATGCCTATTATGTCATGAGGTGCAAGAATATGAAGAGTTGTAATGGATTGTTTTGGTTGTATCTTTTAGGCTCATCCGATGTGTTCTGCAAACTGTTAGGCGCTGAAGGGAAGGTAGGAAAACACTGATTTGTGCAGATATTCGTTTTAATTATATGGCTGAATCTGCACGTGGGCAAGATGAAGCGAGTCCTTTGCTATAAGTACGTGTAATTAGCTACCCAGGTGGGCAAGATGGATCTATCTTTCACTCGTTGATCCCACAAAAAAGTTATTTTTTGGCCATGTAATGAATCCTTCCCTAACCAAGCGTGTCTCTGTCAGCAAGGCTGAATATTGCCCACGTTCGTCGTTGCGTTTTTATTGTTCTTGATGTCGTGTCGGGCTACAAAAACGTGAAAAAAGCTAATTATTCAGCGGTTCAGACCTCACGCTTGGTCAATAAGTTAGCGCATACCGTAAAGCACCGCTTAAAAACCGCGCCTCAACCAAAAAATACCGAACCATCTCCAACTTCTTTACTCCTGGTTGGCCAGAAAATTTAATATGGTTACTGGTGTCGTGTTTTTTTCCTTGCAGGATATCATATACATAGGTGACCACATTTTTGGTGATATCCTCAAGTCAAAGAAAAAGCAAGGATGGAGGTGGGATACGTCTTACAAGTCCTCTTTTTTTCATTTATTAATTTTCTGTCACGTATAATGCGAGTCAGATAAAAAGGCAAACAAAGCAGATGCAACACGGTCCCATGTACGGCGGCGTCAACATATAAAGAAAAATAAATTTGATCAATTATCTTCCCCATCATGGTGCTGACTGTCTATCTATCGCAAATCCCCTTTTAAGCCCCCTCCCCTTCCCCCTTATTCTTAAATGATAGACGGTATTAATTAATCTCGACTATAACACTTCATACGGACTGATCCGGTATGTTTTATTCATGTGCTGGAAGTTCGATTTTGTTATTGATCGCCGGCTGCATTACGACTAGCCTGTGAACAGGCTCTCTGTCTGGGGAAAAAAATAACAAGGAAAGGGAAGGGAAGGGGGGAGAGAGCCTGTAGACACACGTTTGAGGCCGCTATTCCGCCCTCTTGTAATTATCTTGCCGAACATCTGTCAGCAAGATCGTTATCTGCCAATCAATTTCGCGCGTGAGTAACTCCTGGGAAAATTAAAGGGAAAACATCCGTGTTTTGCTTCGTCTCAAAACAAAGTGAAATGGACCGCGAGCCTAATTGTCGATTTTGAAAAAAATCGTTGATCTCCGGTAAGAGAATTAATACGGTGCCGGTCGTTGGCGTTTCAAGAAATAAGACCTTGCTGGTTGACAGTGGCCAAGACAGCGTTGTACTAGCGCAAGCA
The DNA here is from genome assembly GCA_964035525.1 of Porites cylindrica. NCBI lineage: Eukaryota > Metazoa > Cnidaria > Anthozoa > Scleractinia > Poritidae > Porites > Porites cylindrica. The sequence goes on along the minus strand of OZ037778.1, from coordinate 15,581,449 downwards.
TTTGATTGCTCAAGATTTCCTCTTGTGCAAGGAGAAAGCTTTTCCGATTTAAGCTGCTTAACTTGTGCTCATCGCGCCCTTCGTCTTGCTAGTTCAGTTTCTAATTCAACAAGCCCCTGCAATGAGCGAACTTGGAATGCGAAAGGTACAGATACTATCATGACTTCTCCAGAACGTGAACCTCCAAAGACAAGTACAAAGAAATCAACAGCGCTTCGATCGCCGACAGGAATTACACCTTTGGGTATTTATCCCGCATTTATAGCAATAAAAGAGGGCGGTAGGCCTACACGGCGTTTACCTCACGCCAAAATGCTGCCTGTTCCCATAAGTTTTTTCCTCTGCTCGGTAGATTATGCTCTGGAAGGTTCTACATTTTCACTGAGCAAATATGGTTTTAGCCGCTGGTTTCACACTGAGAGGTCATGGCATACATGTCGATTTACTGTGGTTTTTGTCTCTGGTCGGCAGGATTTGCCCTCTCTGATGCAAGAGCATTTTCTTTGACCTCTTTTGAAGCGTAAAGCTTTTTATTGCGGCTGAATAAGGGTCGTACTTTTCTCCAAAGTGCCCTCTGGATCTGAATAACTAAGCGATTTTGTTTAGTCCGTAAATGTAATGTTTTTCTGAAATGTTGTATCACGCTGGGCCCAGGTCGTTAGTTTTCTTTGACGGATAGTAACTTACAGATCCAAAGTTATAAGATTCAAGTGCAGCTTAAACCGAAGCTACATCAACTATGGAGAATTGCATTTTGACTCGGTAAACTCCAGCCTAGTGTTTTTCTATCCATTAGATAGTGTGAGTCTTTTGACTGGAGCGCGTAGTTCCTCCCTGGGTAATAGCTTTTGAACAAGCTTAACAATCTTTGGAGTGTTTTGTTATTTCCAAACGCGTGTTACGTGCCGACCGAAAAACCGATGTCAATCAGACCTTTCAACAGTCAGTGTTCTCGCCAATAAGAACTTGCATCAGGATCTGATGCACAGCGGGTGCCGTGGAACGGCGGTCCCAAAGGCTTGTCCACAGGCCTTTTCGCTTTTCCCTCTCCCTAATTCCCCGCTCGACCAAAGGCCTGTTCACAGGCTACATTACGACCAACTTCATGTCCCTTCTCTTGTCCACTTTTTGTTCTAGTTCTTTATGGGGAATTGATACCATCATCTTGCTAAATTAGATAAGCACCCTCTCTCTATGAAACACCCCCCCCCCCCCCCCCCCCCCTCCTCAGACGTGCTTGAAATAAATAAGCTCTCCTGGGGGACTTAACAGAGGATTTACGGTATCCGTTTCGGATGCACCCGCACTGATTTGATGACTTTGTCAGTCCCTCTCCCTTCTGCCAGTCATGACAGGTAGGTGTCCCCGTTCACTATATCTTCGTAGTTGGTCTAGTTGTGCGCTTGTTACAGTCGAACCTTCATTAAGCGGTTACCCATGGGGAAAGGTCAATTGACCGCAAGAAGAGATTGAAACACTTAGGGGTCAATTTGCCGTGGAATCCATATTTTGCTCTTTCACCATCTTTATTTTGTTGAATAACTCCTTGGTTAGTTAAACCTTTTTTAAACGGTCAACCTGCATTACGTGGTCAGTAAGCCGTTCCCCAAGGTTGACCGCTTAATACAGGTTTGATTGTTCAGTACAAGTACCGATGTAATGTTGGAGTGATATTTAACTCACATGGGCTTAATGCTCTTGCTTTTCCCACCAATTTATAGAACCTACTTAGTGATTCCAGAACTGACACAAGAACTCGAGGTGTGGCAGTCCAGACAAGGTTTGTAAGCGACTTGAATCACAGCTGTCAACCAATAGACATAAGTTGACTATCTAGGTTACTAAGATAGTAACTGAACCAACTCCAGTCCCAATCTCGTTTCCAAGACTTCATTTAAATAGGCCATTTCCGAGTTCTAAAAACCCTCACTTTCAAAACGAGGCTAAGTGCAAAGCCTTTCTTGTGATAATAAGTTTAATGTGCATTCGAATAGCATAGACTGACTTTGAAACGGAAGTTCGGGGCAACTCGGAAGTGACCTATTGTCAATCGCATTCTTTTCTGTACATTTATCTACTGAAGTCCTAAAATTTAGGATTCTCTCCTTATACTGTAGCAGTAACCTGTTTATCAAGCTTTCTTAGCTTTAAGAAAAATACGCACATAGTGACATTGGAGGTGGTCTCTCCAATAAGACCTGCGGTTTCTTTAGGTCTACTCTCCCATTCTTATTTTTACTTTCTCGTTATTTCATTTCTTCTCTTTTCAGACGTGTTTGGAAAACTGCGAGACCTTGACGTCGCTCTAGCGGACACTTATAAGTGAGTATTAATCATAAAAACGCCAGTTTTTTTTAAGACTCTGATAGACCGAAACACCTATTAGTTGTATTTGACTCGCAAATTAACCACTCTCTTCTATTCAAAGAAATTTAGATTCTGCAGCCACTGATAAACCAGATATCACGGAAATAAAAAGTGCCATTAGGGTAAGTATGCTCATAGGGCCTTACTATACTAACAGTAACTCAAGCCAAATTGCAAGTTCCGGATATCTTCTTATTCCTGTGGTTAGGACATCCTATCGATTTTTCGCTATTTTTCTGTGTTCTTCTGTGCTTTCAAAATCTAAAATGGCGACGCCACCCAAGAAATACTACTGAGCGCTTCGCTCACCTGCCCGAAAAATTGGCCTGCAGCTTAGGATAATGTATAACTTGTTACTTTTTTTTCCATCAGGATGTAACAAATATGATGGAGACATGCTATGGCAAGTTGGGAAGTCTTTTCCGTAGCGGTAAGATTACATTTATTTGTCACGATTAATCTTTTTTTGCTATTATTAGATATGTGTTTTTATCAAGTAATCAATAAAAAACTATTTTATTATTATTTTTTTTTCTTTATTTTGGCAAGTTTGGCACCAATTACAGCAAGGAGCCCAAAAGTGTGACCGTCGTTAATTAACTCACATTCTTTCATGCAGACATTAACCAATCAGAAGTCGAGGACAGTTTCCAGCTGGCTTCTGATTGGATTAAATCTGCACGAAAGAATATGAATAAATCAAAAGCGGTCACACTTTTGGGCTCCTTGCTGTAACAAATTAAATTATTATTTACCATTTTTCTGGAATTCTTTCTTTAACTCTCTATTAGATGGACAACTTTGGTACCCGCCTTATGCGTCCACCGCAAAGAGGTGTTAATTTACTTTTTATTTTATTTTTATTTATTTACTTTTACTTAGATGCAGGTGCAAACAGATTTTGATACCTATGCTGGTATTATCCTTCTTTGCAGGCAATAGACAGACATTTTTTGCCAGCCAAGCTACCCGCTATGCTGATTTGTATGCTGCTTCATGTGTAAACTTGTTACACTATCCTTTCAGTTACCTGTTTAGAGCTCCTCCACAATTGGTAAGTATTAAAAACAGTTTGACATTAAAAAGTGTGACAGTGTCGGTTCCCCTTCGTTGCAAGCAGGCAACGATTTTTGACATATCTATGACTTCAGTTTGTTATGTTCGTTTGCTGGTTTTCTTTTTGCTTTGATTTTGTTTATCATAAATTTTCGGAAGAACTGTGGTCTCCATTTGATACGAATGATGCGGAACCAACTAAAATCCAAAATTATTCGTCGGAAAGTGGAGTCGTACAGTTTAAACGCTTTGAACATCAAGATCAGAATTAACATTTTGTATGGTGCCCTTCTCAAATCCCTATATGAGTAGTGGGGTAAAGTTGTTATTTAAGTATGAAGTAAATTCATCTTGTGTGATCAGGTCCTTAATTCTCATGATCACATTCTTTTATGAAGCATTGATATTACTATGAGAAATTTGATGCGGATCATACTTAAGGCTTAAAGGGATAAAAGCATGAAAATGAAACCTTTCAAATACGTGACTCACCCTTTTGTTGAGTGGCCTTCAGGATTCCAACAAACAATACCTTCGAATTTAAGAACGTGTATTGTTTTATTTTTTTAGATGCCTCACGAGTCAACAGTGGAGCATACAGGTGAACTGTTTGAGCCTACAGAGAGCTCTGCATACGGTCCCCGAGGCTTTTCCTTTACTGAGGACGCACCCGGTGCTCTTCATAGGTCAAATTCTAGTGGAAGCAACTCATCTGGCTCAGTTTTTACACGAGGAACTTACAGGTGTGATGATGACGTAGATGATGACGATTCTCAAGAAGTGCAAAATTCCTTGGAGACAGTTCGTGAAGAGAAGACGACCGTTTGATCTAAATAAAAAACAAGATAGCTTGAGAAAACAGCCGATATTTAGTAACGCCACCACTGCTTCCCCGCGAAATGACGTGTGGGGAACTAGGGCAGAAATTCCATACCCATGAGAGTTACTACCTGCAGATCTGGATAGTGCTTGTGATTGCTTCAACCAATCAGAAGCACTGCACAGATCTGGGTAGTGACACGTCACCAGTGTGGAGCATAGTCGATATTTTTAGATAATTTTCTTGACGTTTACTTCAGTTGTTTGTGAAATTTTATCAACGGTTTCTGTTGTTTTATGAGGGTTGTGGTTGGGTAGAAAAATATGTATATTTTTAAGTATAGTCTTTAAGTATCAACAAAGTATTTAATGGAGGCATTAACTTTCAATTTTCTCGTTAATTATATAAGAGCATTTACAGGCACACCAAACAAGGTGGCCATATTAAGACAAGTTTCATGTTTTTATTGCTATTTCAAAGTTTTATTCCACTTTAATTCGGAGCCTTTGCGCTTGGCACATCCAATTTTCTTAGAGCAATATTTTCGCTAAATGGTAACCACAAAAACAAAACAAAACGCGTCCGAAAATAGTTAAATGAAAGAAAGAAAGGGAGGAAACAATTATAAGGTTATTGTTGTTACGTAGATCAAGAATGTCAAAAATCGAATGTAATATTCTAATTTTCTTGGGGAAAATTTCTTGGTTGATGTGATTGTGATAATTTCTGTTGTCTGTAACTTTTCCCTCTCTTGTCCACCAGTGCTTTATGTCCTGTTTGGGGTAATTAGATGTCTACTTAGCTGTATTCCAGTTGACTGTTCCTACCAGTCAGTGACAAAAAATGAAAACGACCGACAATGGGCCATTTGCACGATGACGTCTTTTTACGACTAAGACCAGAATTCATTTCGTTTTGCCTTTCATATTTAAACATGGTAGTCCCAGTGAGGTTTTATTAACAGAGGCCTTAATTTGCACAAGAAAGCAATACCCTGAAGGATTCCGGTCTTAGTAGTAAAATGATGCTATCGTGCAAATGGCCTATTTTGTCTGAGAGTACGGAGACGATTCATGTTGTAGTTGTAACGAATGGGCAAATACTTCATGGTTGGCCAAAAATGAGTACATCCATATCCCTCGATTGTCCTAATCTATTATACTTATATTTGACTATACATGACTCTCTGACCCCTGGCGAATACTTTATGGGCAGCATAACAGAAATATTTATTTGCCCTGTGCATGGAAGTTGGCGCATGATAACGTGATTCCGCAAAGTTTTACTACATCTGTCCAACCCTCTTTAACAACGCACACACTCAATTATTGTCAAGCTAAGTTTAAATGATGCTAATGATCCATAAGTTCTAATTCTAATTTTCCTTGACTTAAATTAGTAACATGTTCGCTTTTCACATCAGCCAAGTTTTTGGAGGCATTCACAGAGGCAGGTTTTAAAAATGCCATACATTTCGCAAATTATAAATTTTTAAATTTCTTTAATTGCTTGGGTGATGTTATAGAATTTCGACAGCTGTAAAAGTTTTTATTACAAATAATGAAAGGGCAAAAATAATCTGCAAAAAACTTTGTGCTTTCGTGGTTCATTTGTATTTTTCGTTATTCTTTATCCGCACTACTCCTTTAATTTTAAAACCTTATCTTCCTAAACGCCTGGAATTTTGCAAGTGCTTTAGCCTGTTGCAGGCTTTGGGATCGTGGGTACGACACATAGCTCCACTTTCTGAACGCCTGAAACAGGCGAAAGTGCTTGTAATCGGGTAAATGCGACAGTGGCCACGAAGCCTTCTGAAACCTTATTTCACTGGCCTTAGAAAACGCGGCCGCTATTTGGAATAGGAGAATTGTTGGTGTTATTTTGCCTAGTCCCTAGGCCACACTATTTCGCGCGGCCAAAGCGTTTCCGGTCATGTGGTCCAAGCTAAGATGTGAGGCCTACCAATGGACCTACACACAAATTCTCAATCGTGAGACAACGTCGTCCCCAGGGTCTTCCTGCTTTCCAATATGGCGGTGCCATATTGGAAAGTGAGAAGACCAGGCTGTTCTTTCGCTGGTCCGTTTTTGGTGTTCTCGAGAGAGACTGCATGGATCGAGTAAGACCTTTGTTGAGCATGCGCGGCATGTTCCTAAGATATAGTTTAGAACCCAGGCCTAATACACTCGTGCTTGTGGGTTAGCATTAGGTAACATCGGCTGAAGTCAGATTGTTTCTTTCAGTAAAATTTACTGTGTAACATAAAAGTGAAATAGAAAAACTCCACTGTGATGCTTTGAACCCGGGTCACTTGCTTTACAGCCTACATCCATATCCACTACACTATCGAGGACTAGTTGCCAAATCCAGTAATTTTTACTCGATGTTATCTAACGCTAACCGTGCTTGCTACAGCGGGCTTGGTTATGACCGTCGGTTTAGCAATAAACGGATGCTCGCTCTAAAAAAAAACATTTTGGCGAGAGAGAGAGCAAGATTGACTTCTCCAGAACTTTTGATAGCCTGCGCGCAGACGAAATTAAACTCTGGTTAACTCCGTCTGCGAAACAGCGCCGAAATCCTTGTTCTGGACTTCCAGCTGTGTACCCAGATTTGAGTACGCGCCACGATTGGCCAGTTAAAAAAGGCTTTGTTTTGTTTGTCGTGATCGCCAATCAGGTTGAAGGGGAATTCGAAACGCACTTCCGGTAATTCGTTGAGTCCGTTGGGGGCCCAGAACAAGGATCTCTGCGCTGCTTCGCAGACGGTACTAATCAGAGTTTAGTTATCGTCTGCACGCAGGCTAGAACTTTTGACTGCGGCGATCTCAAAGGTTTGACGTGATTCCGGCAGAGCCTCCTCCTTTTCTCCTCCTCACTCGAAGAGAAATACTGATTGTGCATGGAGTGTTTCATTGACTATTAAGCATCAATAGGACGGTGTTGGAAGTATAGTAGAGATGAAATTAACCTTTTCGAGGCAGGAATCTCCTGATAGAGGGTAGGAAGACATTAATGCCAATGACGTCATACCGTTAGTCTTTATCTCATGATAAGTTCATGTGCTAATTTTAGCAGGCTTAAAAGGTTTTCTATTTATTTCTGGGTCAATTAAGGCGTTGTTTGTTTATTGGTTGACTTGAAAGAAAGAAAGGTATGCATTGGTTGATTTATGTCGTCGAAGAAATAAGCGCGAACTTGCCTGTGACTGCCGTTTAATTTCTTTGTCCAACAAATTATTCCAGTTTTGTTTCACTGATTCTTGGTGCGCAAATCAGGACAAAGGTAAGCTAGATCTAATTTTCTAATTTTTCACTTTTACCTCTCTAAAGATAGGTCCTTTGGTTCAACCTAGACCACTTCATTTTCTGCCATTTTCCTTTATTTCACCCTTGCTTAAACATTTTTCGGGCCATTTTTTTTTAAAGCAACAATCCGAAAAACTAGTTAAACCGGTTTATTTTAACACTTATCTCGGACTTGTTAATCGTGGGTTTATTTCACTTTCAGAAACTCCTTTTTAACCCACAATTAGCCGGTGGAATTTGCCAGTTTAGAAACGAGAAGACTCGTTATGTCTACTGTGAAAAAATCCCATCATAACATAAATACCCCTTCCCGAGAAAGAGAAAAATAATTTAAACACTGGCACTTCCTTTTTTTTTTTTTTGCATAAAATGTAAATCGAGTTAAGGTGGCTCGATGGGATTTTTTGGGGGCAATACCTCTCATGTTTAAGTATTTAAGTTACGTCGCAATTGAAGGAAATTTGGGAAAATTACTATCCACAGATGACGGTATTAGATAAAGATGAATTGAAATTTTTTACGATCAGGGTCAATGGCATCAGAGTTGTCATAGCAACGAAATGACGCCATTCCTTTTCAACTATCATTTTACTCGCAGCTGTATTTATCGGCACAGGGATTATATTTTACTTCCAAAGTCTATCATGGAAGCCTTTTCCTCTAATAGCTTTCCCAATGTTCGTGAGGTTTGAGTGACGTTTTTAAGAGCTTTGGAGATATTTTATGATGAGGTGTTTATAGCTGGAAATTCAGTATAAAACTGAACAATCTTGATGTTCGGCCATTATCATTAGAAAACGAAGCGCAGTTTGTATCAATCATGACAATACAGTCAAGCCAAAAATGATAACTGATTTAATTACCTCTCACTGGTAACGATCCAGTATCAAAAGTATTGGGGGATACATTTCGGCACCATTCCCCTTAATATCGTTTCTAAAGTGGCAAATAAATTTTGCCGATAACGTTGTGATAATTGGCCCAGTTTTAATTTTATAACATAGTCCTTGTATTCAATTCCTCGCGGGGGGGGGGGGGGGGGGGGGGGGGAGGCACTCCGGGTATTCAATATTCAATCCGCAGTCCACATCTGTCAACAGTCCATGTTTTGTACTGACCGGATTTATTACATGAAGTAGTAACCGCGTTGATAAGAGCTTATGTTTTCGCCTGTTTTCTCCTCTTCTGTCACTAGAGGTCGCTCTTGAGGATTTCTACCAAATATGTCATTTACTTTCGGCCAAACCTGATCTACTGCAAATCTCTTCGTCAGTGAATTGGTCGAGATCAATTTCTTGCTGTTGGAACGTTTTTTTCACGTATTTGTGATATTTGTGGCAACGGTAGGTCTGCCATTTTGTTTGTTTTTACAAACTTTTCCCCCCAATAAGTGAGTTAATCGACCTCGCTGGGCGGTTTATTTCTAGATTAATGTTAATCGTGCTTTCAGGAACAAAATCTAATCGTGGGATAAAATTTATTCCGTGATTAGGGAGATTTAATCCTCGATTAGCCCCAATCGGCTTTCCAGGAGCCCGGGCCTGAGCTAAGGCAATCTCGTACCCAGAGTCTTCAGGCTTTTTGGTCAGCGGGCAACCCGCTGTGAACATCAATTTAATCGATTTTTTTGATTGGTTATGCCTTTCTTAACCGAAGTTGAGTACCAAAATAAATTTCTGCGTTTTCATTGGGCGATCCCGCACCTATTTGAATGATTGTTTTTGATTAGCTCGGAAAACAATAGGGATTGTCACATAACAATGCCCCTATCCCTGAAAACAATGGGAGGGCAGATTAAAGGGGACCAGTGAAAAAAGAGGTTTAAAAAGGTGCAGGTCTACTGTTTTCATTGGCTCTTGGGTATGAGCAGAAGCTTCATGAGATCCTGGTGGAAGCTAGTTTTGCCAGGGATGTTTCACAGAAACACTTTCGAGAATTGATGTTTGTATGACTAAGTCGCAAGTCTGGTTGTCAAAAGCCGACAGATGAATGATGTTATATCTTTGCAAAGTCAAGTTGAACAAGTTTAGTGCTAAATAACTCATTTTAAAGCTTTTCAGCTCTGTAGTTGAACCATGCAATTCAGTATCGATCAGTAAAAAACCAACACTACAGACTAGGATAACTGCTAGAGCTTGCTCACAAGCTAGGATAACAGGAGAAGAGAAAGACAATAACAACTTCTAATTGTTGGAGGGCAGATATTTATTAGCAGAGGAAAAAGACCTGGCAGACCGAAAATCAATCCTAAACCGAGCTGCGAGTTGATGCCAGCATAAAAAGGAGGTTTGTGAGAAAGACAATATTTATTCTGTTCTGGCGATTTTTCCAAATCTGTAGTTCTAGACTTTCGAGTTTATGTTATTAAAGATTCTTTTAGACCTTAAAGTATTCGATCAGCTTTACTTGGCAAAAGTAATTTATGCCAAGGATTAAAAGTTCGATTTTTTATTATTGAAACACTGGCTTTAAAAGTTTAATCTCATTTGGACACAGGACTTAATGTACCAAGGTCTACCAGAAGTTGATTTCAATATTTTACACTTGAACAATTTTTCTGGTTTGATTTGGTCACTCTTCACTGTTGGAAGTTATCAGAAAAGAGCCAAAGCCTTTTTTGCTCCTCCCAGTTATGATTGATGATCTCATTGTGTGTGATTCCTGTTGAGTATACATGGATGTAGTATTTTCCCCTTTATCTCTTGAGCAAGCTCTATTTTATGTATGGTTGAGTATTTAAACAGGCCTTTTTTGAAGTCTTATTTCCATATAATGATCAAGGGTAAAACAGCACTGCTGGTGCCTTATTATTTGGGATTAAGCTGATCAAGAATCTAATAACGTCTGCATGATTTTAAGTCCTCACTATAAAAAATGGCGTAAATAATTCAAATTAGGGATAGCGAGAGGGAAGTAATAATTATAATAAGAAAAGTAATGGAAAAAAATAGGACCTCTATTTTTTTAAAAATAAGAAGTGTCAACAACCTATAAATTTCTTAATGAATGCCTGTCTTTTCCCACTAATACATCCCTCAGTGCTGTGAACATGCATGGATAAGGTAACTGGCCTTACTGCAAAGTTGTGTTATGTGACCATTGCATTCAGGTTGTTTACTTTTAAAAGACATCCTGGGTATGAGCTTATTAGTGTTTCTAGCATCTTCTTCTTCCATAGTCATGAGATACAGAATACTCTGTCAATAGTTCATAGTCTACTGTTTGGAATCAGACACCCAATCCCTCTTTGCAAGGTTCTCATGTGGGACACACACCCACACCAAAGTTCTACATGATATTACCCCTCTCCTCCCAATCCCCCAGGAAAATAATGATAAAAGATATGCTAGCTAAAGGACAGCTAGCTACCAGAAAGAGTATTCAACTGCATGTACAGTAACAGAAATTATAGAGAGAATCCCAGACAATGATTTAGGCGGCATAAAGTTATCATATGGCCAAGATAAATAACTAAGGTATAATACCTCCCTCCCCCCCCCCCCCCAACTACCACCTCCACTACCAAAGTAACTAAAACAACAACAACAAAATTATCATATGCCCATCATGCACATGTGCTCCACTTCATGCCATCACTGTCCACTTCCTGCGAATTTTGTCAGGGCTTACTGTATTTACTCAAATAGACGCCGCCCTCAATAGATGCCGCACTTGAGACTCAAAATATTGACAGACGCCGCCCTCGAATAGATGCTACGTCTACGGTGTGGCATTTATTTGAGGAAATAATGATTTATAATAATTATTATCAAGTTTAAACCAGCAATGGAAATTTGTTTTCTTTTAGAACAACATTTTTTTAGTTCAAAGTGACTGTTCTTTTTTGCTCTTGTGTTAAGTTGTCTTTCAAGAATTTTTGCATCGTGTAATTCTGCTGTTAATGCTCAGAACTTTGCTGGTACTACAAGGCCGACTTTTATACATTATATATATATACGACATTTATATATTGAGATTTGTTACTGTTGCCTAGTAAAAAAGTTACCATATGTAGTACGATATTTAGTACTGAATAAAGTGATATTTGAATAAACGCCGCCCCCGAATAGACGCCGCCCTCGAATAAACGCCGCAGCTGGGTCACGAAAAATGAAATAAACGCCGTGGCGTCTATTCGAGTAAATACAGTAATGATTCAATCACAACAGTGTTTTTTCCTTCCACTCTCCCATTGGATTGGAACCTCTTTTTTACTCCTTAGTTTTACTACATTAGACTAACTCTATATTTGTATTTTTAAAATTCATCATTGATATTATACACAATACTATTATACTGGACTATAGGTTAACTTCCTTTGTAGGTGCTGGGATGTAAATACTCCTGTGTTGCTCTCCATTAAAAGTAGTATGTGGTGGGTAAGTGCAACCCCGGCCTGCACTTCACCCCACAGCAAGGCTTAGCCCTTGGAGAAAGGTCTGGAAAAATATCCACTTCAGGGCGTGGACCTCTGGTCTCAACTGATCTGTACTCAATCCAGGTAAGCCCACATCCTGGTTCCCCTTAGTTCCTAGTCACTAGGGGATATGGACCTCACCCCCTGGAGACTGACTCCTGTCCAGGGTGGCTACCCCTGGAACCACTCTATCTTGCCCTTCCCCCAGGAGGGCTTCACTCCTAGTCCCCTTACCCCTAGATTTAAGTGCTTTCCTGCCACCACAATTTTTGCCCATTTACTATCTTCTGTGGTATTTTTCTGTTTGGCTTACTGCATAGAACTGTACTGAGTACAAAAGCTTCTACTAATCGAGGAGTGTATGAAGCTAGAGTTAATTAAGAATATTCTAACCTGCTTATCTATTGATTTGGCTAAAGTACATGACTGTTGTGAACTATGGAATTTTGAGATATTAATAGACAGCGATCAATGTAATTAATGTCAAAAGCAGTATACTTTAAAGATCTTAATCTTTGGCAATAAAAATGTCTAAAAACATCTCATGTTTTATCTAGAGTCTGTGTCCATGAGGAAGGCATTTGCAAGGAAGTAAAAAAGATTATGAGCCCACTGAAATTTGTGAAGCAAAAAATTCTTTTACTGTGTAAAACAGAGACTAAACCCAAATATAATGCCTCAAGTTATCACCTCCCCCCTTGCTGGGTGTCATTATCCACTCCTGGACAAATTAAAGGAAGTACATTTTAGGATGAATATGTTTGTTGTTATTGGCATACCTTATTTAGTTAAGAATATGCAAGCTGTGCATGGAATCCATACGTGAGAAAACAAGAAAGCAAAATTAAAGGGGTGCAATGCAGTTCAGAAAGGTTTGTACATGCCTAAACTTACACCCGGACAGTCATGCAACTAAGCTTGTATTTATTTAATTTTAGGCTGCCACCAAGGCAAAGAAGGATGGAAGCAAGACCGTTAATGTATACAGTGGTAAATGGTTTGCAGCTCCCTGTCCTACTTTATGAAGAAGTAGCATGTGACTAGACAGTACTATCCACAGAGATTTAAAAATCTAGCTAGCTACACTCCAAAAACATACAGCCAATAAAGCCTGAACAGTCTGCCTGAAAGGGTACTTGAGTCAAGAGACTCAAGAGACATGAAGCTATAACTTTTGATCACTTTTCCAAGGAGTTACCCGAAATGCTAATATTGACTTTCTTACTATTATTAATATATGTTTTGATTTTCCACATCCACAGTGCCACAGTGAAAGGTAATTCCTTTGTTGGGTTATCATCAGGGGTAGATTTGATGGGACTTTAGTCGTCACACACAAACAATGTCAACAAAATGTGTTTTAGACAAAAATTCTTTTTAAGGTAAAGGAGTCTATTTCGCTAAAATAACAGTAATCAATGTATTATTCTTAAAGTTGTGATAAAGAATAAACGGCAAGACATACAAATTGAAAACTATATAGCTGTATTTAATTTTTCACTGTTCATGTTCGTATCATTCGGTCCATCAGTGCCGTTTTCTTGGCTCGTTGCAAAGTCACATAACATTTGTAACATACCATAGGCTTTGTGGATGTTCTGGTGGATCGGTAACCGGTCGTGTTTCGCCAACGGTCGTTTCGCAAACGTCTCTGGTCAGTTCGCAAACGTGTAGAAGTCAGTTCGCAAATGTTTAGAAGTCAATTCGCAAACGTTATAAACATTTATATGTGTAGAAGCCAGTTCAGTTCAGATTCCGGATGTCAACGTTTGAGCATACAAAGTAACTCTCAAGCATAGTCTTGTAGTTGATTTCGCTCTATCACAGCGTTTGCGTGTTGCATGTACAATAGCTGTAATCCGCAAATCAATCTACCGATATGAAACAGGTCTTCCTGTTGTTGTGTTCTATCAGGAAGCTTTGCTCTTCGAAGGAAGGGCCACAACTTCCGAGACACCGGATAAAAACGCGGTCTGTTTGTACCCAATCGACTTGTAGTCAGTGTGGCGAGGCATCCACTGTGCATTTGATTATGAAATATACTTTAGCGGGAAATAAGCTGTGAGATTTCACATCCAAAAATGTACGCATACAACGTGTAAGTAATGTAGTATATTGAATCGTATAGTTAAACCAAGGTTGACATGTAAATGTTTGTAACGTGAAATTTCAGACCAATAATTTACGCATAACATTAGTATTCTGAACTGTATAGTTAAAACGCAGGTTGACATATAAATGTTTGTAACGTTTGCGAATTGACTTCTAAACGTTTGCGAACTGACCAGAGACGTTTGCGAAACGATCGTTGGCGAAACGACTCGTTGTGAAACATTAGTATGTGATCAGAGCCTTAACACAGCTTTAATAACAAAATACATTATAATGTTTTCCATCATTCAGATAATTGCAACAGTAACACAAAAATGACGCTTGGGATATGATTCGATTCTACTCACAATAAAACGAATAACACAGAGTTCACAAAGAGTAATTACAGCGAGTACGTACCAGCTAGAATTATGTTTCTCCCTTTTTCTTCCAATAACTCACTGAGAATCATAATTCATCGTTAAAATTTTCCGAAACGGAAAGTTCAGTCAACTTCGAATCTCCTGTTCCCGTTCTGGAACGTTTTACTTCCTTTTAAGAACTGAGGCATGCGCAGAACAACCGAAACCGCAGAATTTGTGCGGTCGAGATTGGTGTCCCCAGAGTCTTCCCGGCGTTGCCCCGCTGACCAAAAAGACTCTGGGTACCAGATTGGAGCTAAAGACAAATGGTTTTGACGTCATCGGCGTTAATGTATTCCTACCCCCAACCCCTTAATGAGATTCCTGCCAATAAAAAAGGTTAATTTCATCTCTACTATACTACTGGTGTTTGCGATATTCTTCGCCACTGAAATGAGTGATATTTCTAGCGGAACTGGAGCACCCTCCCGACTACCTACAATCCTCTCCTGGAATACGTAAAATCCTTTCTGTTACGTTACGTCACATTTTACGTCGCCGATGAAGTTGGCGGGCGATTCAAGCGAAAGATTGGATTTTGTCTTTACTTTGAGTTTTAAAATTTTTATACTCATTTATCAGTGAGTTTTACAAATCAATGTTTTTGAGGGTTCCAAAACACTCCTTCATGTGAGGACATCTTGAAACCAATTAACACTTTAACTTCAAACTTTAGCGCGCTTATTCCATCTAGATTACTTCGCCAAATGTTGGCAAATGTTTCTGGAGTTGCATTGCATTCTAAAGGACTGTATCAAAGTTCAGAAACAGAAAAAGAAAGTTGTTGTCTTGTGTTCTCGTCCACGACAAAACGTGAATTTAGGCACTTTCACGTTGTAGTTGTGAAACGACGGCAAAGAAATGCACAAAAAAGCACGTACAGAGTTGTTGTTTTGCTAATCTAAACCCATTGCCTTTTTAACGTTCTCGTTGCCGTCGCCATCGTCGTTGCTTGAGCTCCTTAATAAGAGATTTAGAGTCACGTTTGTCGTTTGGTGTAAACCACGTGACCAAGTGTTCCCCATAATTGTCATTTACTATTTATTACTTACTGATAAGTAGTTTCAGGTCAGTTTTATCCACAAGAATTGTTCTGGACAGTTTTTGTCTGCTTCTTTTCTATTTTGAGAAATTCTCAACTTGATTCTAGTCTGACGTTTGCCTTTTGCCTTAAACTTGACTCTAAATCTCTCTAATGGGTAACCAGCCCGCTCGTTCATATACCATCGAACCTATCTGTGCTGTCACCTTTCCACAAGAGCTCGCACTCTTTTTTGTCATGGCGTACATATACTGTATTCACTGTTGTTTTGACTCAGCCGTCTACAACGGCCACTGACTCACCTCTTTCTCCAAGGTGGCCGTTGTAGAATAGAATGAAAAGTTTGACTTCACGCGTTTTTAATAAAGGCCTCGCTGCAACGCATAATGTGAAAGAATGCTTTTGAATTTTAACAAATAGCAATTTTAATCAGGGACTTTTTTCTGAGCAAAATGCTCCATTTCAAAACCTTGTGACATCAGCCGGCCTAATCATTCTACTGCTAATTTTGTCGCGCACGTAATTTCGTGAAAATTCGGAAGCCGCATTTCGCGAGTATTAAACATTGCAGTTATTTACCGATTACAGAACAAAGGCATATTTTATTTCGCGTGTTTATAGTAAGTCATTCTGTCTTATTAAACAAGTTGGTTTACAACGGCACAAAATTTGTGTGGCTCTTATGAGTTCCATCCATTCCTGTCAAGGGATTAACAAATAAAGCCAAGTGAATCGCAAACGGGAGGAAGCAGATACAAATTCCTGAGAAAAGTTGAATTTCGCAATTTAAGTTTTTGCGCGTTTTATACTTTAAGCAAGTGAAAAAATTTATCGGTTTCTTGGAAATCAAATTTCGCCATTTACATTTGTGCTAGTCTGAGAAAACACCCAACATGCATTTCGTGACGCCCGCGAAATGAAGTCTGAGGAACGACGGGCACCAATTCCATACTGATGACATGCCACTATCCAGATTTGGGTAGTGCTTGCTATTGGTCCTGCCACAAGGAAAATTTGCTTCAGTGACTCATCAGTATAAAATTTCGGCGCTCGTTCCTCAGACGTCATTCATTCGCAGGGAAACTAGAGGTGGCGTCGCGAAAGACCAGCTGTTCTCTCAGGCTATATTTGAGGCAGGAAGTCGTGTCTACGCTCAACTTCGCAGTCCTCCATAACAAGACTGTTTTGAGCAAGACTGTACTGCAGGCCAGGGCTACTACAGGCAATATCCGTACTCCATTACGAGACTATTTATGGAAACGCCTTGGAGAAAACACAAACAAAGAACAGTAAATTGCGGCTGAGTTGCTGGAAAACGATAGAAATCATAAAATTGTATGATTTCAAAGTTCAAACCTTATCACGAAGCTAAAGGGGTTTGTGTTTTATACAACGAAACTGTGGAAAGAACTGTCCGTCATGACTACCAAAAGGCAAATATTGTACGCTGGAACAATCCTCTTTCTGTCCAACTGCTCTTGAAGTGCTCCATATTTATACGTAAAATTTATTTATTCTTCTTTATTTCAAAGCGATCATCATTGTTAACAGCGCGCTGTATCATTTATTTTAGATACAAAAGCATTTGTGAGCTGATGGGCAAAGTGCATGAGGAAGTCACCAGGAAGGAAGTCATTCTAGGAATATCGTCCTTGTTCCGTCTGTCCTCGTGGAGCAAACGGAACAAGGTGGGAGAGAGGGCAAAAATAACGCATGATAATTTCTTAACAAGCAGCTAACCGCCCTCCATCGTAAAGCTAAGAAGAAAATCACGAAATGTACGATGCCCTCTTCCCGTAAGCGACATTGGGCATGATATGAAGCTGAGGGTATGATCTCAAGCTATCTTGACGTCTGCATTTTTTTCTTATTTAAAATTTTGCTTGGAGTGTATTTTTTTCCTCGAAACGTGTCAGATGATAGTTGAAAATGGGTTACATTAAAAACTGTGATCATCACTGATGTCTTGGCTCCTTATACTGTACAAATCATCACTAGCTACACCTGGTCGATTCTGGTAGTGTAGAGATTTCTCATCGAGAACAGTGTTTTATCAGGGGCGGATCTAGGGGGAGGGTGCAGGGGGTGCGCAACCCCCCCCCCCCCCCCTGAGATGACCTGCGGTTTTCTAATACAACTGGTATTCTGCAAAAAAAAAAACTATGTGGATTATTGGTGGTGAAGTAGAGCAAGAGACGAGTGAACCCCCTCCTAAAAAAAATCCTGGATCCGCTTCTGTTTATGCTGAGGATTCTCTGCTTGCATGTCTCCATTCGGGGCCCTAGTCAAAAATGCCTTCGGTGCAAACAAAGTGAGGTTACCGAACTCCTTCGATAAGAAATTTTGTGGCTCTAATTCAGAGCTGACATTCCTTTTTTATTACTGATTAATATTACAAAACCACAGCAACAACTGTTGACAACGAAGTGCTACTGAAACGTCAGTCTTGAAGTCTGTGATCATTGAAAAGATCTATGGTAGCCAGACTAACCTCAAACGTAAGGCCAAAAGCAGTACAAACAGTACAATAAACTGGTAAAAAAACAAAAACAAAAACTTGAATTGCCATACCAAAAAAATTTGATCAATATTTTGGTTTGCGAGACAAACCTTTCTCGGGGGCAAAAATGATAACCAATATTGCACTGACCTTAAAAAGAAATGTGAAAATGCTTCTCTTCGAGACCTTAACATATTCTATTAAACAGCAGAGTATTTAATTAGAAGTTACAGGTGAAAAAAAATCCTAGAATTACGTTCTTCAACTTGAACCAAGACATAAAGGGTCGGTTATTTAAACGAATTTAGTCTAACTAAAGCCGCGGTTTAACAAATCTTTAGTCCTTCTGGTCTCTTCCTGAGTGGTTTATTTTAAGAAGATAATTGCTTTTCTGGTCTACTCTATATGCTTTCAAAAAACTTTTCACAATAAATGGAGTTAAGATAAAATCATTGGGCAAATTGAAAAAGGCTTATATGGCGGTTCAAATAACTGGCCCAAATTGATGAGTCATTTATGAAATGTAAATTTTGTACTCGCGGGCATATGATGTCTGCTTTCATGGTCGGCGGATGTCGGAGCCGCCGGGCCCAAACAACGTTTATTTCTTTGTATAGAATTAGTAATCACTGCAGTTCCATTACGCAGCAAAAAATGTGAAAAAACCCTGAAGGAAATGTGATTCTGTAATAAACTTAACCAGTCAACACTACTTTAACACAGACACCTTTTTTTCACCAAGGCGCTGAAGACTTTTCGGGGTTTCTATCATCGTTACGTATTCTAGATCAATGACGTGATCAGGCGTTTATCGGTAGACCATGATCGTGCAATACGTAAATAAGATTCCAAATTATTCGTTTGTTTGGGGCTTCCATGACAATGGGGAGTCAGCTGCATGACATAGAAAGTGCTTTGAGAAACAAGGAACCTCTTAAACCCCGTTCGTCCTTGGGCAAAGTGCTTCTCACGGAAAAAAGGTTTTCGCTTCTACGGCTAATTCCCACCCATCGTAGCAAAAGAAAAAGTTTGTAATTATGGCGATCACCACAATGAAGGTAAGAGAGGAGGTAACAATTTTATATGCTAAAATTTAAGTCTTAAAATGTGTGTGTTTTTTTAAAGCACGGCTACAAACTAAGTCACCAACGCGGCGTTATCAGTTTTGTTACTTGTCGTAAAAAAGTGTTCGCCATGAAAGTTATTTTCGGCCATAAACATCTCAATGGTTGCTGCTATACAGATGTTCTAATAAGAAGGAGCGGCGGTTTTCGTGTCCATCAAACCAAGTTATAGTTTATGAATTTTGTTATGCAAATTTTGGCGTTCGCTACTATTTAATTAACGGCAAAGTGTGTAACAGTTATATTTACAGCCTGCTGTACATACGAACGGCTCGAAATGGCTTTTCTTTCTATCAACCTTTGCAATGTTTACAGTCTCTTTAATATATAAGAACACAGATTCATATCAAAAGCCGCGCTGTTGTGACGATCGACAAATGGTCCCGAACTCGGCGGCCGAATCATTCTTGCCAAACGATTCATGGCTTTGTAGTAGACAAATGGTTTAAGCTATCATCTATCTATTCTGAACGATTGTCGACCATTTCAAATCTTTTAGAATAAGCGATCCTAAATGAAATCGGTGGTTTCTGAGACTGTGATCGTTATGCAAATTCTAGGATTTGAGAAAATATAACAAACTAGGAGAGCCAATATTTGAATTGAATATTGATAAGTCTAAAATAAACATTTTTGAAGTAGGGATAAGTACTGATACATACGCATCCTTTCTAATACTGTTCATACTCATATATGTAATAAAATATTGCAACATTAAGCAGAGTAAGTGATTTCAAAGCACCTGGAAACTTCCACTTGGTTTTTTTTGTCCAAAACCACTACTACACACGTAGGCAGTTTCCGGTTAAAGATCTTTTATGCATATATATATATAGGACTATTCACTATATATAATCAGGCCTTAACTCAGTAACGATAGTATGAATTGACGCCAGCTTTTGCCGATAAACCTTATTTACTGTAAATCCTTTACGCACTGTAAATTATTTTTCCCACATTATATATACAGACTAACATGTACATAAGAGAAAAAAGAAAATAGAAAATAAAGAGTATTGTTGTGCTACTGTTGTTGTGCCTTTTTTCAGTTTAGGAGCGACTGCAATCGCAAGACAAGATGTCGTGAAGGACCTTCATCAGTCCTCCCTTGTTTGAAGTCATTTTGAGTTACAAGGGAGGTACAGATCGTAGGGCGTAAGATATCTTTGTATGACCATAAACCCAAAACTGTTACAAATAGGCACAACTCTACAAGCAAAATAGTAATTAACTAATTTAATCGCGATTTTTCCTTACAGCAACTGGTATCAACTCTCTTGCTACTCTCGTTGTCAAGCAAGCTTTGTGCAATAACGGTCAGTAAAGGTTTTGTCCAGTGACTTTTTATAGTTTATAACTCATTTCTCCTCGTACCAGCTCCACAAAAACTCGTCATCATCGCCTGTAACGCATTCTCCCCCTTTCTCTTTGTAGCTGGCCTTTTTACCGTACTTATAAGTAACTAATTAAGTAACGACCGCTTGGACAATTGGAAATACGTTCCAGTGCACTTTTTTTGCCTTTTTTTTATTTTGCTGCAGATCTTTTAAAAACATATTTTGGTAAATTTCAGCCACGGTCCCATTTATTATTATCATCGTCGTTACGTCGTTGTTATCATTACTACTATTTCTTGACAACGATTAGTTCGGAAGTAAACTTAAAACTGTCCCAAGCTACAAAGGTCCTTGTATCGTCGTAGAGCAATAGGCCATTGTTTTCAGACAAGTCAGGGAATGTTATATATCATTTTGACTTTCAGTTGACTTCTGAGTAAAGTTAGTTTGTCCACATTATAATGAGATAATAATAATAATGTTTTCTTTATTTATATATGGTCTGTTTTCATTTTAGCTTTTTTAGAGCCCGCATGTGCGCTTTGCGTGTACGAGTATTTTCTGGTTCTGCTGCTGTCCTGTTTGTTTGTTTCTAATTTTCCGTTCTTCTACTTTTTATTTCCCAAGTTTACTACAGACGACTGTGAACGAACTAAAGGTTGCTTTAGATCACCACAGTCGTGCACTACGAGCGACAACTGTGATTTTCTGGTGACTTACAGACCCACAAATTCAACTCATGTTGAATTCGAGCTCAGTGGAAGAGGGGCCTGGATAGCAGTCGGTTTCAGTAATGACCGAAGAATGGTAGGCTACCTTGTTGATAAAGAACAAAAACTTATACGGTGTCAGTCGTATCCCCTTTTAAATTATGATAAGTCAATCCAATGCTCAATTTGTGAATCTGCATAATTTTGGAAATTAATACCAAAAAAAATTGAAACGACACTTCTAGACATTTTTTTCAATTTCCGTTTCGGCATCAGTGATAATTAAAAGGGAAAGGGTAAAACCGGGGTAAGACTTGCAAATTCCCCACATAGGCCTTGCACTTGTAATCCCTTTCAAGTTAGTAACAAATCACGGACAACGTCACAACGTTTAAGTGGAGGGGCATAACTTAATTAACTTTTTCTAATTGTGAGTTCCTTGTATGTAAATCGTTCCTTTAGAAAATTTCTCAAATAACAATCCAAAAAAAGTTTGACAATTTTGGTCGCCATTTTCTCGGTAACATTTCAGAGAAATAAAAAGAACTAGAAGCATTCAATTTTAGAAGATGACGATAGGCTATTTTCGAGTTGCCCTAAGCCTTTTTGTCCAAGCGAGGCTACGTACCAAGCCATTGAAATAAACATGAGTTTTAATTCTCATGTAAATAAAACACATTATCAAACGAAAGGTTCTGCACTTAGCCTCGTTTTTTAGAACTCGGAAATGGCCCATTCCTTTGGACAACTTAAAAGAGACCTGGGGCCCGTTTCTCGAAAGTCCCGGTAACTTTTCGGGCCCGAAATCAAATATTCAAATCGAAATGTAAAGAATAAGAGCGAGGGTCCTGGCTAGCAAACTACTCCATTTTGTTTCATTAACTGATAGTTTTATCATGTTAGATGCAAAACTATTGAAGCCTCTATCTTACATGTAAACCATAACAGCTTTACGGGCCCCTTAATTGCCGGGACCGAAACGAGCCCGTGGGGCCCCTTTCTCGAAAGTCCCGATAATTAACGGGCCCGGTAAGCTGTCTCCGTTTACATTAAAGATCGAGGTTTCACTAGTTTTGCATCTCAAGTGATAAAACAATCAGTTAATGAAACAAACTGGAGTAGTTTGCTTGCCGGGACCCGCGCTCTTATTCTTTATATTTCGATTTGAGTATTTGATTTCGGAAAGTACAATCATTAACCACAAGGGACTGCAAAGGACCGCAAACGAATATGCCGAAGAACGTAGGATCTATAAAGACCTGATCAGCAAAAATAATAATGAAGACATATTAAATTCTGCAAGCAGAATACTGCAATGCTGATCGTACTACGTAAAAATTAACTCTGTAAGACATCAACACGACACCGAAAGAACTCAAAACAGAGCGGGATTGTAGCCATAGACAGCTGTTTCGCCCTCTTTGGGGCTCGTCAGTATGGCGTAACAACCAGAGATCAGGCTCTGATGAAAAATTATCCGCGCTCTCTGATTTTCGCCCTGACCCAGAACTCCTAACACCCACAGAATCACGTCATACCACGTGTGTTCTGGGGGGCAAGAGTCCAAGTGTCAAGTTGTTGTCTCGCAGAGAAAATAAAGAGGCTTTCGAGACTTTCGACAAACGGGCCCCAGGGGGCCGTGGTAACTTTTCGGGCCCGAAATCAAATATTCAAATCGAAATATAAAGAATAAGAGCGCGGTTCCTGGCTAGAAAACTGTATACTCCATTTTGTTTCATTAATTGATATTTTTATCATGTTAGATGCAAAGCTATTCAAACCTCTATCTTGCATGCCGAGTGTAAACAACAACAGCTTTGCGGGCCCGTTAATTATCGGGACTTTCGAGAAACGGGCGCCTAGGCACCAAGCTCTCTTTTCCTTTACTTTCTTTTGCCATAAACCTTGAAAACCTCACACTAGCAATGTTTAAAATCGTGTCGTTTTCAACCATATAATTACAGGCGGATACCGATATTCTGATGTGTGTCAATAATCCAGCACTTAGTGGCCATTATTATGCAACAGCACAGTCAACACCGCCTAGAACAGATCCAGTAAGTATTGGTATTTTGAATAGATAGATTTAACCAAGGCCAAATGCGAAGCTTTCGAGTGATCTTGAAAAAATGTCTCTCAAGTAATTCAGCTTTTGCAGGAACCAGAATGCAAACTGGATTTCAGCTTTAAAAAAAATGGACCTGAGCCCGAGATCAATTGAAAACCAATAACGTCACCTCGGTGAGTTGTATACCTGCCGCGATACGGTCATGTGACACTTGTCAGCGGATACCTTTTTTGACAGCTGTCAATTGACCATAGCATGGACGTCCATTTCCAAGTTTAGTGTATATGCCTTGGACTCTCAGCGCGTAAGTGTGACATTAACGATGACATTAACGGAATAACGATGTCAAAATGCCCCTTGTTAAATTATCTGATATTTATTGGTAAATTGTATTTATGGGATTGCAGAAAGAAACAGGTACTTCCAAACATCAAAGGTTTCAAATTTAAAGAAAGAATTAAATACCAAATTGAAAAATATATTTCCACTAAGAAGAATAAATTAGAAACCTTTTATGGAAAATGGCCAAAAGACGTTTCTCCTGTTCCCCCCCACCCCCTTTAATTAAGTTCGTGTGCATGTAATTGAAATTGTGGTCTTTTATTAGACACTTTTTTTTTCTGTATTGTTTTTTTTTTCTATGTGTGTTTGTGTTTTTGTTTTTTATTTCAGATTGTACTGTAAATAAGTGTTTAAAAATTATCTTTTACTCTACATAATTAAGTGTTAATTAATTCTTTGTAAAATAAGCCTCATTCAGCAATTGCGCGGCTGTTCTTTGGCTGTAATGTATATAATTGTGAAATGTAGATAATTGTAAGTATGTCTGTCATTGCTGTTGTTTTGAATATTGTAATTAGTTTCTTTTTAATTAGTTCTTTGTAATTAAAGTAATAAATGTCTTGAATAAATAACAATGTGTGACATTTTACATCCGCTATTTTGAATGGGTGGACGTACGCGTACGATTTTGTCAGAAACAAAATTTAGCATAGATAACCAAATTTTCTTACCCATGATACTCCGCTGAAATAACTTTTGGTAATTTTTGTAAATGATCGACAGAGAAGGGATTATAAACTTATGTTTTTAAAAGTTTGCTTCCTGGTATGTTTAGATATTTGATACCGAGAAACTCCACGTTTTGCATTCTGGAAATACTGAAATAACTGAGAAAGTATCTTTCGCTAACCCGGGGCGTTCGTTACGCAGTGGGACACCCTAATATAACCAAGAAGTGCTAAGAGACTGGATAAATTGTTCGTACCTTTGGGGTAGGTTATAGCGGAGCTGTCGAGCGCGCAAAGCGCGCGCCTGAGGAGCACCATGGGTAAGAAAAAAAACATCCATCCGAGAAAATTTGGTTATGACGTAGCGTACGCCCACCAGTACACACACTTCATATAAGCTGATGTCAAATGTCGCATCTTGAAGAAATTAACACTTTGAGCTATCCGTATGAGAATGAATTGAGAACCCGTCCGGCTGGCCGTATAGGTGATTTTGGATATCACATAGGAGCAGATTTTTCCGACTAAACAGACCCGGTATTATGAAAAATTCTCTTCATGAAAACGTTTTGTAATGAGGTCAATTCTATGATTTTTTTTGCTCAAAGGAAGCACGTGCTTCGATCGTCCTGGATATTGAATGAGCGCAATTTGTCTTGCAAAATTGTGAAAAACTACAGAATTATAGGTTTAAATAGCGCAAGGAAAAACAAATTCTGTTCGAGGTGTGCATGATAAAAAACAGGCACCCAGGCATAGCACATGCAGTTTTCCTCAGACCTTATGTATGAAAACACTGATAAAAAGTATATTTAAAAGACTGGTTTACACACCACCAGATTTGTCGCCAAGATTTACTTGTAAAGTAAACCTGTAGAGCACAAATCTTTTTCGAAACACAAAAGGACCGGCCTGGTTTTTTTTATTTCCGCCTTCCTTTTAGACAGAGGAATTCAATGCAACGTGTAAATTGGCTGCAACCGAGGACTCTCGTGTGTTGCATAAAATTATGTTTCGGGATATCAATTATCTCCATAGTCTCTCCAACGGAGTCGTTGGAAAGACTATGAATTAACCTTATAAAATAAAGGCAGTGTAGGTGGGTGACTGGGTTTAACTTGTTTTGTTTGGGAAGAATTTGTTTTCTAGGCCTAATCTACTGTGCATGTGATCGAAGAAGATTGCTATTTTTCGGGGTGCATAGAAGACTATTAACTCTATGTAAAATTTGTTTCACTCTTAGAATGTCAAATTATTCTTCTCTAAGGAATTACTTTCCCTCAAAAGTCTCATGAATGTACCTAAAGTTAACTGATAAATGTTTATTGTTGTATTTAAATTAGAAATCTATTAATGTGAGCTTCGCTTTTAGCCCTGGCTTAATCTATATATTAACACCATTACATTAGGCCATCCTCTTTTTTTCTCCGTTTACCGTCCTCCGACCGACCCAAATTTTTGGCTTTTTCCAAATTAAAAAAAACAAAAAAAAAACAGTAACGACGTAGTTACACCATTTTTCACTTGAAATAATTCTTTTAATCTGAAAAATGAGCATAGTAACAGCATAGAGAAAAACAGGAACAAAAACATGAACATTTTTCACAGTATATTGCACATTTTGTTAATCCAAATATGTGAATGTTAAGTTTTAACGTCGTCCTGGGGTACCAGGGCCTACTATTCCGAGACTTCTTGTGATTTATTTTTTAGCTTTTTTATTTCAATCCGATCGACCGACCCAATATCAGGAAACGCATTCGACGGTAAACGAAGAAAAAAATGGGGATGGCCTTATGCATGCGATAGCTATGGCAAAGACAGTTTTTTTAAAATATGCGCTTCGTTATGTAGTTGTTCATTATTTCAGGGTTTCTCTGTATACTTTCAGTTTGTGGGCATTTGTTTTGTTTGGTTTTGTTTTGTCTTTTCTTTGTTTTCAAAGACGGATTGTTTGTCTTCGTTACAGACACCAGCAGCAGTAGAATTTATTGAGGAAGAGGTCGACGGTGAAGTTATGACATGCAGGTAGGCAGATTAAGATGTAACTGTTAACATATCAGATAAATCATTCAAGAGAGTGGGGTGAGGGGGGAGGGGGAGGGGGGCTTGACCTCTAAGTTTTAGCTGAATTTCTGTTGATCCTAGGATTTCCAGGCTGAGAAACCCAGATCCTGCGATACAAAATTTTGAGAATCTTAATCAAGAGGTGTACCTTTTAGCTGCATATGGACCCGTACAAGGTTTGTTGATGCTTTTAAATCACTCTTTCTGCTTTATTTTTCTAACCAAACCCTAAGAATCTCATCGTAGAAGGCCTTGCTTTAACACAAATTCAAGCTTTAAGAGTGAACTATGGCTCATGGATGAAATCAGCCTTAACCGTAAATTTGTACTTTTCATTCGACCAACTGAAAACACATCAGGAAGTGAGGGTGGTTTTTTGAAAACGTGACACAAGTGTCCTCGAAGAATTGGCGTAGATTAAAGCAATTTTCGTAAGTCACGTGCTTGATGAAGTCATCATAAGTAAGATGAGTCACTCTCAAAAAAGTGTGATGCCGTTATTAATAATTTTATTAGCCTTTTTTTATTAGAAAGTGCGGCACAATTTATTACAAATTGCAACAGGTGCTGCAAGGTGTAATGGGGAATTTTTAATCAAAATTGATCCTAAGCTTAGGAGGAAACTCATACAGGGCGGGACGGGGTATTGTTGGCGTCTGGAGCTTGTAGCCACTTCTCCTTCTTTGATTAATGTATTCATTTTACGACGTCTTGAAAACAGTTTTTATTGAGCGCAAAACCTTCGCCCTTCGTTGAAAAGAGTTTAACATAAAACATCCGTCCTTTCTTTTTCTCTGCAAGATCACGTTAATCTGATATGGCGGCTTTACAGATTTTGGTTTTAAATCGCACTGTCCAGCTCTATTGGACGATGTTTTGTCGCACTTTGTTGATAATCGTTGCACTTTGTAATAAAAAAACCTGTCGCACTTTGTAGTAACAGACTATCGCACTTTGTAATAAAATAAGCTGTCGCACTTTGTATTAAACTTGAAAGGGATTGACGAAGGACAAGTAAAACCAATAATAACTATCGTCATTGACAACAACAACAACAATAATAATTGTTTATTGTTATTATTATTGAGGATATGTTACGGATGATGATTCATATAAAATAAGGGCCACTCGTAAAATGACCACCACAATAACACAGAAATATACTATTTATTTCCAACATCTAGGGCTGGCATAACTTGATTGAGACAATGACTTAATTTGATGTCATTATGAAGTCATGTTGTTGAATTATTGGCAAATTCCAATTCCATAATTTTTCCCTTAAAGCGAAAAATACTCAAATATTAAGGTTTCTGACAAAATCAAGAAGTTAGCAAACACATTAATTATCTTAAACAATGACGTCATTCATTGTTAAAGAAGGATCTGGAACCTTTTAGTGGCCTACCTACACGCAGAAGTGAAGTTTACAATCAACTGTGCAAAGTTAATACTCGTAGTATTAACGGAAAATGTCAGCGTTAAAAATATCATGAGAATATTTGGGCCTTCAAGTGGTGTCATGTTTGAATTACGGCGAATAATCTCAAAATGGGCAAATGCTTGGCTGCTACTGCGTTATATAGGTCTTGGATGCTTTATCATCATATTATCTTGGACATATCTTCGCGAAACAAGTAGCATACTTCAAAGCAGAGACACTTCTGATCAATATTCAGCTAGTCGCATTTTCTGATTATTATGAATCTATTTTGTTTCATGCCGGTTCTAGCGCATACGAAATTTCCACAAAATTAGCAGTCATTGTGGCACAATGATGTGGGCAAATGATTTGCAACAGTGGGATAATCCCGGGGGGTACCCTTGGGAATTCCCGGTGGGGATGTGCCGCTCTCCAAATCCTGACCCTATTTCAGACCAAAAAATGTAATTTTCCATACCCTTTTTCAGACCTGGCCTTTAGGCAGAAATTTTGCTATCACTACTTAGATTAGAGCGCAAACAGAAAATATTCTTCAAATCCATTTCGAATTCGCAAATTTCTCTTTCTTTCTTACTCATCTGGAATTAAAACGATAAATACGTTCACACACTCCCGTAGTTCCCTAAAAAACCATACTCAATTCCAGACCAAAATGGACCAAGTATATACCCGTTTTCAAACCAAAACAGCGCAAAAACCCTACCCGATGGGGCGGCAAATACCTGTATAGCTTATATGAGGGAGTACCTCTCTCCCCCCCCGTGCGATAAGAACAGTAATAATAACGATGATGATGGTGATAATGATTGTCTGATTATGATAATGATTGTAGCACCGTGTTGTGTTCGATGTTTGTACTTTTGGGTTCTATAGAATATTAGTATGGCGCTTATTCATGGTAATAAACACTAAAATCTCGTTATAGCGGAGCTCCACCCGCGCGCGAAGCGTGCGCGTGGGCAGAGCCCCATAGCTAAGAAAATGTGGTAATCTACCCATCCCAGAAAATTTGGTAATCACGTGACCGTACACCGAGCGAGCGATCGAGCGAGCGACCGTCCGTCCGCACCACAGGCATACCAATGTAAAATAACTCAATCAACAGGTATGGAAACCCAAATGCAACTCAAGGTTTTATTTGGAAGGAAATCACATGGCCGCCCGGACTTTTAGAAAGAAAAAAGTCGTGTCTTTTTCGGCGTTATTTTTTATGTGTACACTAACGTGGATAACAGAGAAAGAGCTAGAGCGAGTTATTAAAAATTCGAAGGAAGAAAAACATGATAATTCAAAGCGGCGGTGAGAAAATGAGAAATGTTAGCGGCCAGCAAGGTAAAAATGAGCGGCAGTGAAAATTAAAAGGGAACGTGATGAACACTGGAAACAAAATATTGGGTAAGCACATACGACAATTTCTGCATAAAAATAGTGTGTAACTAGGAAGTTTGACGTTTTAGTCGTACAAAACAGCGTTGTAGTCGTGCAAAACAACGGCAAGGGAAGGACAAAAAAGCGTGCTGCACGTGCAAATTTGTTTTTTGCTAATTAGAAGAAAAAGTGTGCTGCACGTGCAATTTGTTTTTTTGTTAATTAGACCTATTAGTCTTGAAGCCATTTTCACTGTCATCCTCCGTTTAGCATTACACGATTTAATTTTTTTGTTTACACGTATTATTAACCAGAGCTTCGCTTTTAGCCCTGGCTAAATCTATATATTACATCTCTGGTCATATCCTCGCAAGTAATGAAACCGGATTTCTTCGTTTCCCGTGCTACTAGTTAAACGTTCAAAATATTTTGCTTGTATGTTCAAGGACACCTTACTTTTATGGAAAACCTGATATTAGGGATAGCAGCTAAATCCAATACAAAATCCCATCACTACACTGATTCTTGCTTTTATGGACACTATCTCATGGTCTCGAAGTCGTCCGCATAGAAAGAGTTGTACTCTCCTACAAAGATCTTGAACTCTTTTCTCCACCCCCACTGGAGAAATTGGTGCTGAAAACCGCTGAGTGGAATGTTTTTATTATTGTTGTTGTTGTTGTTGTCGATGATAATACTTATTATTGGGCTTACTGGTCCTCCGACCATCCATTTCAAGTTTATTACAAAGTGCGACAGGTTTTTTATTACAAAGTGCAACACTTTTATTACAAAGTGCGATAGGTATTAAAAAGTGCGACAGAAGGCTCTCTTCGTTCAATTTGGACCTCGTGTTTCCTGAGACCGCCCTGAAAATTTGACCGAAGAGATAACGAACCGGCTCGCAAAGCACTGCCGGTCATAGATTGCAGGGAAAGTCTCGTGCCCGTGGTGATTTACTTGGGTCAAATATTGCTGGTATGCCACCCCATTATATCCTATTTAGTGGCCAATTATAGACCCCATGTTAGTCACTTTTGGGCTAATGTAATTTACTTAGCCACTTTTAGTCTTTATGCATCTACCTTATAAAGCCTTTTAACTAGGTAACTGAATTCACACTTTTTTTTTCTTCAAAATTTCTATACATGAAAGTGTCCTTAACTCCAAAAGTCCAAAAATGTGCCACCCAATTCTAGAAACTCTTGTGAAAACGTAACCCCATTATCCTTTCTGACCAGGAAGTACCCTCCACGGGGTCTCGTGTTTGTACAAATCGCATTTCTGTTATGGTATGTCACACGAATTACAAGTTCAACTTTTGTAATTTCATGGGCATGTAGCGGCGGTAAAATATTGTAAGGGGGTCTTGAACCTTTAAGTGTGTACGGTTGTAAAAACAGTTTCCTGCAACGGAATAAATAGCCAATCAATCATTTCCGCCAAAATTCTATGTGTGAGGGATCAGCAACAAAGAAAAGCATACCGTGCAACATTTTACCTGTGTTCCTATTTTGATTTGTTTCTCTGCTACATGTCCACGCTACATGTCCCCTTAACAGGCCCTCTTAGGTTTGTTACAACGTTTCAACGCGATGCCTCGTGTTGTCTGGTCAGTGCTACACATGAAATACTTGGGGCGGCAAACAAGTACTTTATTAATAAATGACAATAAAACTAATAGAACAAGAAACGAACCGTGAATTCTTAATCGACAATTTACTATTGCCAGGTGGTGCAATTAGCTTTCATAGCGAAAGACAAGTTTCGACTTCTAAAGTAAATGTTACAGAGCTTGCAGCTGTAGCTGCTGAAGACCCCGAGGGATCGAGATCGTATTGGAGGATTCATGGTATGTTTACCGTTTAAATTGCATAATCACCATATAGAGCGTTTTCACTCATGAGGCCAGTATCTATGCAAAATCCATGCAAAAGAAAGCGTTTACGTAAGAAAAGAGTTCGACTCCCACAGGATTGGTTTGGAACACCAACATGGCCGCCGTTTTATTGTTTGGGAACACATATATGGCCGCCGTGGCGTCATGTGAAAACACTCTATAAACTTTGAAACCTAATGTCCCGTTTATTAAAAAGGATCAAGAAATTTAACTTTTGTCAGAGGTTGGATCTGTTTTAAAGGGCCCAACAGTGTTAACTCATTTAAGCCTGCTCCATCCATCCATCCTAAACTCCATCCAACAAATAAAGATGCAAAACTCTGTCCGCATCCGACAGTGGGGGCCCTTTGGAAAATGATAGATATGTAAATATGATGACGACGATGATAAGAAAAAGACTGACATTATTTTTTTATTACTTTCCATTAGTAGTTAATTTGATGATAGTTACAACCAGCTTAGTTGGGTATAAAAGTGGAGAAAAAAAGCAAAGTTTTTTTGTCATAAATTGGCAAGTTTCTGCTGTTTTTCTCAACAATTCAGTCTTTACACCGTTTTGTCTCTGAGTAATTATTATTCCATTTTCAAAGCAGAACCAAACGAAAACTGAGCCAGAAGTTTAAAAGCTGCGTAAATTGACCGATATTGCAAGTGAAAATCGAAAAGGAGACCTACTCTTGAAACTTTTGTAAATCCTTTTTCAACTTAACTGTTTGTTCTCCGAAATAGATGTTCAACGTTTGTTAATAGCAGAGAACTTTAAAAACTAAAAGGATGTATTTGGCGGCCGTATTGTTTTTCTTCATTCCTGGGAGAGAGGTCATGTAGCAGGTCCTCTAAGACTAACCCTAAAAAACTAAAAGCCAAATGGTTTGCTACCCTTACCTAAAACAATGGAAATAATGTTGAACAATGTTGTGTTAATGTTTTCCCCGACCGATGAAAAGACTCCTTACGAGCAGGGAGAGAATGCATCCTTGAAAACTGTCAATTACCATAGGATAGGAATTCATCCCTCTTTTAAACAAAAAGTGTCGGAGTACACCGAGGTGGTCCAGTTGATAGACACGTAACCTTTAGTTGTAGCTGTTTCTGAGAGTCCCAGTTCGAATCCCCGTGAAGCAAATTTTCGTAACTTTATTATTATTTTTTTAAAATAATCTCTTTTTTACTCTCTTTTTTACCTGTGTAGTGCATATAGCTAGTAACATAATGTGGTATGTATTATAGCGTATCTACCGGTATTTTTAGTAATACTGGACACTGTTATCATTACCCAGCTCAATCGTCGACTTTCACATGTGTCTATTTTATTTCGAGAGGTCACTGCTTTGAGATAGGACGCTGAATCAACTAAATTCGACAGCTTCAAATCAAATACGGCTTTGTCGAATCTGCAACTAAAACAGTCGACAATTCGACTTTAAGTCATTTCGTTTAGAAGTCGCATGTCACATGTGCCGAACATAATGCATTAATTATAGAAACCCTTATCCAAATTGGATAAAAAATGTTTTCTAGAGACTGGGAATATTTACAACAAACGGAGTCACCATCATATCCGACGTCTAAATCAACTGCCGTATTTAATTACTTTCATCAACTGAATGTTCGGCAGTCATAAGAAATTCCACGTTTGAAAGGGGCCTAAGTGGTTTGCGAGCTGTTATTAAGTTGTTTTTTTTTTTTTTTTTCAGTAAGAGCAATTCGTTTCTCTCTTTGTATTAATCGGCTTGTGCCGAGACTAAAGAATCAGCTGTAATAGTTGATTTTACTTTCTCTTTGACATGATTTGTTTGTCACTGGACATGATTTGTATATCAACAAGAGCGATCATTTCCTCGTTAAACACAAAATTCTTACAAATTTGGTCATCAGTAACTGGTTATGGCCGTGAATTATGCGTGTGCTTTTAGCCAATCAGAATTGGGGAAATATTTTGAAAGAATAATAACGTAAATTATTTTCAAGATATCTCATGACTTAAAATTTAAGGCCAATCATAACCAATTGTCTATAACTGCATCACGTGACCAACCACGCCCTGTTTTATCGAGAAATCTTCTAAGTCGAAATTCCCGCCAGAAAGAGAGCAAACCGTTTTCTTTTAGTAGGTCCAAAAAGTGGCTACTTATAGTCTTCTTGTCAAAAAAGTCGCAATGAGGCGAGGTCAATAAACGTCTTTCTCCTCTCGACAGTTTCCAAAACCTATGGTTAAAGACATCCACGAGGAATGATGTATGGTAAAGTAAACTAAACTTTTTCAAAAAATTAAAAAAAAAAAAAAAAAGATTTTGTTTCGTGATCGACCACGCCCTCCATTGTTCGAAAATTGTAACCAACGATTCCCACCACTTGCCAAACGAGTAGCTCCAGTTTCTCTGTATCAAAACATTGTCCCTACAAAGTGTTCACGAAATCAGCTCGAAATGGTCCGAAGCATTACAATTGGCAGGTGAAATTGGTGTTCATTGACTAGTGCCAGTCCTTATCATAAAAACCATAAATGACTTAGACCCAGGCCTTAATCTACTTGAGTGCCTAGTTCCAGTACGGCGTTTTCCCAGTCCCTCTCGGTCAATTCGTTTTTCGGTGGCGTATCCGAGGCGAACAGACAGGACACTAGACAAAAACTGAATGCGCATGTGTGTGTTGCTAAAACTTTCACGGAGCTCCTAACCAACTATTTTAGTTTTACTTCATTTTCCTACAAAATGGGTCTTGTTAGAACACTGGTGGACAGGGTTTACAAAATCAACAATTCTTGGCTAGGCTTTCAAAAGGATATAAAAGACCTTACCCTTATTCTACGTAAGAACCTTTTCCCTGTTCGCATGGTGGAAAAGGTCGTCAATAGATACGTCAGTAGAGCTACAATCCGCCCATCAGCTAGTTCTCAGGTTCAGCAAGCCGTTTCAACTTATTATTTTAAGTTACCCTATGTAGGCTCCTTCACTAGAGAAGCACAGAAAAGGTTACGCAAACTCGTTCAGCGCTACTGTACTAGCATCGAAATTAAGTTAGCTTTTTCTTCTTTTAAGGTTGGTAGTATGTTTAATATGAAGGATCCTGTTCGTCTCGATCTCCGTTCGCGCGTTGTCTACAAGTTTTTGTGTGCAGGATGTAATGCCTGTGGGTGTCGATAAAACCCGGAACACGGAACATCCCGGAACATGTCGGAACATTCCGAACATGCCGGAACATCCCGGAACATGATAAAATAAAAGTAATTTTCATGAAAAAAAAAATTAATTAAATAAAATGATAATAATAACATAGTTTTTGTAAAAATTAATAATAACAAAATAACAAAATAACAAAAACGAAAAATAAAGAAATGATTAAGAAAAAGAAACTGCCATCATCTCCAAATATGGGAAAACAGTATTTTGTCGCAAATAATTTGTTGGGCGAGTGATGGTCCATGCAAATGACAGTAATGAGTGAAGGCTTGATTCTAAATTTAAAATATATTAAAATGGCTAGCGAGGAGAGGGGTTTTCGGGCTTTACTCACACAGCTACCTCTTGTAATTGTTTGCCATGAGTTAATATCATTTGGCGGTTAACCATTTACGGCTCTGCGATGGTCTGAAATGTCGGTGCAGTATGTCATGTCAAGCCAAGTGGGTAATTAAGTAACTCATGTCAAGCCAACAAATAGTTATATATAACCGACATGTGCTTGCTTGAGGTGCTTTGCTTTCTTGAGGTTGACATGAATTACTTACAGACTAGACTCTGTGAACTTAAGAATAGACAAGACTTACATTCGTAGTAGTTTCTATACTGTTTACAGTCAGTCTGATATTTCAGACGTCTCCTCGAGCCAAAAGAGGAGTTTGCGACTCGTGGAGACTGCTGAAATTCAAGCTAGTTTACAGTCCCCTCTTTTTCCCCGCCTGGTTGAGGATGGCGATCGCCTCTGTGATTTAATTTGGGCATCCTCTGTGAGGTTGCATTTTTTTCCACTCTGTGTGCTGAAACGCTGCCCCCACCCCCCCTATATTTCGAGCCCAAGCCTAATTTATCGAAGACACCGAAACGATTGCTTATGCGACTTGTTATTTTTGAAAACACTATTTTCCAGTTAAATTCAGTGAATATTACAACCTCGTTCCCAAAGTTCTCTCCTACCCACCCTACGAAGTGAGCGAGAGAGGGCAGGTAGGAGAGAACCCTGGGAACGAGGTTGTGAATATTACAGTATCCGTTTGTTACGTGTCCGGGTCAAAGGTGAATAGAAAGGAACGGAGCCGTCCGTCTTTCTTTGTTTGTTTTTTGTTCCACCTTGCTAAATATATCATCATCTCGGAGCATTTGGTTCCGTCGTGTCAGTGTCCTGTCTGGGGTCTGAAACGGGCATAGGAAGTCTGTGTGGATCTCCATGATCACGGGAATCACAACAGCCCCTCCCATAAAAGTTGTAGTTCCACATACACACGTTAGCAAACCATTCGATTTAGCACCAACTGCGGTCTCACCAGTTTAGTCGTCAGAGGATACCCAAATCACTTTAACAGCGGCGATCGCAATCTTCAACTTGGCGGAGGAAAATAGGGGGCTGTGATCTAGCTTGAATTTCAGCCATCTCCTCGAGTCGCAAACTTCACTTGCGACTCGGGAGACGGATTCAATTCAGGCTAACTAATAACAGTTAGAAACTACCGCTGCGCTACCATTGCCACTGCAACTGATTCACTGATTCATGAATGTGAATCTTATCTACTAAAGTCCAAAGCGACGAGCCCCTAAGCTCTTCTTACGGTCGCAAAGCTGTAAATGGATAATTTTTCGAAATTTTGAATTGTATCACGTTTTAACTTATACGTCATTGCTTGTATTAATTCAACCGAACTTGCAAACGAATTCACAACTGAAGATGATTGTTGAACGATCGAAACATCTCTTGTTTTAAACTTAAAGTTGTTTTCCATTTCTTAAAAATAGTTACTTGCCTGCTATTATCCAGACCATGTGTTGCTATTTGAAATTCAAAGATGGCGTCAATATGCAAGAAAGTAAGATTTTTATGAGGCGATTCAGTTTTCTTTCGGCAAATTAGGACTTACGGAATTACGAAAAGTCTGCATGATGCATTAAGGCCCTTGTTTATGGAACGATTTTCCCGAGGCGGCTTAAAATATTGGTTATTTTTGGCAACAGATCGAAACAGATCAGAGGTTGGAACGTGTTGATGCGAGCTGGTTGAAGCTTATTTATTCGGAAAAAATAGTGATGAATACTCCGAGTGTGGCCTTTCGAAATTTCGCTTAAGAAGGAGGACATACTAAAAGGTGTGAAGAAATGGTTGGCCTTTGTGAATTCTGAGGTTTTGTTGCAATCGTAACAACAATCAGTAACAATACACGACTAACACACGGCGTATGTTGCCAATGAAAGAATTATTTTCAGATCAGAAAAGAGAGGAAGCTGGCTCATTTTCCTATAACGGTATAAACATAGCTGTATATTTAAGAAATGAAAATTTGTGATTTTCATTTGACTTGAGTTAACATGTTTCTTTTTTAGTGATTTTTCATGTACATTACACAGCTTTACTAGCACACAAAAGCAGGTTCTGAGTGAATCAAGTTTTTTAGAGATTTGCATAAGAGTATAGTTTGTTATTTTCCTTTGAATTATCGGCCATGTGATAATTCAGTTGAATAGTCTGACAGAACATCTCATACTACCTCACATGTGTGTTATTTACAGGTATTAATGTTGAGATGGAGAGTTGGGGGACGTTCATAGGTGTGGCATTTGGACTCTTCTTCTATCCCCTCTCTGGGGATTTTTTTTTACCGCAACCAAACTGTGGTTTTTCTTAACACAGAGGGGGATATTTTACCAAATGTGATCAATTTTCAAGTTCCAAGGGTGGGAATTTGGCCAGAAAAATGATAAAAAATTTAAATGCCACACCTTCCCCTGAATCCCTCTGCCCCTCTATCCAAACATTGTTACCTGCATTATTGGATAGTATTTTGAATTGAATTTTTGCTTTGTTATGCCTTTTACTATGAATTATGGGGAACCAATTGATAACTATTTGAGACTGTTTCATGGTTTTCAAAAGAAGGGATTGAATATAAACTTCACCGTCCACCTTTACCTGTAGCTAAGTACAGTTACTAACATCTGATGAGCATGAGAAAAAGAGAATGCTAAATCATGTGTTTTTTTTGTGCCTGTAGCTTTTGAAAATTGGTAGTCACCATACACTATTGGGTTTTGTAATATCAGCATTAGCAGAAGGGAAAGCTAGTACAGAGTATGAATGGTCTGTCACAAAGGGCTGAATGTCGCCTATGAAAATGATAGAGGTCTTTGTCATACCTTCTATTAATATAGGGAGTAAACTTACTTTATATTGGTACCTCTTAGCACACTGAAAATTCTAAATTAACAGCCATTGGAGTTGCCAGAGTGCTTTTTTTTGGGCCCTTTAAGGGTATCAAGCCCGTCAAGCCAGTCTATAATATTCTCTAGATTTTTGTTAATTGAGCAAAAGCATATCAGAGGCTTTGGGAACCTATGCATGTTCAAGTAAATGCAAAAGAAAAAATACTCTTTTTAACTAGTTCGACCATTAGATATAAATGACCAAATTCATCAGTGCTAGCATTCAAGCTGAGTCAGTAACTTCTGCAGCAGGTACTGTTAATGTGAAAAAAATAGTTTCCCTGTTTTGTCTCCCACATTGTTACTAATTAAGGCCATGTAACAAAGGACACTCTGGAACAAACAAGATTGTATACTGGTTTTACATGAGAATGGTTTTTACTTACACAACATATGTACAGCTGATCCCTAAAAGATATACATTCCGGTAGCACTGTACCTCATAGCTAAGGAACAAGAACATATTGCCAGATGTATCTAAAATTTGTATCAAAAATTAAAAAGGTGAAATCCCCCTTACCAAGTTAACTGTAAAATACCAGTAACTGGAAAAGCTAGGATTTTCCAGAAGCTGGTGGCTGGCAAAAATCGCCAAACAAATGACATAAAACCAAGAAAATGTGGGTAAAGTAGGTTACGGTCCTCATGCCTAAAATCTACTCCACAAGTTTTGTCAACAGCAACAGCCAGTCAGTCCACCTGAGTTACTGGAAGCCTACTTGTGAAATACCTCATTTTTTATGCCATGACCCTAGACAAGCACCCTACACATCTAATATACCTCGTACTTTAAGTCATGATCTGAGACAAGAATGCTACACAACATAATTGATACTTTTAAGTCACCCACGCATAACTTGGAAATGAGGGAGTCCAGTGGAATCCATTGATGTTTCCAGTGGAATCTAGTCATTTATTGGACAACCCTCTTACGATTTGGCCTATTGCTGCATACCAATTTTTTTTACTTTAAATTTTATGTTGAACCCTGGGACAGGGGAACTTTTTTCAAGCGGCAACTAAAGGTTGTCCACTCAATAAAGGTGTCAAATAGTTTGGAAAGCAGAACGGACATTTAGATACTTTTCTGTGCGATTAATTGTTGTTATTCATGATTCGATGTACCAAGATTGTCTAATCACGTGTCAGAATTGTTACGTCGAGAACACGTCACGAACATGTTCATAATTATGCTTTTCTTCTCGCTGATCGTTTATGTATGTTTAGCGCGTTGGATCAGTTCAAATATAGTTGTGTTTATTCTGGAAGGGTTGCGAATTACTCCCTTCGTCTTCAATTATTTAAACACAACTATATAGACTGGAAGACTCTGATAATCAAATTCCCTCCCCCCCCCGGAACGGCAAAGGTGTCAAATGCACGGGCTATGCCCGGGGGGGATTCGATTTGATAAGAGTATAGAGTTATTACAAGAGAGATTTGCTCAACCTCACAAGATTATAAACACACATATGGAAGCACTGCTTAACCTGCCACCTCTCACTGATAATTTAACTAGTTTGAGGATTTTCTACGATTCCGTTGAAACTCACATCTGGGGACTTGAAACACTAGGAAAGACAACGGAAACTCACGGAGACATCCTTGTCCCTATCATTCAGAAGAAATTACCCAATGAAACTAAGAAAAATCTAGCCAGGCAGAATGGAAACAAGGAGTGGGGTTTAGATAACTTACGTAAGGCAATTTTAAATGAGATTGAAATTTTGGAGGCGGGACAGAACATTTCCAGCGATTATGAATTTGGTGTCAGCTCTACAAGTATTGCTACTGCTGTATTCTTCATGGGTTCAAAGTCACATTCAACTCCTTCACCCTCCACCTCTGGGAAACAACCCGCTAAACGCACATGACATGTTTTTTCTGCAGGGGTGAACACCATCCAAGTGATTTTAATGTTTTGACAGATAAGGAGAAGAGACACTCCCTTGTACGTGAGGCCAAGGCATGCTTTAACTGTCTTAATCGTCATCCTGTATCGAAATGTAAGTCGCGGTTCCGTTGTATGCTATGCAAGAAAAAGCACCACACAAGTCTATGCCAGAGGGAACCCAAACCAACCCCAACCCCTCCAGTATCAAACAATGTTGGCAGTCCCCTCAGCAAGCTACTGAGAGCAACCAAGCTACTATCCTTTTTGACGAGGGCTCCCAACGCTCATTTATCACCGACAATCTAGCTATGCAGTTACAGTTGGTACCCGAAAGGGTGGAGACTGTCTCCCTGTCAGATTTTGGCGGGACATCATCGTCTGTAAAGCAAGTAGCGGTAGCCACCATTTACCTACAGACTGATAGCGGAGACCCTATTCCCATAGAAGTAATCATAGTTCAGCAATAGCAGCACCACTCCAAAATCACATACCAGTCGACTTTCAAGAGCTGCCATACTTACATGGACTAAAGCTGGCCCACCCAATTTCAAATGAGAGTGTCTTTGAGATAGACCTTCTGATTGGTGTAGATCTAAAGTCTAAGATTGGCTATCTCCTGTCGAGACCAGTAGCCAACACCCATCCCTCCACTATGATCAGGACAGCCATATTACATGTCATGACAGCTCACAAACAAGATGGATTCGAACTTGAACGCTTCTGGAACTTGAAATTAGTAGGCATCCAGCTCACCGAGATCACTGACAAGGGTACCAACTTCCTACATGACTATCAGGATTTTTTCAGGGAGAATGGTTACAACGCCAAACTACCATGGAAGTCAGATCACCCACCCTTGCCGACTAACTCCAACAAGAGGTTCTGTTCCACCTGAATTTACTGACAATTTTGTCCACCCTAGTAATTGAATAAAGGAAGGCTAAGTGATATGGGGTGGGGTTGAGGGGAAACTTGATAGAAATTCAAGTAAAGAAAATAATATGCGACATTATCAGGACAAAAAGACACCAGAATGTCCATAAAGTGATTCTGTAAAGGATGCAAAACTGTAGAACCACATTTGTTCTCAATATTTTATTAGGAGTAGACTTCTTGCAAAGTTTCACTGCAGCTTGTTACAATATTATGACCAAAAAATTGTATTGCTTCAGAAGTTGACCATACTTTCTCATGGAAGGTCTACCGCACAACTTCTAGGTGAAAATCAAGGTTCGGCTCAATACTTTTGTCAAAAATATTGACGTCAGCTTCATTAAATCCCAGTAATCTCCAAGGAGTTAGAATGAGTATTTGCCTGAACCACACACATTCACCATGAAAAGAAAGAAAACACTTAGCAGGCCCAAGATTCTCCTATGTTTTTGTATGAACTATTTGAAGCTTATGAAAGTACGCTCACTGATCTAAAAAGAGCCATAAAGGAAAAAGAATGTACTAGAAAGATCTACATATTAAATACATTCTGTAAGGGGCAAGTTTTTTTTTAATATTTTTTTTTCATTGATATTTCCATGAACCCAATTAAACACTGAAAGACATTAGAGCATCATTTTTAAGTTTTAGACTTTTAACCATAAAAACCACCTACTTTCCCTTGGCCAAAAATTTTTTTTTCTTGTATTGTACAGTTTCCTTAAGGAAGACCAAGCTACAATAATTTGTCATTCAGTTTATATTAATTACAAACACATCTTTGTATTTTAAAGTTTTACTGAATCTTGGTGTCATTGCCCCCTGAAAAAAAATCCTAGAAAAACAATTTCCAATTAACTGTAATGAAAGAAACTATAAAATAAGTAACAAACATATTGATAGAAAAGAATTAGGCAAGAATTGAAGAAAATGAAGAGAAGCATAAGAGCCCTTAGTACTGTTGACAGCATACCAGCGTAAATGGCTGGGGGAAAAATTAAAAAAGATAAAACTAACACTTTTTTCATAGGACTTTAATACATGTATGTCCTAACTATCCAAATGATTTTTCCAGAAGTTTAATAATATTGAGGATTGGAACAAAAAGAAATAATTAGGCTAATAGTGTAACATCGTTAAGGTTCAAATTATATTTTTTTGGTTAAAAAGGAAAGTGCAGCATGCATACAATCCCATCAACCTGAACTTTCACTGGAGTGAAAATACTGATTAACTTGAAAAATAATCAACTCCACAATATGTTTGTAATAACACTTCTCATTTAAAAAATAAACAACTGACAGCGAATATTTCTAAACAATGCCAAATTTTGCTATGGTTAATCATTTCCATTACAAGAAGAAGTTAACAAAATGAAAAAGAAATTAACAAACCAACTCACTCTTCTCTATTTCAAGTCCACGTTTCTCAATTCTTTGCCAAGCGTTGGGATATCTAGCCACTTTGAAATGGGCATCTCGCTGACATGCCTTCACCAGTAGTCAGAGCAAAGTTTACGAAAAATGCTTCGCATCAGCTTGCTTTATTTAATTTACAAACCTTACAATCACATAGACCGGACAGTCTTTATCGGGCACTCCTTTGCATGTAAATGTTTGTTTCCGCAGACGGATTTGATTAAGCTTAAGCTCTATATTGTTTACCCTGTTGCTGAAGCCGATATCGCTTGCGTTTAAGTAGAATAAGCAAAAACGTTCTTTCAAGGGTTTGCTAGACCTCAGATTGGCGTT
Source organism: Porites cylindrica (assembly GCA_964035525.1). NCBI lineage: Eukaryota > Metazoa > Cnidaria > Anthozoa > Scleractinia > Poritidae > Porites > Porites cylindrica. Next base: position 15,539,414 of record OZ037778.1, on the reverse strand, counting down.
CAAGAGCAAAATGTTTGATTTACCACGCTTAATAACAACTTGAAACCCGTTCGGCGCTGTCTTTCCCTCCATTTTTATTTACCTTTATGACTCCCGGTTCTACTACTCATGCTCAGATGGTCAGCCAACGAAAAATAGAGTTGAAACGGATTATACCAGAGGTCCCCGTTGCCGGTTCTGCTGGACGAAGCAACGCGGACTCTGGGAACGAGATTGAGGTGACGTTAATGTTGTAAGCAGCAGGAGATTTTGGTTAATCGGCCACCCTTGTGGATATTTGTAGGATCGACTTTTGCCGACCCGCTTCTGGCATCAGAATGTTATTCATAGTCATATGAAGACTTCAATCTCATCATTCCAACTGAGCTATCGGAGTTTGCTGCTCGCGAATTTTTAAAGTAAAGACAATATTGACCCGTGTGTTGTAAACTTAGACCTCAAATCTTGAATAGTCAGAAAAACCATACTTTCAATAAAATTCATTAGCTGCGTACCAAAAAGTGCCCAGAAACTGAATCTAAAAGTAAAAATCCTATAAAACTCGCCGACATTCACAGAAGTGATGCGTGTATTAATATGAAAAGCATTAAACAGGGGCACCCAACGAGAACATAGTTCAAAACCACTTAAACATAGCATTGTTAAACGCATTGAAGTATTAAAACGGTAGATATAGGCATATTTTTATCCACTAAAAATTTTTCATCTGTTCGGATTTCCTAGCTGAAAGTCTAATGATTCGAAAATTATAGAGATCAAAACTTACCTTTTCGAAAATTTCAGCCAGAAAAAAGGCTCCCGAAAATTGTAGGTGACCTTTTAGGGTAAAAATCCGTTAAAAATCGACAATTATACCATTTTTTAGATGTTCGAAAATCTTAGGAGAGGCAGACAAGCAAAAAATTGTGGAAAAAATGTTCCGAAAATTTGAGATCTCAAATCGTCTTCCGAACAGATATTTTCCGAAAATTGTCGTTGGGTGCCCCTGATTAAATTCAACTTGCATGCGTTGTCTCAGGATCGTGTTTTGAGCTAATGTTAATCAATGAAAGAACACACAACAGTAGACAGAAAAATTATTTCTCGAAAAATTTTTATTTCAAGGCCCATAAATTAATCCTTGAAAGCAATTCGCGTAACACAAAGTGAAATTTGGCTCGTGGATCCGTTGACGCAAGTAAAATCGGCTGCACGTGGCAAAAATTATTCAACACAAATCTCAAACCTGGGTGCTCAAGTAGCCTGAATTTCATACGATTACTTCGAGCTGTTATTACTCCCTCAGTAACGTCTGAATCGACCGGCCGTTAATGCTGTCCAGTGACGTCACGACTCCTTTGCTTTAATTCATGCAAAAAGTAAAACTCGATTTTCAAGTGGCAAGCCAGGAAACCACAAAGCGGCTCTAAATGAAAAACCGGCCGACTCTCCGCAATGATTCTTCATTTGCAGTTCAATTTAGCAATTCAGTTTCGAAGACAAGGGCAATTTTGCGTAAGCATGCCACCGATGCGATCCGCTGAATATCAAGCGACAATCCCGCTAAAATGTCTGACTATTATACATAATTATGCGAATGTTTAGACAATCAACCAATCAAAATCACTACCCGGTTTTCGGGTAGTAGTGACGTCACTAGACGGCATTAACAGCGGGTCGATTCAAACGTTGCTGAGAGGAGAAAACGACTCGAAACAATCGGATGAAATTTAAGCTAGGCGCTCAAGCCGATCTCAAAATGCATAAAACGTAGATAAAATATTCACAAATAGGTAATTTTCTTGACTATAGAGTACAAAATGTACCTGAAAATTCTTCAAAAACTTCGCTGCTAAGTATCATTTCAAAACAGGCCAAGCGCTCCGATCGGCCGTGCTGAAATTTCCGTGTATTTAAATTCTTCGAAGAACAATTTTATATAGAAAAGCCTTCCTTTGTCAACTTGAAGAAAACTAAGCATTCTTTTGAAGTTTCGTTTCCCATCTGTGTGTTTTAGCGGTGTATTTTTAACCTTGAAATGCGAAACACTGGTCTTGTTTACCATCGCCATTGAGCTGTCTCCCTTTTTGTCTCACTTTTGAGGATTTTTGTCTAGGCCTCACATTTTCACATGGACCACGTGACCCGAAACACTTTGGCCGCGCGGAAAAATGATAGAGTAACCGCGTTGAAAGTTAATCGTTAACAAAAATTGCACAATATTTACAAACCTTTATCAAGAGGACTATCTATTAAGTGGACACTTGGGAAGGTCCCGAGGGTGTGCGCTTAATAGAGGTTTCACTGTATTAAATACGCAAATGAGTTTTAGCCAATCAGAGGAGCAAACGATGTTTTTCACACGAGAAAAAAATGATACGTCCACTCCGAATCGCGAACAACTCGTTCGCGATTCTGATTGGACGTATCATTGTTGTTTTTTCACGTGTGAGAAAAATGATACGTCCAATCAGAAGTCACAGAGGTGTGTGAGTTTCGGGCAAAAATTTCGGCCTTTGATAGGCGATTGCAGCTTGCAGCGCCCTCGCTTTGCAGACATTCGACGAGAAAAGTTTTTCTGGAAGAGTTTTTCTCGAGTTTTTACGAGAGAAAGGAGAAAAGCATCTCGGAAATGGGAGTGGGATAGTTTCGTGTACTTTTCTGTAATGAAGAGAATTGTAGACAGCTGGCTAAACAACAGCGAAATTTAGGGAAAAACAAAACGAGACGTAAGGTTAAGTTGAGCTTTTTATCTGAGCTACTTTGTCTTCTTTTTAAGCTTACTCATATTCAAATCTGCCATTTTACTTAAATTCATTCATTTTCAATTGTGCATTCAGAACAAAAAGTTAACATACTTGTAATTCTTAGATTACGTCATATCCTTACCCTCATTAATATTATTAACAAACGTTTTTACTAATAAGCCGACGCTTAGTTTTGTTTGTCACTTCGCGGTGTGTAGCAGCAAATTCTGAGCATTTTGGAAAGGCTTGAAATAAAAAGGCTGCCAACATAAGGAATGTCTCGGTATGTATATAATAAACACATTACCACCTGGAAAGTGCTTTGTACGGTATGTACGCACTCGTTGTTTTTGTATCAGAAATCGAACGTGTAAAAGTGTTAGGCCCGGTTCAAACGTCGTAATTCACATGTGCCGAACTTAACGCGAGAGTTAAATGCATGTGAAGTGCGACGTTTGAATCAATTAAATTCGACTGTTCAAATTAAATGCAACGTTTGCCGTATCTGCGACTGAAACAGTCGAAGATTCGACTTAGGTTCGACTTTTGATTCAAACGTCGCATTTCACATGTGCCGAACTTAATGAATGAATTTTAGTAAATTATTATTATATTACTGGGAATATTGACAGCGAAGAGAGTTAAATTCGACAGAGTTCAGTGAGTTAAATTCGACGTTTGAATCAAATGCCGTATTTAACTATTTCAGTCGACTAAAATAGCAATTAAATTCGGCACATGTGAAATTCGACGTTTAAACTGGGCCACTCTCGTCTAATGCGATTACATTGTAAAATGCAGCAGTTATTGTGCAACAAACCATGAACAAAGTCTAAAAGACCCGATTCAGCGTGACGTAATAGTTCATTTTGGGTTTCCAGGCAACACAACAGGTTAGAAACGGTTTGCCACCAACTTCGATGGTGCACTTGCATGTTTTACTGAGGGTGTTCACTGCGCGGTTGGCGAATCGCGACGTATTTCTGTGCCAGACTCAACAAGTAGTTGGAAATCCCCGCCGTGGAAGATTTAACACAAAAAGAACGGTGAAATGAACTTCAGCGCGAACAACGAAGAAGAAGACGAGCGCGTATATCGATCGGCCGAGAGTGAAGAAACACGGAAATAATGCGAAATGGCTTTGAAATACTCGCTTCAGCTAATTTTCCTCAAATTTATTTTTGAATTCATGATAAATACAACTCCACAAGCTTCAAACAGCATGAATGGCAGAGAAAAATGGTATGAGTTTATTAATTTTCCTTCGCTAACGGGTCAGGGGACGCGTGGTCCTGCAGGGGTCTGGGAGGTGCAGTCGCGCGCAGGAGGTAATTATTGGTTTTTTCTGTTTTTTTTTTTTCATCGTATTTTTTCCCTTTCGCTTGTTCCGTTTTATTCTCACTAGTGACCCTTTTTAGCCTCACGAGTTTTTTGCGATAACGTATTTCTAGTTTAAGATATGAAACATTTGCCTTTCAAGGGAACCCAGACTTCTGCATAGGGCTTACCCATCATTAATATCGGGCTGAGTGATCCAAGGGACCATCTCTCACCATCGCCCTCTGAAGGGAGCCTATGTCATTAGGGAATATTTGAAATGATCTCTCATTTATTGAGTTTCTTGTGTTGAATGGATTTGAGAGGATTTTCGCGATCGAGGAGCCGCAAAGTGTTACTCTCGTCAAGCCCAAGGCAAAGGCGCAATATTAGTGGCGATGAAAGGGCATGTCGTGTAGCGTGCCTTTTTAGGATCTTTTTTATTGCCGAAATCGGCTGGGAGACCTAGCAGTGCCTCAGAGGGCTATACCATGTTGAATGTGCCGATATCAAAGGCTCTACAAGAAGGGAGGAGCATTCCATAGAAATTTCTTATAAAATGTCTTTTAACAATGCTCATGCTCTATTTTTAAATAGAGCAGGAGCATGCTGATGACTCTACAATAGAGTCTCCTGTTAGTAATTAATGTGGTCCGTCTGCTAATTTTGTGGGACAATTCATGACATGGTCTAAAGAGAACAATATGTCTTGCAATCCGAAAAAATGTAAAGCACTTATCTTCAAAGTAAAGGCAACAATTCTCATTATAACTCGCATTTGTCATTCCTCAATGCAGTAGTCTTGTTCTACTGGGGGTTACGATCCAGAGTGATCGTAAGTTTCGGACGCATGTTAATCTCAAATTAATTAAAGCAAACAAGTGTCTTGATGTTCTAAGGACTCTTAGAAAAGAGCAATATTCACAAGCTGAAATAGATCACTTGTTCACTTCCTTAGCCTTAAGTTCTGCCTAATTTTATGTATGCTTTACCCGGATATGGAGCTTCTGAACCCGATCTTAATATAATTATACAGAGCTTTTTAGATAGATGTCGTAACCCCGCTTGATTTCTTACCCCGTTTCAATTAAGGATCCACTTAAGAAGCAAGACGGTAAAATAACTTCTATAAATAATCACCCGCTAGCTTCATATATTCCTTCAAAAAAAGTCTGTTCTTATAATCTCCGTAAAAAACAATGTGCCCGTCCTAAAATTAATACTGACCGTTTCATGTCTGCGTTTGTAAATAGATTAATATTTAAACACGTAACTTAGTACAGGATAGTTAGGGTTCTATGATTACATGTATTAGGGTCCTCGCTGAGACCAAAAATGAATTTGTGTCTACGGTTCATCACTCAGTTCACCTTCGACACAATGCCCACTGGTACGTCCGGCATAAACTCAAGTTCTGTTCTTGCGCTTGGGAGATTGGGATAACATCCAAAACGTCCTTGCGTGGTGTCTGTTTCAAATGTGCTTATAGCATATAAATAGCCAAACCCAGTGTTCCTTTTTGTATTTGGATACGATTTCAAGTCTCCATTGTGTATAAACCACTCCCACGATGAATAATTGATAACACTGTTCCCGTTTTTTCGCTTCCCAGGTATCCTTATGACGCTTGCATGGCCACTATTTGCATTTGTCGGATTATTCACAGCACGATATATGCGTCAAGTTTGGGAGCCAAGGAAATTACTGGGAGAGAAAGCTTGGTTTACGGTTGGTAACGTAAACCTTTATGACACCAAAATTAAGTGTCTTTAATTGTCCAATTTTGACTCTGAATATTTTTTGTAATGCTAATTTCAATGAAATATGAAACGTGATGGTGTCCAGACTTATCCGGAAACGAGAAGTGGGTGCGCTTTAACTTATGTTGCCGAAATTCGGTAACTTTTTCTTATATATAGTAAACTCGATTGTTTGTCTTGATCCCACAGGTTCATCGAACGTTAATGACTATCACTGTGCTGCTGACAATCGCTTCAACAATATACATTTTCGTTCAAGTGGGGGGATGGTCTCACGTAAGTTGATTTAATAGGCGATATGATCTGAGAATTACCGTTAATTATCGTGATCAATTCACGATATTAGTCCGTAGAATTGTATCGTCGTCCATCATAATCATCACCGTCATCATCATTGTTATTATCATCACCACTTCTTTCTCCACCAGCGTCAACTGTTATTTACAGACTGGTTGGGCATCTCATACTTATTAACACCTCAGACAGCTTCAGTTACATTTGTGTCTTGCGTGCTAAATTGGATGATGCATAGGTTTACATAGCAGTCTGCTGGCTACCAGGTTTTAAGGTCTAGTACAAAATAAGATAGCAATTGGCCACTGATCTACGTACCCGTTAGGCTGTTCTGCTTTTTTTTTCCTGCGATTCCTACTTCTGTGTAAACGAGGGTCAGATTCTATCCGTTATGTTTTCAGAAAATGCACGTTTGTCTCAATTTGTCTGCGCATGGTCACCCGTGAATAATTTAACGTGCATGTGTAGCACGTAATCGCACTGCATTTCCAATAATTAGGACTCGGAAAACTTGAAAACGTCTGGAAAAGATATAACCCCAAATTTAGCGCAGTAGTTCAGTTTCTTAAACACTGGTTAATATATAATAATTATGTTCATTACAGGTAGTTAAGCCAATAGTCTCCAATTTTAATTCACGAAAAAACAACAGCATTTTGGGTTTTTGCTTTTCAATCTTTTTAGGATAAAGGGGCGCATCCATTTTGTGGTATGGTTGCGATCACTTTTGCAGTTATACAGCCGATAATGGCAGCATTTAGACCACATCCTGGCGAGCCAAGGTATTTACTTAAATACAGTCGAGACTCTTTAGATTTTTCTGTTAACCAACTTAATCGACGTTTGACTGTGTTGTGTATAACCTTAAATTGTATGTCCTTATTTTGTGCATGACCTTGGCTTGGTATTAGCTGTTGTAGAGAAAGCCATTTTGATCAGTTATTAAAATAGTTGTGTTGATCAAAACGTGCATTTAGTCAACTCCAACACACTTTGGCGACGAGGACGGCAGTCACCTTGAGCACTTTATATTCTGTTGCTTCGATTCCTTGCAAAGCCTTGAACAAAGTGGAAAACTGAATTCGAGTTGGACGTCGCGTCGAGCGAAGTAACATACAATGTGCAAGAAGAGAGGCTGGAGCAGTGACGAAGAAACTAGAAAGTGGCTTATAATAACGTTAAATAGACAAAAATACTAGACAGGGTTGACAAGCATGGAGAGTCTTCAAAACACGTTATCTGAACACGTATTACAAGAATCTAGTTACAAAGGCGAGGCTATTTTCCACCGAGGGATCAGTCAGAACTACAAAGTTTCCTTAGCGATCATCACAAGTCCACTCTGGGACCCTACTAAAGCAAGAACTAAGTGGAAATTGAGCTGTCATGGGGATCAAAACGGAGAAAAAGGCTTTCTCGGTCAAAAAGGCTTTCTCGATCAAAACTCGGGTAACACAGGCACCTGTCATGGTGTCTTGTAAGCTAAGGGCCGAAAGGAGCATTTTTGGAGGAGAAGTAAGAAAATGTTCAGCCGAAATGTGAGTGCCATAGTAAGAAGATATTCACATTTTGAGAGAGAGGCGTTGGTGGTAAATTGGGTTGTGATAATTTTTATCTATTGACTTTATTGGGCGTATTTTGAAATCGCACTGATCACCAGCCGCTTTTCACTGTTCTTAGTCCACAGTCAAAGGCATCCCAGTCTAGATTAGAGAGTTAGTTATTATACATGCAGCAAGGCACATCCATGAAAGGAAAATGTTGCTGGAGCACTAAACAGGCTGAAAGTTGGCGAAGTACTCATAGATTTTGTTAGGCAATAGAAGAGTACGCCTTCACTGCAGTTAATCATGATACCAGACCTGCTACATTATTACACCTCCAAATGGAGAGAGTGGAAATTGGACCCATCCTTGCAATTGGTCAGTCAAGCCCCAAGTACTGTTATTAGCCCAGTCCTCAAGCAACTATCTACAAAGCCTTCAGAGGTGAACTGTTCGTGTGAGTGATAAGACAACTTGGTATGAGAGGCAACCATGTTCTTATGCCAGAAAAATGTGCCATTGAGTTGGCCCACAAGAGGCAGCAATGTGCAGTGCGAACGATTTCTCGACTGAGAAAAAAGGTGTGGAGGCCAGACATGGAAAAAAACAAGTAGAGAAGCTGATTTGATTCATGTCAGTTGGTTGGTTTCATTTTTACTCAGCCTCCACCAACTTCAACTTCCACTTCAAATTTATACAGTAAAATGGTTTTACAATCGACTGTCGCGTAAAATAGCAATTGCTAATCCAGGCGGCCCAGTTAAAAGAAGAAAAAATAATTAATGAAAGGTAGGAATATATTTTAAGTTACAATAATTTTTTATTTCTATCATAGCACTATTATTACTATTAAGAAGAACGAAAAGGAATTAAAGGAGAGTTGGAAAGCATATAAGTTTATACAACGTGAAATTACTTATGTTAATCCAACTTTTTAATTATCAATGGCGTCTCAATATAGTCATTTTATCTTTGTAAAATATCAGAGAGCAATTCGTGAAGTACTTTTGTAAATTCCTTTTTAGGAAGATCTCTTTATATGACTAGGTATCTCATTCCAAAGTTTTACACCACCGCTAGTCTCTTTAAGAACATTGCCAGAAAGGAACAAACTTTTTTCTGGGATGAAGTCTAGAAAAATTAAGTTTTTCCAAAAGTCAAAAAATCAGATCAAAAGCCATGGATGATTCTAACGCGTGTTTATTTGGACTTGGAGATGTATTTTTTAAGAGAAGAAGGAAGAACGTCCACTTTGGGGAAATTTGAACGTCTAATATATAGTCATCAAGTTGCTTAACTTTTTGCCAAGGTGAGAAGGGAATGAAACATGAGTGCGTTCCACTAAACACATAGAAAGTAGTTCAGACCACCGGATTATACTCCTCGCCCTCTTTTGGATCAGCAGTATGGGTTCTCAACGTCCCACGATAGTCAGATCAGTAAAAGTGGTACGAGAAGGGATCCTCGACTTCTCCTTCTTATCCGAGAAGAATAGAATGTCTAACCATTTGCAAATCTCAGAATGGGACAGGAAAGGATGAGACATTAAAGAATACCTTGATCTTTGTCGTCGTCAATAGACGGGAAAACAGCATTAGTTTGGAAAATATTTAAGTGGATTCCATAACTAAAAAGCCCTGGGAGAAAAACTAAATACATTTACGATACATTTTCTATTCGATTCCAACTCGTGTTAACCAACTCGGTTCATCATCTAAACCTTTACAGAGAGACACACGAGATCAAAACTAGTAATAAGGTCAGAAAAAGCTAATCTCGCGGCAAATTTTGGAGGGACGGATTTTTGACAGCAGCTCAGAAGGTGAAGATACAACAATCAACAGCTAGTACATATATCAGGACGCTAGAAGATGGGGTTTAACACCGCTTTTAACTGACTGGGATTGTCCATTGTCTGGGACTTCATTCCAAGTTTTGACTGCAGTATATGAAAGCCCTATCAGTGGAGTGGGTTTGTGAGACTGGTACAGTGCATGACTCGGCATTGAAAGACTTGTTCGAGTTGAACGTCGAAACACGTAGGGTTAAAAAATAAATATGCGCATATGCGTGATTTTGCGATACAAAAGAGATAAAAGGAGAAAACAGTGGCGTACTGCATTCCTTGTTTAGTTTGCCAGTTTGCCACTTGCGTGATATTAATGAGTATTATAGTGCATTCTTGGCAACCAATGCTTAAAGGACTTTCATAGAGTCAATGCATGTTTATGCGCCTATTAGGACAGATATACAAGCTTTGTTGAACTGGAAGTAAATATCCCAAGAACAATAGGCATTCTGTGCGATCTCTTTCTTCAAACGCCTGCTACTGCCAGGCTATTTTTGGGGTCTCGGGAAATGGGTCTGGAAAAAGCAGTGCTGTTCTTACCAAAGTTATACCAAAAATGCAAAGTTCACGCGACTAATAATCCTCAGTATGATCATTTTCATAATTGATTCTATAAGTTCACGGTAAAAAATCTCTAAAAGCTTTGAAAAAAAGCCCATGCATAAACTGTTATATTCGTTCGATTATTATACATCCCCAGGAATAGTTCTAATTATGACATTATTTGTTGTTGTTATTCTTTTGTTTTTTTTCGTTGTTTATAGGCGTAACATTTTTAATTGGGCGCACAGAATTGTTGGTACCGTTGCATTAATCATGGCAGGTAAGGCAAACATATAGGATATTTCCTAATGAGAAAGGGATAGGTATTCGACTGAAAGTGCTACGGCATTTACAATAGATTACTGTCACATAATTTTACTTTGCTTAATTTTTCTCTCTGCAGATTACTCAATATATTGGGCTAAACTTTCTCCTTACAGTCCCGTCGTCCACGTTGCTCTGAGAATAAAATATGCCATATACTGGCCTTTCACTAAACAATCCCTTTTTTATTTCACAGTTGTGACAATCTACCTTGGAACAGTGTTATTCGATGTAGGAACAGAGGGTCTCTGTGCTGTAATCGCCTTCTACATTGGGGAATTCTGTGTCTTTTTGTTCGAGTTATACCTGATCCTTTCCAAGCGTAACAAGGAAAAAAGAACTTCTCAAGTAAACAATGGTAACAGACATGCATAAATATACCACATATTTATAAGAAGTATAATTGGATTTTGCATAACATAGGACTTTTGTCCATGAACAAATATGAGACGTTAACTTTTAAAAATTAAAACGGCTGCTGTGAAAGAGTTTTCTTTGCCCTCTGTACCTGTTTCTAAGATCCGAGAAATTTTCTATTAATGTCATTATTGCTGGACGAACACACTCTGGAATACTCATCATGTGCTGGGCACGTCTTTAGCATTCGGTTCTTTTGTTTAGGTTCAGATAAGACGTCTACCGGGTTACAAAGGGAAGGGTGCCTCTGTTAATTAGGTTAGGCGACGCTACTTTGGGCTTTTTCAACATTTACCTTACGATGACAGCTTTGATTGAAATATTAGAGTAAAACAAAATGCCAAAAACACAAGAGAAAAACAGAAGGAGGAAAGGAGCAAGGTTGGGCAAAACCAAAAAAAGTTTTTGTCTTATTCTGCGATAATGTGACGAATAATGCCCGAGAATTCTCTATATTTGGTAATCTGACGATGATGCCGTCAATAGAAGGAGTCTTTACCAAATTTGCAGTTTAAGGCTCGATGTTGACAAATAACTTGACCTAGTCCCTTTAAGTATGGTTTTTTAGTATAGTAGATATGCCTGGACTAGGTGATATGAATCAGTCGCAGGAAAATCATGTTTTCTGGTTAGGGTAGGGATCTACAAAGTGTGTAAAAAATTCACATAAGCAGGGTCTGGTGTAGGGCTAGGATAGCTCCTTGTAAAGACTCGCCGTGTACTTTGTCAGCAGGAGCACCCTCCCTCCATGTAAAAAGGTCCTCAAAGGCAAATGTTCGCTTATCACCAAGTTTTTTACCGTATTGGGCGACAGGTCTACTTTACAGTAATCAGAAACCTCAATATACCTTTGAATTTCATTTTTACATTGCCTGGGGAAAGAAAGCCCTTACATTTTCTTTAAATTCAACCCGTTTAATAGGGAAACCCGTTAATACGGACACTTTCTATGGCCCCCGCAGTGTCCGTATTAAAGGTGTTTGACTGTGAAGAAACTTTGACTTTGGTCAAGGCAAATTTAATAGCCTAACAAGAACGCTCTTACAGAGGTTCAAGTCTCCCTTGCTTGGAGATTAGATCGAGAAATGAGGACGCGATTAACTCTACACGAAACAGGATCTACTTGCTAAAGGTTTTTCACTTCCTACTTTATCGACGGTCGACTATTAAAAAGGCACGGATGTGCCCGCAGTTGATTCTTTCATGGCCAATCCTTTTTTTGGTAAACTACCGGAAAAAAACCGAGCAGTTCCTTATTTGCTTTTGCAAAAGTTTGTCGATTCACTGCGGTCAACTGGGAAAGTGGCTTTCCAGCCCCTTTTCCGTACATCTGACAATAGCATTTCCTTAGTGATGTTTACAACCTTGTAAGCCAACAACGGGGTCTTTTAACCATTTGAATGACATTAGAAAGCCCTCTTGTTATACTGATGCTTACTAAAAGAATATGAATCCTTTTACGGCAGAAATCCCGATGAGCCAGCCGGGACATCAGACTCCAGCACAGCCTGAAATGACGACGCAGGTTTACTGAATTTTTTTTTTCATTCCTACATACCTTATGTAGTGTTTGTTTCAAAATCAACTGTATGAGGCATTAATTTGATAACAGTTTAGTAGAGCTATTTCTCTTGCATCAAATGGCTGAAAACACAATTTTTTCTGCCAAAGGTAAAGGACGTTGCTGAAAATAAGAAATGGACGCAAGTAATGATTCAATACCGCTATTCAACTGATTTGAATTTAAGCCATAACTAGTAATTTCTTGGGACGAAAATTAGTTCACATTGCTCTACAAATTCTCATTAATAATATTCTTAAATTCCCTAGGAAGCCATGATTCGGACCCTGATGTTTCTTTTTGTCATCCTTCTTGGAGCAAGTGTGTCGCTGACCATAATCCTACTGCTAGTGTTAAATTGAATAAAAAAGGTTAGTGTGGCTGATGTAGCGATAACTTATTTTCCCGCTACTTCTGTTGTCATACTCAAAACAGGTATTCTGTAGGACATGTTCTCCCTTTTACTTTCTTAATTCGACAACATTCTACAATGAAAATAAGTAACGCCCGCACAAAAAAGTACGAAGGCTTTTTCCCTTCACTTGATAATTTAAGTGACCTCATATTTTGTTAAAACTTCAAGTACGAAGGTTAGAAAGTGCTGGAAAGTTGCAAATAACAAATAGAAAGAGTCATTTTACACACCATTAATTGGATGAGCATCTTTTCTTCCGTCTACCTCAATTCTAGTCATAAATGCACTTTTAATTAAGCAATTCCCATCCTTAAAGAGAATAGCTATGCCTGCTCGGCCTAAATGTTAAGAGAGTGACCACCTTCCTTGAAAACAACTATTTTGAAAAATACCCCCAGCATCGGTAAACGGAGAGTCGCAAAAGTGTCAAGTATCAAAGACATAGGAAGAGCCCCCTTCGGTTCCAGTGCCTTTTGAACACTTTCCAAACTTGTCATTGTAGAAATAACGTGGTGATGAGGTATTTTCGACACTACTTAGTAAGGTGTTTTAACCGTTGTAAGAACGCAAATCCCCGAGGCAAAGACCTTACATATGAAATTTAGGGTGCCCATCAACCATTGAAGTTGTTGCAATGCGCTGAACCCGTAATTCATTCCATCGTACTGTCAGGCACCTTTGCTTCATTTTTGTTCTAAATCTGAGACCCGCAGATTTGGCGTCGGAGATGAGGATGTTAAGATTGCGAGAGAAAAGATCGCGCTGGGTTAAGTTGCATAAAAGGGGGGGGGGGGGGGGGGGGGCGGAGGGGGGTCAAAAGTCTCTGGGGAAGCAGATTGGGAAGGGAAGTCATCTAGTTCAGTTATGGATAACTAATGAGATCTTTATTCCAGAGCAATTTTGTTTCCTGAAAGGGAAATCCTGTCTGCCTAAATTGCTATCTCCGTTCCATGATTGGGCCCGTGAGAGAAACAAAGGCTTAATAACTGATGCCATTTTTTTAGATCTCTGAAAAGCGTTCGACTCTGTGCCTCATGAACGTGTCTTAACAAAGATATACGCCTATGGTATCCGAAGTCCACTCTTGTCTTGACTTAGATACTTTTTAACAAACCGATACCAGTGAGTTGTTTTGCCGGGATGTTATTCATCTTGGGCCTCCTTTTTGTCTGGTGTTCCCCAGGGAACTTAGCCTCCCACGCAGGCGTTTTTAGAGGAGCTCGTTTTTCATCCCTCCCCACAAACGCCTGCTCAGCCGGAAACAACATTCCTTTCCCATTGTTTTATTTGCGTGGTGTTGACAGGCTAAACGCGACTACAACGTGACCCTAAAGTTACCGTTTTCCTTCTTTTCTTTCCTTCGTTAAGGTTATGAAGTACGTGGAGTATTCTAAAATTTGATTAAATCTTGTTTTTGCCGCTCTGAATCTAACATTTTTTGGAGGTTAGAAAGTTTTTCCTGTGTTTCATGCAGATCGAGTAATTATCAGATTACCTTGCGGGGAAGGTCAACTTTCCAGAATTTGGAAAATACAATGTGATTGGCTAAGCATGGGAAAGGAATGTTGCCGTCGGTTGAGCAGGCGTTTGTGGGGAGGGATGAAAAACGAGCTCCCCTAAAAACGCCTGCATGGGAGGCTACAGGGAACTGTGTTCGACCCGTTTTATTCCTCATTTATAATAACGATATCTCAAGGAAAATTATGTCTTGAACAAAACTCTTTGCAGATGATATGCAGGTTTATACGGTACTGCGAGGGGCACTAAGAAAAATGTGGAAGAACTACAGAAACATTTTACTCGTTTGGAATATTAGAGCGACGATTGGAAATTGAGATTTGACACTCTGATAAATGCGAAAATGATGCGTAATTCTAAAAAAAGGCATATAATTTATGTGGTAACAACTTGAAAGGTGTATCTGAGGTTAAGGATCTTGGAATTCGTATTACTTCGAACCTGTCCTGAAGCTTGCAAGCAAAAAAATGTGCAAATAAGGCAGACAGTGTGCTTGGATTTATGAGACGTACAATTACTCCCAGAAATTCTGAGTTGTTTTCCGAACTTTATAGAGCTTAGTAATTCCAAAACTCGAGTACTGCTCTCAAGTGTGGTGCCCGCACCTTAAAAAGGACTTAAACATCTTGGAGAAAGTACAATGTAGAGCATTCAAATGTGCCCTTGGAAAATTTGGGTGTGACGTCCGACGAAAAACGCCTCATGGTTTTAAAGCAAAGAAGATTATTCTCTTCGCTCAATGAGTGCTATAAGACAATGAACAGTCTGAATGGACTAGATCCTTCAAAATTTTTTACGTTTGCGCGTGTCTTTCGACCTTTAAAAGCTAACCACCGTTTTAAGCTTAAGTCTGTGTCTGCGCCTTTAACTAGTTTTAACATTCTTTTCTTATTCGCATAATTGATAAATGGAATAATTTGCCTAAAGAAATCGCTGATGTGGAAAACTTGAACATTTTTACGAGTAAACTCAGACGTTATTTAACCAGTGTTTCAGCTGGATGTTAAATTATGTAGACATGTCCAGCGATATATTATTTTTGTATTTTATTCAGAATAGAAATAGATTATTTATATATTATTTTATTCGTATGTATATTCGTGTTATTTTTATTGTACTTTTCTGGGAGGAGATGAACTAGATAGGGTTAACCTTTTCACCTCCTTTTCTTCTGTGAATAAACATTTTTATTCTTATTATTATTGCAATGTGGCAAACATTTTTGGATGAAATTTCAAAATTCATTCAATGGCATTGGATATGTAGCTGAACGTACAGTATATATGGAGCAGCGGGAAGTCCGAAGGGAAGAACTTTTCCAAAATGGTTAAGGCATTGCCAACAAACCCCCAAAATGGCTGATGCTGGATGTCTCAGATTTAAGGAATGGCAGGTGGTATATTAATTTTGCATTGTTTTCAACTTCTCTTGGGACGGCTTTGAAACTGCAAGAGAATGATGCAAGAGGAAACGTTTGGGGATTCAAAAGGACAACTGTGTATGTCATGGGTAGTGCGAACAAACGTGGCAAGGCATATACTTTTTATATATTTATTTTTTATTGCATTAATTTTTCTCTTTCTCTTTTTCTTGCAGGCAACGTTTTAGCTATCATGTCATAGAAAACTCGGAAGAAATAAATAGTAGAGAGTACCTAGAACTCCTAGTACGACCTATTCAAGTTGTAAAATTGTCATTTGGTTGTTTGCAACGAAAATCATTGTCTTATTGATATGAGTAAAGGAAATTCAAACTTAAATTTAGTATGAACTCAACTTTAGATATTTTTTCTTCTAATGAAGGAGTACTGAAACCAGAACGTTTATTTTTTTCATCACGTGAACCGCGATATTTATGAGCATGTCTGCTGTATGCTGCCATGGCGTCTGGACGACTGGGTTGCAACAACTATCAGATCCATGTATCTTTTATCATGTAAACCCAGGATGAGCGTTTATTTCATGTACCTTTGCGATTGCTGCTAGTGTAGACCCAACGCACAATTGTACATATTTTTTATCAAAACTTTTGCACTTATCGTTAACTTACTGCATATATCATTTTAAATTTAAAATCGGCGTGATTTTTTGTAATAATATACTGTAGTTAGGGCATTAGCAGGTGAAGAACCACCTCGTGGAATTACTATTAATAAAATCGTTATTATTATTATTATTTCGAAAATAATGTTTTTTAGAGCAGCTTTGCACTTCATTCGGTAAGCTGGAGATAATCTGGTGGAATAATCAATATTTTTTAGATAAAATAGGAAATGTTTAAGGCGCAAATTACATTACATTGATGTGTTTTCTAAGTACGTTCATTAATATATTTCCTAGAGTTCAGTTCATTACTAATATTTTTATTTTTTTTGCGGGTTTTCTTTCTGATGATCTATCGCTAAAAATTGCCGATGGTTACTTGGAGTTTTTCATAGCTGAAAATCGACAGTATCCACGGAAGAAGCAAAAATAAGTGAAGGTGTTAAATCATATGCAAACGAGTAAATGACATACTTGTCTTTCTTTTCTAGCTTTAATCATGATCAGTACCTCTTTGAATGGTTAAGAAAAATTAAATGCCGTGTACGTCTACCTGGATTTATGAAAACTGGGTTAGCCAACATTTTGTAATCTCTTTCCCTGTCTTGGCTTGTTTAGTGTGTTGTTTGGTTATGTCGTTTTTCTCTTGTTGTTTCGCGGTTAGGGATTTGTGTGAGGAGATCCGAAATACAGATGTTCTTTTCGAATAAATAGGATCTAAAATAGGAGGCCTGCAATAATACATTTTTCTTATGTTTGACTTAAAAGACACAGCTGTGTTTATGTATAAGGCTGCTAAAATATAGGTATATATTGTTACGTGGAATGGTTTTGGAGAAGTAAATGTAATAACAATTGTAAACGAAAATTTTGTTCAGTAAGGACTTTATTTACAAATGTAACGCTTCCCTACATGTCACACATTATTATCGGTGTTATAAACCGTTCATTGTAAAATAAAGCTTATTGTAAAACCCAATGTTACTCATGGTGTAAAGGCTGATATATAGGCTGTCCTCAGTCCGTTGGAAAGATATTCTCGACGTACAGATCTGTTGCTGCCTATCGTAGCATCGAAGGAATTTTACTGTAAACTGTAAGGGTTGCCTGATCTCCCCATCGCCTTTTGAAGCGTCGGCAGTCGGTGTTCCCTCTATTCTTCGGCTCCATTTGTCGTGTAATTGTAGTATTTTGTCGCTGATTCTGTACATGTTTGTGGTCGCTGTGTTGACGACGTTGCCTTCGCTGTGCTAAGCGATGTTCTCTGTGCTTTGGGCGGGGCTTCTTGTTGTCATCGTCCTCTCTGCTCGCGATGACTTTTAGTCGGCGTTCTCCAGAGGAGTTTCGCTTGAAAATCGAGGATTTCCAGCCACTTGCTATACTTGTTGTTCTGTGTCATCTGGGAAATTACTCGTAATTCACCCATTGTAAACATTGTTTTATAGATGAATAAACCAGGGGAATAAACACATGAGCCTTACATGAATAATACATGAAAAATGCGCTGGTCATCAGCGGCAAAGTCTATGATGCCTGGAAACGAAAAATGCTCCATGACGTAGCGCAAAGCGCGCCTGCGGAGCACCTTAGGTAAGTAAATCTACCCACCCAAAAAATTTGGTAATCACGTGACCGTACCCCGTCCGGCCATATGAAATATGTTGTGTTTTATATGTGCCGCACAATTAAAATTTTGATTTCAAACTGACCTCGGAAGCAAAAATTCAGCCAGTTTTTACAGCAGGGACGACATGCCAGTTGCTTTTGACTTTTCTCACCAAGGTCATGCGTTGGTCAAGCGCTACGTCCAATTTTTATGCTCTGATTGGTCAAAACTTGACAGGAGAGTTCATGCGGAAAATTTATGTAGCATCTTGAAACTTGTTTACTTTGACAGCTGAAACTGACAGAGTTTTGTGTCATCTTGTGATGTTTTTAACTGTCTTTTTCCACTGAATGTACAAAATGAAATTCAGCTGCTATCAAGAGTCGTCTGTTATTCATGGCTAGCTTGTTTACTGGGTTTTTGGTTGAGAAATACGTCGCTTGTCAAAGTCGGAAATCCGATTTCGGATGGCATCGTTTTCGTTTCTCACCTTGCTTGATGCGTAAGAGGGTCGAAAAATCTGAAGCGATTCTGGCCTTACTTTGTTAGTTTTCAGTGCATCTCGAATGGTAAGCCTGAGTAATTATTTTATTTGATGTTTGTTTTTAATATCTAATTTAATGAAGTTGAGCGTAGTTTATGGGGCTATTTAGTTTATGCACGTTTGTAAGATTTGAGACAATGATGTGACCGAGTATTAGGTTTGATTATAAGCTTATAGAACTTTAAAAAGCCTTCAGACATTTTCTCACCGCAAATAGAAAGAGAACGTTCCAAAGAATATTTAGTTATAATTCTGGCTGTAGAAGAAAGCTTTGAGCGATTTTCTTGCCTCGAGTTCATCTTTGAAAAACCAACACCGGGAAGCCGGCTTAAAACATAAACAAGGATTTTCAGAGACACTTTAATACTTGTCTTCGTGAATGCAAATTGTTATCTCTGTATATGTTTCACCGAATTTTTTTCTTTTTAGTATTGATTGTTAGTAGTCTCTTTGCAATTTTAATCGCTGTGCCGTTTGTTGTCAGTCGCTCATGAACATCGCTTGCAGGAGTAGTCAAAATGCCACGCGTATCAAACGCTTTTGAAGATTACATATCGTTATAAAACCATTAGATAAAAAATAAACATAATAAATTTTTTATTATGTTGAAGCGTATTACTCTATTAATCTAATTAATCAATCGACTTTGGGGCTTGTCAAAAGTGAGAACCGGCTAGCCGTATAGGTGATTTTGGAAATTTTTTTAACGGTTTCGCTAAAAGCCCACGCGTGCTTCGATCGTCCTGAATATTGAATGAGTGCAATTTGTATTGCAAAATTGTGAAATACTGCATTCTGTCCGAGGTCTGTATGATAAAAACAGCGCCTCATGGTACTGTTTCACCTCAGATGTGATGTATAAAAAGTATAAAAGGTTGGTTTGCACGTCCCCAGACTTGTTGGCAAGATTTTGTAAAGTAAACTTGTCGATCGCAAAAAATTCGGCCTGATTTGTTTTCCAAGAATTTGTTTCCAGGCCTAATCTACTGTGATGAAACAGCCATTATGGCTATGCTATTTTTTGGGCGTACATATAGGGCTATCTACCCGATGTAAGATTAAGTTCACTCTTAGCTTGGACTATTTTTCTCTTAAATCACTTAGCCTTTCCCTCAAAAGTCACATGAATGTGCTCTTAAGTTAACTGATTTGTGGAATACAAGTTTATTGTTTGATTTTAATGATAAATTCGAGTTAATAGGAGCTTCGCTTTTAGCCCTGGCTAAATCTATATATTAGAGAGATTTATGGCGCGTCGAATTTTGCTTCTGGCTGAGACCACGCCTGGTTCACTTGATGCACGCGCGCTTCGCGCGCGAAGAGATTATAAACTCGCTTCGCGAGAATAATATTGTGATTCCTATTATAAATTCAGTAACTTCTGTAAACCTGAAGAAGGCTTCGTTATATTATCTGCATCGTTTTCCTCCACTAGCTGCTGTTTCTCCCGCCCCCATGACAAGCTTAGGCCGGTTTAAGAATTTGGGTCCCCGCTGTTTAGGTAAAAATCATAGTAGGAGCTGAAAGAGAATCCACACTAAAAAGAACACAAGCCTTACGAAGGTGTTATAAGCCAGATTAATCCCGACACGTTTTAGCGACAAATTTCCCTCATTAAGGTATACGAGTTTTCTTGAACGCCTGATATGTAATACAATAAAACAATGGGACAGGGCTACTCTTTCTTTGCTGTTATATTTTTCGAGTCTAACGATTTCGTGCCGGCTTGGTTAAAAAACATACATCACAGGGGCGTAGCGTGGTCATTTTGACAAGTACGCACACGGGTCCATATGGTTTTAAAAATCGGTTTTGTTTTCCTTTAATCCATAACTACCACTTTACATGCTTATTTACAATGAAACCTGATTTCAAACAAAAGCTTTTAAAACGTTTTTCTTTGAGCTGGTACAGGAATATTTAACAGCACAAGGCGATGCGCATTTTTTGTAAAAATTTGTCAATGAAAACAAATACTACGCCTGTTCCCTAGGAGTAAATTTCTTGCAAAATTCTTGTTGATACCGCCTCAAACGTGCACCTGCTTACGTGGATTATCGTCGTCATGGTTTGGTCCATGTCGTTCCAGTTGAGGACATCAAAGTAGTCTTTGATGGACTTTTTCGACTTTCATGGAGAGAGAGAGAAAACTAAAAAAAATGAAAAAGCATTGGAATAGAAAAACCTTTTAGATAAATCTTACAAGGAATGATAATCAGTCATGGTCGATTTTCAGTTTCCGATTTTCATGAATACGCAATGTATTGTGGGATCGCCTGAAGGCAAAATTTATTCAAGAATGTTTCGAATTTATCACATTCTACTACTCAAACTGTTGGTTTTAGGTGTATTAAAAGACGATGCTGAATAACAGAGAGACAGACAGGAAAAAATCTGCACAATACATGTACGACACTCAGAAAACCTTTTAAAAAAATCTTACCAATTTCTCAAGTACGCACGTGCGTATTTGGGTAAAGGACGCTACGCCCCTGCATCGCCAGAAATTTCAGTTTTAAAACGCCTTTACCTTAGTTGCCATTGTATTGATAAACGATTACATGAATAAATTTGTTAGAGAGAAGTAAATACTTCAAACGTTTATTCGTTAGACACAGGAAAATAAATGCGCCAGTGTTGTTGTTATAGACAAAGGCAAATTAATACCCCAGTGTATTTGTTAAACACAGGCAAATAAATGCCCCAGTGTATTTTGTTAAACACAGGCAAATTAATGCCCCAGTGTATTTTGTTAAACACAGGTAAATTAATGCCCCAGACACAGGCAAATTAATGCCCCAGTGTATTTGTAAGACACAGGCAAATTAATGCCTCAGTGTATTTGTTAAACACAGGCAAATTAATGCCCCAGTGTATTTTGTTAAACACAGGCAAATTAATGCCCCAATGTATTTCGTTAGACACAGGCAGATTAATGCCTCAGTGTATTTGTAAGACACAGGCAAATTAACACCCCAGTGTATTTGCTGTATTTGTTAAACACAGGTAAATTAAAGTTCCAATGTATTTGTTAGACCCAGGCAAATAAGGATCAATTCTTTGCTTGAAATATCACGAAATATTTAATGCTCAAGTTTACAGATATTTCCCGAGGAAAGATCCAGATTTTTTATAGGGCGGCTTATATTTACATGTATCGCGCTTATAACACAAAAAAGCTTAACATTTCTACGACTAAAATGATTGTCCTGTTCGAAGCCCCTCGGCCTTATTGATAGTAACGCCATAATTTTTAACACTTTCATCAGCGACTGAGCTGGTCCTCATAACCACTTCTGAGCTTCAGCGAACATTAAGATCAAGCTCGATTAGCATCTTTATAGCGCCACGTCTTCGACATAACGGTTAGTATCTCATGTAAGACTCCACATGTCCCCAACATATATAGAAGTTTCCCTATGTTTCTATGCATTTCCCTTGTTTTCCCTATGTTTCCCTTGTTTTTGTACGTTTTGCCCTGGTTTCCCTTGTTTTTCTATGTTTTTTCTTGATTCTCCCCTTTTTCCCGTGTTTTTCTACGTTTTCCCCTCGTTTCCCATGTTTTTCTATGTTTTCCCTTGATTCTCCGTGTTTTTCCTTGTTTTTCTAGGTTTTCCTCTGGTTTCCCATGTTTTTCTATGTTTTCCCTTGATTCTCCATGTTTTTCCGTGTTTTTCTACTTTTCCCCCTGTTTTCCCGTGTTTTTCTATGTTTTTCCTTGATTCTTCATTTCTTTCCGTGTTTTTCTACGTTTTTCCCTGTTTTCCTGTCTTTTTCTATGTTTTCCCCTGGTTTCCCATGTTTTTCTATGTTTTTTTCCTCATTCTCCCCGTTTTCCTCTGTTTTTCTACGTTTTCCCCTGTTTTCCCGTGTTTTTCTACGTTTTCCCCTGGTTTCCCATGTTTTTCTATGTTTTTCCTTGATTCTCCATGTTTTTCCGTATTTTTCTACGTTTCCCCCTGTTTTTCCCTGTTTTTCTATGTTTTCCCTTGATTCTCCGTGTTTTCCCGTGTTTTTCTAAGTTTTCCCCTGGTTTCTCATGTTTTTGTATGTTTTCCCTTGATTCTCCGTGTTTTTCCGTGTTTTTCTACGTTTTCCCCTGGTTTCCCATGTTTTTCCGTGTTTTTCTACTTTCCCCCCTGTTTTCCCGTGTTTTTCTATGTTTTTCCTTGATTCTTCATTTCTTTCCGTGTTTTTCTACGTTTTTCCCTGTTTTCCTGTGTTTTTCTATGTTTTCCCCTGGTTTCCCATGTTTTTCTATGTTTTTTTTTCCTGATTCTCCCCGTTTTCCCGTGTTTTTCTACGTTTTCCCCTGTTTTCCCGTGTTTTTCTACGTTTTCTCCTGGTTTCCCATGTTTTTCTATGTTTTTCCTTGATTTTCCATGTTTTCCCTGTTTTTCTTGGTTTTCCCCTGATTCTCCCTGTTTTTCTATGTTTCAGCCCCTGATTCTCCCTGTTTCCCCGTGTTTTCCTTCATTTTCCCATGGTTTCCCATGTTTTGCTATGTTTTCTCTTGATTCTCCCTGTTTTCTCGTGTTATCCTACGTATTCCCCTGTTTTCCAATGTTTTTCTACGTTATCCTCTGTTTCGCCGTGTTTTTCTATTTTTTTCCGTGCTTCTCCCTGTTTTTCCGCGTTGTTCAACTTTTTTCCCTGTTTTCCAAAGTTTTTCTCTGTTTTTTCCTGATTCTCACTGTTTTTCCGTGTTTTTTTTTTTATGTTTTCCTCTGATTCTCCCTGTTTTTCCGTGTTTTTCCACGTTCCCCCCTGTTTTTCCATGTTTTTGTATAATTTTCCTTGATGCTCCTTGTTTTCCTCTGTTTTACCTGTTTTACCATGTTTCCCTTGTTTTCCCATGTTTGTTTTTCTCTGTTTTCCTGTCATTGTTATTTCTGAGAAAATATGACCACCATTTTATACTTAATGTTTGTTTGTTTGTTTCTTTAACTATAGGTTGTGTTGTTGCATGACTTGTCTATCTTAAAGACCTAAAAATGGAGACCCCCCCTCCCCCCCTGCAACTTCACTCGCCAACTAATCTAGTGATGGAGAACTGGCGCGCTTTGGCTACAGTACTGTGAGGCAGGTACAAAAGTCGGACCGGATCAACTCGGACCGTCAGTCCGGGTCGGATCAACTCGGATCGAATTAAAAAATAAAAATAAAATAAAATTGGACTCGGATCAACTCGGATCATAAAAAAAAAGAAAATCAGTCGGTATCACTTAACTTTCACCTGCCATTTTGTTTTTTTCTCACGAACTCGTGGTTGCGTAAATTAATTTTATTTTTATTAATTTTAATGATACACTAGTGAGCAGCACACATACACTTCCAGGAAACATTTTCAACTTGGAAGGAGGAGAAACCATGCTCGCCCGGGACAAAGTTGTTTAGGTATGTGCCGACCCAAAGGGTAAAGTTTTGGGCTGAAAACAGGTATAGACTTTGACCAGGTGGTCTGGAATTGGGAATAGTCAGCCTGCGAAAATATCCGTTTCTACGTCCCAAGAGGGACTTAGAAACAGGCTATCTTTTGATTGGCGTTCTAATCCAAGAAATAATGAAATAAAAAACAGGTATGGATTTTCGAGGCCAGGTCTGACAACGGGTGTGGAAAACACAATTTTTGGTCCCAAATAGGGGCCGTTTTAGAAGAACAGGGCGGCACATCCCACCAAGAATTCCTAGAGGTACCCCACTTTCCCCTGGCACAGCATTATGTATGAAGAAACAATGAGCAAAGAGATCGAATCCCCCACACATGATCCTCTTCCTATAGTCCTATGAAAAGTATTTTGAATGTATTCTTGGTTCTGTGTCAAGTATCTTGCACTCGCACGCTTCAACCTTATCAGTAAAATCATATAAATTAGAGATATAATAATAATGGAAACTTTATTTGAGTTTTTGAATGTACAATTGCAAATCTAGGTACGTATAGGCAATTTACAAATGCTGCTTGAGACTGGATTATTCAAAAACAAAACAAAAAGAAAGATTAGAAAAAAGAAAAGAAATAAAAATTGCATTAAGTCTGCGCGATCCCAATTCCTATTTCTGCAACAAAAGATATAATATGTTTCTCTAATGGCCATATTTATCATTTTATTGATAAAGTTGCTGCTTTTTGTCAATGCCAGTGTCATTCAAGATGTCTAAGAACGTGGAGCACTCATCGGAGAAAACGAAAAACATGGAAAAACAGAGAGAATCAAGGAAAAACCTAAAAAAACATAGGAAAACATGGGAAAACGTAGAAAAACACGGGAAACCAGGGAGAATCAGAGGAAAACATAGTAAAACATGGGAAAAGAGAGGAAAACATAGAAAAGCACGGAAAAACAGGGAGAATCAGGGGAAAACATAGAAAACATGGGAAAACAGAGGAAAACATAGAAAAGCACGGAAAAACAGGGAGAATCAGGGGAAAACATAGAAAACATGGGAAAACAGGGAGAATCAAGGAAAAACATAGAAAAACACTGGGAAACAGAAGAAAACGTAGAAAAACACTGGAAAACAGGGAGAATCAGAGGAAAACATAGAAAAACGGAAAAACAGGGAGAATCAGGGGAAAACATAGAAAAACAGGGAGAATCAAGGAAAAACATAGCAAAACATGGGAAAATAGGGGAAAACGTAGAAAAACATGGGAAAACAGGGAGAATCAAGGAAAAACATAGAAAAACAAGCGAAAACAGGGGAAAACGTAGAAAGAAAACGGAAAATCAGGGGAAAACGTAGAAAAACACGGGAAATCAGGGAGAATCAGAGGAAAACATAGAAAAATACGGAAAAACAGGGAGAATCAGAGGAAAACATACAAAAACAGGGAGAATCATAGGAAAACATAGAAAAACACGGGAAAACAGGGGAAAACGGAGAAAAACACAAGGAAACGGGGGTAAACATAGAAAAATACGGGAAAACAGGGAGAATCAAGGAAAAACATAGAAAATCACGGGAAAACAGGAGAAACGTTGAAAACAATGGAAAACAGGGAGAATTAAGGAAAAACATAGAAAACATGGGAAAATAGGGGAAAACGTAGAAAAAGACGGGAAATCAGGGAGAATCAGAGGAAAACATAGAAAAACACGGAAAAACAGGGAGAATCAGGGGAAAACATAGAAAAACAGGGAGAATCAAGGCAAAACATAGAGAAACATTGGAAACCTGCAGGGGAAAACGTAGAAAAACACAGGAAAACGGGGAGAATCAAGGAAAAACATAGACAAACAGGGGGGAACGTAGAAAAACGAGGGAAAACAGGGAGAATCAAGGAAAAACATAGAAAAACATAGGAAAATAGGGGGAAACGTAGAAAAACACGGGAAAACAGGGAGAATCAAGAAAAAACATAGAAAAACATGGGAAAAAGAGGGAAAACGTAGAAAAACACGGGAAAACAGGGGGAAACGTAGAAAAACAAGGGAAAACAGGGAGAATCAAGGAAAAACATAGAAAAACATGAGAAAATAGGGGAAAACATAGAATAACACCGAAAAACAGGGAGAACCAGAGGAAACCATAGAAAAACATGAGAAAACGGGGGAAAACGTAGAAAAACACGGGAATTCAGGGAGAATCAGAAGAAAACATAGAAAAACACGGAAAAACAGGGAGAATCAGAGGAAAACATAGAAAAACAGGGAGAATCAAGGAAAAACATAGAAAGACATGGGAAACCAGGGGAAAACGTAGAAAAACACGGGAAAACGGGGAGAATCAAGGAAAAACATAGAAAAACATGACAAAACAGGGAGAAACGTAGAAAAACACGGGGAAACAGGGAGAAGCAGAGGAAAACATATAAAAACATGAGAAAACGAGGGAAAACGTAGAAAAAAACGGGAAATCAGGGAGAATTAGAGGAAAACATAGAAAAACACGGAAAAACAGGGAGAATCAGGGGAAAACATAGAAAAACAGGGAGAATCAAGGCAAAACATAGAAAAACATTGGAAACCAGGGGAAAACGTAGAAAAACACGGGAAAACGGGAAGAATCAAGGAAAAACATAGAAAAACGTAGGAAAATAGGGGGAAACGTAGAAAAAGACGGGAAAACAGGGAGAATCAAGAAAAAACATAGAAAAACATGGGAAAATAGGAGAAAACGTAGAAAAACATGGGAAAACAGGGGGAAACGTAGAAAAACAAGGGAAAACAGGGAAAATCAAGGAAAAACATAGAAAAACATGAGAAAATAGGGGGAAACGTAGAAAAACACGGAAAACAGGGGAAAACATAGAAAAACACCTAAAAACAGGGAAAATCAAGGAAAAACATAGAAAAGCATGAGAAAACGGGGGAAAACATAGAAAAACACGGGAATTCAGGGAGAATCAGAAGAAAACACAGAAAAACACGGAAAAACAGGGGGAATCAGAGGAAAACATAGAAAAACACGGAAAAACAGGGAGAATCAGAGGAAAACATAGAAATCACGGGAAAACAGGGAGAATCAAGAAAAAAAATAGAAAAACATGAGAAAACAGGGGGAATCGGGGAAAGATGGAAAAACATGAGGAAACAAGGCATAGAAACACATGAAAAATTCTATATATATTGGGGACATAATATGGCATGGAGTCTTACATGAGATACTGACCGACATAACAGTCCGCTCGCATTTATAGCTAAAACGCTTTCTTTATGAAAAGATTCGTAATTAATCACCTTGCGGCTGTGATAGTAATTATTTACCTGTTTCAGTGAAGATCACAAGATAGCCAGCATTGGCACATGCGAAAATTAAACGAGAAAAAAATCGTCTTGAATGCCATTCCATTTGAGCGCGAAGTAGAGCGAGATTACTTCATTTTTCCTGCTAACATTTCCGAATATGGTATTGCTGTAATAAATTAACCCCAATAAGTAACGCAGCATCTTGCTTGTGTTCTTTGTTCTGTTGCTTTTTATAAAGTCACCGTCAACAGATCCAAATGTTCTCTGATTCTGTTTTAACTGTTCCAAACGGAGAAATATTTTTAGAGAGAATTTTTTTTAAAATTGGAAATAGCAGACGCAACATCAAATTGCTTGTGACCGGATATGTAATCAGCTATCTTAAGGCAACTAGCCGTGGGATTTTAACGCCTTGCCTGCTGTGAATTCCTGAACCGGCCTAAGCTTGTCCGGGGATAACTTTGAAAATCGTTGCTTTTTAGCCTGAGGCTTCACTATTGTGTTGTTGAGCCCGTTCATTCACTAAAAAGAACTGGCAGTGTTTTTCCCGCCTTCTGTCAAGCCACTTTCGTCCATGCTTTGATCACGTGCTGTGATATATCCCGAGCGGGGTTGCTACACAGCCGTTTTTAGTGTCGTCACGCAACGCTCCTCCCTTTGTGGGGAGGAGCATTGCGTGACGACAATAAAAACGGCTCGGTAGCAGACAAATCACGATCGGGATACATTTGCTTTTAGTCAAGGCTATGTGACCAAGAATCAACCAATGGGCCAGTCCCTGTTTAGTTGAGTGAAAGTCTAGGAATATAACAAAAGCCATTGTTTATGTTCTTCCGTGTAATGCAGGTGAGTGGAAGCGGTTGTAATTTGCATGCAAAAAAATTGTCTGTTCAATTATGTTTACGGGTTCCACAATCGGTATTCATGCACAAAGACGAGCTACAAGTTCTAGGGTAGATGTAAGGTCAGGTGAAGATGGTGCTGGAAGTGGCATACCGACAGAGTTTCTTGCTCACGGTATTATAGCCATTAATTCTGCAGGCTCGATTACGCAAACCGCTGTTCGGAAAATAAGCCCGCGCTCCTCCTCGAGGAGTTCACTGTTCTCGAGAGTGATGATTTTTTTCTCCTAACAAATCGCGAATCGCCAAGTATTTATAATTACGAGCTTCTAAGCTGAACGGGGTTCATAAAATAATATTATCGACAGACTCAATAATGCATTTTTTGAACCATTTTTTGTAAGTATTCTCATCATTTGTCACTCAACGCAATCAAAGAAGGTAACAACACGCTTTGAGGTTCCCAGTGCCCTTGGTATACTGTGTGATAGTTTTGGCGCACGATGTGTTAGTTCATCCCACAGTACTTGAACGTTCCAAATCTAATTGGAAACAAGAC
This sequence comes from Porites cylindrica, assembly GCA_964035525.1. Classification (NCBI taxonomy): domain Eukaryota; kingdom Metazoa; phylum Cnidaria; class Anthozoa; order Scleractinia; family Poritidae; genus Porites; species Porites cylindrica. The sequence continues at coordinate 15,510,860 of OZ037778.1, read as the reverse complement.
CAGTCCCGAGGGGGCGGCGGAAAATCAACACAGGATGAAATTTCAAGAATCCGTAAATGGAAACTTAACGTAAACACGTAAAACCGTTGCGGAAACATGACGGTAATCACATGTTTACGTTAGCGGATACATTACGTTTACCCGTGTTTCGGCGGAATCGTACCACTTTTTTCTACGTTTCCGTCAAATTTCCGTCTAAGCAAACACGTGTTTCCGCAAGTGTAAATGCGTGGCATCCTTGCGGAAACACGCGAAAACGTTCCGGAAACAAGTCAATTTCATGTTTCCGTCAACGTAATCGGATGTAACTATTGCGGAAACACGAGTTTACGAGTCGGAAACTGGTGTTTTCAAGTTATTTTCATCGTGAAAAAAGCGCTTTTCACCATCTTGGGGTGGTTTTCCCGCCATCTATAGTTACAAAAACCCATTCTCTCGTCATTTTATTGCACAAAATAATACCACAGCAATCTTTCCAAGTACTTTCTTTATTCTTCTTGCTTCCTAAACCGACAATCAGGTCTTCTTATGGTATTTATTCATTACATTGGTTAACTTAAATTACATTTTAAATGTGAGTGCCTACTCACACTAGCAATGAACAGGAATAGTAAGAGGCTACCTTTAGGAAATCCACTAGAAATTTTCTGTAGGACTACGTAGTGTTTTTTTTTTGGTAAAGAAAATGTCAAATCTGTTAACAAATTAATACCCTTTATAGCAGATAGTGATAAACACTTTCATGTGCAGTTTATGATATGGCTAGTGATATGTTTGGCTGTCTATAATATTTCAACAAAGTGGAATATGATTTGTCGGGTGAATGTACATTGTAATCCTGAGTAGGACTGTTGTTGACAGCGACTAACGTTTTGACAACAAGGTGATCATCATTTTCATGCATGGGCATTGTCAAAACATCAGTTCCTGTCAACAGTTCCACTAAGTACTATACTAACCTGTATGACCATATACCACTTACTCATATGACCATTCTGCTTCAGGATAATTTTATAATTATGGTGTGAGGAGATATTCTTACTCTTCTGACATGGTGGTCTAAACTACTCAATTTTCTATGACCAGTGCAAAGATTCAAATGCAAAAAAATACATAAAAAAAACAAAGTATGGCTACAGTTTTACATAATACAAGTCTGCTAAAACCGTTTATGTGGTTCATGTGTAAGTTTTAGGTCACTTCTATGCTGAAGTCATTACTTAGGGCGCTTTCCATTTGTCAAAACTGACCTGCCAGACCATTCCAGTAGTAACGAGAATTTCACTTTTAATCACAACTATCCAACTAGATCAGTCAAAATATTATTGGTAATATACCGTCACGGTATTAGCGTGTAAATAATTTCGTGAGTTTGGCGAGGGAGTATTTCGGGGGGTTTAATTTTCAACGCACAAATATGACAAAAGGGCATTAAATTTCGCGATTTTTAAAGGCATTGTCAGCTTCATTTCATTGATTTAAAAAAAGTCTGTAAGGTTTCAAATTTCTAGTTAATCTGGAAAAGCAATGTGTGAAAGCTTTGCAAAATAAAGGTTATTTCACTTACTGAAGATACAAAACGGAGCTTAAAAGTAAAACCAGTTGTAACAAGTTATATTGTTGATAAATATTCTGTACTTATTTTTACTACTTTAAGTTTTTTTTCTGTGATTTGAATTTTCTACACCAGTATTTAATTTCGCGGGGTCTTTATTTTCGCAATTTTTCTGCAATCGCGAAAAACGCGGAATTAGGTACCAATTAGCTATTTGCATATATATTGCAATCCATTTCAAAAGACAAAACTGAAAAAGATTCAGAGATGGTTGTAATCATGAGGCTAAGTACAATATAAAGAATTACCATGCACATAGCTATAGAGATCGTCCGCTAAGATCTGCATAATTATTTGAAGCTGCGTAAAAAAGGGCAACAAAAAACGTGTAACAGGTTTGATGGGGGTGGTAAAACGCGCAACATCGCTATTCAACTTGTTCTGCAGCAGTTTTGCAAGACAAGTTGCACGTTTTTTGTTGCCCGTTTTTACGCTCCTTAAAGGTGGACAAATATAACACAAATCGCTGTATTGTCATCCCAAGCTTCGTGTTGGTGTCGCGGAAAAGGTCTTTTCCAAAATATATCCAAGCTAATCATGTCCTTACCTCTATGTAAAATTACTTTAAGATATTTAATTAAGTCCCTCTAACGTTGGCATACGAAATGAAATATTGAAATTTTATGGAATAATTTACCTCTTGAGTTTTCTTTTTTCTTGTCATTTTGCCTTTTGTTGTCAAGTATGGTCAAATTATGTCATATATTCAGGTATTATGATGACGCTTGCGTGGGTTTTGTTTGCATTTGTTGGCTTATTCACGGCACGATACATGCGCGAAGTTTGCTGGGAGAAAAAGCTTGGTTTACGGTTAGTAGGGTGAAAACGAACAAAATTTAAACTAAGTAAAAAGAATCATTATAGGAATTTATTACTAAATTCTTTTCTGATAATTGAAGTTTATAACGTATGGATCGCAAATTCACGAGCCTTTGTTCTTTTCGGAGGAAATCTATTCAGTTTGTTACCCATTGAATAATATGCTAATATATAGGCTGAAGAAGGGTAAGATAAAGAAGAGATTAAGGTAAAAGCCGTGTACATTGCAAAGTGGTAAAATTCGCTCCTTAATGATCGTAATGTTCAGTGTCTCCGGCTTAAACATCTTGGGCTGAAAATTGAAGTTCAATCTGATTCTGTTACTATTCAAAACAACAGCCGCGAGCAACTGGTATTCTTTCTTCATTTCACAGGTGCATTGTTCGCTAATGACCATTACACTGCCACTAACGATCTCTGCAACAATATTGATATTCGTTCATATTGAAGGGTGGTCTTCGGTAAGTTTATTTTTCCGTCTTCAAATTCATGAAACCGTCATAAGTTATGATATCTTCTTTTAATTTTTGCTGAATGGTCTTTTTTGTTCAGTAACAGTTTTCTTGTTCTCCTTCTGTAAAGGAAAATTCCAAGAAGTATCCTCTCTGGATAGTCAATAGTCAATTTTGTTCAATCCAATCATTCTTTTCCCCTTATTCAAAACATGCAACGAACAGGTGGAAGAGATATTCCTGGATAATCGTTGTGTTCCTGTTCGAGAGTCAGAAGAACCGAATACTTCTTAAGAGGTTATCCATGAGAAAACCATGCAAAAGGTGCTGCAGTGCACATCATAGAATTGGCTCAAACTTTCCACATAGGCATAACTTGGTTAAGTATAGGTAGATATGGTATTAGTTTTGTTCAAGCTTCTTTCTTTTCTTTTTTTCAGGAGTGGTACCCTTGAACAGCCAAATCTACACTGAAATATGTGCAAATTTTGTGATTGTTTGAATGACAATATTTCTGGCAAATTGTTCAGCAATCCAGTTGAAACAAAATTCTCACAAACTACTAAGTATATACTTTTAAACGATGACAACATAATTAGTGTGACTCTTCTTTATTAAATTTTCCATGGAATTATTTTATATGACATATGTTAATGAGAAAAATTATGCAAATTTCTTGAGTTTTCAAAAAAAAATAAAAAAGTTCTCGCAGAGCTTCAAGTAAAGTGAAATACTTGATGATTTACGCAGAGGTATTGTCTTTGTCTAACCTTCTCTTTACATTGTTATGTTTCCACGGGATTATATCTGCCATAATACCGTCCAAACGTGCACATTCCATTGCCGTTCAGAAAGACTGAGTGGTGCGATAAAGCACAGGCTGCGACTTATTTCTCAGATTTGGTGCTGTTGAAAAGGCCAATACTCTAAATGCCCATTTTGATATTTAAATTGACAACGGTTATCATTTTCTGGGCATAAAGATTACGACAGAAGGGCCACATCAACCACAACTCTTTCTTCCGCCATATTGCTTATGCGCCTGTAATGAAAAACTGACCTGCGGTATTATAGGCCATTGTGTAATCAACGGGAAGTGTTCTTTTGCTTAGTGCTTTAGAAAATGGTTTGCTTTGATGCCATTTACAAATTTCGTATTTTTGCTTTGTCTGGCAAAGGGTAAGCTCTTTTTTAAATTTATTTTATAGCCTTAGAAGGTGATATAATGAGCTGTAAGTTGTATACAATGTATAAGAGCCAACACATCTTCCAATATGACATAACTTAGAAAGAAATAGATCCCGGTTGTTCAAACGTTGTATAGCGCTATCCACCGGATAAAAATCTATCCACTGGATAACGCAATTGGTTTCCCTAGTACTTATCTGCTGGATAGTGATTTATCCGGTGGATAGTACTTACAAACGTTTGAACAACCGGGGCCTGAAAATTGGTTGCAGAGCCCCGTGTGCGGAGATGGGACAAATTTTTAGTTTACAACAAAAAGTTTTCATTAATTAAAAAATGTGTTGTCATTCTTATGAAGTGCACCTAGAGAGCACGCGTTATAACGGGCATTGGTAACAGGTATCACCTATCTAGCTGCTTATCGGCTCTGCCCCATCTTTTTCTCAACGGTTTTTAAGCTCCTTCTATAAGTCCACAACGTGAAAAACTTTCTCTCGCATGGACTCTCGTTCTCCTCTCTCAACAAGGGCATCGAGCATATCTTCTTCCTCTATTACAGTCTTCTTGTTTAAAGAAAGCTTTCCACTCTTAGCGACCGATGCGAGACGTGAAAAGTATGATGTAACTTGTTGAGCGCTGAGCCAGTCTTTACAAGAAAACAATTTTACGCCATCTGGTCCACGAAGTGACTTCAAGTTTGAGGCAACAACGGCAGGGTCGCTCTTATTTCCTGTATCTTCTCCATCAAGAAACAGTTTAAGAAGGTACTCTTTGACATGTTCTGAAAATCTCCCGGTCTTCTTGTTTTTCTTCAAGGCCCAGCCAGGCTCAGCAGTGGGGTACTCTCTGCACTCTTCTTAGCTCAGTCCTTCAAGGTTCTTTTTAGATGGAATATATGAAGGGCGTAGGTTGGTGCAGGCGTTAGCCCATTTACGCTTAATACTGTCATGCGTGGAATCCTTTTGGGTGCAAAAAATGTGCTTGCCAAAGTCCTGGTGGTTTTGTAACGCTGTTGTCGTTTTGAATAACTTGATGCAGCGTGGTTGAGGGCAACTGAATTCACAAGGTTCACTTTTGTTTTCCGTCGTTTTGCTATTTTTGTACAAGAAGCCAGTCGACACACGCGGGGATGTGAAGGGCTCAACGACCTCCAATCGGGTACTTCCCTGGCTGGTGCCTCTCTTCATTAGCTTATCGTAACGAACGAACTTTCCTTCTCCAACATTAAAGGCTTTCCACATCCTGATTCCGTCTGCGCAAAACTTGAAGTTTGAAAACATCAGTACTCCGTTCCAGTTGTGATTATGCAGATCCTGGGCGCAAGTGTCCACCTTTACAACTGATGCACGGCAACCTCTAACTCCGGAGTAAGAATCTATTGCTTTCTTCATATCTTTTGCGTTCTCGACATCATTTCCTGCATTGACGTACTGGCGTATAGAAGCAGAGGGACAATGTCTACTCGTGTCATTAAGTAAGGATACAAGCGTGAACTTCCATACCGTAATAACATCAGTCCATGATGCAAATCAGCTAGACGTGTGTATTCTTCAATTTCACAATCCAGCAAGTCAAATCGATAATCTGCTGCACTTTTGGAACCAGAACCAGGTAGTAGATAGGTGTCGCACATTCTTGGATCGGGATCCTTTCGGCATAAGACGTGCATTTTCCAGTGTGTCTCCCAAATTTTCTTTTCAAGGTCATAATATGTGATTGTATTTGTTGGCCAACCAAGTGCAGTTTGAAGGCCTGAAGACAGTGTCTGAGGAAACTGTTCATTTTCGGCAACACCATCCAAAATGTGAGGAAACGTACTGCTGAAAGCTTCAGGTGGAGCAGAGATGGTTTCAGCATGTGAAACATTCAAAGATATTGGTTCTAACTTTGGCCCATCAAACTTGAGTTGAAAGTTGCCACCACGCACCCCTCGGGTGTTTATGTTTGACAGAAGTTTGGTCAAAGTTCCACTTTTCTCGTTGTTAACAACTCCCTCATTGAGACATTACATAACCCGTAAAGACAACAAATGTTCTGTGATGCGGACAAACATGATTTGCACAAGGGATGAAATGATTTGTTGGCACTGCAGGAAGTAGAGACTCAGGATGCTCCCGTTCAATTTGGCGCTTTAGTTCGGACCTTAAACCAGAGTTCTCACCAACAGCTGAGCGAGTTGAAGTAGTCTCAAAGGCATAGATGCTGAAGTTGTCATTGCTCTTTGGGTCCAGTCCACCTCCAAGGATAGTATTTGCAAACATATTGTCACTGGCAACGAATGTTTTGTGTCCTTCCTGCGCCAAGCTATCAATCCATGTGTTAAGATAGCCATTCCCACCACCAGTGTTGATTTCAAGATTAAGTCGTGAATCTGGGCCATAGAAAATGTGGATTGGCCAGCAGTTCTCCTCAGGACTCTGAAAACTGCAGTCATTGAACATGGCCTCATTGTTGAGAATGGACAGGGACAAAAGCACTGACTTTTGACCACCAAAGTTACGTGCATCGCCATATAAGCGTCACCATTCTGTGTCTACATTTTGAAGCCACGGGTAAGCAAATGAGACACATTTGCGTAATCTTTCTGGGTTTATCCGCCAACCAGTTTTAGTTCTACTCGGCTCTAGAACAACTTCAAATTCTTTGTGCCATTTGTACCTTAACTGGTCTGTACGCCTCTCTGACTCAATGAATCCAGGCAAAAGTTTCCTTAAATTTCTAAAAGTCTCTTTTTGGCTAATAGAATCTTGCATTTTTAAAACCTGAAAGCTTGAGATCCGGTGAATTTCAGCGGCAGCATCAACTGTCAGCATTTCATAAACTGACTTTCCTTTCTTCTTATCATGAGTCATTTTTGTGAGTTCCACTATGTCTTGGACAGTCAACCGTCCATCCCATTCATTTTCGCTTTCCTCGTTGTTACTGGAATTTGAGACAGAACTAGCAATTCCTGCAGGTCTTCCTTGCTTCCATGGTGAACTTCTCTTGCTAGCTCACAGAGTCTTCCATTTTGTTCTTTCATTCGATTGGCAAGTGGTCTAGAAGCAAATTTCCTCCCGCAGTTTTGTTCACTTCTTCTTTTCATTTGTAATTCAACCAACTTTTTGGTACCTTGATAACGGTTCAGTGGAGTTAAAGGAGGTCTAGCAGGGGTTGGAAGTAGTCGGCTAGCCGGAACTGAAGGTGGTGTTGAAGGTTTTTGAATTGTTGAGACTGTGGCTGGTGTAGAAGGAGGTTGAACTGCTGCTGGTGTAGAAGGAGGTTGAACTGCGGCTGGTGTAGAAGGAGATTGAACTGCTGCTGGTGTAGAAGGAGGTTGAACTGCGGCTGGTGTAGGAGGTTGAACTGCGGCTGGTGTAGAAGGAGGTTGAACTGCGGCTGGTGTTCCAGGTGGAACTGCGGATGGTGTAGAAGGAGGTTGAACTGCTGCTGGTGTAGAAGGAGGTTGAACTGCGGCTGGTGTTGCAGGTGGAACTGTGGCTGGTGTAGAAGGAGGTTGAATAATAGTACCAGCTGGTGGGGGCAGTAGGATTGGCTGTAAGATGAGCATCCGCAGTGCCTTTGTGGTATCATCTGCTGCAGGATACCTGATAATCAGCATAACAAATGCAGCATAACTTACGAGTTCTCTGTTCCTTTGATTCTTACTGAAGAGGAAGCTGTCTTTGAGACCTAAAAACAGTCATTTAAAAACAAGCATTTTATTAGAGTTTTTGAAGGAGAAGAAAAATTAATTTTAATTAAAAAATTGAACTTCAGGAAAACCCGTATTAAGCGGACACCCTCTATTACGCAAACAGTAGCCGAAGTCCCCAAATTTATTTCCCTTAAATGAAACCTTTATTAAGCGGAAACCTCTATTAAGCGGACGTGGACACCGAAAAAGTACCTACCTAAAATGGATGAATTGAATTAGTGTAGAAAAGACAGTTCAAAAATGAAAGTAAGTAAGATTTGGCATCGTCGTGAAATGTAAACTGCTTTCCAGCTTTGTACTTTATAACTTCTAAAGTTGATTGTTTTGCTTCTAACATGCTAACTCTCAAAAACCAAGATTGAAGGGGCAGAAAATATCACCACTGTCCCAACTAAGGAGACAAGTATTGTGGGTGGAAGAGAGACAATAAACATGATGGCACAGATCAGGCCTCAAACCACTAGTCGGCAATAATATAGGTTTTACTACAAATACTATACTGACCATTTTCACGAAGAACTTGTCAATGAATTTAAAGCCATGTTTCCTGACTTGCTTTTCAACTCCAAGTAACTCAACAACAGCTTGAACCTCAAAAAATACATGTTCTCCACGTCTGTAAACTTTAAGTGAAACTGGCCACCCAAAACCACTAGTCGTATCCTGCAACTCCTCCACAGCAGTCATAATACAGTTTACTATGCTAGAACAAAATCAAAAATAATATGAGGTTGATTGCATTGTTTTCCTCTATAGGGTTCATTGCATACAGTTAGTTTAAATCCCCTTCCAGTGATGACTAAATACATGTACACTTGAGCTTTCAAAATGGCAGCCACAAGAACAGTCTCAAATCAAGCTTTCATGTTTTCAAACTTTGTTGAAATCCTGGTACACTTCTCTGCATATCTAAAATTATGCAGTATTAGGCTGCCTAAGTTATGTTTTTACCACAACAAAAATGAAAATGAGCAACATGTTACATTGTCAAAACAGCTCAAAATGGCCTCCAGTCCCATCCTATAACAACAAAAGCATCACAGTGTCTCAGTGACAAAGCCACACATTTCGGCATGTAATCTACACCAGAAACGTACGGATCTTGCAAACTTTCGGTTTACTTGCGGTGTTCGGATCTTTAATGTAAAGATAAGCTTAAACTTCGCTTAAAATCAGCTGATGCAATACTGTATAAGTATAATGTTTGTCATTATCTTCCAGTTGGGACGATCAAAACTGCTCACATTTCTCTCTGATAAAATGAAACTAAGCAATCGTTATTAATTATGTTAAAAATTTACGCAAGAAAAACATGTGTACTTACTTGCATGTGAAGAAAGCGTCATAGTTCGACGAAATCACAATGGAACAGCGATGTAGTTTCGATCGCCTCGCTGACGATCATACAACCGAAACAAGTACCTCCCTGCTTTGTCGCTGGCCTCAATTTTCAAGTCGGTGGTATATAGTGTTTGTTGACTTCCTGTTCAGCATTTGTTTACTTGTATTTTTTTCCTGTTCACGGCTGGCTTTCGAATATACCTGAGATTGTGAAACCGGTTATTCAGCTCGCTCCGGTCTAATGACAGCACGTGACGCAAAAATGTCACATGATACTGGGAAACAATGGGCTTGCGTATGCATGAACCCCAGTGGAGTGGGGTTCGGAGAATGACACATTTTGACCGCTACGAAGTCGTCATGCTTTTCAAAGGAGAAATATGGCGATCGCATATATCTTTACCACTGTTTGATTCACTGAAGTCGTATCGGCTTGTAGTTACACCTGTACGTTGACTAATACGAGGAATACTTAGCAATAAAAGAGCACAGTGATAACATCCAGCGTTATCACTACGTACAAACGCCTCGACAATCTCAGGTGACTTCCTCTTTATTTCCATAAGCGTGTTCTCATAAATAGATACAACAGCAAACCAGTTCTGGCTGCAGTGATCCAGCAGATGAACGTATGTCCTTACCTATACATATGAACATAAGAAATAATGTTACACTATCGGCTCCATGACGTTAAATAAAGTACAACAGGAAAGCTCACTGACTTTCAAATACCTACTCTTCTGGTAATCCTATCTGTTGTCAACTTGTTGTTTCATCCCTTGACTATAACTATGCCTCGTATCTTCCTGCACTTCATAGCTAAAGATTTCAAGGGATTATTTCCTCAGTAGAATGTGCCAATAAAGTAACTGATCAGTGTAAGCTTTTAACCTGTCACGCGGACACCGACCTACCTCCACTGTCAATACCTAATTTATACATTGCCTTTACCGTATTTTGTACAGCAAGTGAATGTGGATAACTCTACTGTTACTCTGGGAATAAGAAGAAAACTCAGCATTTCTTCTATTTAGGACACAAATTCGACTTCTACAATATCTGAAACTGAAATGGTAATTTAAGGAATATACCGTCAAACCTCCTCTAAACGGTCGCTCACGAGAATCAACACAGTGTCAACAAACAGGGATCTCTTCCGAGAAGAGATCCCTACAGGTGTCCTTTTAAAAGATAAAATTTCGGCATGCAATTCCTACGTTTCGTATAAGTGTAGTTCCATGTTGTCAAAAAAGGATTTGCGCATAATCCGACTGAGCGGCGTAGTACATACAGAGACAGACAACGCATCATGCACCATAGTCAGATGTGGGATGTGCCTTTAGAAAATACCTCAAACTCTTCCTTCGGTTTTGTTATCACGGCTTTGACATGCCAAGAGAGGCCTTTCTTTCCAAACCACTCTCCTTGCGTTTCCCTATACTTCAACGGAAGGAATTTCATAGCCCAATCCATGATAATTAAAGCTTGCTCTGGCGTCATATTGTTGAGGATATCATCCTTTGCTACGTCCTGGTGTACTGCTCTTAAGATGTGGGCCTTCCATCGCTCAATCTTGTCTATAGCGTTACTAACGTCATGCTCTAGTTCCTCCTTTTCGTCTTGATATCTAAAAATCAAAATAAAAAAGTTGATGGTTTCCTTCTATTATCAAAGGTGTAATTATAATTTCTTGACGTTTTAGGGCGACATCATTTGCCTGATCCTTTATTTAATGAAGTAAACGCGGCATTGTTTCCGAAGTTAAACAACTGTAGATTTCAGTCACCTGAGCCACCCATTTCTAATTGCAAAAAAGGTGATTAAGATATGACAATTAGAAAACTTACTCTTCATGATCAGGTAAAAGTGCAATATATATCTTTTCGTGATATCCTGTGAAGAATTTTTTTTGCATGTGTAAAATGAAACGATCAACAATAAACTGAACAATATAAAATCTGTTAGGGGAGAAATCGGTCTTCTTTCTTTGGTTTTGACTGCAAGAAAGTTTAGGTTTTTGGTCTTGAAAGAAGACTATAGAACATGGTATCAGTAATCGTTTACCTGAAGTGAAGGTCTCTTGATGACAATACTAGTTCTATTTCCTCAAGAACATTCTTGATATTGTCGCAGCTTTGACATGATTTCGTGTGTTCATGCTCACAGAGATGATCTTCAGGGTCAGACAACGCAAATACCCGGCAGTGATCAGCACACTGGCTTTCTTCAGAGACGCGGATCTTGAAGTTTGTCTTAAGATAGCTTTTACCAGCTTTCAAGCGATCTTTAACACCTTGAACCCAGGCTGAACTTTTACCTTTAAAAAGGCACGCTAATGTTACCACTCTTTTTTTTTAATTACTTCTATTTAAGATAAAGCCGCTCATATATGCTAAATTTTGTTAAGAGGCCAGGCCTTTGTTCAAATTGCACAGTATAAAACATGCTTTTTAAAAAAATGGTTTCGACAAACCTTAAAGAAGAAATAAGAAGTCCAAAAATTAAATTGGCCTAGGAGGTTGGGTGGTTTGAGTGTTAAAGGTGCACTGAAAAATAGCATTATATAGAAACAAAATGGGAAGATTCAGCTCTCCCCGGGACAAAACTTAAATCAACCTGAGCTTACCTAACTTTCCTAGCCTGTTTACAACGTCTTCGAGTGTATCGAAGGCTTGCGATCCCTCTGTAGCGATGTTGTCAAGTCCTGCCAAAGACTTCTTTTGTGATGCTGCACAAATCTATACAATAATGACATTTTGTTATATTTTTCTCCTCGTGTTCATATTTACTGCTTTTCTCATCCAGAGCGTTTGCTCTTTTCTAATCCCCACCTATATGCATGGCTAAAGGAATTTTCAGTTAATCAAGCTGAAGAAGTAGTTCAAACTAAGAAACATGACACAATTAATGCATATAATGATATCTTCGTGATATCTACATGAGATAACAGAATATAAAAACCCCCAATTTTTCTTTCTTTTTTCGCTCTTCTTCTGATTTTAAATCATGATTTTGTTTTGATACGTACCTGTAAAATACTGAAGAGGGTTGACCTCCCATGTGAAAGGAAACCGGTTTCCTGACAGTACTGCTGGTATAAGTCCACAATCCTTGAAGCAATAACTGTCCTAACCACGTTTGGAATCTCCATCTTCTCCCCATTCGACAATTTTAGCGTTTTTGTTCCGTACGCAACATCTTGCACGAAATTTGGTCTGCTGATAAAATCTAGAAAATGGTCTACTTTGCTTGGATCCAGTCTTGCGCGTGTAATGGCCTCCATCTGTGGCACTGGTTTACCCACCCCCACCTTAGCGGCATGCCTTCTTGCCTCATCTATCGCCCAAATGCTTACTCCAGGAATAAGCAGCTGAAGTTGTGCTTTAGAGTAATCGTTTACAAATACTGACAGGATTTGCTTTTTAGTAAACCAACTGTTGGCCTCTTCGTACAATTTAATTAGGCGCGATATTTCGCTAACATCAGTATCTACACTATTTTGCTTCTCTTTTTTCTGCATATGTTTCATCAACTCTGAAAGTAATTCTATGGCTTGCCCTGGAGCAAGGCAATCCAGAGCCACTTCAGTGATCTCTTTCCCCTTCTATCTGTAATATCTCTGTGTGCTTGGTGCAGCTTCCTTCCAAGGTATACTCAACTGACGAACCACTGGATCTATCCTACCACGAGCACAAGGAACTGAGCGGATAAACTCATTCACCGCTTTCAGTCCCTATTTCACACATGGAGTAGAACATCATTCATATGAAATGTCTTCTTCTGGCAATGACTCATCTAGAGGACTACCAATGCTCACTTCATGTTCACTACATTGAGCCTAGAAAAATAAAGAGCAACGCAGATGATTAATATCTGTAAACTAATCTGTCGTTTATGTTAAGTGTTAAATCAATGCATGAGTAAAAATAAACATAACGGACACTCATCCACAAGACGATTTTCTCTAACGTTTATGAAGTCGCCTAATTCAGTGGTAGGGTTTGAATCCAAAGGAGCCGCCTGTTCCTGAAGACGTAATTAAATGATAATAAGAGTTAATGTTTATTTTCAGTCAGTCGTTTACATTACTGCTAGAGGAACTTCGAAATAAACTCCATTTGAAAATAGAAGAAAAAGGATAGAAGGAAAAAAAGGGGGGGGGGGGGGGGAATGATTTCACGAGAGGTATTCGAAAATTCATTGAAATAAGGAAAATATTATCCATGGTAGATGACTGTTAATGTGCGTGGAGAATTTTAAATCGTAAAAAGGATCAGCAATATCCAGATACCGTTCAACGGATTGTAGGGGAAGCGTTCCTGAAAGCCGGAAACTTACCACATGGTTTTTAAGATCGCCATAAGGAGGATTCTCAACATCGCCTGTGTGTTCGGATGTCACCTGGTAAATGTAAAATATTACAAATAGGGACTTATTGAGTGAAGTTCAAACGAAGGAAAGGAATTAAGGAATGAACTAACGAACGAACGGACGAACGCACATACAGGAGAATGAATTAATGAAAAAAATAATATGTGATTCAGCGATAAAGTGGGCGACTGAAGAATTGAAGAAATGAAAGAATGAGTGGATTGATGAGAGGGATCCTAGGCTGAACTCTGAGCGATATAAATAATATTATAATGCAATACTTTCTTCGGCTCTAAGTGCCTGATTTTCTTGTAAAAAGTAAGGGTAAGAAATCATGGGATTGAACTGCTCTAGTAACCACAGCGACTTTAGTTGTTTCCTCATAATTCAGACTTTGCTGCTAAATTTCCAAATTAAATAAACAAAAAAATTGTGTGACCAACGGAACCACTTTCGAGGTTAATATATACTCACCTGAAGTATTTGTGTTTCTCTTTTCCCTCTTTCTTCTAAATGTAATTTTCTGCACCTGATGCATATACCTAGAATTTAAAGAACAGAATCAGTAAGTATTGGAAAAAAAAAGAAAGAAAGAAAGAAGAAAGAGGGAAACTGAGTAAACCACACAGTTCACAAATACCTGATCCAATGGGCACGAGAACTCCCCAGTAAACTTGAATTTCTTTTGAAATTTCCAACGAAATCCCTCTTTCAGGCTTAGCCCTGCTTCGGCCATGAAGCGGATGATGGCATTTTGCAACTGGTCTACTTGAATTCCAGATAGTACCAAAAATATCTCTGTGCAGGGGACAGATTGTGAGCGTCTCACCATCTTCATCAAATAACCTAGCTCTCAAAAGTATCAGCTGCCATTCACCTTTGATGTTTGCTTGAGATGTTTTCAGCCGTTGAAGGTGACTGGTTATATCTCTCCTGCAACTACGGAGTGGCACGTACTCTTTGATGTTACGATAGTGCTTCGAATTGCCACATGGTATCGACGAGTGTTTTGAAAACGAGCAAGTTAGACTTGCAGCCATAGAAGAAAATGTTAAGCCAGAATACGACCCTGTCTTCTACAACATAGGTTTAACAACTTCGTATATGAATTCAAATGTTTTTACAGCTGTACTGAACATTCGCGCTTTCCAGAACTCCCGCCAAAGCAATCTACACAGGGGAAAACCGAAGACCGCTTGGTTCACGGGCTCGAAACAAAGATGGTGGTAAACTAATGCACACATGTTTGTAAGACGTAGTTTCTATCGCATTATAAGGCGTATGAAGACGTTCGAAAAAGACATTTTCCATCCTTCAAGCAAAAAAAATAGCTTTTTGGGAATGAAAGTTACTTTTGATCGTTCTACGAGCGGGAAAATAGTCACTAGACAGGTTATGGCTGTTCTCCAGCTACACGCCGAAGCCGAAGTAACATCATTTCGTCGAAAAAAAGAAGATTTACTGGGATCACAGCGGGGAAATTATTCCCTTTAGCCTTTCTCAGTCACAGAGGTATGTTTTTGAAGCGTCATGTTGTGTTTTTGAGCGACCAATTATGTATCCTGTTCCTTATAATTTTTGGCTATTTTTAATAAAACGATTGTGTTGGCTCATAGTTTGTCATAGTTCCGAGGCTGACGTGCCCATAATTTCACAATACCCAGATTTTTGAAAGCGTACAACAAAAATCCAACTTATTCTCTTAACATAACCCATATTAGATTTATTGTAAGGTTTGCGAGAAATTTTAGAAATAATTTCAAAAGTGTATACCTGCCAACTTTTTCTGAGATGTAGGCGTGAGATTTTTATCCTGGGAGTGCTGGGATTCTTGAAAACGACACGATCAATTCCGAAGATTCCCGAAGAAGTCCGAAGTCTTCCGAAGACGTCCGAAGTCTGCCGAAGGCGAAGTTATCGAGAAAACGCTTATTCACAAAATCAGAGATCGCGAGGAAGGTATTGTCATTTATTCATTTTACACATGGTTTTCGTTCCTTACATGGGTCTGAGTTAACATATTTTTGGAAATTGTGTCAAGCAAGACGGCAACAACTCACATTTTTCAATCAGGCGTGAGAAATTGGTCCGCAGGCGTGAGCGGGCGTGAGATCGAAGTTTTCAACCCGCAGGCGTGAGACTCACGCCTAAGGCGTGAGAGTTGGCAGGTATAAAAGTGCAATATTTTTCTAGCTTGTAGAAAGGCGTTCAACTGCCCTTCGGTTAGTACAAGGTCTCGAGAAGTAAGAAGTCTCAATCTTTCTGGTATATACGTCTAGTCGAAGTTAAATCATTCAGTTCGACCGCCGGCTACTCATTTTTCACTCACGTCGTAAATTATTGGTGATCAAGGCATCTAAACTTCAGGAAATTTCGGCCTTGTATAACAGTAAAAATGGTCTCCCGAGGGGACCCCCCTTCGTATACACAAAGGAAAGGCGCTTGGACCCCAATCATACTATATTTGAAAATAGTACAGCCAAGTATACTTACTCACAGAATATAAGCCAATTCTGTGATCTAGCCTGTAGCACCTTCTGCATGGGTTTGCATGGTTTTCTCATGGACAGCCTCTTACATGGAGAGTTATCTCGCAGTCAACTGAATACTGTAGAACTCCGATAACTCGAACTCGGATAAGTCGAAACATAGTCCTATCCCCCTTGGATTTCAGCCCAATTTTCTATCATTTTTACTGCCTTGTTACTGAGTTAACTCGAACTCGGATAACTCGAATTCCCCACCAACTCGAACTAAATTTTATATCCCTTGATTAAAAATTCACTGAAATTTACTCCGATAACTCGAAATTCCACTCGGATGCCATCCTATTTATTTAGCTCTTCGTTTTTTATAACAACACTACATCAATTTTGTTTTAATTAGTGCAACGAACAGATCACGTGTTATCGTAAACAAATGCCTAATTATGTTTCCGTTTCTGATGAAATAAGTTAAATCAATATTTCATTTAGCAAATTGAATTTTGCAATCGACCCCGTTAACTCGAACCCTCGCTACCTCGAACTGTTTTTCGCTTCCCTTTAGATTTCGAGTTACCAGGGTTCTACTGTATTTATTTACTCAAAATGTAGTGTATGGACACTTGCTGAACAAACAAGTCATTTCTTGGTTCCATTGATTGAACTAGTAAATGTTAATATGTGTAATCAAATGGTGACGAGTGAAATTAGGGAATAATTTCACGCGCGTTTTGTCCAAATCGTACAAATCAGGGGAACCCAACGAGAATACAGTTCAAAACCACTTTAACATAGCATTGTCAAACGTATGTTAGTATTTAAACGGTAGATATAGGCATATTTTTATCCTCTAAAAATTTTTCATCTGTTCGGATTTCCTAGCTGAAAGTGTAGTGATCCGAAAATTATAGGGATCAAACTTACCTTTTCGAAAATTTCAGCCAGAAAAAAAGGCTCCCGAAAATTCTAGGTGACCTTTTTAGGGTAAAAATCCGTTAATTATACCATTTTTTAGATATTCGAAAATCCTAGGAGGCAGGCAAGCAAGAAATTTTACAAAAAACGTTCCAAAAATTCTAGATCTAAAATCGTCTTCCGAACAGATATTTTCCGAAATTGACGTTGTGTGCCCCTGACTAATTTCAGAAGCCCTTAGGCAAGGGAAATTATTAGAATTTGGACAAAACGCGCGTGAAATTATTTCCTAATTTGTATGTGTAATCAAATGGTGACGAGTGAAATTAGGGAATAATTTCACGCGCGTTTTGTCAAATCCTAATAATTTCCCGAGCCTTTAGATTACCTATTAATATCACGGGTGACGAATTACGTTAGCAATCTTGGATTTTTGACATGTTTATCCTGGATCGTATCTATCGAGAACTCCACTCTCTCAAATGATTAGACCTTAAATTTGGCTTATAAAGTTCAGAATTTTTCAGACTTTTTCGGCATAATACCTGTTAGAATCCTTCTTGATGTTCTCTTGTGTGTTCAGGTTTTCTAAAGCGTCTTTTTGCGCCCGGACATCTTCATTCACGGCATTTTAAAACTTCGTCGCCATCTTGACACTGAGACGTACGGAAGGGTTGCCATGGCAATTTTGTAATTTCACATGTGAAATTACAAATTAACGCTGAAATTTCGCGCCAGAATTAAGGAGTAATTCGTCACCTATGATATTACACGAGTAATTATGACTAAACTGAGATGATTGATTACGTTTCTCCAATAAACGCTTCATCTTAGCTAGCGATAAAATACTTTGACCTTTGTCCTTCCTTTTGCTTGTTTTAGCGGAGTTCTTCCACGCGAGCGCGAGCAGAGCCCCATGCCTTAGAAAATTTGGTAATCACATGAGCGTCCGCCCGTCCGTCCGCACCACAGGGCAACCAATGTGAAATGTCAAATTTTCGAATTAGTGTAAGAGCCTCTAACCTGTGTTTAACCTGATATAGACATCCACAAGGTCAGTTGACAGGTATCAAAACAGGCTATCCACTGACCAGTGTCACATGACCGTATCGCTGGCTCAGGTGCCAACTCGTTGAGGTCACGTGTTTTTAAAGGTTTTCCACTGACCAGTTATAAGCTTTTAATTGATCGCAGGCCTAAGTTTATGTTTTTCAGTCAAATGGTTTTTCCGCAAAGTTAAGTATAGATTTGTGGTCTTTTAAATAGCTTAAAGTCCATTGTTTGCAGTAAATTAAAAATGCATAAACGGGAGCTTTGCTTCTATATATTATATTATACAGAATGCTGGACCGCATCCATATCTTGGAATCGTTGCTATCGCGTTTGCCATTGTTCAGCCAATTATGGCAGCATTCTGACCTCATCCTGGAGCACCCAGGTAAACAGACCTCTTTCATAATGGCGGCCTATTAATGTATTCCTTTATTAGTATGATAATAAGCCTTTCTGACCTCATTAGCATGTGCAAAATACAAAAGAAATACTTTTAACCGAGGTCAGAAAGGCTGATTATGACACATAAAAGAATATATCATGATCAGCCGCCATTGTGGAAGAGGTTTATATTGGGCCTTTATTTGCGCAGTATTTCCTAGTGTCTTAGGACCAAGGAGAAGTGTCAGTGCTTCCTCTCAAAAACTGATTTGTCTCCCAGTTCTTTTGCTATATAAGAAATTGTAGATGCATTTGAGCTTTTTTTTTTTTTGTAACTTCACCTTTTCTTTTCACTTGTTGAATTGTGCAACGCGCAATATTATACACTTAATGTCAGATCCCGAGGAAAACAAAACTAACTGGTTTACAGAGGGACCTGACCTTAAGTGTTTGTTATATTTCTGGACAGGCAGCAACAAAAAATACGCTTAAGCGGAGCGAATCAAAACAGTCGACTCGGTACTTACAAGAACACTAATTTAGTTCTCAAAAACACTGAATGAATGATTTACAAAGTACGTACTTTCCTTATATTTTCTGCATCTTTTTCCTCCACTATAGCTACTGTTTCTCTTCTGGGATAACTTTGAAAATCGTTGCTTCTTAGCTTGATGCTTCATGTTTATGTTATTGTATTCATTCACGGAAAAGAATACTGGTAGTGTTCTTCTCGCCTTCTGTCACCCCACTTTCCTCTATGCTTTGATCACGTGCTGTAGTGTAACCCGAGCGGGGTACGTTGCTTAATGTATCACGATCGGGATACTTTGATTTTAGTCAAGGCCATGTGACCATATATATATATTTATATATATATGTATATATACATACATACATACATACATATATATATATATAGATCGTTGAAGTTGCCTGATGAGTGTGGTCCTACAATTTCGGACCATACGAAACAGCACTGTCGCAATAAACGATCAATGATTACTCCTGAAGCCTGAACTCCTGTGATT
Organism: Porites cylindrica; assembly: GCA_964035525.1. Classification (NCBI taxonomy): domain Eukaryota; kingdom Metazoa; phylum Cnidaria; class Anthozoa; order Scleractinia; family Poritidae; genus Porites; species Porites cylindrica. Next base: position 15,491,517 of record OZ037778.1, on the reverse strand, counting down.
ATTAATAATCAATGCTCTTCAATTAAATGAATTGAGCGCTCTACGGAATACGTTCTACCCAGAATACAAGTATTTATATATATATATATATATATTCAAACAGTATGCCCTGGGTGAGCGCTGACTATTCCCAAATATCTTTTTAAACTGTTTGTCAGAAGTTCACAGACGTCTTTCTCTTTGAACACACCTTGCGCATCCAATTATCGTTTCCTTAACAACTCACTCGGTTGGATTATGTAATGAAAATTAGCTGTTGTATAATGTATTTTCAGGCGTAACATTTTTAATTGTTCTCACCGAATTGTTGGCTCTATAGTACTAGTGATGGCAGGTACGTCTTTTACAAAGAGTCGATAATTTCCTCTTGTTTTTTGTTGTTGTTGGAATTATTGATATTTATCTCATAAATTTTACTTGTGAGACCGAGCTTAGATCGTATCTTCTTTGACTATAAAATCCCTCTAGCAATAAACCACAAAACGTCGTGCAGATATTTTCCACTGAAATCGTCTTCGACTGTAATTTATGGAACATCTTTTTCTTTACGATATGTTACACTTGCAGTTGACCTAATTTTCCAAACACATGTTTACCTTATTGGGTATAAAAATAAATTTCTTGTTCAATTCAATCATTTAGTTAATTTTACTAATTGCATTTTGTATTAGGTCTGTTTAATTTTGACTTATTTTTATACAATTTCCCGATATACTGCGTGAAAGATATCATAACGTCACGTGACCAATTTCTTTCTTTCATAATGAAGTGATGACTTTGCCAGTGATTTTAGATTTTTTTTTTGATTGAATCAAATGTCAGCTGGGTGGAAAGCGGGACCCAAAGTGGCTAATAAAGCAGGCTGCCATCTTGGGTCAAAGTCCGAATTTTGGCAAGCTATCCCTTTGGAATTATCATGATAGAGGGGGAAAAATGAAAAATGTTCATCTGGCAGATAAAATTCCGAAAAAATCACGGAATTTGACTAATTTCCGTAGTGTAATAAACTGTTCGAAAGTCAAGCAATTACTATCGTTTGACGTTTTGTAAAACATGCTGCTGATGTTTTTAAAGTATATCAGCCCTCTTACCCGAGCTAACAATATGGCAAAGTAATTTTTATTTTCTCATTATTACTTGATTCACAGTTGTATCAATCTACTATGGACTTTGCACTCAAAAGGTCGAGTTGGGAAAACATGGGGTATATGCAGTGATAGCTTTCTACATTGGAGAGGTCCTAATATTCATGTTTGAGTTGTATCTGATCCTTTCAAAGCGAAACAAAGAAAAGAATAGTGTCTCAATGGGCAATACCGCAGGTAAAAGCAATTCTTTTAAGATTAATTGCTATTGATAATAATTGTGGCGTTAGTTTTGTGTGGTGTAAAAAAAGACTCGATGGAGAAACGTTTTATTACGTAGTGTCAAATATGACTCGTTATAATCGTTTGATCAATTTCTTGAATAAATTTAACATGCCTTCTAACAATCAATATGGTTTTAGGAAAAATCACTCTACTGCCTATGCGTTAATTCAATTATATGATACACTTTCAGATGCGATTGATCTAGGAAAAGTTACTTTGGGTCTATTTATCGACCTATCCAAGGCCTTCGACACCGTGAACCATGATATCCTACTTGCTAAACTAGAGTTTTATGGGGTTCGTGGTGTTACATTACAGTGGTTCAAAAGTTATCTTTCTTGTAGAACTCAATTTGTACAGTACAATGGCTATAATTTTTCGTCTAAATAAATCAAATCTGGAGTTCCTCAAGGATCGATTTTAGGTCCATTATTGTTTTTGACTTGTGTAACGTGTCAAACGCCCTTGATTTCATACTTTTGGCCGATGATACCAACATACTTTTTTCTCATAATGATCCAAATCAACTGATGGAAATTGTGAATAACGAATTGAAGAAACTATCAAGCTGGTTTAAGGCTAATAAGCTTTCTATTAACATACAAAAAATACCAAACTTTATTCTATTTAAAGCAAAACAAAACCGGCAAAAACTTGACTGACATTTTTCAATTAATGATATTGAAATTGATCGTTTAAATGAAGTTCAATTCTGCCCTTGGGAGTTATACTCGATGAACACTTATCTTGGAAATCTCAAATAGAGAACGTAGTAAGGTAAGTCTCAAAATCAGTAGGCATTATTTACAAATCAAGTTTCTGCCTTAATAAGACCTCCTTTTATGTACTCTCTTTTATAGTTTAGCTTATCCTTATTTACATTACTGCGCGGGTGTTTGGGGCACAAGTTATCTGTCAAATCTTAAGCGTTTGAGTAATCTTCGGAAACGGGATTTTAAAATAGTTTCCAGGAGTTCTTTTGATGCATATGCCAATCCTATTTTTGTAAACTTACTAGTTCTAAAATTTGAAGATATTATCAAACTCCAAATAGGTAAAGTTATGTACCTTTATAAAAACGGCCCTCTTCCTAACAGTTTCAATGACATGTTTTTGCTTAACTGTGACGTACATTTATGTATTAACACTAGA
>OZ037778.1:15433995-15481495 GCA_964035525.1 Porites cylindrica | reverse complement strand
CGGGTCAAGAGAGAACGCCTAGGGACTAGGCTGATGTTTCTGTTCGTTTCCGGCTGCCTTGTTGGTGTCCATCCGGATAGACACCCTGCAACATGGCGTCTCCATAAAAAGTTCTATTAATTTAGGTAAATCATTTCTCAGAATATCTTGTATATCTTGAAATTTGCACTGAACTGAATCTTGGCAAGGATATTTGGAAATATCCGTCCTTCATTTCCCAAATTCTGGACTTAACCAATTAAACGGTTTCGATTTTTATTTTTGATGGCTTGACAGTGAAAACCAGCAATTCCGAAGTCTTCATTCTGCTATATTACCTGTAGTTGAAGACGAAATTTGGTAAACAATTTTCTGGTTTTAAAAGATTAACATTCTTCCACTCGAGAATTTACGCTCTCGACTCCTACGAAAACATAGGTGGCCACCCAGCATTAAAACCACCACACTATCAACAAACGTTTTGATTCAAACATTTTCTTGTTTGGTGGTGCATATTCACCATGTTATCATAATCGCGTTGCTCTTTAACTAAACACAATTCTTCCATTCGGCTGACGGACGGAGGGCTACCAATAGCGGTTGTATCGTCATTTTTTTTTAAACTAGTATTTCTTTGCTCGGTAACCCGATTACTATACGAAAACTGGGCATTTGACTTTCAGTTTTCGTATTTCGCGTGTTTTCGTAGTGCCGGCCGGACAAAATATTTATTTTTTCGTACCACGAGAAGTATCGCTTCATTACTCTTGAATTTTACTGCATAATTTCAAAGATGGGAGAAATGAGAAGGCTTTGATCATGTAAGGAAAAGTCTTTGTCTGAGTTTAACAGGAAAACTCACGTCACAACTCACTGTTCTTGCGCGGGGTGGATGCCACCCCCCCCCCCCCCCCCCCCCCCCCCAATGAGGTTTTTCTGAGTTTTTTCCTAGAGGATAAAACATCAGCACCTGACGTTTTCAGTAGCTGTTCGTTCATCCCTTGCGTAGGTTTTGAGACACGTTTAGTGATGGTCAGTTGATATGATTACGAGTATGACGTCATAAGTAGCAGGATAACAAGCCAATTTTAGGTGAAATTACATATTTTTTCAACTTTTTTCAACAATAATGGTAAATCTTGTTGCTAAAACCCTGCAAAATGTTTATTTATGTGTTATTTTTCATGTAAAGCACAAAAATACTATTTCTCGCGGCTTTAACCTGATTTCTAATTCTTGGTAAAATCCAAGATGGCGGCCAAGATAGCGATCATTGTTGGTGACGTCACAGGCCTCCAGCAGCGTCACTACCCAAAAAATATACCTCATCTTGTTAAGAAAATCAAAGGCTTTCCACTAAAGGTAAAATCGTTTCAGAATACTGCAACATATCAAAGACTCCGCGGAGGGGTTCCATCCACCCCCCCCCTCCTTGTACCACGGTGGGGGTATGAATTTGCGTGTACGCCCGAGGGTTAACAAATCTTTGGACCTCAAGATCTTTTCCTTAGTGGGATATTCTAAGAAGTTTTAAAATACTTTTCTTGTCGACTCTGTATTCTTTTATAATACTGTTCACAATAAGTAGTGTTTAGATAGAACCGTTTGGCAAATGAAAAATGGCTTACAACGCGGTTTTGTTAAACACTGGCTAAACTACGTTTAAACCCGGGAGTGGAGGGGGGGGGGGGGGGTACTCCCTTATATAAGCTATCTAGGTATGTGCCGCCCCATCGGGTAGGGTTTTTGCGCCGTTTTGGTCTGAAAACAGGTATACTTTTTGCCCATTTTGGTCTGGAATCGGGTGTCGTTTTCGGGGGAACTACGAAAGTGTATGAACGTATTTATAGTTTCAATTCCAAATGAGTAAGAAAGAAACAGAAATATTTGCCTTCGAAATAGATTTCACGAATTTGTTTGTCTGCGCTCTAATCTGAGTAATGATAATTCCTGCCTAAAGGCCAGGCCTGAAAACGGGTGCGGAAAATTACACTTTTTGGTCTGAAATCGGGTCAGGATTTAGAGAACCGGGCGACACACCCCTACCAAGAATTCCGACGGTTACCCCCCCGGGCGTTTAAATAACTAGCCCTTATAATAATAGTTTTCTCCGGCGCTGATTGGTCAAGTTTTTCTTCTCCATTTTCAGTCGGTTTTCTCTTTACTTTGATCTTAATATTAGTAACAGCTGTCGAAATCTAGAGAAATGGAGTTTTGAATGACTGATTAGGCCCCAAACTTACATGTAAAACATTTCATAAGCTTTGTATTGTTTTAAGTTTTCTTGGGCGAAGTTGTGCTGAAGGCAGACACCTTTTGTCTAACACATTTGCTATTCTTGTGTGGAGAAATGTAAGTATTTGTTTGATTATTTGTTTAAAACATATTAAGGTGTAGATTGAACTGATTGAATGGACGGAAGATGCTGGGAGTGTAATTATGTTTTGGCTGGAAAACGAGCTCTCAAATATGGAAAGAAATCGCCTTCTTTTGTTCTGTATGACTACATAAAACAATTCATATGCCAATTGAAACTCACTGCTAAACTCTATTTAAATATATGGCATACATAAAAATGCCTTTAAAGTAAATAGAAAAAATGTTGCACTTGTTTACTGGAGTTGGTTTTGACTCGAAGATAGATGCACTTCCGTGTTTGTGTTACTTTTCAGTGTTGGCTATCAAAAAGAGGGCTTCGCAGTGAGTAATGCATCAGTCAATTCAAGCTGCGCCCATCCCCCCCCCCCCTGCGGCGCATTTGTCCGCCTTGTCAGTCCCGGGGGTGGCGCATTTGCAAATTTTGCGCTTCCCGGAGGCCGGACATTTGCCAGCCTAGGGGCCAACCCCGAGCATTTGACACGTACGCGGTTAGTAGTCATGCTTCAGCAAAGATAAGCCCCGTTGGTGCCTTCCCCTGCCTTCCGTATGCCTTCCCTTTATTAATATGTATAAATGTCTTCCTCCATACTAATTTAGGGTCATCCCGCATACTAATTTAGTGCCTTTCTCCATATCTAATTAAATGCCTTCCTTCATATATAATGAAGTGGAAAGTTGTTTCTTTTCTTTTCGAAGAACACAATAGGAACAATGGGCTTGCCTAGACTTGTCCGGTAAGTAACTTGAGCCTGGTTTGAACGTCTATTAAAATAGAAATAGGAGCGATCACCTAGCAACGCGAGGAACGGCTTCCTATATCTTATTTAGCGCTACAACTCGGATATATATACTGTATATAAACAAAACACATACACAAAGTAGAACTGAAAACTCTCTATTTCAATTTTGTCTGACGTTTTCTCCTATCTATCTCGAAGAAATGAAAAACTATTACAGTCTCAGCGTTTCACGCACCGTTAGTGAGTTAATTATGCGAGTTCGGAAGTCCAAAGTTGAATACAAATTAACTCTACAGGAAAGACCCAAGGGAGGACCTTGACGTATTATTATATAAACAATTTTAAATAACTTGACAAGGCGCGCCGATAAATTAAAACACGCGACTTGCTAGCAATAAAACCACAAGAGAGATACCGTTTTAAAAACTTTATCAAAAACAATGACAAAAGGAGTCAAATACACAACGATTTGTCAGGAATGGAAATCAATTAATCCTCATCTTCTTCGCCCATGGAGTTCTTGTAAGGTTTGAATTTCTTACGCCGACGTTTCCAAAGCTGTTTGGCATGAGCTTTATGATCATCCAAATAATTCACAAATTGAATCCGACGCCTTTTGCGCTTTGGGCCTTAACGTTGCTGTCGAAGAATCTTGTGTCCTTGATGTTAAGTCTGGAACAGTGCTGATTATTTCTTCCGGTCCTGTTCTTTTATTTAATTGTTCTTTAAAAGCCAGGTATCTGTTTTGCAATTGAAAGGATCGTTTAGCTTTTTCATCGTCCCGAAGATCGTTTCGAGAAAACACGTCATCTATGCTGTTGCCTTGTATTTCTTGCATAGCTGGAAGAAGCGGGACAGGCGAAAGAGTTTGCTGCTTCAGATATTTTAGAAGCTCTTGAGGAATACTTTCTTGAAACCCTGCTTGGTTAAGGCCTTCTTCAATGGGCAGGACGTTTGTTCGCAACCGACAATTATCTTGGGTAGTAGTTTTCAGATCAATCAGAAGATAACCAAAAGGTCTTTTTACAGCCTCTTCGTACTGATTTAAAAAGAAATCCGTCTGCCCGGGATACATTTGCTTGGCCAGAGTCAAGATTTGCAATTTGTCTCGTGGATTCTTGAATAACACCAAATAATGACTGTTTACTAAAGGCTTATGCTGCGGCCACCTTTCCCCTGATGAAATAGATTCTGCACGATATAAATCGCGCTCAGATTGCGATGATGAGAACCACGAGTAAAGAGGTTCTCAATTCGCTTGTCTTCACTGTCCAATACAAGTTGTATGCGTATGGAGAAACACTAACTTATAAACGTTTTCGGGAGCTTTTCGGAACACCTCTGAGGTTTCTCGGGACGTGTGCCAGACCATTCTAGCCATGGTGCTGAGTCTCACTATCGCGTGTTGAGTGTTGCGTGTTGCATGCTACTTCCGGTGGAAGAACCACCTCGTTTCTCAAAGGGAAAATTGTTGATATGGTTTTGCGAATCTACCGAACCCTTCCCTAAGACACGTAAGTACGCTTTTTAAAAAAAAAAAAATGAAAAGGCTTGATCCTGATTTCTTTGCCTTTGATAGCTGTCTCGGGGACCTATCTACCGATAAAAATGTTGAGTTCGTCTTCCTGATTATATCGTGACATCTGTGCTCTAAGAAACAATGGCCATCAAGAAGTCGGTTAATGACGCAGATCACTGCCTGGAAGTCTATAGTTGGTGCAGGACCATGATCGTGCAATATGTAGATAAGTTTCTAATTGTTTATTGGCCACTCGCATGGCAACATGAGACTTATTTAATGCGGTGCATAAAATACCTCTTCTTAATTTCAAGATTACTGGTAACTTACTTCACAGGAGGCGTGAAAGGTTCTTCCTTCTTTGACCCAATTCATAACCAAACCGACAGAAAATTGACATTATTATCAATGGTGCTTGCATCGGCAAAGGTAAGAGAAGGGAAAGAAGTATGTAACACAGCCTATATACCGTCGGTCTCATAGCCTTCAGTCAGTATTCCTTTTGCCAAAACTGCAGTATTATTCGTATAGCAACACTTACCGCCAGACATGATCTTTTTTATATATCAACGGTTACGTATTGGTTAGGGGATTCGAACACCATTAGATATACTTCAACTGCTAGCTCTTTGTTCATTCTAGACCAGAGCTCGAAACTTCAGCTTTTGACGATCCCTTTGTAGCCTGCATGACATTGCATTTGTGTTTTACTTCTTTCGACTAAGCTTCATAATTTTTATATAGACCTATATACAGAAAACTAACTCCTCATTAAAACCAAATGATTAAGAAGTTTTGGGGGGAAATGGTGTCTTGTAATAGTTATTTTTTAGTGCTTAATATTTTTTGCGAATTACAACGAATTATAATGGACATATAGTGAATTGAAATAGTAAGATATTATTGACCGCTTGTTGAAGCGGTTTTCGTGGGTAGATGTTATCTTCATAATTATGTTGGAAAATGTTATTTCATTTTTTGCGTCAATGTTATCTACTCGTAAATACTTGAAAGCTTATTGCATTCAAGTCACGCAAAGACTTCTCTAGGGATTGGGTTTTTTTTTCTCAAGCTTTCTCCAGTTTCGTTTTTCTATTTGGTAACGATGCTGTTGTTTGGACCCGGAAAAATAACCTAACAACAGAATTTATTTCCGTCCATGTGGTCATGATGTGGCAATAAAACCGATGTTAGCTGGCTACATGCTCACTAGCAAAAACTGAAATTATAATGATATGCTTATAATATATGCTCTCGAGTGATATAACTTGGCAGATGATTATCACTCGGTGACAAATTTATTTTTACTTAGTAGCTCACGTTCGCTATATTAAAATCGATATTCAAATTCTTACAGACTGCGAGGTGTTAGGGTCAGAATTACACATTTTTCACGACTCCATTGTCTCACAATTCCCAGAAGAGATTTGAGCACAAAGAAAACCAAACTAAATATAGAAATATGACCAGAAAGCCTCCGAGTCATGTTATTGTTATTGAGCTATTGTTACTCAAAATTTCTTGAGTCATACTTTGACTGAACACGCGCTAATAATTTGTATTCATCAGTTTACCCCTGATAATTCTGATAATTTAACAAATAGATTTAAATACAGGCAAACAGACCTTCCATCATAGTTATGTAGTATACAGACTAAGAAATAGATCGTAATAACGCAAATGTATTTAACAGGCCATTCCCGAGTTGCCCTAAGCCTCTGTTTCAAAGCGAGGCTAAGTGGGAAGCCATTGATATGAAACTGATAATTTTATTCTCATGCAAATAGGTCTCATTTTCACAAGAAAGGTTTTGCGCTTGGCCTTTATGAAAGCGAGATAATTTGGAACTCGAAAATGGCCTATTTAACAGCTATTTTAAGATTTGTTTACTTTACATGTTGAAAGTGTTTAATAATACATTAACACAATACATACAATTCAATGAAGTGCAAGACAATACAATACAAAACCTTAACTGACATGCGACGAAAAGTCTTTTAATAGAGGTCATAAGCTATAACACTATTTACAGGTTAGAAAACTAATGTGAATTAACAGAAGATAAAATCGCCTCCCTGGTGAGTTCCTGCCTATGACGACAAAACTTGTTTTGAAATAAAATAAGTGTTCGAATCGAAGAACATCTACTCAAAGATCACCTCCGATCCAACATTGGGTCTATGCTTTTTAGCAGTCATTGAATTTGGAGCTAACATTTGGTGATCTTGAAGTGGAGATCCAGTACTGATTTTTGAGGGAGAAAACGACTTTCTTGAGATTTAATCAATTAATTGACTGCATCTGTGATAGCGCAATTGAACTAATTTGTGATCTGTCATGTATCAGACTCAATAAAAAACCGATTATCTTAATTTCTGCTTCCCTTTTCCCCTTTCCTCTTTGTTGCTCGTCGCTCTTCCGCGGTAAAAAATATGATAAATAACTGCTGCTGGCGATTCACCATAGCTCAATTCTGCAGACGTGCGGAGAATCAAACTTTAAAGGAGCTGTGTCACAAAATTTATCAAAATCCAAGCTGTGGGAACCGCCACCAGATTGAGTGAAACATAGAAATGACCGCTCAAAACACGAAAACAAGGTATAGATAACATAGAAAGACAAAAGGAGACACGCATGGACAAACTTGAAGGAGACTGAAACGGATTGCAATGTGGTTTTTGAAAACTTGTTCGCCTAACAGTTTTTCAAAGTTCATTTTTGTTGTTTGTAATATTTGATATAATGCTTAGAAGACATTTATTTGACACGAAACTGTGATTTTATCATTCACAAGTAATTTCTCAAGTTTCATTGATAGCCAATTGAAGGACGCGTAATAGGGTTTATTAACAAAATGAACTGAACAGCTATGACACAGCCCCTTTAATCAATTATCAGGCACATGAAAGGGTTTTGAAACAATTCTTTCCAACGGATACGTACAAAGGGGTCTACCTAACAAAACAGTTATCGCCGAAGTACAAGATTTCATTTGCTACATGTTAAATAGAAGTGCTTTAATTTATAGTTTAGGAAATTTACAATGACACGAAAAAAAGACAGAGGGACAAGATAGTTTTACTTACTAATTTTTAACATCTTGATTTTGTCTTTTCAGAAATTATTATCATCTATCCTGCTACTTTTGTTATCAAGCAAGCTTTGTGCATTAACGGTTGGTAAACACGATTTCGTTATGTTAATGACATAAGGTCGGAGGGTGTTTCGTATTTTTCTGCTCATCAACTCTAATGTAATAGGCTCCCTAGTGCTAATGACAGCTACCTGCTGTATGCTCTGTGATGGACAAATGAAATTGTTTCGAAATAATCTACTCTAAATACTACAGCTTAGCTGACAGTAAACACCTCACATATGATAATCATTTATCGCTTGAATTTAATTTTGTGTAATTTTATCTAGATGAAAATACAAAGTCTAGATCTATAATCTTTTTACGGTTGACTATGTCTTTTAGAGCCCTTTACAAAATCCAGCCTGACCTCCAGAATACAAATCTGTGCCAACTCGTTGCACTGTTATAGTCTAAGTGGCCAAGCACACCTAGTCTCTTTAGAAATCAATGGTGATCATACGCTTCCCGAAGGAGTTTCATTTCGTAGTTCTTGCTTCATTTTGTGTGCTTTTTGCATATGTTTATTTTTCTTTCGATGGTGCATGTGTCACTAACTAAATGACTGTATCTCTAGCAGCGAACGTTTTTTGTAAATCTATATCAATCTGCTATATTCCTAGTTTACCACGGAAGGCTGTGGAGAAACCAAAGGTTGTTACGCATCGCCAGCCTCGTGCACAACGAGCGAAAATTGTAATTTTCTGATAACCTACAATGCCACAAATTCAACTCATGTTGAATTCGAGCTGAGTGGGAAAGGAGACTGGATAGCAGTCGGTTTCAGTGATGACCAATTAATGGTAGGTTGTCTCTGAGAACTCGCCACTTTAGAGGCCATAAGCGGACTGGAGCCGAAATGTGTTTCGCAATTGATTCTGGGATTGTTACTGGGGAAGCGCTCTCATTGGTCAATTTTTTTCCTGTCTCTAGTAACAGTCTCAGAAGTCTTTGCCACAGTTTTCTCGGCCTAGTCTCCTTGATTCCTTCTCGATTGGCGAATACATGCAGACCTCTTTATTATACATCTTTGTGCCTTTCCAATTTACGTCAATTGATGAATACTAAGAGAGCTATGTCTTTGAAATTTCGCCATGTTTACGTACCAAAGTGCGGTTAATTCACGAAAAGACAAAGACAATTTTCTCTAATTGAGAAAGCTACTTGAGCCAAATTGGAAACAAGTCTATTTGGCAAGAAACAAAGCACAAAGCTTATTACGATTTATTTAAAGGAAGCCATTTTAGATGGGCCAAAAGGTTCGTGTAATTTTCTCGAAAAGCTCTTCATCGAAGACTATTTTCCTTATCAACATTTGCAGTAGAATTAGTGGCCACTTATGCAGTTTCTTTGTACCTTTGGGACAGAAGGATAACGAAACGAAGGAATCGCGTCGAAATTGTAATCATTTCCTCCCTATTGGGGCGCTTTCCATTCAAGCCAAAATTCCGGCAACTTCGGTTTGGTCTAACCGCAATATTCGGAACCAGCTTTGAGGGTGGTCCACTTTGACCAGTCTGGTCATTTCGGTCGATCTGACGGAAATTTCCCTTTCCATTTGACAAAATTGTTGTCCCCAGTATCGATCTTTTGTCTCCTGCTTACAAGAACAATAACCGAACGCGCGGCAGCTTGGGTCGGGTCTGTGCAGGCGAAATGAACAGTTCCATTGGGCGCGTGAAATTTCTGAAATTTCAAACAGGAATTTTTTTCAGAAACTTTTGTGCTGGAAAGCGCCCCTGAATTACACCTGAGTCTATAAATGAGGACAACTGTGAATCAAGATTTGCAGACACTCTTTAATTCCACATTAATTAGTTATTTCTGCCATGTTTTCTTCATAAACGTTTTATCAGGTTTTCAAGATAAGGAAGCCAAAAATCTGTTTTAAAAATATACACTTCGTAGTAGCAATACTGTTCAATGCAGTGATTTTATTTAAGATATTATTATATAAGTAAATCCACAAAAATCTCTCACTCACTCTTTAACGGGCATCAAGTCAAAGAATTAACTGGTTTAAAAATATATCACATAGGTAAATACCGACATTCTGATGTGTGTTAATAATCAATCACTTAGTGGTCATTATTACGCAACAAACCGGTCAAGACCGCCAAGGACAAATCCAGTAAGTATCATGTAACTTAATTTCGTGGTATGCAGTTTGCTAAATTTTGCAAAGATCGAGTGGGAAAGGAAGTCAACTTCATCCATAGTATATAGAAGACAAAAATATCAATTTTTTTGGCGTGACTTCCAACTAGGCCCTATTTATGCAAAGAAAGTGGTCCTGGGAAGAGGGTCACTCTCTCCGCTAGGTGGGTCACCCTTATAGCTGAGAAAACCTTTTTTTCTGGTGTAAACGGTTCGTCACGTTTTGTAAGGTAATAGGCTCGCCCAGGGTAGTTGGGTGAGTGAGCAACCCTTCTACACAGGACCTTTTTCTCCATAAAAACAGGGTCTTAGGTTTGCTCCAGTAATACATTCAACTCATTTATCTATAAAATGGGGCGTGGTCATCCCTTCTTATTCCATTCTCTCCCCAACCTCGTTTGCTCTCACAGCACGTAATCACATCTACTTAGTTTATACATGGGATCCTATTAACCAGAAATGGTTAATTTGTTTGAAAATAAATGGAAAATTAAAATAGTGTGATATATTTCAGCAAGAGAGAATTTAAGAGTTAGATGACTGGGAAAACCGTCTCATATTTTGCATCCTTGATTTAAAACGTGGAGGTGTCCCTGGATTGGAAAATATTGACTCAGGATGCACTGTTCGCTTTATGTTAGGGTTTCATAGTGATGAGTTTGGAAGTTGTATGGGTTGTACGGGTTGTGTTGACATCCCATGCTTGTTCTGCTGCATTATAATCAATAAAGCGTAACAACGTTTTTCAGTAACAAGAAAGCATTTGGATTCGACTGTTATCCTGTTCATCGTCATCATTAACGTCGTCGTCGTCATTATTATAAGTATCATAACAATAATAATAATTATATTATTATAATTATGATAATGATGATAGCAAGATAATCGGCTCCTGACGATAGTTCTTATTAGGACTACTTGCCCTCCAGCCATCTATTCCAAGTTTATTACACTGAAGTGCCACAGGATCTAAAGTGGGGCGATTGTTACAAACAAGTGCGACAGAACCTTCCATCATAATTTTGCAGTATATGTTTGCCTATAACTTATGATTTTATTATACTCCGATGTGTCTTTCTTCCAGACACCTGCAGCAGTACAATTTATCGAGCAAGCAGACGAGAATAACACTATAAAATGCAGGCATGTAATATGATTGTTCCCTGGGTGTATAATTTCTTCATTTACCGGAGCGATTGCAAAGAAAAATAAATGATTCTAAGTCTAACGAAATCACTTATAACGTAAGTTAATCCGTCTCTTTTAGGGTTTCAAGGGATATTAACCCAGATCCACCAATACAAAATTTTAAAGATCTTAACCAAGAGGTATTCCTTTTAGCTGCTTATGGAAACGTGACAGGTTTGTTGTTGCATTTTTTATATCTTTATCGTTCAGGTTGTTGCCGTTGATGTTGCCTCATAGTGGGACGTTTTCCTAACATAATTACCCCTCGATACAATATTTATGATGTCACATTGTCTGCCTTCAAAAATAAGAAGTTAGAATTATTTTCTGTTGTTGCCGTTGACACGTTTCTTCGCTCCTGTTTATCTGTCAATCATGAATGAGATAGGCTGTTTGTTGTTCCTCTCAAAGAGAGGTTCCGTTAATTTATTTATAATATTGAACTTATGATGGAAAGCTCGGTAGAAGGTTGATTGTTGTCATATTAATTCATTTCAACTGGCACATTCTACTGAAGACTGTTCATCTCAAATTTTAGTTTTTCACTTCCTCTAAATGAATCTGCATAATTATTTGTTTCCTTGAAAACAGGTTCTGGTATACAACAGCACAGCAATAGGGCAGCCTCTCCTCAAAAAGTCGTGGTTACGCAAGCTAACTCCACAATCATCCCCCAAGTTAATACAAACACAGTGAGTTGCATATTATCTTTATACATTATTATTCATTCAAAATATTTCCCCCTTTCTGACTTGCTAAAAGCACACGCATAATTCACCGTAACCAGCTACTGTTGACCAAATTTGGAAGAATTTTGCGATTTATCAACCGATGACGTCAAAAGTGCAGCACAGTTGCAGGTTAATGCACCGTTTACCGAGAAGACCGGGGGACGAGGTTGAGTTGTTTTGGTTGTGAAAAGAAATATGGCTGAACAGTCAGTGGAACATTTTACTCGTTTCACGAAGAACCGTCGTCTAAAAACATAGCACGATGACAACTCGACGGATAACATGTGCTATTTGGAGTATATTTGCAGACCTGGTCAAAGTTTAGCTGAAATTATAAGTTAGTACTAGAAATACGTGTCTCGCAGAACCTTGCGAGGCTTGCGGGGAAGCCCATTAAGTGTCAGGGATGGGAGGGCGTGAGAGAACTGGAGTAAACTTTGTGACTGGGGTTGGCGGGCTCTATTATTGGATTGGTGAGGTGTACCTAATGTCCTTTTGGTAGAAGTAAATCTGAACCCAGTGCTCCGGCTTTAAAAAGGATCTTTTGGGATTTAAATGGGGTTGCTGTTGTTGTTAAGGTATGGTTTAGCTGAAAGTATAAGTTAATTATAAGTTATCAGCCACTTTTTTCCATACTTGGGTTTTATTAACAGTAACAGCAAAAAAAACCTGACGTAGCTCCTTCAACCAAGCCCGCACGTACCATCCTAAAATGGGCCAGTCAAACAAAAATGCTGGCCTACTGATGCTGGCTCGCATAGGCGAGATGACTTTTATCTCGCTGTTATCAACTTTCGCATTACCAATGAAGCACCGTGTTAAGGTACGATACTTGGAAAAACGAGCAAACCCTCTTCTCGTGTAATCAGGTCCTCAATCAAAGTACGTTTCATTGATAATGATTGCAAAATCCAAAAAGAGAAAAAGAAATTTGTCGTAGTGTGTTCACCTTGTCGATAAAACGCAAAATAAGACATCTCATGTCGTCCTCGTGCAGTGATAGCAAGAGTTTTTTTTTTGCTTATCTTAACCTGATGCTTTTTACACGCTCTCTATGCCGTCGCCGCAGTGACATCTTAAACGCACTTATGGCCTTAAATGGTACAATGTACCTATCTGTATAATCTCTTCCTTTTCAGTCGGCTTCTGCTATGCAACAGGGAAGCTTTAGGTTTCCAGATAATTGCCCGGATGCAGATTGCCATTTCCTTGTAACTTACCAAGCTTCTGGTAATAACACTGTGGTTTTCGAACTGAGAGGCAGAGGAAACTGGGCAGGAGTGGGATTTAGCGATGATAACCAAATGGTAAGTTACCAAACTGTGGAATCTTGCGGCAAAAAAATAATTGCAATCATACGCGAATTTGGCTTTTATTAAAATGTTCTCTAAGTGCCGGTCTTAATCGAGTGGAGGCACTTCCAACTAACTGTTAGCTTTTTACAGTTAAGGGCTAATTAGCCATCCTATGCGTTACGATCTAAATAGAGTTAGTGGTTTAAAATGATTAAAATGAGTTTATATTGTTGTGATACACAATTCCAAGGTCCGGGAGGTCTCTAACCCCTGGGACTCTACGACCTTCCTGTTCCCGGATGAAAAATGCTGAAAGAGTTGACCATCAGCCCCAGGATCGAGGTACAATTTGTCCTTACAAGCGACTTCGACACTCTGCAAATGGCATTTTGTGTCTAGGAAATTTCTTACGGTAAACATTTTTTCAACACTGACGGCTGCAGTCCGCCTGGGCTCCCCCTAACGGCTAAGATTTTCCAACCACTAAACTTTTGGCAGTTTTTAACCTTACCTGAATTTTATCACTTTTACCCACAGCCCGATACCGACATACTTATTTGCGCCAGCGATACCTCACTAAGTGGCCATTATTATGCAACAAGCAGAACAACGCCAAATAGAACAGATCCGGTAAGTTAGTTAATTGTTGTTTTTATTGGCGAATTGACTTCCTGAAGGTTACCAAACATCATAGTTGACTCTCTGTTTCTTACTTCCTTGTCCTTAGTTCTCCTTTTACGGGTGTTCCCCCAAATTAGGGAGGGGGGGGGGGGGGGGGCGCCCTCGTTCTTTACTCTCAGTATCTCCGTGATAACAAGCACTGTAATCGTTTCCTTTTTCCGTTCCCAACGGATTATAAAAATGCCCGAAATATTCGTTTCACTCAGACTAGTTAAGACATTAAAATGCTTCAGAGTATGCTGCACTCTTTTCGTAGTTACAATGGTAAATACTGATAATGATAATGATAACTAATGATGTTCCAGTTTTGTTATTCAATACTACATTTAGGCACTGAAACTGATTCCAAATGTCTGTTGAAACGGTGGGTGAGAAAAAAAAAAAATTCACAAATAACATCGGCGAAACCGTAATAAATGTGGAGGTGGCAATCAATGAACATTCAAATTCCTCAAATGACTCTGACTCAGAACCTGCTCATCACCTTATTAATGACCGAGGCGCAGTCGAAAACATATATAACAAAGAAGAATAAGCCTTTCAAGAATGGGCCTCTCTCAGCAGAATAGAATATAAACAAATCAACTCAATGATACATGGAGGGTGCCACCAGCAATCGAGTTTATTATACAAATTAAGTTTCTTTTTAAAGCACTAAATAAAATAAGGGATATACGCAAAGTTAGACGGCTCTAAGAAAAGCTAGATGTATAAGCTGCAACATAAGCACCAACAAGAAATACTGAAAAAAATTATCAGTGTGAAAGAGTCTGAACAATAAAAGCGCGCGATGCTATACTACAACTAGAAGCATAGATTTTAAATATGGAGACTTTATAAAAGACCGTAGAAACAGCCTCGAATAAACTGTTCGACATCAATTGGTGTGTAATTCACAAGGAGTTGCTTATAAACGTGGGTCTGATACTCCCAATGGAAACTTAACCAAAGAATGCAATCATCAACTGAAAGAAATACAATTACACTGACCGGAATTAATTCTTATTCTTGTTTGTTACTCTTTATAGACTCCATCCGCGGTAGAAATCACTAACCAAACATTTAACGGTAGTGTGGTGTCTTGCAGGTAACTCATTATACCTCATCACCATTACATCGCGATTAACATCTTAATCTTTAAAACTATTAAATAAAAGTGTTTAACACAATATTTAAATGAAGCAGGGGATTAGGAGGTTGTCCGGGAAAACTCTTAGAACTTGAAAGAATGGCGATTCAGCTGTTGGGACATGATATTTCAGAGAAACATTATTCAACACCCCTTTAACACCAGAGCCTAACCAAATATTATATGCAAAATTCACTGCACAGGTTAAGGGAAGTTGGTATTTCTTAAGGCTGCTGTGATTTTGCATATGACCAGCCTTTATTATATTGGTACATGCTACAGGAATTTAAGGGTTGCCAAAAGAACCCGAAAATTCAGGAAGAAGCGTTGGTATATGGTGTATTGTGTAAAGAATGCAAATATTTTTTGTCTTATGTCTCCTTTGTATAGTTAAGGTTTTAGCCATGTTTTTGTTAGGCTAGGAATTGTTTGAACAGTTCACCAGGTGTGACGACCTAGTAGGACGGTGTAGGTAGTGAATAATGTTAAGTCCAGTAACGGTACTCCATACCGGTATACGACTCTTAACGACGTCTAAAACAAACAGCAACAAACAAAAAAACCATCATATATACTATTCCTCCATTGTTTTGCTTCGAACGTGTACAAACCAAATATTGGTTACAGACAAGGGATCATTGACTTAACGCAGTCTAATTCAATAATTTTGGACGTAGCAAGAACTTAATATATAATAAGTAATTATTTTAATTGTGAGTGTAATTGTTTTATAGAATAACGAGGGAGCTAGATCCGGGTATTGCTAATTTTAGAAATCTACGCCAGGATTGGTTCCTTTTAGGAGCAATCGGAGATTTGAGTGGTGAGCATCCTATATTTATCAATCACTTAATTCTGAATTCAGCTGAAAGACCTCTGAAGCGAGCACTAGGAATATTTTTGCAACTAGCATCGAATTCTACACTTGTTGGTGCACGTTCTTAGTTCAACAACTTTTGAATTTTATTGCCACATTTTTGTGGCAAAAAGCACTATCAAGTATCAAGCTACGTGCAAACGGACGCAACAACTCCCAACATGGTTGGGCCAGCAAATTTGGGAGCTGTTGCGTCCGTGTTGGTAGCGGTGTGCAAATGCGGATGCAACAACTCCCAACAACGTTAGCCTATCACGCGTCTTGGTCTATCACGCGAAGTTGTTGCATTGTTGTCTCCAAGGAGACCATAAGTAATGCACGTGCGTGTCCCCAACAATGTTGGAAGAGCTTTAAAAACGGTCCCAACATTGTTGTTCTACTTTGCCCGTGATCACGGAGCAAAAGAAATATTGGGAGTTGTTGGCTCAAAAGTTTGACCAGTTTCAAACTTTGCGCAACAACTCCCAACAACACTCAACAACATGCAACAGGGGGTGCAAACGAATGCAACATGTAGATATCCAGCAATTTTG
This sequence comes from Porites cylindrica, assembly GCA_964035525.1. Classification (NCBI taxonomy): domain Eukaryota; kingdom Metazoa; phylum Cnidaria; class Anthozoa; order Scleractinia; family Poritidae; genus Porites; species Porites cylindrica. Next base: position 15,465,154 of record OZ037778.1, on the reverse strand, counting down.
GGAGTTGTTGACCAACACTGTTGCGTCCGTTTGCATAGGGCTTTACTTTTTAAAACGATTGCTGACTAAAATAGCTGCAGGGAAACTCATTTTAGGAGTGGTTCATTTTAGGTAGTGTCTCTTGAAACATGTCTTCCGGCTGCAACGCAGCACAACTGCGATACTTAAGATGTTAGCAGGACGTGATAAGGGAGGGCACGTTAGAGGAGCAAGTCCCCTCGAGTGAGAAATTCAGTGTTTCTTCTCAATATTGCGTGGAATGCATTGGTAAAATTTTTGTGTCAAGGAAAGGGGACAAAATGGCCTAAATTCTCAGTTTACACGATAAAAAACCTTTGAAATGTGACCATTAGTGTGTCCCGGCCCTGCTCAAGGAAAGCTGTCTTGTATTAAAGTTGATCAGAATGACAATGGAAATAATAATGGTACTGATAATTGAAATGGAAAAGGTATGGTAAATTATGCAAGAAAGCGATTACGATTTATGGATTTACATAAGCTCTTACTTTGTAACAACAGGTGCTACTATCGGGATTCATTCAGTTAGACGTGCTTCAAGTTCTAGAATCAACTTGCTGACAAGTGAAGTGGGAAGTGGAGGAACAGTTACGCCGACAAGTTTCTCGTCGACGGTACGGTTGTACTTTATTTTTCTGCCATATATACCAAATGAGTAAGCAACTACGATGAAAATTATGGCAGGGATAATAGTTTCTTCTCCACCCTCCTCCCTCCGCTTAGTTCGGTTGCTAGTTCATATTATATCAAGTATAGAGCAAATGAGAATAGAAAGAAGCATGTAAGATTTTGAATATGTTAAATGTTATGTATGCCATGCGGACTACCTACCCTACCAATATGACAAAAACAGTACTTTCAAACTAACACATGATCATGAATTGTAAAACACGCGTTATTTGTAATCTGTCTCTTTTCAGGAGGCCCCTACTATACAGCAAGGAAGCTTTAGGTTTCCAGATAATTGCCCAGATGCAGATTGTGATTTTCTTGTAACTTACCAAGCTTCTGGTGCTAACGGTGTTGTTTTCGAGCTAAGAGGCAGAGGAAACTGGGCAGGAGTGGGATTTAGTGAAGATAATCAGATGGTAAGCAACCAAACTGTACAATGGTCTGGCAGAAAAGTATTGCATTCACACGCAAACTTGGCTGTTATTAAAATGCTCTCCAAGAGCCGGTCTTAATGGTGTGGAGGCACTCCCGGCCAACTGTTAGTTATTTAGATTTTTTTTTTCAGTTAAAAGCTACGCTTATTGACCATCCTCTCCGTTACGATTAACAAAAAGCTAAAAATATCGTTAGCTGTTTGAAAAGATCAAAATGAATTTCCATTGTTGAAAATTGATACACAATTCCAGTGGCATTTTGTGCTAAGGAAATTTTTTACGGTAAAATTTTTTTTAACACCGATGGCTCAAGTCCACCAAGCCTGGACTCCCCCTCTAACGGTTAAGATTTTCCAACCACTAAACTTTTGTCCGTTTTTTCCCTTACCTGAATTTTATCTCATTGTCCACAGCCTGATACCGACATACTTATTTGCGCCAGCGATACCTCACTAAGTGGCCATTATTACGCATCCGGTAGAACAAGACCAACTAGGACAGATCCGGTAAGTCAATTGCTGTTTTTCATTGACGATATGGTCTCCTGAACGTTGCTAAACATCATCCCTTGCCTTTAATAAGTTTCATCATATTTTTTTAGCATTTGGTTTCCCTAAGTTAGTGTAGCCGCTTTCTTTGCTTCCCTTTGATTCCAAAGCTCATCACCATTATCGTTTTTCTCTAACTACAATTTGCAAGCACGTGTGAAATTTTGATTTTTATGTTTTAGAGATTTTAACGCACTCAGTAATAAAAACCGCATATTTTTATACAGTTTTATCACTTAAGTAAAATAAAGCAATCAATGTCTCGTTTGACAGAACGTTTTGTTTTACAATTTAAAAAAAAGGTGACTGAGATACATGATATAAAGAAAAAATGAAGTTGATCAAGCAACTTAACGAGGTACCGCGTTGAATCAGCAGATCAACTCACACTTGCCAAGTCTTTTTATTATTTTTGTAATTTTTGATAGACTCCACTCGCTGTAGAAATCGCTGACCAATCATTTAATGGTGGCGTGGTGTCTTGCAGGTAACTTATCATCATCATCGTCATCCTTATCATAGACCTTATTATCAATGAAATCATCATTATAAATTATTGTCATGATTATCGTATTCTCAAAACTATTGTACCATGTAATGCAATTATGCAAATCAGTGAAAGGTTTAGAGGACTGTTAGATTAAGGGATTATTAATTATATGCAAAATTCACTTCTGACCTTGTAACAGAATTTGAACGCGTAATTCAATTAGTACTTGTTTTTTAAAATTCCTGTGATTTTGCTGGGGCTAGCCTCAGGTACATGCTGAAGAATGCAAATCTCTTTTGTCTTTATGTCTCCTTTGCAGGAGCGTACATACGGCTGTGCGTACAGCTGAAATCCGAAAAAGAATTATTTAATTCTTGAAAGCATTTCTATGATCAATAATCGGGATTACTCAATAAAGATTATTATTATTATAGCACTAGGCCAAACGTCGAACTTTTCATGACACGAACCAAACGCTAATTTGGGTCGACCTAAATTAAATTAAGATCGTCTGTCGGGTCAGACGTCGAACTTTACTAGGACGCGTCGAACCAATAAACTGAATCAGACCAAAGAAGCAATCTAATAAATTTTCCTTTGTCCGGCGACGATCTTTACACGTTCTATCGGCTCTGATTCAAGCAGAAGAATGTTGAACGATCCAAACCAAGAGAGGATAAAGGGGACAGAGAACGCATCCCCCATACACACCTTGTTCCACAGGTAATTTGTCTCGAGTTATTTTTAGAATCGGGATAAAGTTAACTAGCGGGCTGCGTGGATTTTTCGTGGAGGTTTCGCATGACTAAACGCCGTGCAAAAAATGTCGGGCGAAAGGCAATGAAAACGTAAGGAGATCGAGAGCATTCCCGAATATTTACGCTAAATGAGTCGGCGCTCGCCTGGGAAAAGGGCCGGAATCGCTGAACTCTTTGACAACCCGTGAAATCAGTTTAACTCGAAGTTGTCGTAACCTCAGTGCTTTAATAACATGAGAAATTTCGCCGGTCTGTTGAAACCGGTCGTTTGTACAATAAAGCAAGTAGGACGCCAAGTGTTATTTTTGTTGAATAATAAAAGACTAATAAAAGAATAAATATCAAACCAGAAATTGCTCTTCAAACTGTAAATTATAAATGATCCTGAGAGAATACTCAGTGTGTTAAGGATTTCCCTGCTGTACTGTTAGCTCTATGCAAGAGACGAAGGGCGATTCTTTTTTTAATTTCCATTTCGCTGACACAGGTTCAGCAAAAATCTCTCTGTAGTCGTTTTTGTCGACAAAACGAATAGCAATATTGCTCTCCGCGTCTTCCGCCATTTTGTTTTTCGTCAATTCGTTCAATGTGTTCCGCGTGGGTCATCCACGCGGAACACATTCGCGCTGTGTGATTGGCTGTTGTCTATTCCCCCTTGGGATCTGCGGTCTTAAAAATAACTCGAGACGAATTACCTATGGAATAGGGTGTGTATGGGGGATGCCTTCTCTGTCCCCTTTATCCTCTCTTGTCCAAACTCATTCAGACGAACTTAACTCTGAGCCAGACGTCGAACTTTTCATGAACTTAACTCTATAAGTTTGGTTCGTCTCATGAAAAGTTCGTCGTTTGGCCTAGGCCTTACAGTGGGGTGAAAAACAAACATACAAAAGTTGTACCCTCTCCCTGCCCCCTCACAGTGTCAGTCTCATCATTTCTCTCTGTATTTTTTTTACTGAAAATGTCCTGCAAAACGCAGGAAATAGCATGTTTGAAATTATTGATTTAAATATTTTCGGGGGGACTAATTGCCCCCAGACCCCCTAGTTTAATAGAGCGTCTTTGGCTCTCTAACTTTCTTCCCGTGCGTACACAAAATCTCACGTTTCGACCCTGCTTTGCAGTTGGGTTTTGATAAATTTTGTTAGGATAACAGGGGATTATCCGTGACGATCCAGATCAGTGGTGATTTTTTATCGCAATGGAGTTACGATATTTATTTACTGGTAATACGTCCATTTACGACAGCTCAAACAGATAAACATACGCCTCGTTCACTGTCTTGCTTAAGCCTACTCAAGCCAAAGATGGGCTACGAGGTCGTCCAAGAGAGAACTCTTGAACTATAATATCATTTCATACTTTACGCGCATAGGTATTGATGTCAATCCCACCAGCATTTCCCAAAATGTAGCCTACTGATGTCAGTTATGTTACTGTTTTATAGGATTACAAGGGACGTAAACCCAGGATTAGTGAATTTTAGAAATCTTGAAGATCAGCAGTTTCTTTTGGGAGCAATCGGTGGTTTAAGCGGTAAGCAAGAGAAGATGCTGAACTCACATTTGGTCACTATTTGGAGGCGCTATTTCAGACTTCCTGAAAAAAAGGAACAGTATCCTACAGCCAAGATCATATTTGCGTTACTGCAGAGTCCTTATGCTTTCAGTTGGGTTTAGTACAGAGTTAAAGATTAAACAATAATAGCAGTATCATTTATGACATTTATTAGTAATTATTATTATTATCATATTAATCAGAAAAATATTAAAGTTGATCATAATGACAATGGAAATAATAATGGTACTGTTAATGGAAATGGACAAGGTGTGGTAAATTATGCCGAAATGACGATACATTACCATATATGGATTTACATGAGCTTTTACTTTATAACATCAGGTGCTACAATCGGGCTTCATTCAGCGAGACGTGCTTCAAGTTCTAGAATCAACGTCCGGACAAGTGAAGTGGGGAGTGGAGCAACAGTTATGCCGACAAGTTCCTCGTCGACGGTACGATTGACATGTACTTTATTTGTCTACCATACCAAATGAGTAAACAACAACGATGAAAATTATGGCAGTAAAAATAGTTCCCCTCCCCCGCCTCCACGGGTACAATTGTATCAGTACAAACCTGCTCATCCCAACTCTCCTTCAACTCATTTTCATAGAATAAAGAGAGAAAGAAATAGCTTCAGTATAGTGTGGTTGTTATTTCATATTATAGCAAGTATATAGAGCAAATGAGAATAGAAACAAGCATGTGAGATTTTGAATATGTTAAAGGTGGCAAAGATGCCTGTTGACGTCGCGAGTTTTATATGCCATGCGGCTACCCACCCTGCCAGTAAGACAAAAACAGTACTTTCAAACTAAGACATAAACTTTGAAACACGTGTTATTTGGAATCTGTCCCTTTTCAGGAGGCCCCTACTATGCAGCAAGGAAGTTTTAGGTTTCCAGATAATTGCCCTGATGTAGATTGTGATTTTCTTGTGACATACCAAGCTTCTGGTGATAACAGTGTGGTTTTCGAACTAAGAGGCAGAGGAAACTGGGCAGGAGTGGGATTTAGTGAAGATAATCAGATGGTAAGTAACCAGACTGTAGAATGGTGTGGTAGAAAAGTAATTGCATTCACACGCAAATTTAGCTGTTATTAAAATGCTCTCCAAGAGCCGGTCTTAATTTAGTGGAGGCTCCCGGCCAACTTTTAGTTATTTAGCTTCTTTGCAGTTAAAGGCTAGGCTTATTCACCATCTTCTCCGTTACGATGAGCAAAAATCTAGGAAAATTCGTTAGCTGTTTGAAAAGATCAAAATGAATTTCCATTGTTGCAAAGTGATACACAATTCCAATGGCATTTAGTGCTTAGGAATTCTTTTCACGGTGAAAAGTTTTTCAACACTGACGGCTAGAGTCCACCTGGGCTCCCTGTAACGGTTAAGATTTTCCAACCACTAAACTTTTGGCCGTTTTTTTCCTTACCTGAATTTTATCTCATTGTCCACAGCCTGATACCGACATACTTATTTGCGCCAGCGATACGTCACTAAGTGGCCATTATTACGCAACAGGTAGATCAGAACCAGCCAGGACAGATCCGGTAAGTCAATCGCTGTTTTTCATTGACGTCAGACGATATGGTCTCCTGAACGTTGCTAAACATTATCCCTTGCCTGTATTTAGTTTTCATCATATTTTTTTAGCATTTGGTTTCCCCAAAGAAGTGGGGCCGCCTTCTTTGTTTCTCTTTGATTCCAAAGTTCATCACCATTATCGTTTTTATCTAACCACAAGCACGCGTGAAATTTTGATTTTCATGTTTTAGAGATTTTAACGCACTCAGTAGTAACAACTGCATATTTTTATACAGTCTTATCACCCAAGTAAAATAAAGCAATCAATGCCTCGTTTGACAGGACGTTTTGTTTTAAAATTTTAAAAAAAGGTGACTGAGATACATGATATAAAGAAAAAATGAAGCCAATCAAGCAATTTAACGAGGTACCGCGTTGAATCATCAGATCAACTCACACTTGCCAAACTTTTTATTATTTTTGTAATTTTTGATAGACTCCACTCGCTGTAGAAATCGCTGAACAATCATTTAGTGGTGGCGTGGTGTCTTGCAGGTAACTTATCATCACCATAGTCATCCTTATCATAGACCTCATTATCAATGAAATCATCATTATAACATGTTGTCATGATTATCGTATTCTCAAAACTATTGTACCATATGATGCAATTATGCAAATCAGTGAAGAGTATAGAGGACTGTTAGATTAAGGGATTATTCATTATATGCAAAATTCACTTCACATTTTAACAGAATTTGAACATGTAATTTATTTAGTACTTGTTTTTAAAACTCCTGTCATTTTTCTGCGATTAACGTATTTCCTTATTCTTTTACTATTCCATAAACGGACGGCAAGAAACCCTAACCGGCCCTAAGCCAAACGTCGAACTTTTGATGAGACGAACCAAACTCTAATTTGGGTGGACCTAAATTAAGTTAAGATCGTCTGTTGGGTCAGACGTCAAACTTAGGATGCGTCAAACCAATCAACTGAATCAGACCAAAAAGCAATCTAATAAATTTTCTTTTGTCCCGGCGACGATCTTTACACGTTCTATCGGTTTGATTCAAGCAGAAGAATGTTGAACGATCCAAACCCATTTAGACGAACTTAACCGAGCCAGACGTCCAACTTTCAGTCATGAACTTAACTCTGTAAGTTTGGTTCGTCTCATGAAAAGTTCGACGTTTGGCCCAGGCCTTGCATTGGGGTCAAAAACAACGAAAAATTGTAGCCTCTCCCTGCCCCCTCAGAGTGTCAGCCTCATCATTTTTCTTTGTATCTATTTACTGAAAATTTCCTGCAAAACGCTGGAAATGGCATTTTTGAAACCATTGGTTTAAATATTTTCGGGGGGACTACTTGCCGCCAGCCCCCTAGTTTGGAGAGTCTCGGGCTCTCTAACTTTCTTCCCGTACGTACACAAAATCTCACGTTTCGACCCTGCTTTGCAGCTGGGTTTCTCGATAAGTTTTTGTTTGGATAACAGGGGCCGGATTATCCGTGACCATCCAGATCAGTGGTGATTTTTTATCGCAATGGAGTTACGATATTACTGGTAATACGACCACTTACGACACCTCAAACAGAAAAACATACTTCTCGTTCACTGTCTTGCTTAAGCCTACTCAAGCCAAAGGTGGGCTACGAGGTCATCTAAGAGGGAATTCTTTGACTATCTACTCATCTAATCAAACTATTTTAAATTTACTTGCATAGATACGTAAGTCAATCCTACAAATATTCCCCAAAATGTAGCCTAGTGATGTTGCAGTTGTAGTGATGTTGCAGATGTTCCATTATAGAATTACAAGGGAAGTAAACCCCGCGGGATTAGAGAATTTTAGAAATCTAGAAGAGCAGCAGTTTCTTTTGGGAGCAATCGGGAGTTTAAGCGGTAAGCACATATCTGATACGTTAATTAGCAAATTTAAAGTTCCAAATTACGAGGTTAAACAATGGAATACTTTTTAACTTGTCTTGCATTATTCTCCAGCGCAGCATTTTTATTAGGGAAAAATTTCACTTTAGGCTTGCTTGATTCACTGGGTAACTTCTCTTGGAACTTGCCTCGCATTTCGCCAAACAATTTTGATCAATTATAGGACAAAAGGAATAATGCTCGTACAACGACTTATAGATTATAATTGTTGCCGTATGGATAAGATATAATGGCACAAGATGTAATGTTTTTCAGGGCTCTCATATCTTCTAAGCTTGGGCTACTTGGTTTCAAGCTATTTGTCTTGGTCAATGTAACCAATTATTGGGCACACTGACATCTAGCTGCTGAGGACTTTCAGTGCTAAACCCCTTTTTGGTTGTCTTAGACATAGTTTACAGTGGTACTTCAGATTTACAAGAGCTTCTGTCTGTTTAACAGGTGCCACAATTGGGATTCATAGCGCTAGACGTGCGTCGGCTTCTAGAATAGATGTAAGGTCAGGTGCAAATGCTGCTGGAAATGACGCTATAGAGGCAATGGTCCTTGCTCACGGTATGCTAATGACCATGGTTGACTGAAAAGCCAATCATGTGGTTTTAAATATTAACTACGAGTCACAGGGCTAATAGGGATTTTAAGCAAATCGGTCGGTGGCGTAATCGCTGCTACATGAGTATAAAATTCGACTTTCCCCCTACCATTTAGATCACTGGTTTTAAAACCTATCAAAGATCGTTTTTCACTTTATCAAGAAAGTTTTTGAAGCTTCTGGTTTTCCAGTAATTACATCCTCCCCGTGTGTAATTAACAGCGACAACAGGGGAGGTTGGACAGCAGATCGCAAAGGATCATGGGACGAATTATTAAGCAGCTCAGTTACAACGAAACCGTCGAGCTAGACGGACCACCGTGATGCACGCCTTTTTGCCGATTTTAGCCATAATTGTGCTAGAATTCTGAATATTTTCGCACAAAAAGTTTATCGTATCAAAGATGTTATGAATTCCTCACGGCTAAGTTGTTGAGATGCCTTTAAAACAAGTCATTTGACGTCGTCGAAAGTTAGTCGGTTTGTGGCTTGCAAACAAAGCGAGCTGTGTCAACTAAGTGCGTTCACCTTTCTAGACAGCGAAGGTTATTGCGAATACACATTCAACTGACCGATTAAGAATTCGAATGATGGTTAGCCAGGACTTGAAAATCTGTGGTATGCCTACTCGCTGCAAAAAAAACCTGTTAAAATATATAAATACCCTGGAGAGTAACAGATCTGATTAATTTTCAACGTCTTTGAATAAGAAATCTGGAAGAATAGAAAAACTAAAAGTCAACTAACTTTGCTACAAAAAATATCAGTCAGGCATGTAGTCAAAGATTAGTTTCATAATTTTGTACTTTATGATACATGTAGGACAACAACCGCTTTGATTCTTTTACTACATTTATAAGCTGGCATTTTTTATTCTCCTTCTGAACAGTTTAACTTCATAAAAGGTAATAATATGCACGGTATGTTTACCAAATCTCAGAAACAATTATTGTATCAAGCAATAATGAGTTATCTATTGTTCAGGATGTATCTCTTTGGCCTTGTGCTTGTAAATCTAGAAAGAAAAGAAATCACAAGAAAAACTTGATTAGGAATTTCCTCCAGCGTCCCAAACAAAATTAAAAGCTCCCATATCAAGAAATCAAATAGAGTGTACTTGCACACTAGCTCAATGTTATTACTGTAGCCTTACACACTACAGATTTATAGGCAAAATCAAACGTGGCCAAATATGCTCCCAAAACTGAAGAGAGCTCATATGAACCCCCTTCGAGCGATGACACTCAACTTAATCTACGTGAGAAAACCATAAACTGTACTCACTATTACCAAAACTAAAATGACGAAGACTGATTGTGACGATTTACGATGAGAATGTTTCCCCACGTGAGGCCGACTGAAGTGTGATTCAAGTGTCACACATCGCATCATTACCTCTGCACATAACATGCTTTAAATGGAAAATAACTCGAAAACGGTAGGAGGGGAGGGGAGGGGGGGGGGGGGGGGGGGGGGAGAAGGAGGGGTTCGACCGTACAAACTGGAAGATCAATATTTTTTCTTAAACGTTTTGTGAAAAGTAGACCAATAGAGGCATGGAGAAGCGAAAGAGTCGCACTTCAAATTGTATCACTCAAACCACCCAAGATGAGCAGCGGCTGAGCCATTTTGGAAGGTTGAGCATAGCTCGATGAAAAAAAAAAAAAAAATCCACTCACCTTAAAGATTTTCGCATCAATACAATCAAGAGGGCCAAGCTAAAACAGCAGAAGAATTTCTTCACGAATCGATGACGGAAAAAGAGGGAAAAAAAACGAAATTATTGAGGCGAACTATGCTTGGAATATTCATCTCACGATCTACAGCAAGATGGCTTTTGTCAATCGTGATTGGTCGAAATTGCTCCCGTGAATCTTTGCAAACTGCTCTCCAACCTCTTCTGCAGCAACAACAAATAAGTGTGAAACCCCGTGGTCACTGTTTGGACGCCGCGCTACGGTGCTAATAAACTCGATTTATTTTGACATAAACTCTAAAGTGTATAGTCACGGAAAAAGCAACGGAACTGAATGTGATATACCACACTATACACACACCGTGGCTTTTTTTAATCATGGTGGCGAGCTGTGCATCCGGAGTATTCAATCGATAAAAATCGGTATCGATGTATCAATCGATTAATTCGATTTGATTGACATCGATTGTATCGATCAATCAGTAGAAATCGATGACACACTCGCTTCGTTCATCGATTAATATCTTGATTTTTACCGATCTCATCGATTTATATCGTAAGATACATCTGTTCATCAAAAAATGAAAACTGAATTCATGCAAACAGTAAATTTATTGACTTTTGAGTTGAAAGAGAAAGGATCAAACATTTATCACTATTTAAAGAAACCTTTAAAACAATCTTATCTTTTCTTTAAACATATTGGCTAGGTTTGTAGGGGCCGATCTGCCACCCTTTCAAAATAACGTCGTTGTAGTTCCAGGTGTAATCCTTCATGAAGGACGTGGTAGATAACGGCCTCCGAGACACCGAGGCATTAAGTGGTTTTAGCAGTCCGGTTATCTGGTGTTATATTATTATTTTGGTTATTTGGTCGTCAGCATCTGGCGTCATTAATGGAAAGATAGTAAAGGTACACTAAACACCCGTATATAAGATCAAATGGATTAAGAACACCATGCTGAAGTTTGGCCAATAAAGCCCCATTTTCACAAGAACAAGATCAGCCTTGAAAATTGTAACATGTTGTTATGAAATGGAAAACGTGTCGTAATTACAGAACATGTAAGTTTATGTTTGCTGTCAGATAACTTTATTTGTTGATATAATCAAATTACAGAATAATTGTTTATTTTGTTTTCCTAAAATATGCTAAATACAGGGTGTCCCAAAAGTTCCTTCCTCTGCTTTATAAGTCTGTATTCCAGTACGATTGGACTTGGTAAGCAAATCATTTCAACAGAAGGTGTGCCTTTCAATATAATTCACTATTTTTATACTTCTCGTGCCATCTTTTGACTCGAATATTCGATTTGTGTACTTCCGCGCAAAAGGTGCGCGTGCGCGAGTATATTTTCCAGCCACATATTTTTTGTATTTCATAGCCCGAACTGCTCGAACTCCTTCCTTGTTTCTTGTGAATATCACGAAAGATAAACCCCCTTAACACAAAAACGTTCAGTTGCGTGAGACCATAAGCCTGTATACTTCGATTTACTGGCTTATCTGTTGTAGAAATTTCTAAAAAACCGGAAAAATCCGAATGTTGGGTGGTAGAATGATCACAGAGAAATAAAGGTTATGAAGGCAAGGAACTAAGGGGAAGACCAAAAGCCCTTAATAAGGCAGCTAAAATAGTTTTAAAGAAGGCTAGATGCAAATAGGAGACTCGACAAGGAAGCTCAGTCTCACATAGTTAGCAAGCCAAATAAAAGGGTCATGAAAAGCTGTTTAAAATGTTTAAAATTAGAGGCCCCTGAGATGGCAAAAAAACCTCTGCTTAGTCTGCCAATTAACGCCCAGCTCGTTCCAAATTTGTAAAGAAGTACAAAAGCCTTGCTGTGGAAGGAGGCCGGGATGATTATCTTTTTTGGATGAATGCCCAAAATATATCTTTTTCAGCTGCCTAAACTAAACAAATGTTGTTTGGGGGTTGAACTGGATCCTGCGCACCAGGTGATAAAAAAGCTCGAAATGGATCATTTGTGGGTCAACACGCTGTATCCCACTTCATGCCGCAACGGCTACAGAATGTGATAAAAAAAAAACAAAAAGGGCATGCCAGTTACTGAAATTCTGAATACATGTACTTGATAGAGAAATAAATATCTTCTAGAAATTTCATGTAAAAATAAAGTTTTGATCAAAAGTTACAGTGCATGAAATTAAAGGAACGAACTTTTGGGACAACCTGTATACCTCTAGCGACAAGTTTTTGCATAGTATCACTAAATAAAAAATCAAGAACATTTTAATTTTAAGACCATTTTGAGGCTGATTTGTCTTATATGTGGTTGTTTACTGTTTTCTAAATTTCATTAACGCAGGCTGGTTATGAAGAATTTGCCAGGTAATTAAGACCCATCAGAAACGGAGATTCGCAGTCCGCGCATTAAAATAATGGCTTAAGAGAACCAAAATAGCATGACTTATAAATTGACCAATAGAGTTCAGCCAGATTTCAAAACATTGCTAAAATTTTCTTCATATTTTTTTACTTGTGTTTACACAATGCAATTAGGTATTCTGATGACCCTTGCTTGGCTTCTCTTTGCTTTTGTTGGTTTATTTACGGCAAGATACATGCGTCAAGTTTGGGAACCAACAATACTGCTAGGAGAAAAAGCTTGGTTTACGGTTAGTAATTATGGAAAAGATAATAACGCTCAGAGTCTGACTTTAACATCTGATCTAGACTGGCACATTAGAAACGTCTGAAATTTAATTACAAATTAATTATATTTTGATTCTTCTTCTTGTTTTTATTCTGTTCAGAAGGGAAAGTTCTATTCAGTGGAACTTTTTACGCTACATTTAAACACACGACACAAACAACAGTGTTTATGTTTTACTGGTAAAACTTTAGCACGTGCAGTGTGAGTGTTTTCGGCAGCTTTATAAACATCCCCGGAGTATTCCACAGGAATGCCAAAAAAACTATTTCGATTCTTTTTATAAAACGTGTTGATTGAAAAATGTGGGAAAAAAGTAGCCAGAATAACTAAGGCTGTTGAGATATAGTTAAGCGAAAAAGGGCCTGTTTACACGGAGGTGGGGGACCCCAGGTAGGTGAGGTAACCTACTTGGGTGGGGAACCTACTTGGGGTCCCCCACCTCCATGTGAAGAGGCCCTAATAGCCTCTCGCTATAGAAAAGAAATAAATTGTATTGTTGGTTTTCAATGGCACGCCATCAAAAATGTGGACGGGGCGTTAATTTGGTCTTATTTCCCGCATAACAATGATATGCAGCAACTGTATTTGTTTGGTTCGTTTTATTCGACAGGTTCATCGAACGCTGATGATTATAACGTTGCTACTGACGATCACTGGAACCATTGTGATTTTTGTTTTTATAGATGGGTATTCATCGGTAAGTTTTTTCGTTATCGCTCTGGGCATAAAGAGATTCATGAAGCCTTCATATGTACTACTACTACTACTGCTACTACAACAACAACAACAACTACCACTACTACTACTACTACTACTACTACTACCACTACCACTACCACTACCACTACCACTACCGCTACCACTACCACTACCACTACCACTACCACTACTATTACTACTATGCTACTGCTACTGCTATTGCTGCTGCTCCTCGTCGTCTTCGTCGTCGTCGTCGTCCTCCTCCTCCTCGAATATTTATCAAGGATAACCCTCAGTACAAAGAGCTGTTATCAACGGGGACCTGCTGACTAAGAGTTGAAAGTAATAAATAAGAGTTACCAATTAAAAATAATCATGTAAAATAAAATACATAAAAACAAGCAAACAGGCAATAAGGTAAAGCACCGTTTGAGACAACAATAGAAATTACAAGTAATAATCGTCCTAGGTTTTCCTAAATAAAACTCTAGAATTAATGAGTCTTCAACTTGAAAGCAATGAAAATACGGAAAATATAAAAACTACGGCCTGTAAAATCGTGTTCAGTGACCTTTCGCAGTTTTGCTGTTTTATCATTGTTTTTAAAGTGTTTGAAGCGTTACTATGTGATCGTTGAAAATAATTTTTAAATGGAAAACGTGCAGTACCATTAAGACAGTCAAATACAAAACAGCATGCTGTCTTTTGTAAAAAGTTGTCAATTATTAAAAATCGAAGACCACAGTTCTACGGACTGAATTTCGGGTAAATGATTTCGAGACTTCGTTTCCCAATGGAGTGGATCATGTGTTTTCGGGACTCTGGCCATGCAAGATTATTATAGCCGCAGTACGTAAATATTGGCATAATCATCGATTGGTAAATTCTGTGGGCACCAAAAGTAACAATGCTGGAACGGATGCGCCTTTTATGGGGATTACTCTTCCTTCTGGCTTCTTGTAAAATTTTGTTAAAATGCATTTCATAGTTAAGTGTCCGGATCCAGATGCACGCCGAGGTACTTGCAATTGTAACATTCAGTGCTGTTGATAGGAGAACCACTGACTGAGAGCGTGACTTACCAGAACAAAACAGCATCACCTCAGATTAAAGATGAGTTCATTATCACAAAACCAATTAGAGAGATTATCCAAGTCCTGGGAAAGGTTTCCTTGAATCGCATCGATATCACTCTGACTTGAGGATGAAAAGATCATTGTGTCATTGGCCTAGGTGATAATCTTACAATGACGAAGGGGACTATGCACATCATTAAAGAAGATGAGATAAAAGGAGAGGGCCCAGAATTGTTCCTTGAGGAACTCCGGTGCAAACTATATTTGGTTCAGGGAGCACACCATTAAATCGAACGATCTGCTTGCGAAGGAATAGATAATCAATCATTCATTGTAGTTCCATAATACGCCATAACGGGACAGAGAAAGGAATGACGGAATACCTATATCAATACATGTGCTAAATTTAAGTTATAATTCATTAGTAAAATATAGAAGGGAATAAAATCTAACAAAATTTGATTAAAACGCCGAATTATTATTTTGGAAAAAAATATAAAAAACAGACTTTTTAGAGTAAACATTTGTTGATTAATCGGTTTCTCCTTGTGTTTTAACTCATCACCTGGTTTATTAACGTAACATCCACAGCTTCGGAGCTTTCCAGACTAGAATAGATGCCAAATAAATGCTATAAAAAATAAATGAGAAACAGGTTTCCTACTCCTGTCTACTGACAATGAGATCGCTTTCGAATGCTCTCTAAGGATAAAAGGACTGGCTACTACAATATTTATTAACTGCTTATCTCAGTTAATTCGCACTTAAAATTTTTCAGTAAAACGTGTGATGTTTACTAGCGACCATGGGTTTAACAAGCATCACATGACTTAATAGGGGTCATCAATTAAGTTACAGTGAATGCTTGCGCTGGCGTAGCCTTGACGAGAATGCGTCTGACATTTCGCGACGCCACCAAGATTCCGCCGCAAAATGAAACCAAGTGTTGGCTCTCGGGTTAGTTTTACAGTGCCTTCGCATCTTGTTTGGTAATATACCGACAAAGAACCTATTGGCGAAGTTACTGTCGCGAAGGAGGTTTGAAAATCAGATCTGAGCTTGAAATTTCTCTAAGAATATCCCACATTATATCAAACGCTTGAATTGTTTAATCTGATATTCAGACATTACGAAAGCTTCAGGTGCACTTTTTAACGGTTATACCTTTCAAATGCATGCATCAGTGTCTTTTTTGGACCCACATAAAGATGTTCCCTTGCGGGTATAAACACCAATCTCTGATTCGATATTTCTTCATGCTGATGAAAATTTTTTGATACCATCATTTCCTCCCTTTTATAACAGAGTGCACAACCGCATCCATCTCTTGGTATCGTTACAATCGCATTAGCGCTTATTCAGCCGATCATGGCGGCATTCAGACCACACCCTGGAGAACCCAAGTAAGATTAAACTCTTTATACAGCAACGATAAGAGATTAGTGTCGAAGTTAATAACGCTTTATTAAAACTGAGGGGATTGAAGTCATGAGCAAGAGACTACTGGCACCGTACAAACGACTTATTGAGCAGCTCAAGATCCCTGAAAACTGACAGCCACAGAATAAATGGACCACCGACAATTGTCATTTGGTGTCAATCTTTTTATTTTCCTCCAGTCGCCATGTCGCCGTGTCACACATATGGCAAAACATCTTTCTCATGATCTTATGATAATAATTACAATAATAATTGTTATTATTATTATTATTATTGTTATTATTATCATTATTACTATTTTAAAGGAAATAAAGGGAGATGTAAAGAATCAACCATAAGAGGACACAGAAAAATCTGAGCCCCAGAAGGGATTCGAACCCACGACCCTACGTGTTCTAGATCGGATGCTCTAACCTCTGAGCTACTGAGGACTCGTTGGCGAGCAAGGGTCATTTGTGTGGGTTGGACTTGCGAACCGCATCTCGCAGTCACACAGTCCATCACAAGCAACACATTAAGGCTTAACTGTATCACACAGTCACATTAATAGTAAGAAATGTCTCACCCACGAAGGAGCCTCCAACCAACCAACCTATGCCAATGCCAACCTATGCCACTGCCACTGCCACTGTGTCCTCTTATGGTTGATTCTTTACATATCCCTTTATTTCCTTTACAATATTAATATCAGTGGCATAGGTTGGTTTATTATTATTTTAGTGTGAAATTTCACAGTGTGTCAGCAACGAAAGCATGGACGAATGGTAATAAATGAACCAAAATATCTTGTATCCACTTATTTAATGCATATTCTCGAACCCATGCATGCAATTCCACAGCCGTGACTAACACAGAAGTCAGCCATAGAATAAATTATCTTGGTTATATAATTTTGCAGTTATATTCTGTAATTAAGCAGTTACAATTTAATGCGAGCTCCGCTTTTAGGCCTCTCTAAATAACCACAATGCACAGTTAACTCTTTCTTATCCAACTGGAATACCCATACCAGGAATGCAGTTGATTATACATGAAGCACATGTAGCTTCTTGTAATATCACTGAAACATTATCTTCAGTTCTCACTTCATAACAGAAGCTCTTTATTTTTATAGGCGCGAAATTTTCAACTGGTGTCACAGAATTGTCGGCATTGGTGCTCTTGTTATGGCAAGTAAGTGTTTTAAAGAGTATAAAATTTATTATTATTATTATTTTTGTTATTGTATAACTTGTAATAAATCCAGAGACGCAACTTATGCATCTGCTTAAAGAAAGCCTGAAAAGATTCAGGGTTGCGGGAGTGCCGGTATTCCGCGGAGATAGCAGTGCGGTGCTTTAGCCAATTGAGCTAGCAAGCCAACCGGGAACTAAACATAATTATTATATTGTTCTTTTATGGAAGCTGTCATTTCGAAATTCCAATCCGATTACGGATTTGGGCAGCCGGTGCCCACACAAACCGAGTGACCATTCTTATTTTTGAATTCGAGAGATGTACGGGATTATCCTGTGAGATCACAGTCAAAATAGTCTGTCTGAAAGAAAGGCGAATTTAAGCGATTTGAAGCGTTTGCGAAGGACGTTTACGTGAGTTTAACCTGTTCCAGGCCCTCGGATGGTAGGGTTGACGCGAAAGTGAAAGGCACAGGAAAATATGAGCGTATGGTGTAGGAAAGGGGGGCAGTAGCGGGTTTTATATTCGTGTTCGGGCTTTCCTCAATTTCGCGGACCCCACTATCTCGGAGCCTAGAAGAGGCTAGTTTACAGTAAAAGTGGTAGCTTGCTATACGTGAGAGGAGCGTGTCTTCACCAAGAAATGCTATTTGCATAGCCGTCCACTATAGGCATGCTAAAAGCCAGATGATTTTTCTCGTACAATTATAATAGAAATCTGTCTAAAACACTGAGCTCTAGACGTCAAATAATATCGAAAAATCCTGCAATCGAAGTTCAAGGGAACCACGGCTGGATTTATTAGTGACGGCCTCTGACGATTACTCATTTTGTTCCCTTCTGATGTGATTATAGCAAGTTTTGCCCTCCTGTAAATTTGTCCCATGGGAGGAGAGGCAGGAGAAAAAACGTCAGCGATACGGAAGGCTGAACGTTCGTTTTTTCATTTTTGTTTTATAATTGTAACAATCGACTATGGACTGGCAACAGAAAAGGTCGGATTGGGAAAGGAAGGTTTCCGGGCTATTATAGCTTTTATTATCGGAATTGGGCTAATAATTATGTTTGAGTTTTATTTATTCATCACCAAAATAAACAAGGAGAAGAGAACTGTTTCATCGAACAATAGCAGAGGTAAGAGATTACAATTCTTTTGGAAAAAATGCATTTACTTTGACAACCAGAAAACCTTGGGTGGCTGAACTAGGCTTGTATCCAGGTAACCATGGTTTAACAAAGCTTTTGGTGCACGAGTGCTTGCCTCCAGTGTCCTTGCAATCAAAGCTTACGCAGTAGTCGATAGCTCATTGTATAGCTTACCTTTAGGGTACGAAAGTGTTTGCCAAAGCTCCGAGTAATTCAGAACAGCATCATAAGATTCTTACCTGTCTTTCCATACGTTAACCCCCATTCATTCATTAACTCACGGTATGGAAAGAGTATAAAGTACCATAGGTGACGCGCGACCTTTGTGCTGGACGCGCCGGTGTCGCGTTACAGGCGTCTGTTGAAGATAAGAGACCTTGTATGAGAAATAAAATACTGAGATCTGCGAACTCTAAACAATGTTAAATCCAATTTTCCTTTCAATGAAATGAATAAAAAGGACGTACCTGCGATGTATTCCACTGTGTTTTGGTGTCTGATTGTCGTTTTACTGATTTTCTTGGCTTTACTGCATAACCACTGTTACTCCCGTCATAAGACGAAGTGAAGGCTGGTCATTTCGATAAGGCAGGGTCCTGGACCAACAAGAATGCCATATTTTCGCCGAAATTCAAATCCACTGCAATTTGTTTTAGCTTCTGGCTAAGAGGGAGAAACCTCTTCTTCCTCTCTGGGAGATCGGCTTGAAAACCTTCAAAATTTCTCCATCAAATGGAACCATTTGTGCCGGCCTTCGAGGCACGTATGGCTTTCGTCCAGTACCTGTGACCACGCGCTTATTAATATAACTAATTTGCACTTGAAATTGGAAACGTCGCCAGGGTGAGAATTAGCACTTACAATTTGCAATGGATTTGAATTTCGGCGAAAATACGGCATTCTTGTTGCGACTGGTCCAAGACCCTGCCGGATCGAAATGACCAGCCTTCACTTCGTCATGACTGGAGTAACAGTGGTTATGCAATAAAGCCAAGCAAGAAACCAGTAAAACGACAATCGGCGCTATTGAAGTCAAAGTGTTGACAAGCCAAACACAATGTACAAGCTCTGTAGAGTGCGATACGTGACCAAAGAGTTTTGCTCCGGACAAGAATGTAGCAGATATGTTTTGGCTTTTTGTACATGTCTCTCTGTTCGAAGGCGGGTGAGTTAACTGAGCAGTTTGTTCTAACCATTCACGAGACCTTTCTGTTCTGATCTTTTCTGAAGTCTCGCGCGAAATTTCTCAAGGTCCAAAATGCACTTCCCAGATCTTGAAGTGTGCTGTGATTGGTCTACGTTTTTTCCCTCTCGTTTCAGCCGTTGTTTACAGTGGGACAGGGACGCGTGCCGAGCCTCTAACAACGTCTGCGAGGGAGGCTAACTTTTCCCCGCCCTCCCACCCAACCAAAAGCTTTTTCTTTACTCGCTCTGCTTGTCATAGCGAGTTGTCCATTTTATTTGTATTTATTTTAATGTAATATATGTAAGGCTATCCCTCGAGACACCGCTAATATAAGGGGATAGGCTCTGCCTCCCTGCCACCCAAATTTTACCAAATTATGATAATGAATATATTTCAAAAAACTTGAAACAAAAAGTTAGACCGCGAGCAGTCGTCCTTCTTTCCTCATTGCCATAGGCGGCGAGCGAAGAACTGTGTTTTTCTTCCATAGTTTCACCAACTTTGCAGGGGTGGGTTGAGGAGAAAGCATTTTCACACTTAGTCATTCAGCTCTTTTACCTGAAATGTAAATATTGTTTCCATACTCTATAGCTTCCTTCTCTTATCCCCTCTTATGATAATTGGCCCTTAGGGATTCATTGATAATCATTAATGGCATTCACTTCATGTCACTCTTTTTAAACGTACCTCTATTTGCAGACATCCAAATGGAACCGACAGGACAACAGACCGCCCAGGAGCATCCTAAAATGTCCATCAAGGTTAATAGGAATTTACACTATAGGCATAGCTGATATAGGAGAATGGTTATGAAGCCCGTCAGACTCCTTAAATATATGTTTTTGTGGACTTCACGCCGCACAAATTTTAAACCATTAAAGCGAATAGCACTCCTATCATTTCGATCTTATTGACCATTTAAAATTTTAACGTTGCGTTTACTGCTGGTTTACATTGTCACGCCATTCAAAGTAGATCAAAACAAAAATCAAAACCATTCGACAGATAAAGTCCCGAATCTGGGAAATGAAAGGAGGTAAATATACAAAGACCCATCGCCGTATACGAGATGTATACGAGATGTCCAAGGAAATGTTTTACCCAAATTTATAGAGCTTTGTATGGAGACGCCATGCTGGAGCTCATCCGGATGAGCTCCAACATGGCGGACGGAAACCAAAAGAAACATCTGTTACCGAGTTTTGCTACAAAAGCGTGAATTTAGAGGAACTCATAAATATTAAAGTCATACTTTTCCTAATACTTGAACTGTTTATATAGCAAAATTCCTCGAAAAAAGTCACCTTTTTAACCTAAATGACAGCCTTCTCGGCCGTCATGTAAATGCTGCGTCACGCAAAAGCTTAGAAATTCAAGTGTACTCTATTACCACCAAGAACCCTTTTGAAGCGAAAATGTGTTTGAAAATTAGCCTTCAGCTCCTCTAATACACCATGAGGGTAAAATCTCAGTAGGATCGATAGTTTTGTAGTTTGAATTTTAGTGACGTCATCTGAAAACCAACAATTCATCCCGTCACAATTTCTAAACAACAAAGGGTTACGCCTGTCAGGGAGCTTCCATAACAAATAACAGAAACATTGTTTTCATCTTTGATGTTTGCCGCGTTTCATAACCACTATACTATCTAAGTTTACTAAAACAATAATAACCTCGAAAAACAAATAACGTCCTTATGTTAGGAAGGTGCTATAAGCCTCGGCCGAAAGAAGGGGATCAAAAGCAAAATTAAAAGGCAAATATTTCATGGAAAACTTAATAACCTGACTTCAACAAATTTCTGTCATACATTTTTCAGCTATCTGATTTTTATTTTTATATTTCCATTACACAATAAGGAAGCAATGCTCAGAAGCTTGATGTTTACTTTGGTTGTCCTTCTTGGAGCAGCTGTGGCGCTGACCATAATCCTTCTTATGGTGTTGAAATAATTGCAATAAGGTGAGCGTGGGGTATAATGTGAACGAATTTTTTTCGCGACGCTGCTTCTTTTAAAATATCGCATTTGAAAATGCAAGGAGAGCTGATGCTACACATATTTGTTTTAATTTGTTTAGCTATAATGTTGAAATTAACTTTGAAGTTCATACATAACGAGGCAAAGTCATCAAATTGCAAAATTTGAGAGCTAGGTTAAGCACCAGTACCTGCTACAATTCTAAAACCAGTAAATATGCAGGTTCAAATGCAAAGACTGCGAGTTTTGGCCCGGTTTAAACTTAGATATAAGATTAATTTACAAACCCAAATGTGAATCGAGCGATGGATAAATGAATGAGTAAATAAATAAATAAATGGTAGTCCAGTCAAATTGTGGTTTAGCATCAAACTAATTGCAACAGAATTTGTTTCCACGACATTTAATTGTTGGATGGCTTTGTAACAACATACTAAAAATCCGCCAAAATCGGTTCGGTGAAACATGCGAAAAATTGACAATAAAGATTTTCAACTTTCACCACAGAAAACCCAATTTCAGGAAGATCACAAATTCAGATAAAACATTTGATAATTGTTTTTTTTTTTCCTCAAGAATTTTCGATACAACATCGCTAATGTATTTTGGGTAGTTTTGGCTTAAACACGCCGACTAAATGTGTGAGAAACACCTGGGTCAGTGTTTCGTCTTGACGGCTTTGCACAGGTTACCCAGCCACACGTTTGTCTTCACACTCTGTTTTCCAAGCTGTAATTTTTTTCTATGACGGTATTTAAAAGGGAAATTATTAGTCAGTCTGCATTGACATGATTAAAAATGTTAGTAATTCTATTTTATTTTTTTTGCGCAATATCAGAAATGCAGAAAGTATTTTTAGTTTTAAAGGCTTCTAATTTTTTTATATCCTGCAGCATGGAATCAAATTTAGTAGCTGACTGATGGTGAACAGTTTGATTTGATATTTTGTTCACCGTCAGTCAGCTAGAAAATTTGCATCCGTGCTGCAGGATACGTGCAACTAAAGGTGTGCAACGGACGATAACTTTGTATCAGTACAAACTGCTTAACCTATTCCCATTTTCTGTAATCGATTTTTGTGAGTTAGTTATGTTCAAACCTTGGACACAATATGTGATCGAAATCAGGGATTCCTTTTTTTTTTCTCACGACATGCGCAACCTCCTTTGGAATTATGACTCCGTACTTTACAATGTGAGTGAATAAATATTCTGCTAAGGACTCTGTCTATTTGGTTTTTGCTAGATCATAACGCTCTGCGCTTTTCATTACACCTGGTCGAATCTGTTCTAAAGGAAATCCAGAAAACCAACGCAGTGTGATTGTTCTTTTTTTATCTTCTTCTTGTAGCAAGGCTCAGATTTAGTTTAGTGTATCTGTGTGTTTCATTTGTATTTTCTGCGGCAGCTCTTCATTTCTTGGTAAGATGAATAAGATTAATTGCTCTGTGGTCTAAAGGCATTTACATTCCCTCCTTGCATTTCTTTTGTGAGAACTGGCAACCCTGAACCTCGACCTGTTTTTTTTTTTCTTACATTGGCAAATGAAGACCTCTTTTTTATATAACAATCATGGCATCCTAAACATCTGAAAACAATTGCAGTGGTCAATGAAGGCGCGAGAGTACTGGACATATGTACGACATTAATGGGCTTGCCTGACCTAGCTTCTGATGGGTCACCTCTTTTTGCGGAACTGATGTTTCTCTTCGGATGAGCGTTGTGTAACACTTCAACTTGCTGCAAGTTAACCTTCTGACTGAGTTGCGTGAATTATGCTCTGCGTGGGGAATTTCCATTACTCCAGAGACTCTTACAAGATATTTTTATACGCATTGTTTTGGCTACCCAGAGTTAATCTTTCCCTTAAAAACCAGCTTCCCTATTATACTATTTCGTTTTCTTGAAACAAACGTTTGCTAGAACCAAAGTTCTTATGCGATGAATGTTCCGTTAACCTTTGCTAAGGTAACAACGCTTTTCCTTTAATGAAAAGGCATTTCCCTCTCATCAAATTCATAGGCGCTGGAGCTTAACCTGTTCATAAACTCTGCATTGTTGTGCGTCGTAAAGAATTAGTAAAACTACCCCCCCCCCCCCCCCCCTCCTCTCCAATTCACTTTTAACAAGAAGAAAATGAAAAGTTTCGAAAAAGTGAAACTTGTATATTTGAGGATGCTGGTACGTTAACAAAAAATTAATGTACAGGTAACCGTAAAAGGCAAAACATTATCTTGCTGGATTTTGAAAACGCACCGAACGAAAATTGCAGTCTTTTCACTGAGACAGAGAGCAAAAGGCGAAGGGAAAATGAGCCCAAAAATCCCCCTAGAAAAGAACAAGGAAAGGAAAAATAGAAAGAGCGAGGAGAAAGAAACGAGGAGAAGAAAGAAGAACAATGGCTGCACTCTTAGTTTTTATGTTGACTTCTTTAGAGATAGTTGTTGAAAGAAAAAACTGTTTGAGGGGAGAGCTCTATTTTGGCTGTAACGTTATTCAAAAATCCAGCTCTGATATATATTTTTCTTACCCTTGCGTCTAACAGAAATCTGACAAGAAAGATATCTTTTAATGATCGAGTAGCGGCTTTTATTTTTCAGATTTAAAGCCTTACGACTAAATTTGTTGTAGTTTTACAGCCAACAGTTCATTCTATTACTCTGAAAGCCTCCTGTTGTTTTGGGGTTCCTTGAGTGGAACATGGGCTTCCTGTGCAAAAGCCAACCTTGTTTAATATTCATCCCTTTTGAAAAAAGAAGCACTCCGTTTTTATCAGCGAAAACTAGGTAGCAGTTATTCTTTCTTGTTTTACTTTTCCATAAAAGTAACAAACACATTTTGTGCATTTTTTATTTAACCGTATAATTTCAACTAACGTGGGTACCCTGTGCTAAAAGCTCAAAATGTTTAACGCTTAATTTTGAGATGTTCCGCCGAACAGATTTTGGCGGATTTTTAGTATGTTGCTAGATAGGCCACCCTTACTTAAGTGACGTTGAAAACAATTGTGTAGCAATTAGTTTGATGTTGAGCCTCGAAAATGCCTAGATTGACTGGACTATAAATAAATAAGAAAAACAAAGATTTTTTTATCTTATTTTTATTTTCCTCAAGAGAATTATCCGGCGTCAGTAATTAAACTGAATTACTGATGCCGGATAACTTCTTGAGTCCACTATTTTACACAATTTCTCACTTTCTTTCTTACCATTTTTTTTCCAGGCAATGTTTTATATCACTGCCATTTACGTCAAAGTGTGGAGGAAATACCAGCGTTAAATTCCAACGACGAGAAAAGATACTTTTTCGAAACATTGGTCTTAGCTTTATATTTTTTTTAGTCTACGAAAGTATTTTCCTGCAATAGGAGTATGTTAAACTGTCAACGGATTCATTTTATGTCATCCAAAAAACTGCGATATTGTACGACCAGTATGACTGACATGACCCTTAAACGCCCTTGAGCAGTATTTTTATTTGCAGCATTTTTTAGTTTTTTTTTTTGGGGGGGGGGGGGGGGGGAATTTTCGAAACACTGTCAAAACCGCTCTTGCTTAGATTGTCTTCGGTAAAATTAGAGTTGAACGGATAGGCAAGCGTTTACTTAAAATAAAACATTTCAAACTAAGCTGAAAACTCACAAAAATTCACAAAAATCAAGAATAAAATAGTTTTTCTTTTCCATTATTTATAATTTTTATTTGACATTTTAACTCTTTTCAAACTTTACTTACCTACATTTTGTTGCTTAAATTTCAAGGTCGTGTGATGATCATTTCTCTGGGTAAGGTCTGTTGGCCTAGAAAATGAAACCTGTACTTGACACTCTACAGCTGTGCATTTTTGGTTGAGGTTACATAATGATTTAAACAAGGATGAAGCGCTATAAAATACCAAAATACGCAAAAAATGTATAGTTACTTTTCGTTGGTCCGGTATTATTAAATTACGTACCAATGGCATGGTACGCAGCTCCGTTACTTTTTAATTGATTAATCCTGTGCGAAATGTCTGACCATATGCCTTTCTCTGTAATTGCTACGTCACATTTTAGTTCCTTAAACGAGGGGATATCTTTACAATATAAATAAATAAATAAAAAAATTGCTGCCAGCACGAGTGGAGAGTGTTTTTTAAATTATGCCGTGCAAGGTGAAATAGATCTACAACTGACAGCAACAGCAAGCTGTGAATAACAATTATTAGTAAAATCCAACTAGTGGTCTATTATCAATGCTGCGTTATGATTGGTTGAGCTACTACTAGGCTATATATTAGTTGCCCACTAGTAGCAAAAAGAGCGGGCTTTTTGGCGACAAAAGAGGATTAAAGTCTAGCTTTAACTAGCCAGAATTTTTTTATTCTCAATATTTTTGACCAACTAGTTGGATTTTACTAAAACAATTATTCCTCTCGCTCTCATAGATCATGGCCTCTGAGTCAATAGCCCATCATGGGCTATTGATTCATAGCCCATTCGGGCTCGAGGAATAATTGTTAAAGATGCCGACATTATTTTGCTTACAATATTTCTGTCGTTTTAATTTCGACAGCAGGTTCACCACTTAAACCTTTCTTTTTCTTATGCGCGGAACAAGCAAAAGTAAATAAAAAAAGTTGTTAAATCATATCACAAAAAAAAAACTCACTTGTCTTGCTTTTCTAGCTTTTAGAAGCTTCTCTTTAATGGTTAAGAAAAATCAAACGCCGAGTGCATCAATTGCTACTGTATTATAATACGAACATAAGATTGCACTCTTCTTTTCTGCCTTTGTGTTTTCCTATTAATCTTTAGCTTGCTACATACCCCTTGAGGTAACCTGTGTGCAGACGTCCCCACTCCCTCAGGAAAAATCGAGAGAGGAGACGTCTGTGAATCGCCGTCGTTAATCGTGTTCCGGTATACATTTGCATAAATTATTTTTTTGTTCTATCGCTGACAATTGAAAAGGCACAGGTGGGTCGAAAAAATAGCTCTGGCGTCTGTGAACAGGCTAGTTGAACATCTTCACGCAATGTCCACCCAAAAATCCAGATATAAGATCTCTGATTACAGTCAAGCTAGGTCAAGCGTACCTCCCAAGATCCATTAATGTATTTATTATTCGAAATTAAGTTGAGCCGTTGGTAGTTGTAGATTTCAGATCCATCTCCGTGTGCATTTTTGCATGCGTAATGAGCCGTGAATTCACACGCGATTTAGTTACGAAATTTCTACCAGCTCAGTTTCCCTGAGTTTGATGTAAATGTCTTCTAAGACATTTAATCCATTCAAAGATTTTCAATCTGACCAAATGCAAAGAAGTTCTCTTAAAATATTCACTGCTCATTACGCATACAGGAATGCCGATTTAAATTTGACACCAGTTACGGGAACGACTAACGGATTCATTTTTTCAAATAATCAATTTATTAATAAAATCTTTTTGGGGTAAGCTTGACCTGCCTTGGCTGTTAACGTTGAATTTTGTATGCCTTCTCTTTTATTTACAATACCGACCGGTACAGACAGACGCATCCGCAACCGGTGCAGCAAACATCGGTGGTCTTAACTTCCCATGCCTTTTCGAGAAAGACGAAATACAAATACCGGTAAACAAATATGAATGTCCACAAAGGCTGAGCTTTTCCCCGGGGAATCTAATCTGAGGTTTATTCACCAATCACAACACCGGAAATTATTTGCGTCATGGCATTAACATTACAACCAATCAGAGGCTGTCCCCAACATTCCGGGGAAACGGGAACACGATTATCTTCGGCGATTCACAAACGTCTCCTCTCCCGATTTTTCCTGAGGGAGTGGGAACGTCTGTACACAGGCTACCCTTGAGGCTTTTGACCCCAAATTAAGTTATATTGGTTTTGCTACGAGGAAGCAAATTGACGCATAAATCGTCATTTGAATAGTTTAAGACTTCACAAAATTAGCCAGAACGTTACGTTTTTGTATAGGTAAGATATATTGGGCAATATCGAATCAGTGTTAGTCACACTGGGTTTGATCTCCACTATGAAGATGAAGATTAACACTACAAAAAATCGCGGCAAGTACATCGATAACTAAAACTTGCAGAAGCGGCTATTATGAATCAAGGTTTTCGTGGAGATACTATTTAAAAAAAAAAAAAAAAAACCCGGCGAATAAACTTAGGCCATTTTAAAGTTGAGGCCTCAGAAATCATGAGGGGCTGCTGGCCACGTAAAGCAACTTGAGATAGAACGATTAGATAGTACGATTGCACATTGTTACAGTCATAACTCGGTCTAAAGCACTTGAAAGTACAGCCAAACGCAAAGAGACCACGAGCCTTCAGTCTTTCAGAACGCAGGGATCGCGGATTGTAGAATGCTTTACTTAATCGTAAGACGTATTATGCGTTGGACCTAGGGTACGGTGCCAACATTTGTGTTATTTCGCAGTTTCTCAGGTGCTCTTTATTCATCCAAATTCGACTCAGGGGGAAGTACATTTTCAGGACTCTCAGTAAACTGGAAACCGACATCCCTTTTTCCTGTAATTTTCATTTAGTGAGAGGGAAACAAACTTTGAAGTAAATTGACTGGTTCGATGAATTATTAATTGTAAAAATGAAGGCAAAGGTGTATGCGAGCCACGAGGCCTCCTTACTCCTCCGCTCCAATATACGAGGAATTTATTTATTCAATGTCAAAGATGGAGGCACGATTTTAAACGAGAGAGTTTACACAGGAAAAAGTGCATTGTGATACTCATCATAGATCGTTTGCTACACCCCATATAAATCCTTTAATTCAAACGATTGTAATCATTTTCCATAGTAGCTGTAAGTACTTTCGTTATGTTAAAGTACCGTTTTCAATTAACAGCCAGAACACATAGAAAGATGGTTAAACCCTTAGGCGGTTTAAGATACGGGGAACCACAGAAGGTCACAATAAACCTAGAAATCAGTAAGACCTGACGAAGGCCTACTCTGGGACCCTAAGTCGCCGTAATTTAAGGCGATTTAAGACGACTTTGGGAGATATAAGTATTTAGATGAATTACATGTTAGTGTATATGTTGCAGTTAATTTTTTTTTATTTCAGTTAATTTTTGGTTTCCCTTTGTTCTAAATTCATTAGCATACTTATTAACCATACCCAGAAACAATGGAAAAATAACAATTAACTTAAATAAAAATTTTGGTTAAAATAAGCGACAGGCATCACACGACTCCTACACTTAGTCGTGTTGGAAGTTATATGGCCTTCAGAGCTCGCTCTAACTAGTAAGTCCTTAAGAGATTTTCCCTTGCGATAAGATATGAGGGGAGGCTCCTTTAAGATTTCTCTTAGTCGTTGCTGGTTTTGTACCAGGTGTCCTTTCTCCATTAGTATTCTCTTCAGGTTAGGTAAAGCCGGGTGGTATTGTGTAACCAAAGGTAGAGGTTTTTTTGCGTGCGGATTTGTTTCTTTGTTGTAGGGCTGTTTTCCCGTCAGCAAATTTTACCTTACAGAGGTATTTTCTTAAAATAGCAGCAGGGTAGCCTCTTTCTAACAGGCGGTTTTGAAAATTTCTAGTATTCCTCTCAAATGAAATCTGCGAGGAATTAGTCCTTAGAGGCCTGAGCCCTTCTCTTTTAATGAAGCCTTTTTTCACGCCTGGTGGGTGACACGAGTAGAAGTTCGTGTACTGGAATGTTTCTGTTGGTTTGTAATGTGTTTGCACGTCTAGGATTGATTCCTTGTCGAATCTAACCCCTTTGTACACTTGTGTGTCCAAGAACGTGATCTCTGTTTCTGACATTTCAGCCGTGAATTTTATCGTAGAGTGAAAGTTATTTGCCTTTTCCACAAAGCTCTCTATTTTGTCTAGGCTTGTGTTCCATTGCGAGAACATATCGTCAATATACCTTTTCCAAAAAGCAGTTTGATGCAACTCTGTCTCAATATTTGTTTTTCTATCCTGGCCATGAAGATGTTTGCAAAAGCAACGGCCATCTTTGTTCTCATGGCTGTTCCATGGGTTTGTAGGTAGATGCTACTGCAAAATTGGAACGAGGTTTCTCTTAATATAAGGTAGAGCATTTCTCTTAGGTACTTTGTGGGTATAGGGGCTTGGTATACGTGACATACGGCGGTTACGACCTCTTCGTGTGGTATGTTGGTGTAGAGACTAGTTACGTCCATAGAGACTAGGACTGTAGTTTTAGGCAATTTTGTACGCTCAATAAAATTCGGGAAGTCTGTCGTACCTTTTAGATACGAGTCTTATTTCTGCGCTATTGGCTGAATGAATCGATGTACAAATGCAGATATCCGCTCCTTGGGGCCATCGGACCCTGACATTATAGGTCTACCAAACCGACAGGCGTCGGTTTGTGAATCTTTGTAAGTGTGTAGAAAATGATGACAATACTTTCTGAGCGAGGAATTCAAGTTAACCCGGAGATAAAGATCAGATCCTCTATCAGTAAATTGAAGTGGACAGGGTAAGATTGTAAATTTTTAAGACTGTCATCTATTTCTTGAAAAAAAAAAAAAAAAAGAAAAAAAGCTAGTAACACTCACAATATACATACGACCGACAGAACAAGTTTAAATCTAATAAGAGATTAAGTGTCGATAGTGTCCTGCAAACAATCAGAACCTTCGTCTTTTCCTCATTAAGAGGGAGCTTATTTGCGTAACATTTCGTAAATTTCTGATGTTTAAGCGTTCCTTCTGCTTTTTTCTATTTGTTTTGTTATCTTGTTTCGTGTGTCATATTATGCCTGAGTCTATTGCCAACCTAAAGAGAGAAAATAACGATCTCAAATCTAAAGTTTCAACATTAACGGAGGAGATCTCAAGACTAAAAGATTTAGTTCAACAACAAAGCAGCAGTGCCGCCCCTTCTGCTAAAGAAAAATCTCACAGCCTTGAATTCCTAAGCAAGGAATATGATGACTTTCTTCTCTTCAAAACCACTGCCAACAAAGAGCTGCAACGACTAAGTTCACAACTCTCAGAGGTCAAGGCCAGCTTGGACGCCATTGCCAACGCCATCGATGAATTCCAAGAATATAGCTTTCAATACGATGTTAAAATTGCCGGTACCCTTCTTTCTCAAATCAAATTGCCTTCCCCTGCCTAGCCAATTTTTCAGAGATTGTAGCTATTTGTTGTATATCAACACACAGACAGCACCAGTTAGTATACTCAATCAGTTCGTTAAAACAAGTCAGATTCATAACTACAGAACAAGATCTGTCTCTAGCGACTCGTTTTGTGTTAAGTTCTCTAGAACCGATAAAATGTATGCCTTTTTCACGAGAATCGATGCCCAAATTTGGAACTCTATTCCTTATTCGATTGAAATACTTAAACGCTCGTCCTTTCGTAAAAAAATAAAGGAATTATTACTAAATTTCTTGCGGTCAGAAGATGATTATGTCGAAGTCTCCGCGTCTTATTAAGTTGTTTTTAAATAAGACCGGGAGACTTCGACATAATCATAGGCTAGCCTCTCTTCATAATCGTTATGTACTTGCCTTGTTTTACGTTAGTTTAAATTCTATTTACTGTATAGTAGTGTCTT
>OZ037778.1:15413995-15428995 GCA_964035525.1 Porites cylindrica | reverse complement strand
AGGGAAAATATTAAAATTGTGCAGGAGGGAATAATAACATTGAGGAGGGAAAATAATAAAATTAAGGGTAAATATTAAAATTGTGCAGGAGGGAATAAAAAAAATTGAGGGAAAATATTAAAATTGTGGAGGAGGGAATTCAAGAATGAGGAGCGAAAATACTAAAATTGTGGAGGAAGAAATAAAAGAAATTGAGGAGGGAAACGTGGTAAAAAAGATAGCTTGCTTTCTTTGACCATTTTAATAGATTTCTTTTCTTTTAGTCGCGTGTTTAATCAGTTGATACTTGTTAAGTTATTAATTGTTTGTGTTTTTACAGTAATAAGTCAAGGTGCTCCCTTGGGTCTAGCTGTAGAGATGAACTAATTTGTATTCAACTTTGGGCTTGTTAAACCGCATAATTAACTGACTAACTCTAACGGCGCGTGAATTGACAAGACCATAAGTTCATCAAGCGCCGAGTTTCCTCGAGATAGAACGGAGAAATGCTTTTGTAATGGTGAGTCAAAATTGAAGTAGAGAGTTTTCAGCTCCACTTTGTGCATGTGTGTGTGTGTTTTGTTTATATATCCGATTTTCAGCGCTAAATAAGAAGACGTATTGCCGAGGCGATCGCACCTCTGATTCCTATTTTTATAAATAGACTTTCCACTGATTAGGAACAAGAATGGGGTTTGTTTAAGAACCGAAAGAGTTAGGGTTTACTTTAGAACCACCTGTTGTTTTCTATAGAATTTTCATACCCTGTGCAATACTTTCTACAGAGTCAAGTAAACAAAGATTGACATTTTTGCTTGATAGGCAGTTCTTCGCTTCGCTGAGCTTCGACCTTGTTTTCATGTTTTGTCTGAAAAATTTGTCCGATTTCGCATTCGCTTAACCTCCTTTTCCCTTCTTTTGAAGTAAAGATTTTTCAGTTAACCTTCGTGTCTTGGTTTTGTTTATAACCGATTTTTAGTGAAAATAATTTAATGATTAAAGATTTTTCATTTAGTATAATCTGCAAAGATAACTCGTTCAAAATTTGCCCCCTTTTATTTTGAACACATGACAGTTTCTACAATATTCAGTCAGAAGACTATAGCAAACAATATCTAATCAGAAGACTGTAGCAAATAGCTAATTATACAAAAATCACTTTTCTGTTTATAGATTATGATCTCAAATTTTTTTTGATGACGTTAACTCTAGGAATTCTGACGTCACTTGCTCCTTGCCAGCTAAAAATAAACTATGACATCATCCTATCTTAATGAGATGCATGACGTCATTTGCGTTAATTTATACCGCACAAAAGTTAATTAAATCCGCAAAGAAGCGGCGTAACCGGTGCCTTATCTACTACTAACACTGCCTATCTACCGACGCTATGAAGCTGTCATTCAGTATTCCCTTTGCCAAAACTGCAGTACTATTCAGATAAGCTTGACTCCTGTTATATTACCAACTGCGTATTAGTTAAGTTGGCTCCGTCATTAATACAGGCGCATTTAGCTGTGACGAAGTTTTCGTCAAAACCCCTTCGTTTTTGACACGATGGCTGAGAAACTTTGCAAAGAACAACAGATATCATTCGGCAATAGTACGAGATGTTCCGATTTCATTGATAGAGAAGCTGGCAAATTTTGAAGCCGTCGCAATCACTTTCAAAATGGACGCCAAAAAGAACGACCGCAATGAGCATGAGCAAAAGAAACGTCCGCTGACCAGCAGTCCGCTCTTTTCTTGGCCCCATTCTCCCCATTTTTTCTTGTTTTCTTAGTCTAAGATCATTTTTGAGCTATTTTGAAAAAATAGCTCATATGTCAGTGGTGTGAGCGTATGTACACGAGCAGCCGCAAGCAGTAAAATTTCTGTCCCGTAATTTAATCAGTTAAATCATCAAAGTTGACAGGTCTTTCTGATGATCAAAGCGACCGTTCGGTTTACCATTGACACCTTCAGTGCAAAGACTGTCACGGGAACATTAACACCTTCAGGATAATTGCTTACCATAACAGTGGTAGGTCGCGCGCGTCGGTCGGTTTCGAAGAAAGTGATCGTGACTGTTGTTTTCATTCAGTGACTGTGCGCGTTGATATGCCAACGTTTAAAACAGACTGCGACATTAAATTTTTGTTATAAAAGCAAAGAAGCTGCTGAGTAGAAACTAAACCGTCCCATACTTATTCCGTTTCATTCGTGTACTTTCATTTTGATAGGGTCTGTATGATGAATTTACCTCTGCCTTCTAATCAGGCACGCAAACAACATAGAGATAAAACATTTCATTTTTCTTTTGTGGAGTAAATTCATCTTAAGAAAGTTAAACTAGTGGACCACTTTCTCCGCGTACTTGTAAAAATAGGCATTTAATATGTCGCGCTACAGGGCGAAAATCTTCTTGTCGTGGATTAGATTTCAGTATACATATTGTTAATCTTCATTTCGCGCCAGAATAAATTAGTTTGCGCGTAAAAAAATCAGAAGGCTTGTCCCTCTTCGAGTCCACCTTCTGGAGATACGCCGGCATGGTAGCTGGAACACATTACCGAGGCGAAGATCTGGCATTTTTTCCTCCTCTTCCTTTTTCCCCCGCGACGTTTGTTTATATTTGTAGTGAGAATGCTGTGCACATCGGTGGATTTTACTTCAGTCAAGCTGCTTCAGTTCCTGCGGCTTGCTACTCATCATAAAGAAGAATCGCTTTGTTCGCCTTTAACACATTTGTTGTCGAATGCAAGGTAAAAGAACGGACTACTGTAAGGTAAGAATTGAAGTTTAAATTTGTTTCTCGGCCAAAAATAGTGCATACAACTCGTGAAACCCGTGAGTATTACTTCTGTTTAATAGACCGAATGTCATGCGATGACTCATCGCTTTTACGATGGATAAGACGGATACAAACAATAATTTCTTTCGCAACGTTTGGTATAATTTACTTAATAAGGAAATCATCTGAGGACGATTTTTCGTTCTATGCTTCATTTCTTGGCTTATTCCGGTTACGTGCGAAAAATTAGATGACAATGTTTGTGTGCTATAATTATACTGATAATTTCTTGCACCTTGAAACTCATGAAAGCCAAACTTGTTTAACCCTAGCAAAAAACTCTTTTAATGGAGGAACTCAACCTGATAGTTGCACTAAAATCTAATAATTGTTACGCATTTGCTCTCTGTAACCTCGTGGGTAGAACATACCTGAAGGTTACGTTGATAATAATCATTGCATTTTCTCTTTGTAACCTCGTGGGTAGAATATACCTGATGGTTACATTAATAATAATCACTGCATTTGCTCTCTGTAACCTCGTGGGTAGAACATACCTGAAGGTTACGTTGATTACAATCATTGCATTTTCTCTTTGTAACCTCGTGGGTAGAATATACCTGATGGTTACATTAATAATAATCACTGCACTTTCTCTTTGTAACCTCGTGGGTAGAACGTTCCTGATGGTTACATTAAAAATAATCACTGCATTTGCTCTTTGTAACCTCGTGGGTAGAACATTCCTGATGGTTACATTAAAAATAATCACTGCATTTGTTCTCTGTAACCTCGTGGGTAGAACATACCTGAAGTTACGTTAATAATAATCATTGCACTTTCTCTTTGTAACCTCATGGGTAGAACATACCTGATGGTTACAATAATAATCACTGCATTTGCTCTCTGTAACCTCGTGGGTAGAAAATACCTGAAGGTTACGTTAATAATAATCATTGCACTTTCTCTTTGTAACTTCGTGGGTAGAACATACCTGATGGTTACATTAATAATAATCACTGCATTTGCTGTCCGTAACCTCGTGGGTAGAGTATACCTGATGGCTACATTAATAGCGGGGCTCCCGCGCGCGCGAAGCGCGCGTAGGACAGAGCCCCATACTCATGGAATATGGTCAACCTCTTTTCGTTTGGTTGTCACGTGATTGACCGAGCGTACGTACGCGTCTACAGATTGTACGGGTGGGGTAGGGGAGACTATCAAAAGGAAGGGAGGGGTGTCTCAGGTGTGTCTTGGCAAGTCTACATCTTTAATATACGATTTTAGTATAGGACATTCACAATATGGTCAATTGACAGCTGTCAAAACAGGATAGCCACTGACCAGTACCCCATGACCATATCGCGGGCTTATGTGTCAACTTATCGAGGTGACGTGATTTATTTGGAAGCCGTCCGCTGACCAGTTAATTGTTTTACTAGATCGCGAACAATGTTCAATCTCATACTTTTACTAGTTAAACTGATAACGCACACATATTGGACATCAATGTTTTGATCAATTGACAGCTGTCAAAACAGGGTACCCGCTGACCAGTATCACTTGACCTTATCGCGGGCTCAGGTGTCGACCCATCGAGGTCAAGTATTTTTTGAAGTTATCCGCTGACAAGTTACTAGTTTTCAAGTGATCGCAGGCTCAAGTTTTTTCTAAATTCATATGAAATATGTTGTGTTTATGTGCTACACAATTAAAATTTTGATTGCAAACTGACCTCGGACGCGAAAATTCAGCCGGCTGTTACAGGCAGGGAAGACAGTTGCTTTTGACTTTTCTCACCATGGTCACGCGCTGGTCACGCTCTACGTCCAATTTTTATAGTCTGATTGGTCAAAATTTGACAGGTGAGTTCATGCGGAAAATTTATGCAGCATCTTGAATCTTGTTTACTTTGACAGCTGAAGCTGACAGAGTTTTGCGTCAACTTGTGATGTTTTTAACCGTCTTTTTCCACTGGATGTGCAAAATGAAATTCAGCTGCTATCAGGCGTCCTCTGTTATTCATGGCTAGTTTGTTTATTGGGTTTTTGGTTGAGGAATACGTCGGTTGTCAAAGTCGGAAATCCGATTTCGGATGGCATCGTTTTCGTTTTCACCTTGCTTGATGCGTAAGAGGATTGCAAAGTCTGAAGCAATACTGGCTTTTCTTGATACCTTTCAGGAGCTGCATCTCGAATGGTAAACCAGAGAAATTATTGTATTTGATGTTTGTTTTTTTGGATCTAATTTAATGAAGTCGAGCGGAGTTTATGCGGGCATTTAGTTTATGCACGTTTGTAAGATTTGAGACAATGATCTGACCGAGTATCAGGTTTGATATAAGCTTACAGAACTTTAAAAAGACTTTAGACAGTTTCTCACCGCAAATAGAAAGAAAACGTTCCAAAGAATATTTAGTTATAATTCTGGCCGGAAAAGAAAGCTTTGAGCGATTTTCTTGCCTCGACTTCGTCTTTGAAAAAAGCGAAACACCGGGAAGCCGGCTTAAAACATAAACTTAAGCTTGAAGCTCGAAGACTCAGGATTTTTAGAGACACTTTAATACTTGTCTTCCTGAATGAAAATTGTTGTTTCTGTATATGTTTTACCGAATTATATTTCTTTTATTGATTGTTAGTAGTCTCTGTTGTAATTTTAATCGCTGTGCCGATTGTTTTCAGTCGTTCAGTGAACATCGCTTGCAGGAGTACTCAAAATGCCGCGCGTTAATAAACCATTAAATAAAAAATAAACATAATAAATTCTTTATAATGTTGGAGCGTAACTCTGTTAATGTTCATTCAAACACTCGTCACAGCTCGCACTACAAAAGTGAGAACCGGATGGCCGTATAGGTGATTTTGGAAATTTTTTTAACAGTTTATGAATATTGAATGAGTGCAATTTGTATTGTGAAATACTGCTTTCTGTCCGAGGTCTGCCGGTATGATAAAAACAGTGCCTCAGACTACTGTTTCACCTCAGATGTGATGTATAAATGGTCTAAAAGGTTGGTTTACACACCCAGATTTGTTGACAAGATTTTGCAAAGTAAACTTGTCGAACGCAAAAAAGTTGGCCTGATTTTTTTTCCACTACTTAATCTACGGTGATCATAGCCATTATGGCTCTTAAATGTGATCGAAGATGACTACCAGTTTTAGGGTGTACATATGAGGCTATCAACTCGATGTAAGATTTGGTTCACTCTTGGGCTGTTTGCAAATTATTTTTCTCTAAAATCAGGTAGCCTTTCCCTCAAAAGTCACAAAGTCACATAAATGTGCTCTAAAGCTAACTGAATTGTGGAATTCGAATACAAGTTTATTGTTTAATTTAAATTATAAATTTATTAATGGGAGCCTCGCTTTTAGCCCTGGCTAAATCTATATATTAATAATCATTGCATTTTCTCTTTGTAACCTCGTGGCAAAAAAAAAATTAATGCCTCTCTCCTGGAAATTTTGCCCTGTCCTTTGAGCATAGTGATCTTTGGGTAGCGAATAATCTAGTTTCGAATTAAAAATTACCGCTGAATATAAACATTAACGACACATTCATACAGGGTTAGCCTCGACGTAAAGTAAAATATTCAGAAATTCCGGCAAGTAAGTGTTTGAAATTTGATTATACACAATAGATAGAGTAATAAACAAGTCTTTTTCTCGTGGGAATTTGTGAATATATTACTTCAGATGGAGGCTAAGGCTGTAAAAAATGCGTCTTCAGTTCTTTAATTCAGCGGTCATAGCGAACTCGAAACTGGACTATTCACGAAAACAGGTAAAACGCTTTTTTTAACAACAGCGTTTATATTATTTGGCTTTTTGAGGGAGGTTAAACATTAATAGAATATAAAAAAAGCTGATAAAGCGGAAAAAGTTATCTTTACAAAATGCGCTTTGACAATGTCAAGAGTGAAATAAGCTGAAGTTTTGTAGTTAGCCCGAAGAAAACCTGTTCCTGTATGAAAAGCAGTTCTGATTCCCTTCTCTTAACTAGAAGAGATGCATATCCCTGTGAACCAGTTTTTTAACCAGGAGCGATTCCCACTCACTTCTGATACTTTATTGACACGAGTTCCTATTTCAATATATGTCTAATTCAAGCTTAGCCGCGTGATAGCTCTTCATTAGCGAAAAGGTCCAAGTGATATTTTGATTGACGTGTTGTTTAGGATCCTGAGGTTTTTTAACACCTTTTCTGTAGCTTAACCGGCGAAGATATTCTAGGAATTTGCCCTTCAATTCCAAATTCTTTGATATGCCGCCAGATGCCGTGCAAAAATATCACCGCTTGGGGGTTCCTCGTGCTTTGTGGCTTTGTATCTTTATGGCTTTGTATGTTGGGATGTTTATTGCAAGAGCCAATAAGGTTAAGGGACTATGAGTTGATGCTTAGGAACCAATGAGATCTTGGCATCTATTTAAACATGGCATTGGTAAAGGTCGAACAAGGGCACTTTGAGACCGCCATCTTGATTCTTCACAATTTTTTCGTCTTTTATTACGGCTACAGGTGTTTGGCAGAATTACATTAAATATCTTCATGACTCAAACACTGTGTACAGTGAGGCAGCTGTTTAAGGGTTCATATTTTGGTATGGATGCTGCTTCAAGGCATTTCTGACCTAATTCGGCTATCGGTACAACGCACGTCAGTATGAGTTCTGTTTCACCTGCTACAACTGGGTAGAGTATAGAAGATCATATATTTTCAAAGCTCTTCCAATGAAGCAATAATTGATCTTTAGATATAGACTTTAATTCGAAAGTATGCGCCCTATAAAATGTGGTTTTAGAAGTTTAAAAAGGCAGCTTATTTTTGTGAAAGCTGTACCGAGTATTGTTAATCCTGTAAACAAGCTTTAAAAATATTATTCTCTCGCTTAAAAAGTTCAACAGTCGTTTTTCGTTCTGGCAAAACAAACAAACAAAAAAAGAATAATAAGTGAACAACATGATACATCCTTCCTGCATACTGCATACTAAGTATTATAGTTTCTGAAACGTATTTTATTTAGTAAAGATGCGTAACTTAAGTAGAAACAGTAGCGTTAGAGAATAAAATTGGAAGAAGCTAGTTGGCACAATAACTAGATACTGTTGTATTGAGTGGAGTAACATGATACAAGTAGAAATATATTTCGGCAGTTTGATAATTTTCTTGGAAGTTTATAAATGTTAGGCTATCAACCTTGACGTTGCATGAAACATAATTTAATTGCAGATGTTGTAATGAAGCCGAGGTGATTTCTTAAAATCGCTTGAGAAAATTTTGTAGTAAAACAATTTGCCTTTTTTTTAAGTACGAATTTGTTAAAGGGCCAAAGACCAACATCTTCACATGCAAATTGTGTGCATGAGTTATTTTTATAATTCTGTTTACTAGATTACTGTGTGATAACTCGAATTCCCTCACGTACGAACCACGAAAAGGGGCAAAGTCCAACACTTTCACGTGCCAGGTGTGTGACTGTACATCTCATATAGATTGGCTTTTCACAATAATAATAGTAACCTGGACGTATGAAGACCTGTTTCTTTTAGTAACCAATGCCCTAAAAAAGGCTCTTGTCTTTTAAGAAGCAATAGCTTTTAAAACATGAAGAAATAAGTTGTCGGAGTTAAAGACTGTCTCACAAAATGTTAATAAATGTCAGGTTATCAACCTTGACGTGGCATGAAACACAATTTAATTGCAGATGTTGTAATGAAGCCGAGGTGATTTCTTAAAATCGCTTGAGAAAACTTTGTAGTAAACAATTTGCCTTTTTTTTACGTACGAATTGTAAAAGGGCCAAAGACCAACATCTTCACGTGCAAATTGTGTGCAAGAGTTATTTTTATAATTCTGTTTACTAGTTTACTTTGTGATAACTCGAATTCCCTCATGTACGAACCACGAAAGGGGGCAAAGTCCAACACTTTCACGTGCCAGCTGTGTGACTTTAGATCTCATGCAGATTGGCTTTTCACAATGATAAATAGTAACTTGGACGAATGAAGACCTGTTTCGTTTTGTAACCAATGCCTTAAAAAAGGCTCTTGTCTTTTAAGAAGCAATAGCTTTTAAAACATGAAGAAATAAGTTGTCGGAGTTAAAGTCTGTTTCACTGAGTACAATCGCACGTGAAAACCTCGTGAATTGTGATGATGCAACCATCTACCTCAATGATAAAAATCCTGGTATTTCGTAACTATTCAGTATTCGATGAGTCACATTTTGGCTTAAAAAAACTCCGAGGAAACCTTAGAGTTTTCCTTCTAATGAACGTTTGGTGAGTAGAAATTTATTTTACTTTAACAATTTGTTTAACTTGCACCAGATGTAACAGGGAAAGACAGAGGAAAGCGAATATATAGGTTAAGGATCGACTCAGCTGAGCGTTTCGCATTTTCATTTATGTAGCGCAATACCCAATTTCGCACAAAAACCAAATCTACATTTAGGACGAAAAAGGTAGATTCATCACTCTTGGTAAGGCTACACCGAAGTATTATAGTTACACTGAAGCATTCAAAACAGCTCATGCACGTTTAACGTGCCTATGTTATTTTTATGCCAGTACTGATTGAGATCAATCTGGCAACTATCGACAGCTGTTGGTATTCTCTGCCATTTTAATTACTTAGAATCGAAAACAGTGGTAACCTCGCGCACTTCACAGACGTTGCATCAATGCAACACGCGCGAGGATTTAATGCATGAGAACCGTTTAATGGCCCGATCTCGAGAGTAAATTTACCTTTATTCACCTTGATTTTACGCAAAGGCAAAATTTCTGAAACATTTATCATGCGATCTTGGACAGGGGTTTTAAAAAAACGTCACCAGAAACGTAACGGGAACAAGAAAGAACGGAAATGTGATAATAGAAATGTGGCGGAAACATGATCGTTCGTTTCCGACTCGGAAACATAACGGAAACGCGTCCCGTCCATGGAAAACTAGTTCATCATGTTTCCGCAGGGCGGAAACGAGACGGATTTTAAGCAACTTCACGTTTCCGTCGAGTTTACAAAATAAGGAAACACGTTATTTCATCCTGTGTTTATGCACCTATCAATGTAAACCCCGTGGGGGGGGGGGGGGGGGGGGGGGGAGTGCGGGCAAGGGGTGGGGATTTGACAAATTTTAAAATTTTTTGATCAAATTCCCCAGGGTGGGAAACGAAAAGTCAATCAAAAGTGTCAAAAAAGCCCCCACCCCAGGGGAAAAAATCTAAACAAACAATACTATAATACTGTATAAAACGAATTAAAAGAACATTTCAAAAGTACGTCCTTACTAAACGTAAGCTCCGTTAAATTACTCGCTGTAATTAAGTATTTTCTCTCTCCACTAGCATTTCTTATTTTGAACAACAAAATCACTCCAGGAAGATTGACCGTGCTATTATAATATCAATGAAACGTAAAATGCTTTATAACATCTGCTCAACATGTCGGAACGGGTCGGATCAGTGACCTGTAAAAAATCCTCTGACTTTCATGATGGAATTCGATTTCAATCGAGATTTACAATCAAACGGGAACTTGAAGATAAAAACCTTCTCAAAATAGACATTATCTGTTTAGATGACAGTTTAAAGCATCGGATTATGGCGATTAAAACAACTGAAAACTTCACACCTTTCTCCAACAGCGTGACTTTCAGAAAGCCTCGAGGGACCCCCACAGGGGGATAGTCTCAGGCATCAAATCCCCGTCCCTTGCCCGCACTCCCCCTGCCCCACGGGATTTACGTTGATAGGTGCATTACGATACCCCGTTTGCGTCAATTTACAGAGATTTTACGATACCCGTTTGCGTCAATTTACAGAGATTTTACGGTACCCCGTTTGCGTCAATTTACAGAGATTTTACGATTCAAGTTTGGAAGCGAGAGTGAGAACCAACTCCAAGTTTAAGTAAACGAACTTCGTTAACAGGAAACGCTTGTTTTCCTATTCCACGGCTGAATACATCTACCTATTTCTATCTTTTAAACTTGTTTCCGTGTTTCTTGAGTAAGCTTGAAGAGGTGTTTCTTAACCTCAGTTAAACCTTTAGTTGTGAAAGACTGAAACTACACTTATGATGTTTCCTGCGATTACCGTGCGTCCAACTTCTATTTTTGATTGATCCCAACACCAAAGAGGTCGGTGCAAAAATCTTTTAGCCAAGGGCTTAACTGACCAGCAAAGGTTTGCTAGTAAAACCTAAAGTGTGTTCAGCTGTTCTGACAGCTTGTAAACACCATCCTTTGTCCCTTAACGAAAGACATTTAGGATATGGTGGTACTTTGATTTCTGAACCGACCTAAAAACAAATTTATTTATAATATATATTCCCCTGAATAAAGTTAAAATGTCTAACAACGAATTGAATAGAATACATTTTAGCGAGTTGAGGACCGGAAGCAAGACTGAGAGACTAAACTTGTGCTAATTGCTGGTAAAACGTTTGGAACAATAGTGTTTGTTGTAGTTCCTTAATCTGGGACCCAGCGCCTATTTCTCCTTCCAATCCTTTACTCTGATTGAACTTAGCATGTGAACACCCTATTCCTAAAACAAGATAAATCGAAAACATTGATCATAGAGAAGTCCAAGTTGTTTGCCTAACCTCAACACATATTAGTTGTTTTCATTCAACCCCTTTTCAATAAGAGGCGGCTCGTTTTGAATCCTATTTTGTCACAACCCAAAACCCATTATTATCATTGTTATTATTATTCCTATCATTACGATACTAAGTTTACGTGTTTTTTTTTGTGTTTTATACTTTTAATTTTTTTGAATATTTCCCCAAATTTTATCTCTTATCATAGACTGTATAAATATGATCCCCTTAGTGAAAACATTCCCCAGTATAAATACTTCAAAAGTATAATGATTAAATATTTGAAACTTAAAATGATTAAACTGTCGGATGTAGGTTAAAAGGAAGGGACAATATGTGTAAACACTTGAATTTCAACTCCTTTAATTTTATGACTTGAGGTTGAACCAGCACTTCTGTCGCATCTCGCTCTGACATTTTTGTCATCCTTCGTTTGAAGTGGTCCTCAATGCGACTATAGCTCTACCCAACAACCCGACGTCATGTTTGTTTGCTCAAGAGACCTTTGTTCTAAGCACACGGTAAAATAGTGAACACAAAATAAAGACTCGAATAGAAAATAAAATGTTCGAAAAATGTGTGTCTACAAACATATTGTTTATGTATAGTTAACAAGTATTCCTGACCTCTAACTTAAAGGCTGACACATGTTTCACGCTAACATCTCTTCATACAATTCTGTCACAGCACAATTACAATTACACTTATAAAACTACCCTTTAAATGCTTTAAGATAATTTGACCACGTTGGCGGACTTGTGTAAGGCTTTTGACCCTATCTGGTTTTACATTTTCATCGCCAAGTTTAAGGCATTTGCATTGCAAGCAAATGTAGCAAACCTTCTTCAAAGGCACCCGAGGGATCACAAGCAATACATTACTGAGAATAGTTGCAAATCATCTTCGCTTAGAGTTACTTATTGTGCCCCTCCTGGAAGTATCCTAGGTTTTTGGTACTGTTTCTATTATTTTTCTATGATCTTCCTAGGGCAATTGGAAGATCATAGAAAAATACTAGTCGACTGTCGATTTGGAAAGGATTGAACTAGGGATATGGGTAAAAAGAGGTACGAAAGCGACCCGACGTTTCGTTTAAAAAGGACGTGTTCAACTGCTTACTGACATATGATTTGTTCGGCTGATTAAAAGCTATTTTGGCAACCATCTTTTCCCTTATGAGTGGTCATAGGTCTTGGTGCGCAAATGAATGAGTTTTTTAACATTTTCGGAACTCTGGTAACGTCCATGGAAGGTAGCATGGCCAAGTGGCCGAGAAACCGGCCGACCACAACAGTTTACACGATCTTTTTAAGTCTTTGAAGTCTGTACAATTTCATTTATATTTTGAAGGTAAAGTGTCACTGTTGTTTCAATTCAATCACAGAAAAATGTTCGTTGGAGTTTCAAAAGGCAGAAGAAGAAGTAACCAGGTGTCTGATTCCTTTAAGACTGGGAAGACTGGGAGGGTCTTTCTGACAGTTTCAGATTTCTTCCGACAGCATCTATCTTTCCAGACAGCTCTTTTTGGAAATTCGTTGCAGTTGGTGGTAGGACCTTGATGTCACTTGTTCCGACCTTCACCGTCTCGCTGAATTCAGATGGGACAGCAACTGTTGCCATCTCTTTCCAGTTGATTGACTTTCCGCATCCAAATTGTGGTCTAGAACTTCTTTGAGATTTCACGGTCTTGCGGCTAACCTTGGTGATGGAAAGGCGGCCATCATCACGCCATCTAAACAAGAAGGTGCCGAGTTCTGCGTATGCTGGGTCCCTGACGTCGTTGACATTGCTTGGTCGATTTCCGCAGGTTGTCGCTCCTTCACAGCCTTCCACCTTGGTCCAAATGATACCACAGTGTGGACATTTGCGTAATTCAGATACTCCATGCTCACTCTGGTATCCGAGACATTCCGTTCTGATATCGTAGAGAACCATGCGAAGTTGATTCACCATGTTGGCGATGTGACCAGCTTCATTGGCTGCACCATCACCTTCAAATGTAAAGTTGTTGGTCTTGGACATCCTCTTCTGGGCTTCAACAATTTCATCTGTCATGTAAGCCTGGAACTCAAAAACAAGGTCAACCAAATCCTTGCCACTGAAAGCTTTTCTTTCCTCATCAAAAGCCCTCTTTTTGTCTGAAAACCTCTTAACTTCATCGCTGGTGGACTTTAGAATCTTTCGATGATGGTTGTGGATTTTGAAAAGCTTAAAAAAGTTTGCATC
The DNA here is from genome assembly GCA_964035525.1 of Porites cylindrica. Lineage (NCBI taxonomy): Eukaryota > Metazoa > Cnidaria > Anthozoa > Scleractinia > Poritidae > Porites > Porites cylindrica. Next base: position 15,415,411 of record OZ037778.1, on the reverse strand, counting down.
ATCCACTGTCAGGTTATGTCGCTCAGTGCAAGTCTTTAGTATGTTATTCTGTAGTGTCTCGCGGTTTGTGGTCATCGAAGAAAAAACAACCGAATCAATACCAAGGTCATGTTCAATCCGCGGGGCGAAGTCCTTCTCTGTCCAGTCTACGGTATCCATATGAGTGACAAGAACCCCAACCACGTCCATGGGGAGCTCCAGAAAACGATCTGCATACTTGCGAACATTGTCGACCACGGAATCAATTCGAGTCTCAGCTTTGACAACAATAAATATCCTTGAGACGGGCCTGTAATTGAGTGCGCCAGCAATCTGCACGTTGTGTTCCAATGTATCTTTCAAAGCGTTGCTGCCTGGTGTGTCGGCTACGATGAGTCTACCGTCAGGGGCCCAGAAAACTTCGGAGCTCCTCGTGAAACTCTCGTTCGCTTGTGAACTCTTGCCTCTCTGTTCTGTCAGTTTTTCTAATAAGGTGGACTTACCAGTTCCAACGTCACCCAGGAGAACAACATAGGGTGGGTTTAGGTAGTTCAATAGCTTCTGTACATACATTGGGAAATGACTTTCAATGCACCTGAAAGGTGAGAAAATTGAAACCTTTACTGATATAAACTTACATTATTTTTTTAACAGTGGAAATGGCACTTGTGGCGATGGAATTTGCAATGGGAATAGAATTGACAGTGACAATGGCAATGGCAGTGTTATGGTAAGTCAAAGTCAATCTTCAAGTCAAAGTTAAACTCAGTCTCTTATTAGCCTAATGATGATAATGATGATGATGAAAAATGACTTACAATGGTTCAGAACATTGCCATAATATTGGTGACACGCTTTCTGAACAAGCAAACTATCATGTCAATTCGAGTTTTGGAAATAAGTACTCGCTGATAAAATTCTGGAATCCTTCAGTTTTTATCCCGCGCCGAGCCTTAGGCCGAGGAACGACGTTGAAATTTTGATGAAGTCTGTGACTTTTCTGTAAAACTCACTTCCGCCTAATTTTCGCAGGCGCAAACTACAAAGAGAGCTACTACAGAGCTCTTCTCCTTTGGGCGTCGAGAAAAATCACAGGTTATGGTGTCAAGAATGACGTCTGCACCCTGCAGAATTCAGAAAACAAGCAGAAATGTCTTGGCAACAAGCTGAAAGTTGCTTTACAAAAGTTCTTTTTGCACAGTATAAACGTTTAAGGTGATATTGCGGTCTACTGAAAATGAAGTGTCTTAGTATAAGACATTTGTTAATTGTTTTTGTTGTTCTTTTCGTAAAACTTTAAAAATGTTCGATGATTGACATTGTCTAATTTATAGAGGGAGTCGGTTCCATACTTTGGGCGCAGCATTTTCAAACGCCCTATCCCCGAGTGTCTTTTTTGTTCTATAGGTATTGTCCATTAGGAGTATGCCCCGGTAT
>OZ037778.1:15406495-15408995 GCA_964035525.1 Porites cylindrica | reverse complement strand
AAGAGGGAGGGCTAAGAATGGTTGATCTCGATGGTTGATCTCTACCTACAACACATGATGAGCTCTGTTGGGGGATTGTTCCTTTTTAACTGCAACTACAATATCTCGGATTACACAATTCCTTCTCAATTTTATCAGGAACTTTTGTTTTTGGTGGTCGCAATTTCGTGAAACGTTTGCCACTGAAGAAGATTGGAAAACGATAATCTGGAATAACAAAGAAATAAAAGTAGAAAACAAGCCGGTTTATTATAAACATTATGTTAATGCGAGAGTCATTTGTATTCAGGATCTTTTATTTAGTCTGAACAGTACTGATTCTTATAATCAACTGTCTAAAAAAATATGCAAAACAAATATTTTAGAATGGGCTGGCTTACGCAGGTCCATTCCATTATCGTTAAGAAGTTATGACAGGTATCCTTCCATAAACTCACCAACATTTGTGGTGGTTGACAATAATTTTGATGTTTCGAAAGGGAAATCAAAGGATTACTACAACCTAGTCAACAGAGAAAAAGCTAAACCGCCCAATATTATTCAAAACTTACAGAGTAACTTTCATTTTAACAGCGACAATCTGAAGCAAATATTGAAGCTGCCACACTCTATCGTTGTCGAGTCGTATGTTAAAGCCTTCCAGTACAAAGAAATTAACTTAATTCTTTACACAAATACAAAGTTGTATAAAATAGGTTTTAGAACAAATGATTTATGTACTTTCTGTGACAATCAACCTGAATCATTAACCCATTTTTTCTATCACTGCTCACGCTCTAAACGGTTTTGGAGTGAATTTGAACTATATTGGTGCCTTATTTCGAATCAACGAATTCGTCTCTGCTTGGAAAATGTGCTCTTTGGAATTTTGACGGAAAATGCTTGCCCTTTACTTCAATTGCTGAACTTTTTTATTATTATTGGAAAACTCTATTTGTGGGACTGCAAGAGCAAACAAATCCTTCCAAACATTTATGGATTTAGAGCCAAGATCATCGCTAAATATGATACAGAAGAAAAAATCAGCAACAAAGAATTCTTTAAAAGAAAGTGGATATTGACGCCTTATTTAAGCTAACTGTATTAACTCCGTATTATTTTATTGCCCCGTTGTACTTTTTTATAATTTCTTTTAGCCCTGTAATAATTTGACAATTAATTTTGCTGTACTCTGTTAATGTCTCTTGTTAAAGTGTTTTTTTTTTTGGTTTGTTTTTGTAGTATTGTAAATGTAATTATTTAATGTGATTATCAATAAACATATTTAAAAAAAAAGAAAAAAAAGTAAAGAAATATTTGGCTCTACGAAACGACCGAAGTGTGCACGACGGATCAGATCGGCAATTCGAAGTGTCTCACACTGCTAATATTCCTTCGTAAGTGGTACAATTGAATCTACTTAAATCTGCCTTGAAGAGATGCTACAGCTTTGTAAACGTAAATAAAGCTAGTAGAAGTATTAGCACGATCTGTATTCTAGCATTCATCATCAGTTTTTCAAAGGCGATTGACACGCAACCTTTTGTAACTGTTGAGCAGGGCGCAATAAGCTGGGGCGTTGAAACGAGCGGGGTAGAGCGATCTAGCTGTGATGCAAGGGTCTGGATACTACCAAAGAGACAAAACAAGATGGCGGACATTATACTGGACCGTCAGAGAGATTATCCAGCGAAAGCTAACCTTTATCCAGTGGCATTCATTTGCTGCAAGCAATATCGAAGGAAACAAAAATATTTCTTACCACGTTCGGTTTCTGTTTTGTTCAATTCCCCCCCCCCCCCCCCCCCCCCCCCCGCGAACAAATATCTGTATTGAATATAGTTCCACCTCCGTAACCTCGGTATTAACATTTAGTGACTTGGTAAGAAAGTGGCATCACAACTCTGATGAAAAAGTCCGTGTTCCATCAGTTTCAGATTCTTTTGCTGCGAAACATTTAAATGATGCACAAGTGCTTTTCAGTAATATATGAGCCTCTCCGTTTTTGTGGCAAAAATTTTGTAACAAATCAATGATGCATGACTGCTAAGAATCTGCTGAAATTTAAAAAGAAGTCTGAACCGCGAACAAACCGATATAATGTGTGTTTACAAGTAGACTACTATGAGGTACCTTGCATTTGGATGTAACCATGAGATATTTTATAAAAGTTTTACAAAGATATGTGAGGTGTTTCCGTCATGAGAAAACTGAAATTTAGATCTGAGCTGGAACTTCACCTACTTACACAATCTAAATGGCTAACACTCATACACTTTTAACAATCCACTTCGAATTCCCCGGTCCTTTTAAGAAACCGCTGGATTTTCGTCTGGAAGGTGCAGCTTTTGCACCGAAGCAAGGCTGGCCCTGTATTCTTGTTCGATCGCTGTTCGATCTGTGCTATTGAAGGAGCGATAAGTCGAACAAATTGTGGTAAAAGGACCAAGAGAAAGGCGAACCAGGTAAGACAAGGAAACACTGAAGTCGTGGAAAGGTGTTTGCTGCAGCTGAGTGCAAT
>OZ037778.1:15323995-15401495 GCA_964035525.1 Porites cylindrica | reverse complement strand
TATAAAATCTTGATAGCCAAAATAAAAAGGGTGCCCAAAAAGGCAAGCATCTGCGAATTCAAAATCAGCATTTTTGTCTCCAGCGAAATCCGGCGGATAAACAGTAATTTGCATATAAGTGTAAGTGAAGCGAAATAGATACGAAATGACGTGGTTGTAAACATGCACATTAACGTTTCCTCAAAGTTTTTTTTTTCCTTTTGAAAGCGTAAATTCGCATGAAACAACTCAGCTTGCACAAAATATTATAAAATGAAACGGAGGAAATCGAAAAGTGTCAAAAAAAAAAAAGCCAGGATATTTTAGGTCAATGGAAAGTAAGTGATTGGGTAGATGATTTGCATACTGATAAAAACAACTTCTAGCGCAGTTCAAAACCGTTCGACTTCCTGGTTGTTTTTCCCGCATTCTATACATTCTGCTTGCCTAAATTATTAAAATATCTTAATTATGAAGTCAAAATATTTATCAAGCTGAGCGTGTGCATTTCCTTATAAAACAGAGAGTAGCGCGAACGCTTCGATCTATTGATTTTCTTAAGTTAAATTAATTTTGTATCGTGGAAACAATACGCTAACACTTGAGTCTTTTTGAATGAAAGGACGCGACATGCGTCGGCTCCCTTTTGGAGCGCGCAAATAGTCGTGGGACCCGCGATAACCAAAGAGGTTCGTTTTCATAATAATGGAAACCAAAAATGATAGTTCAAAACATTTCATGAGCCATACAAATCGTAGTTTATTCTAGCCTCTACTTACAGTACCATAAATATTGAACTGTAAACTGAAAGTTTGAGAAAGGCTTCGCTAGCGCAAAGTAAAGATGATAAATTAAATATATTCTTCAATAGCACGTTCATCTATATGAATCCATCAGCACTTTTTTCTACCCCGAAACAAGCTTTATCCGTGACCCTTCGAGGAAGAAAAGAACCTACTTCGAACGACTTCATGCGAAAAAAGGGAAGAGATCTGTTCGAGCAGAATGTGCATCTTCAACTCCAGTTAATCATGCCACTATCAAGATTCACTAACCTATCGATGCAACCCTTATATTCCATATCGTTGACGAATTAGAATAAATTGGAAGCTGCACTTTTGCAATCGGCGTTGAACCTCAATTCTGATATAGTGTATAAAAAACTTGATTTCATTATTCTCCCCGGTATTATTCTGTTAATGGCGGCAATTTTATAGTTAAGAAATAGAGCAGGTTTGTAAAATACACCTCCTGCATGGGGAAGGCTATTCGACTGCGGCCATTTCAGTGCTACTGAATAAAAGACGAATTGATTGAATATGATCATGTAACCCGCAAAAGCAAATCTACTCTAGTAAATTTCGAAGATAAATTACGATCTGTTTTTTCTTTAACCTACATATCTTAAACGTTGCAAGAATTACAACGACTGATGGTTAATAAATTGGAAGTCATTATGTCAATGACGGACAATCGAAAGAATTTTACCTTCAAGAAGTTTTATGTCCTCTGCCTTCTAGTTTGAAGCTGACTTCGATAGGATGCTGCAAAATCGAATAGGACCTCTCATTAAGTACCTGAGCATTCACCAAAACCAGTTTTTCAGGTTTTGATGGACGGTACCTGGTTTATTCCGGTTAATATTAAACTAAGAACAATATAACTTCCTGTCATTTGACAGTCACGGGATTTCTCGGAAAAGTCCGTGTTCCATCGGTTTCAGATTCTTTTTCTGAGAAACATTTAAATGATACACAAGTGCTTTTCAGTAATATATAAGCCTCTCCGTTTTTCTGGCAAAAATTTTGTAACAAATCAATGATGCACGACTGCTAAGAATCTGCTGAAATTTAAAAGGAAGTCTGAATCGCGAACAAACCGATATAATGTGTGTTTACAAATAGACTACTATGAGGTACCTTGCATTTGGATGTAACCATGAGATATTTTATATAAGTTTTACAAAGATATGTGAGGTATTTCCGTCATGAGAAAAATTAAATTTATATATGAGCTGGAACTTTACCAACTTACACAATCTAAATGGCTAACACTCATACACTCTTAATAGTCCACTTTCGAATTCCCCGCTCCTTTTAAGAAACCGCTGGATTTTCGTCTAGAAGGCGCAGCTTTTGCACCGAAGCGAGGCTAACCCCGTATTCTTGTTCGATCGCTGTTCGATCTGTGCTACTAAAGGAGCGATAAGTCGAACAAATTGTGGTAAAAGGACCAAGAGAAAGGCAAACCAAGTAAGACAAGGAAACACCGAAGCCATGGAAAGGTGTTTGCTGCAGCTGAGTGTAATAGTTTCGAATATAACAGCGATGGAAGTGGTTCTGACTTACAATTCTTTAAATTTCCAACGAGGAAGCGCGTTGGTGCAATTTGATCAACCGTCAAAATGGAAGAGACGGTTTCCGTGCAAGCGAGAACCCTGTAATATGTGAAAAACGTTTAAGAAAACACGAAATATCTAAAGTGTCGGGGGAGTGAGATGTAGATTTAGTAAAGTTATCGCATTTTTGTCTTTGTTTATTAGTCTAAATGCTGAATTTATGATTACCGCACTTTTGACTCGCACTTGATGAAGATCTATTTAAGCTTCTATTACCACTGTTGAATTGCGAAAATATTATCACAATGACAAGTTTGTATCGTTTGACGTATAGCAAATAAAACAGGCCATTGCTACTCTATTTCTGTGTCTGCGTCCTTTGTTTGTGTTTTATTTGTATCCATTAGTATACAATAAAAGAAGCTGATTTAATCAGAAATAATAATAATTTCTGAAATCTGAAAACTTTTCTGAAGGAGTCTACAACCGGAAAAATATTTTTTTATGTTTTCTACTTTATGTTTTGTTTGGTTTTTATCTTTTCTTTTTACTTATCGAATGAACTTTCCAAAAATAAAATAGGTTTTAGAGTGACTGTTAGCATAAAGAAACCCAGTTTTATATATGAAAAATATATAAAACTAAATATATTTGACGTCCAAAATAAAAAAAGAAAGCTTTGTGGTTGACTGTAGATCGGTTGTTTCTCTCTCATGTTTTCTGGAAGTGATTTGGAGAGACTGCTACAAAGGGTTGTCAAAATCTCCCACCAATGTGTGGCAATGAATAAAACTTAGTTTCCAAATGTAGGTGTGCAACCATCAATATTTAACTTGTCATCAGTTTCACCTTTGCCATGAAAACCACCGAAGTATCAAAGCTATTCTTCATCGCATAACCGTTGATACGTCAACTACCATGTCATGTTTTTAGACAGATGAAGAATGTAAGTCCACATGTCCTTCTGGACAAGTTGAGGTAAGATAGGTCATGCTTGCTATTAACCTGCCCCACTGATATTGCATCCCCAAGTAGGAACCAATGAGGAAGCCTGTACCAAAACAACAAAATCAAAATGTAATGGGGCTTTAAATGAAACAGAATCTAACCCGAGATTTTTACTGGGCTGCCTGTGCGGCCCAGTCATAAATTCGGTTTTCGGTCGTCGGTGTCGAAAAACGGTCTCCCGGGGGAAGGAAGCCACAAGGGTCTGGTACCGAGAAACGATGTTCTCACAAATTGTTTCATATGATTTTCTCTTGCACGGAGCCTTGCGGGAAAAGATGAAGACTCAGAGTCTGACCAAGAGGTAAATTTCCTTTCATCTTGCAGCAGAGGAACTTAGTGGTCAATGCTGTATTATACTAATTTCTAATCCTAGCCTACATGTAGTAATATGTCTTGCAATGTCATGCTTTGCCATTAGAATTCTGATGCATGTGAGGTCTGGTTTAAACATGTTGTACTATACATGTGCCAAATCTAATGCAGATAAACACAGTTCCTCAATTAGCACTGAGAGCTAATAAAATGCATCGCCTACTTTTTTTCCTAAACTGAAGTAGTACAGTGGAACCTCGATAAAATGAACCACTATTTGACGAAGTCCTCACGAGTATAACAAACAATTTTCTTCACCCCGGTAACATATATGAAAAAGAAGAAAGAACCTCATTATAGCAAGCATATTTTGCCAGTCCCTTGGCCCCTTGTTATATCGAGGTTCCACTGTACAAGGAAGATTATATCAAGCTGCTTATTGCTCTACGAGACGAGCTAAATACATCAAATTTTATTAGAGCCCCTGGGTACAAGTCAATAACAATAAATTTTGCTCGTTAGCATTAGATTCAGCACACATGAACTCTGACTTTTTAACTGGTTCATACTTTACAGGCAGAGAGCGAACCAAGAATAAAAGAAATAGTCCTTTATCCCGATATGAGCGGGAAAAATTAAAGCCGGTGGAGGAAAACAACCTGATGTTATTGAAACAAAAGATAGTAAGCTATCACAACAATTATTAATTGTAAATGAACAATTACATACCTCTTCCTAACCTCGTTTTTCTCAGTCCGTACTGTTATTTACAGACCAAGTTTTTTCCTGTTGATTTATGGCCCAAGGGTGTGGGCCATAAATCAACAGGAAAAAAAAGAGAAATGGTAACTTACAGTACGGACCACGAAAAACAAGGTCCGTAAGGTATTATTACGTCTCTGAATTTTATAGGGCGCGAGGGAAGGAAGCTTTAAGATTTAGTGGGCCATATTCGTTTGTACTGAGAGTTTAAATAATGAATTTCATATAATTAGAACTGTAAGGGGAAGAATAGCCTGGGACCAGGCTCCTTGGTAGGGAAAAAAAAGAAAAAAAACGGGATTAAAAGGAGTGCAAAAACAATTGGCAAGCAAATGAAGCGAGCCAAGCGGGGGACTAGGGAAAGGGAGAGGACGCCGTCTCTTTCCCTCCCAAGTCCCCCTTTCGGCTCGCTTGGCTCGCTAGGCTAGGGGAAGAATTAAACAGAAAGTAGTTAGAAGCAACTTACGCAGCGGCAAAAAAAGAAATCCTGAAAAAAAATTCAGGCTTATACAGGATTCAAATATTTTACCTATGCAATAAGAGTGCTGCACCGGTATCAGTTATTTATATTTGATGACAGTAGTGATCCATTCAAAACAGAGAATGGCCATCACTCCATAAATCTAACTGATGATGCTTTTCACCTTCAAAACCTGTTTAAACATAAGACGGGAAGTTTGTTAAATATAATGCTGTTTCCTCAAAAAATAAATACTACTGCTAGAGGACCCAAATGAGCTGGGATGCGACAAATGAACATGACACAAATGGATGGATGAATTTGTCTGTTATTAATGTTTCCGTTGGGAGCTTTTTACTGTATCCAGATGAAACCCTTATGCAAGATGTACATCATGGAGGAATTATCAAGCAGAAACTGATGCATTAAACAAGAATGTGGTTCAATACAGAGGAGAAGCTGGTCTCATTGAACATCATTTGTGAATGAAATGCCTCACAAATTAGCATATCAACAAATGTAGTATCCACAAGCTGGTATCATTTGGGAATGCAATTTTTTGGCAACAGAAGCCAGGATTTATTTGAAAGGTGTATTGATAACTTTTCATTTCGTGCTATTTTGGGGTTGGGGAGTTAGGCTAGATTTTCTTTAAAACGTCAAAATGTTATATAGACCTGATTGTCGCTAAAAAGTATAAAGCATGAACGACGAAGTTTCAAGGATTTATGGGTATACGTTCATTAGCAAAGCAAATTCAAAGTTCTTTCGACAAAAGTTTACATTGTCACGAGATGATCGTGCGGATGCAAATCCCTAGAGTACTTTGTTTAAGGCATGCTGTTGTCTTTTTTTGTCTTCCAGGAACGCTTTTAGGTCCTATCTTATGATTTTCAAGTGTGCGTTAGCGATATGGCTACGCTCTTAAACTGTAAAAATCTCTTATGTGTCCAGCACTGGTGAAGTTGTGAGCCGTAAATACTGGAAACCGTTTTATGTTTTTTGGAATGCATCGTCGGGAAAAGCTTCGTAAATGTAAACATTTTTGACAAGAACTTTAATTTTGCAATGCTAATAAAGTTGTACCCATAAATCCATTAGGTCCCATCGTTCATGGTTTATACTTTTGAAGCGACAACGTTTTTTCAATCAGGTGTATATTTGTATAATGAAATGTAAACAAACAGTGTACCATCAAAATAAGGTGGGAAAAAAAATCAAAATTCCAACCGATTGCTGTAATTTGTTTCCTTTATATAACTAAATGATAGAATACTCTTATTTTCAAAACACAATCTTACTGGCATCATTATATTGATTTAAATTTATAGTTAAAGTGCGTGTATTTTATTTCTCAACGAAGACGTACCGGTGAAGAAAGCTAAAATTACTACAGAAGGCGATTTTTCACAGCCTTCATCAAAGCGCCATTCATTCGAGGAAGTATTCTTAGTTTCATTAATCATTAGCTTAATTTGGGGAGAAAGGCAAGATTTCGAGATAAACAATTCAGCGAAAGGGTGAAAAACAGTTTCACGGCAGAATGGACACTTAATTAACCGCTGTATTCCTGAAACGTTTAAGTTCGATTTTAGAGTTATACTATTGTGTTTATTGCGTTTCGCAAGACGTTGATGGATTTGATTAGAAGTCTAAGCTGTCGCCTACGCTTCAAGTCAAACCGCGTGAATTGCGTAAGTTATGAGCTTTTCCAGCCATTTGATACAAGACTAAGATAAAGATGTCCTGTTGATGCATCAGCACAGTGGAATAAACATCCTCGTTCTTCCCCAGTCATTCTCTTCGATATTAAAACAATCCCACAAGAGAGTTGGATTTGCCCAAGAAGGGAAATTATCCTTGGTTTGGTCAGTCCTACAATATTAGAAAAACACAAACAAGAAGAAAACTTGAATTCGAAAAGTAGCAAAATGTTACAATCATCCACCGAAAGTACGCGATCTTTGTTTTTCGAGATAAGGCCGAAAAAGGTTAGACATTGTGACGATTCATACTTGTTTTAGGGCAAATTACACTCAGAACGATCAGGCTTTATCTTGTAATTGGTATGAATGTATAGGAATAGGTAGGATATTTGACTTAAACCATTACAAGAGGCAACGACACAAGAGTGTTTTCGCTAGTGAAATCACTGGCCCACTTGACTGCGTCTGAAGGAAGAGTCATTCCATATATTTTTTTGAGAACTCTCAGCGAATTGGAGTCTACGTTTCCAAGCGAGGTAACTTGATTACGAACTTGATGGCTTGCTTAGTTATAGGATCTCTACCAGGTGAATAAGGTCGATGGAGGAGACATCACACTTGCATTCTGAAGAGGTATAAGTGAAAGTCCAAACTCTTGATGTGATTTTGATCATGATTCTGAAACCACACATCTTGCTTTGTTCCAGATATCTCATAATAGGTCTAGCTGTTGATAATATTTACGCCAAATGGAATTTGTTTCCCATCTTCTTATTATTTACTGACGCTAATGGATCGCTATTCTAATGTTACATCAATTTTTAGCTTTTTGCTTTTTAACAATTCTTGATTTTGTTTAAGCCAGATGGAAGTTGTGTTCCATCAAAATGCTTCGCAGAACTGAACTTATCGAGACAAAGTAGTGTAAAGGCTATTCCATTGAGTCGCCTTCCGCCGTTGCCCGGCCGTCTACTTAGGCGAGACTGGGCATACAATGAGACATCATATACATTTTGTTAATCAATGGTGTGTACAAACCTTGCACTCGTTATAACTTACTTGGTGAGTGTACTTCTACGGATAAAGGGCCACGGGGCCCGTTTGAGAGTCCCAATAATTAACGGGTGCCGAATTCAAAAGTTGTGTAGATAATATGAAAAAGCTATCAGTTAACAAGACAAAATGAGAGGTTTGTTGGTTAAGAACAGTGCTTTTTTATAACATTCTGATTTGAATATTTGATTTCGTGCTCGAAAGGTTACGATGATTTTCAAGGAACATGCCCCAGGCGCGAGACGTTTGAAAAATAAAACAATCTATAAGTCATAGCTTTTTTGTTGATGTTTTACTTTAACTGAACATTTCATTCCTCATTGATAGCCTAATTTAGCAACAGAACGCGAACGTCAGTTGACGAAGGGAAAGCGCACGGAAATGACTGCACGCGACTTGCGGTGCTCAATTTGCCGCTCTGCCATTAATCAAGCCGATTTTTTTTCATTTGCGCAAGCCGTCGTCACTGTGGTAGCGTTGTTTTTGCTAAATCTGACCAACAGTAATCTGGGTGAATCAATATTATGTCTTCAAACTATATTTATAGATACAAAGTATAGTATATGAACTAGATAAAAGCATAAGGAGAACTTTATTTATCTATTATTTAGACTTCCTTCTTAACATGGTAATACTTTGTTTAGGACTTAATATGCTTCAAAAGGAAAAAGCAGCTAGTGTAACTCGAATTAATACATGCTATATTGCTTTATTGTCATTAATTTTCATTTAATTTGGCCTTTTTAGCAAATATCGGTTGCTGTATATATCCCCTTTCCAGCTAGATATTCATTAAATAAGATGGTATTTAATTGAACATTAAAATGTTTCCTATTGGATCAAAAAGTACAAGCAGCAAAAAGCCTTTGATTTTATCATTTTGTGACATATCACTCACTTAAATACACCCAGTACAAGGCCCTTCGTATTCTTTTTGTCTTTCATAAAGCATGATAAAGATCATGCCTTCCCAGAAATTGTTTTTTTTTTTTCAGTTAAAATAATGGTTTCCACGATAAAATGTTGGTCTGCTTAAACCCTACCCTAAGTATACTTTTAAAGCAATTAGATCATTATTTAAAAGTACCATTTGACAAATTATTTAGCACATGTTACGGCCCATCGTCGTACTCGTACTGACACGCGTGCAAAACGCCTGCGCATGCTCAAGGTCTCTATTTTCAATAATTAAAATTTGCAAAATCTTCCCCATTTAAATTGAAAAACACTTAGGAATGTTTGATATGTTTAATGGTTTGCAGCCGGTTCTAGTATTAAGCACAACAAAAAATTACTTAAACTAACTTAACTAACTGGTAAAGTCGTCCAGTACAAGGTTTTTCCGTCCTTGTATTTCCACTTAGCATGCATTGGTCCTTTTCGTTGTTCGCATTGACCGAGCTCAGCGACATGATGACCAAAACAGCAACAATGGCTACGGCGAAGTGCTGCCAGAGCGAGCGTGGACTTTCAAACATGATTTTCGCCTTTGGTGCAAGGAGGAAAGTATGTGGTGCAAAAGAGAGAAACTAAAGCAATTAATAAACTTTGTGTTCGTGAAATTCTAAGCTTATCTTTTGTGCGTGGAGCTTACTTTTTTTGAATTTCGCGGCCGGAATCTAGTTTGTTTTGGTATCGCGTATAATTTCGATTGGGGGAGGCACATGCAAATTCGCGCCGGAAACAGGGAAGGCACGCATGCGCACTGCGTTTTTCACGCGTGTCACTCGTACTTGGGTCATTAAAAGCCCCCTGAGACTGGACCTGTGAGAGTAGAATAAATTATGTAGATTAAACGTCGCGTGACTTCCTGTCTAGTCGCTCGTAGATTTGTAAGTCGGGTTCCCGGGCAGTACATCAAGAGGGTCTGAATGGGTGGGGGAAGGGGGGGGGGGGGGGGTGGGGTCCACTTGTCGTTTGTCGGTTGAAATTCAGTCACTTTGTCGGTAGTCGGTTAAGATTTTCGATCTTTGTCGGTTGTCGGTAAATCTCGCTTAATAATTAAAAATGCATCTTCATTATTAATGTTTGTTATAAGATTTACCCAGTTTTAAGACTCTGAGCCCCATTTAACGTGTAAAACTTGTAACTTTGAAAGATTGCATCATTTGATTGCCCTTAAACTTTAATAACTCTGGTTTGTTTTTGCGTATATACCCCAGCTTCTCGGTCCCAGTAGTAATGATACCGTTGCAAGCGTCATAAAGACAACTGTCGTTCACTACTTACTGTCACAACTCGTTCTTAAAGCAACGAGTCGAAACAAGCACGGTACCCACGTAACATGACTCGTTCTTTAAACCCTAAGTCCCCCGGGCCCTTTATTCGGGACGGACTGTCACGCTTAAAGCTACGAGTCGAAACAAGCACGGTAAACCAATGAAACGGGGCAAAAACCCTGCGAAACAAGGATAGTACACAAGTATATGCTTCGTTCTTTAATCCAGAAAACGAGACAAAGGGCAGCAAAACAAGAACGTCCACATCTATATGCCTCGTTCTTTGAACCATGAATCAGAACAAGAGCCTAGCAAATGGGTGTACACGCCTTCCTCTATGAGCCATGAAGGGAACAACAGAGCTAAGAGAGAAGCCCCTACTCGCACGGGACAAGAACACGCTACACGCGAAACAAAGACCACCAAAGTTAACTCGATCATGTGGCTGCATATTCGATCCTGAAACATCATAGTCTTAATCATCATGATTACTATAGGACTACTAGTAAAATCATTTCTGGAATCTTAACTATGGTTTACAGTGCTGTTAATCATAGCTATGATTCCAAAACGACCATTAAAATCATCTCTGGAATCAAAACCATGATTTATAGTTCTATTAATCATAGCTATGATTCCAATAGGACTAATAAAATCATCTCTAGGAATCATAACCGTGCTTCAATGACCACTGCACAGGTGGCCCTTGCAGGCTCAGCACTTTAGCACCCACTAATAAAACACAATCCATTATGACAACATGAATAATTATACACTGGTCTGAATGTGGGTCACTTCCAAAGGAACGTGGTTAAAAATAAATAAAAAGCATCACATTCTATGTCAAGGGTTACATATGTTGAAGTTTGATCAGTCTTTGCAGTAGTCTTTTTTACTTTAATTCTATTACTGTGAGGGAGATCATATGTGGCCCCTGTGTATACAAGCCTGCAATGTGTGATTCAGCACCTTTGTTGGTCTCGATTGCTTTCAATTGCATGTTGTAATGGTTTGACTATGAGACATCTTAATAGAAACTCGGTAGAGGCATAGAGGTGAAAAGGTAGGATGAAATGAGCGTTGATATGTGCAAATCAGTCTAAGGAAATTGTCTGAAACTGGGACACTAACACTAATAGCACAGCAAACTGCCTAAAACATACAGTATTCAGGAATTCATCATGCCACCCAGGTTACCACGATGCAGTGCCTTTTACTTACATAAAGGCTACTCAGTATCAGGCTCCGAAAGCGAGACACCAATGACTATTAGGATACTATCGGCTTTAATTTTCATGTGGCGGCTTTTCTGTTGACAGCGCAAGTGGCTCAAATTGGAAAAAGACCTTTGTAGTAGTGCTGCGTATTTCAAGTACTACGTTACTTAGCCTGCGTAGCAGGCACTTGGAAGTAGTGGGCGCAAGAAAGAACAGGTGCGCGAGAAGGAGACACACGAGGGGTCTTCCTCTCCCCTCACATGTCTCCCTCTCGCGCGCCGGTTCCTTCTTGTGTCCACTACTTCCAAGCACCTGCTATGCAAGCTATGCATTATTACAAATTACATCAGCAGAACGTGAGCGACGGCTTACCCCATTGCACAGACTTAAAAGGTAATTGGTGACGACCATGACTGAAGCGAGAGTCCGCTGCTGTTGCTCTGATGAACATTGCATTATAGAAATGGGCCCTAAGGCCAACAATCGACACCTTCGCACCGAAGCCTCCATGATGTTTCCTTCTTGTTAATACCCTAACTGACTAAACGGCAAATCACAGGACTACAGTGTGTGTTTTAATGTATTCAACGATAATCAACATATATGTTGTAGTTACATTTCAATAACCAAAAACAAAAGAAAAACAAAAATATTACCTGATATTAAAAATTAACGATCTACAACGTTTAACATTATAAAGTCTATCACACTATCTCTTCACTGGTAGCGCAAAAAGAGCTAGCTTCATTTGGCACTGTTATTAGAAATTTGTGCTCTGAATGACAAAGCAAAATTTCGGATGACCTAAAGTATTAAAACTTTCCAGGAAACACTCTGAAGATTTATCGTCAATCTAGACGAAAAAAAAAACACATTAGGAACTCCTCTATGCAAAAATGCTGGCTACGCCTCTGGTGGTGTTTCAACAACCTGTGCGATAGTCATCTTAACGGTCAAATACTTTTTGTATTACTGGATTAGAGCCATGGCAGCAGAAATTCGTACTTTTAGCTTGTGAAGTCCTTGTTGTATAAGCCGTTCCTTTACAAAAGATGTGCCTTTACCTTTAAACTCCTCCATCTACATTGTCAGCCAGACGGTGATAACATAAAAAATGGTAAAATTGACATTTGACCTACCCAAGCAAAGATCAAATTCACGATTTGCCACAAAATAATGTGCCAAATACCCAGGGTGAGGGACGGGAGGATGTTGAAATTTTCAATTGAACGGCACATAAGGTTTATGCTTCATTAATATGCTTTTATTATGAACAGATTCCTCATTTTTAAGGAACTGAGGAGTTCCAAACCATTTCATAAACAAACCTAGCCTTGCATAATTATCATCACTCGGATAAATGTTAAAAACTACACTTCAACACCAGCTCTAACACATTATAATGAATTACCATCTGGTCTACTTGCATGTACTTGCATGCAGTTGTGCGTATAGTAACTGTAAGTACATGCAGTTAACAAATAGTGGTATTTTTTTGGTTACTTACTTTTGGATCAAAATCTTAGGCAAAAGACATCTCTTTCTGAGGAATGCCAAAGTCCTTCTGAGGGATCCATTTACAACACACCTCCTTCTCAAGGATACCAAACTCCTTCTGAAAACGTCTCCCTAGGAGGGATGCCAAAATCCTGCTGAGAGATTCCATTTACGAGTTTCAAAATAGACAACTCCTTCTATTCTTCCCTCGGAGGAATTCCAAATTCGAAATTCAGGTTACGTTTTTGCTTCCTTATACTCTGATTTAATATCGAAAGATTCCACATTTTCAAGGAACAGTAGAATTTAAGATTATTCCATATGCCTTTTCCTTGCTGTTTGAATTCTGTATTCGTAAATTCTTTTAGAAAGTCAATGATCGAAAGATGCGCCATCTTGGCGATTTTGTCGATCAGGCAACTCTTGTTTCTAGTCCCCCTCGATCACCTCCTTCTTACAACGAACAACAACGAACTAACATACCGAAATTCGGGAGCTGGACGAATAGAGGACGAATATCGGCGCCACCATTCGCTACACAGAAATGCAATGCAGTTTTTGATTGATGATCGGACTTCACTAGCCTTTTCTCGCTAACCAAATAATTAACATTACATACCACATTTTCCCGACCTCTTATACCCTTCTCCACTGCGAAAGACTGATGCAGTAGACTCCGTTTCACACTTTTACACCTCGTTCAACATGATGACAATTTTTGACCTGCCGTTACGAATAGAGAATGTTCTTCTCCAGGCATTGGAATCTATTCGAATCTAATGGATACAATGTATTCCACTGGAACGCCTTTTCACCCCCTTATACAACAGGAGTGGAATTTTCTAAGTCTCTCACGAATAGAAAAATGTACTTTCCATCGGAATCTATTCGTTTCCAATGGATACGATGGACTCCATCGGAACAACTTTCCACCCCCTCATCCAACATGAGAATCTTTCTAAGTCTCTCACGAATAGAAAAATGTGCTTTTCCATCGGAATCTATTGGTTTCCAATGGATCCGATGGACTCCATCGGAACGACTTTTCACCCCCTGATCCATCATGAGTGAGATTTTTCAAAGTCCCTCACGAATAGAAAATGAACTTTTCCATCGGAATCTATTCGTGTCCAATGGATCCAGTACACTTGGTAGGACTTTAAACCACAAGACTTCTGGTTTTCCGATGGAAAGCAAGGGGATACGATTAGATTCTAGTCAACAGTATTGGACAACCCTCGGTAGTGCACGCTCTCTTGACAAGCTCTAGATGTTCTTCATTTTCGGTTTCTTCGTCATCAGAATCTGTCTCATATTCATCAGTTTGTACCTCTCTGTGGTCCTCGATCATCTCAGAAACATCCCCATCGTCCACAAATTGTATACTGACAACTGGTTGTGGTACGGAATTCGATTTAATGATATCATTTTCCTCATGGAATCGAAGTCTCTCGTCAGACTCGTTCCCGGTGGGTTGAACAGCGTAGACAGCAGGCGGCAAGGCACCAGCTTTATCATTTGTTGTCTCACTCCTAACAGTCCGTTGGCGAACTGGTCTGTAGCTCTCTAACCATTCTTTTGTCTGTTCCTCCATACCTGGTGTTCTTCCTTCACTTGGCGAAAGTGCCATCGTTGCAACAGCTGAAAGGGGCACGGCTTGAGGGACAGGATAGTACGACCTGTCACGGGTATAGTACTTTGCTGCCCATCTGGATGTACGCTTTATAGACTCCTTCACGATTGTACCAAAATCCTGGGCATACTGGAGAACCGTAAATGTCTCATGTTTGAAGTGTGAGACAGCATGCAGGTTTTCAACTTGTGTTGTCAGCAGCGTTTCCAGCAGTATGTCGTCCGCAAATTCTGGATTAACGTCCATCACGTCCATATACAGTCTGTCCATCCCTTTTTTCAGCAAAGAAACAGACGTTTGAGTCTTCTGTGACACAGTTCCCTGTGGACCATTCGTTGCAGATGTTTCAGACAACTGGTAACGTTCCTTAACCTTACTCACAGTAACTCTTGCATAGTTGTCGATTTTTGTGACGTTCTGTTGAACTTGTTTCAAGGACACTTCTTTAGGTTTCATGCCCTTAGAATGAATTCCAAACGTATCGTAAAGGGAGCCAAGAATCTCTAGAAAAGATATCGTTTCTCCAAGCCTTGTCACGATCTTCACTTTTCCAGCGGAAACACCTGTAACAAACAAAATCTTGTCTACAGAGCAAATCCCCTTGATTTGTTTGAACGAACACGAATCTTGTGTCCAAAACTTTAACCGAGTTATCATCAGGATTGTACTGCTTGACCTTTCCTGCTTTTACGTCCGTAAAAACTATCTTCCCGTTCAAGGTACATACTTGGTTTACCTCAGGGCAAGGGAGAGTCGAATTTGCATACCACTTGGGTCACCGTATTTGAGCAAAGTTCGCATTTGTAAAGCCCACCTTGGCTTGAGGCTCCTGAGAAGAATGCGAATTGGTAAAGTATGGATAGGTAGTGAATTTTGTTGCATTGCCATGAATGGTCACTCCATCGAATGTTAAAGCTACCTGATAGACATGTTGACTCTCGTCATCACTGCAAAATAACAAATCATTGTTTGCAGCGCAGATGGCAGAAGGCCTAGTTAGACAGTTAGGGTGTATCTGGACGTGTTCTGCAGAGTCGACGCTCTTGGAAATGGAACTCAAGTGGTCGTTCAGTCTTTGGCGCAAAACGGGAACCGTTCCTTCTGTTGAAAGAGATAGTGCGTTCAAGTGACTCAGAAAATCAGCTCTTCGCTTGAGTGATTTTGTACATATTCTTACTTTTCCGTCAAAGTCGACAAAAGAAATTGCTGATTTTCCCCTTTTGCACACAAATGCAATCCCATCAATGAAGCACAGGTCCCTAGCATCGCTTATCCCGTCTCGCACAACAGAAACATCTGCTGGTTGGTATAGTCTTATTTTTAAGAGTCTTGATGAAAATGTCTCAAAGTTGTAGTCAAGAGCAAGGATTGAGCCCGTTGGACCATTAGATACAGAGATTGGGTGAGGGCATACGCCTCGTTGATTGCTTTTCCAAAACATGTATTGTTCTGGTACAATAGTGTGTACAACGAACGTAACGTCCTGCAGCACTTTGAAAACGTCTGGCCGAGTTAAACGAATAATGGGTTCGACAGCCATCTTGTCTTTATTCCTAACACAATCAAGCGAAAGCAGCTTTCGAAGCTTCTTTCTAATGAAGTCTTCTGCGTTGTCACGAAAGCTTCGAAGTAACACAAGATTACTAAGTTCACCGTCTAAGTTGATAAACCAGTTAGACCAGCTACATTTACAGCTTTTTCCTACGTGGACGACATCTGGTAAGGAAACTACTAATTCTAATTCTGATGGTAGTTCCTTGTTATCTGCCATGTCACTCAAGCAAACAAGCGCCTTCTTGTTGCACTCCTCGCAATCAGTTGCTACTGCCATAACCACTAACTTTTGACACATCACGTTTCTATCTAAACAGGCGTCACATGCCCTTAACGATGGGATATGAGAAACTTGTCCATTGTACTTGCAGGTCGCACAGACCGATTTTGATGATAGGCACTCCTCGCATTTGCTCATTGCTAAACAATATGAAGTTTCAGTTGACACAATATGTTTAACACTACGCTGAACTTTCAAGCAATTTTCACAGGTTTGTACGGTTCTAATGCTATCTTTCATGCAGGAAAATATTTGTTCTCCAGTCATCGATTTGGGTCGGAAAAAACCGTCACCGGCATTGCGGCACCGTTAACAAGAGAGGTCGCAATTGTTACGTCTGCACTAGTAATTAGATTGGTCTTTATCTTTTCAGGGTCTGGAAGAGGATGCTTTTCTGCGGATTTCTCGTCCATTTTATCCGTAAGGCCAATTACTTGTTTTTGCCGTTGGTCGTATTCTAGACCAGGCTTCAGAGCCGTCCCGTCGCTTGCCAAGGACACTGGGATAACGCGTACGTTCTTAGTATCAACAATTGCACGTAGATCTGCTTTTGGATGCTGACACAGGGAGAAGAGCGACAGCAGATGGGGCTTCATCGTTCCACTATCGGTTGTGTAGCCTGATTGGCATCTTTTTATCGCGTTTAAGGAGGGTCCACACCAGTTAAAATCCGCGAATGATTCGAAATTTTCTTTCGTCGCCTCTCCCCGTTACGAGGAAGCCTGGCCCTCTGACGAACTTTCTTGTTCTCTCACCTCCAAGGTATTTGATGGTCGGAAAAAATTCACAGAATGATGGTACCAAAATAAAACAACGCTTGTCAATCATGGTGTGTGTGTGTGTGTGTGGTGGATGCATACAAAAGACGCGTCAGGTCGCAAGGGGTGTCATTGTTCATCATGATTAGACTCGGCGATGTACAGCGCGTGATTGATGCGTTTATTTTAGAAGAAACCCTGTATTGGTGGTTGCATCCGATCGAACGGGTCCAAACCGTCCGAGGCATTGGTGCTTGGGATGGGTATCATTGGACGTTGGCCCGACAAATGGCTCAAGACGGAGAATGGGTTTCCCTCAAAGCGTACATGGACGCCTTGGGTGAAACGTATTTAAGAGAGTCTATGGAATACCTCGTTCAGTCCGCGTCCCCTCGATTGTACCACGAGTACAGGACGGCATGCCCGGCAGAAGAAGAAGAAGAAGAAGAAGACTCTCCGCCAAACGACCCCGATTTCGTGAAAACGGGCGTGGGATCATGACGGTGTTGGCCAAAACGGCCAAAACGACCAAAATCGGTTATAAATTGGGACGCGATAAACGGTATAAACGAATGGGAGCCAAAGGTGCCACGGGTCATTACAGACGTCTTCCTCGACCGTTGGAACGATGATCCGACACCCAGTAGTGTGATCATTGCCGGGCAGCGGCAAGAGCGAGTTGGTGGAACAATGGTTACGGTACCAGAACGTGTTTCAAGTCAAACTCAAAACCATGGTGTACGCGTTTCACCGATGGCAACCCAGGTTCGACCGTATGCAAAAAAGGATGGCATTCGATTCCATCGAGGGTTACCGTACCCCAGTCATTTGACCAAATGGTTTGGCCCTGCGCGTGGGGGTGTGTTGGTCTTGGACGATTTCATGGAAGAAGGGGGTCAGGATCAACGCGTGTTGGATTTGTTCACCAAAGATTCCGATCATCGCAACATTACCGTGCTGTATTTGACCCAAGAGTTATTCCCACCTGGCAAATTCTCCAAGACGATTAATCGCAATGCCCATTACATTGTGGCCTTCAAAACCCACTAGATCAAACGGGCATACGGACCATTTTACTTCAAGCCTTTCCCGACCGTTGGCGTCAAGTCTCGAACCTATGTAAATGCGTCACGTCGCGACCCTTTGGATATTTGATGTTGGAAGTCCATCCTGCTTCGGATGATCGCTACCGATTCTGGAGTCATTTAACGCCCCGAGAAGGTCAATCGCAAGTCCATACCTTGCCCGTGGATGTCCCTGCCGTTCGAAAACGTGCTCCAACGAGAACGCGAAATTCAACGCCGGCAAAGAGAAGGAGGACAACACACTGACTTATCGGCCCGCATGGACACCCCGACCCTGTCTCCGGCAGGCGTGGGTTCCCCCTCGGCGCCACCCCCTTTGGATATCAGCAGCCTGACGGACATGGTCACAGAACTGACCAGACCGGTCGATCGAGCCCAATTGGACCAGGACATTAAAGATTTTAATATTTCCTACCCGGTCAATGTGGACGATGCGTTGAATCTGTTCAGTCTACCCCCTGTGGCAGGCGTGGGCACCGCACCGGGACCACCACTACCACACCACCCGTCACCACGACCTCCATGCGAACACGACCCGGCACGTCCACCCGAACACGTCCCGTCACTGCCACCACCATCGTACCCACACCGTCCACCAGCCGACCACGACCCGTCACTCCCACCAGGACACGTCCCACTACCACCGCACCCGCCCTTTCGACGTGCAGGAGCAGGGACATCGACCACCACGACGACCGTGACGACACCAAGTACACGTCCCAGAATCGCTGCCAAACAACCACGACGACGTCCTCACCCCCGTCTCCTCCACCGTCGGATGACAATGGCGATGATGACGATGATCGACGGAAGGGATTACGGCGAAGGTTGGATTTGCTGAATGAAGATGCTCAACAACGTGCTCGAGGCAGGCGCATTCGAAATATCACGCATACCAATACAGTGACCACGGTCTACCAAGAAGGCGGAGGGCGACCCTCTGTGCACCACACCTCGACTTGAACCTCCAGTCCAAGTCCACCCTTCACACCACCACGCCGAGGACGTGGCCGTGGCCGTGGCCGAGCGCGCGGACGTGGTCGACGCTCGTGAAAAAAGATTTAAAAACAGCTTCATCCATCAAAAAGTCCTAGTAACATGTGTGGCAGATGTCGAAACGAAATGGCTCCCAAACGCAAACTAAGTCGTAAACCCGCCAAACGGCAACAGCGTATGATCTATGGTCAAGTAGGGGGTGTCTCGCCGGGTCTCATTGTGGGTATTGGCAAAGCCGGCTATGGGATCACCAAAGCCTTAGGGGATCATCAAACCAAGCGATCTATAAAAATTGCCGAAAAGCGCCGACGTGACGTGGAACAAGGCAAACGGAAACGATAAGCGCGTGAATCGTTTAATTGTTCCATCATGTAAAAAAAATGGTATAAAAGGCAAGAGTAGCGTCCCTCTGTTTTACAGAAAAGGGATGATCATGAACCGTGGAAAACGAAAACGACAACGCCAACGATGGGGTGTCCTCCCAGTGTTCCTCATTCCCGCCGCCATCGCTGCAGCCAAAGCGGCGGCAACTGGGGCATCGGCGACGCTTCGGGATACGGCTCGAAAAAAGCCATCAAAGCGGCTACGCAGAAGAAACGGGTGGGAAAAATCAGTGCAGCGCAATGGGCGGCCAATACACGACGAGTTCAGCGGATGTTACGCCGAACAGGTGCGCCTCCATTGGCTTCTCTGACGATGCTATAAAAGAAACTCATCGTTTTGAAAAAGACTCAATTTGATTATGGTACGTGGACCCAATGAACGCCGACATCGTTATGTCCCCAGAAAACCACGCCGGCGACGTGGATTGCAACGTGGAGGAGTGCTACCCATGTTGGCGATGGCTCTCTCACCTTGGGCGGTCAAGAAACGCCAACGGCGGGCTCACCGACGTTTAAGTGAACTATCCCAAAAAAAGAAAAGCCGTCACATCTGCTTTGGACTGGGAGGAAATGTACGAAGTGGTCCTGTGTGAACGGTGTCGAGATCACCTGCAAAGGCATTATCATGGCGAACTGTGTGGCAGGTGTGGGGCGATTTTTACCATAAATAGAGTGGAGTGGCGCATGGAACGTCAAGCACCGTTCTTGAAAAGCGTCCCACAAGAAGCGAATCAACATAAACGACAAGAATTGTTACGGATGGCCAATGCGGATCAGATCAATGCGATCAGTGAATTGGTCATGAACACGATACGTGGAACCATGCCCCGTTCTCGACACACAATTACGTTGCTCAAACCCCATGCCCAGAGTTTACGAGCCATGCCAAACCCGCTCATTCGGTGAGACGACGACGCGCTATCATGATGTCTCAAAAAGGGGGGAACCTCTGACCCGAACTATACCGATGTTATAAACGTTGCATGCGTTAGACAAAGAGCCTCAGTTGCACCATGAGGCAAGAGAAGGTGAGCACCCCTGTGGACAATGCCCCAGCTTTTTTGCAATTACGAGACAAGTAGAAACAAGAATTGGTGGAAGATAACCGCTTGACCAAAGCCGCGGATTTGGCCACCAAACAACGCTTGTTATTGGCCAGTGATGTCCCAGACGCTTGGAGACGGCCTCAACTCAAAGCCGTGGGGCGTCAATTACGCCATTGGACCAAAAACGTACGCCAACCGTTTGGTGCCCCGGTCAGTGGCGTGCGCGCAACTGGCGCCCCTGCCTCGTCACCCGGCGGGGACGATTTTGATGCTGGCCCCGTGCAAGCTTGGTTGACGCAATTGGTCAAGACGGCCCAGGGGGTAAAACAAAGTGCCTCGCCTTGGAGTGGAAAACGTGGAAAACCCCGTGATGGGACGGACCCAGAGACTCCATGCTGCATCCCGATCCCGGCAACGACGACGCCGACGGTCGCAACGCGGGGGCAAGTTATTTGGTGTGCAAAAGTTATTGACCAAGACGAGAATGGAGTTTCATTGCCTCGGCTATCAGTACATGGGATCTGGGACCCATTTGGAAAAACGATTTTCCCGCGGTGATCCAGGCATGAACCGGTTAGACAGGATTGCCAAAGCCCATAACATTGACTATGGCAAGGCCAAGGACTTGAAAGACTCTTGAAAGATAAATGGGCTGCCGATCGCAAGATGATTGCCAAGATTGATCAACTCCCCGGCCGCAAAACCCCGACGGAACGCATTGTTGAAGATATCATGATAGCTAACCTCAAGTTGGGCATGTAAGATTGTATTAAAAAAGTCCCCCATGTTTAACAGCGCAATAAATAGACACGTTGTTATGTACACACATGTTTA
The DNA here is from genome assembly GCA_964035525.1 of Porites cylindrica. Lineage (NCBI taxonomy): Eukaryota > Metazoa > Cnidaria > Anthozoa > Scleractinia > Poritidae > Porites > Porites cylindrica. The sequence continues at coordinate 15,380,375 of OZ037778.1, read as the reverse complement.
ATGGATTCTTCTTTACAAATACTGGTCCATTTTCTCCAAAGCGTTGGCACGCAACGTTTGCACAGTGTCCTCCTCAGGCTTGGACTCCCCCCAGTGCAGCGGCAACCACGGCAGGGGAAAGGGACAGGCCAGATGCTCGTCTAACTAGTTCCACCTTTTGCGTCGCTCTGACTCGGCACGCCTCACATACAGAGTCTTCTGATGCTCCCTCCATCCCTTGATTCCCATGGCTCGTTTTTTCTCCGCCAGTTGTTGTCGCCGTCGTGCATTCAGGCGTCGTCGATATTCCTCGTACGTTCCCTCCCAGACCATCTTCTCCCTCCAGGCCTTTTGCAGAATCAAGTTCTTGCCTTTGACTTCCTCCCGTTGCTCCGCTGGCATGGTGTGGTAGCGCGCAGTCCCTCCTTGCATTTGCGCTGTTTGAAGGCCTCGAATTCTCCCGCGGCCTTGAGACGGGCGATTCGCTCGTAGTATCGTTGGCGGCCACGGGCCCTCACCTCTTCTATGCCGTCCACGGCCGCATTCTTTCTGACTCGATACCGCCGTTGGTTTTCCAGATTTTTGGGGGGGTCTCGTTTCTTTTTCTTCACTGGCGGGTGCATAATTCAACTCGTACAATCGCTGTGAGCAGACGTCGGCCAATGCACGTAATTTTCGGAACGGACTCTGGTGTTTGGTTTTTCTGGCCAAGGCTCGCCGCTCCCGCTGCTGTTGGACGATGAGCTCTAGGTTTCGGTGATGGTGCACCCGATTGATGAAACGCACTTGGGCCAGATGGGTGGCCCGATATCGGTTGCAGGCTTGGCCGTTGAGCTCTCGGGTTCTCTCAATCTGCTCTGGGGTGGGTGCTGGTTTGGGTCGCTGTGGTTTGGGCTTCCTTTGGGCTGCGCGACGTTCGCCTTTACGCTTCAAAATCTCGTCCTTGTTTCTCTGGTACCACTCTCGTTTTCGCTGTTTCTTCAAGTCTGGATTTTGGTTGGGCATAATGAACACAACTGGTTCTTGTCTAGGGAGTTTGTCTATATCTATCGTCTTGTCCTCCAGTAGCAGTTCTCGGTCCAGGGATGGCGCGGGTGGAGGGAATCTGGTACCCATGGGGGAGACCCCCCTGATCCTCCTCCTGCCCATCAAACCTCTCACCTGACGCTCACATGAGTCCCTTCCATCAATCTCCTGACGATCATGTGATATCAAGTGTTTTTTGGTCTATAAAAGCCAGTGTCTGGCGCGGGAAAATGCAAATTGTCTCCTCGGTCATGGCGGAGGTTCTATTCTATCACTTCAGTGATGAAGAGGAGGGAGAGGACGCCCTGTTGGACGGAGCGTTTGACCGGTGGGAACGGTTGGGAGGCGGCTCCGCTCGTGGTCCTCTCTTTCAATTCCATATGCAACCTATTGGCAGACGACGCCGCGGGTTCAATTGCGTCAGTTGAGGGATCCCGTGGCTGGGGATAATATTGGGATGGTTTTAACCGAAGCGTTGTATCATGCCATCGAGACTAAACTCGACCTGCCCATCATTTTGTCAATTTCGCCATCACTGCTCATGGTTTTACCCGCGCCTATCAAACGGCCAATTTCACCGGGGGAGAGTTCTTGCAACGGACGGCTCGATTGGATGAGATGTTGGCCACGTTGGCGGGCAAGTTAAACAGTGATGAATCGTTCAACCCCGATCACAGTTTCCAACTGGATGTGGTGTTTGTGTCCATGCCAGGTCCGGGTTCAGGTCGAAGTCGAAAACGTAATCCTGGACGTCGATGCCTTGATCGAGAAAACAAGAAAAAACGATGCATCATCACCATCCACAACAGAGATGCTTTATGCTGTGCTCGCGCCATCGTTACCATGCGAGCGTATTGTCACAAAGATCAAGGCGTTGACAGGTTTCGTCAATGGGACAATTTAAAGCGTGGGCTTCCTGTTCAGCAACGACAAGCCCACGAACTGCATTGTGAAGCGGGAGTGGTCGAGGGTCCCTGTGGCTTGGAAGAGCTTCGCCAATTTCAACAGGCGTTGGGCTCTCAATATCAATTGCTGGTGATGACCCGTATGAAACCGTTCTTTTTGATTTTCAAAGGACCCGCTGTACCCCATCAGATTCGTTTACTGAAATCCAATCATCATTTTGATGGTTGTAGGTCGTTTGCTGCCTGCGTGAACCGTTCGTATTATTGCGTGGACTGTGAAAGGGGGTTCAACACCAATGATGGCAATAATCATACCTGTCAAGGGAATCGTTGTTGCGCGTGAGGCCGATTTGACTGTCGGCATTATGTGCGTGGTACCCGGCCCACTGATTATTGGACCCTGTGTCACTGCAAGTTTTACGGTGCCTATTGTAAACGCCATCATGTGGTCACCAAGAAATGTCAATCGGTCAAAACCTGCTTCAAGTGCCAAGCCAAGTACACGGTCGTTCCCAACCAATGCCACAAGTGTGGGTACGCCAAATGTCCCGTGTGTCACGAATGGGTGTCCATCAATGACCATCAGTGTTACATTCAACCTGTCGCAGAGGAGGAGGAGAGGGACACTGAGGAACCTACAGAATAGCCAGAGGGGGGAGGTCGCATGGTGGCGCCACCCCCTCCAGTGTTTATCTATGCGGATTTCGAGGCTATGCAGAATGCCGAGAGGGTCTTTGTCGCTGATTTGTTGTGCTATTCGTCTGCTGAGGAAGAGACTGTCCATGTGTTGGAGGGTGAGGATTGTGCCCTACAGTTTCCAAACGATTTGGATGATCTAGTGGACGTGTCGGACAGTGATAAAGAACGGGAGATCATTGTGGTCTTTCACAATTTGAAAGGGTTCGATAGCATGTTTATTCTTCACGAACTCTACCAGCAACAACGCGAGGTGGTGGACCAGCTGACGGTGGAGGAAGAAGTCTTGTCTTTCAGGAGCGGACCCCTCCAATTCATTGACTCTCTGTTTTTCTTACCCATGCCGCTGGCCTCTTTTCCAAGTACATTCAACTTGACAGAATTGAAGAAGGGTTTCTTTCCTCATCTGTTCAACACCCCCGACGACTAACAGTACGTGGGTCGGATCCCAGACTTGGAATTTTACGATCCCGATGGGATGATGGCCAAAACGAAAGACGAACTGACCCGTTGGTACGCTGACCGAGTTCGTTGTAATGTGTCCTTTAATTTCCGTCAAGAAATGATCGACTACTGCAAATCGGATGTGGCCTTGTTAAAAGCGGGCTGCGAAGCCTTTCAGCAGGAATTCCAATCCCAGGCTGGTTTCAATCCCATGGCCAAGTCTATGACCATTGCCAGTGCCTGCAATTTGTATTGGCGAAAACATCACCTACCACCCAATACCATCGCTGTCGAACCCGTCCGTGGCTGGAGAGGGGCCAATGTCAACCAATCCCTCAAGGCCCTGCAATGGCTACTACCGGGAATGGCTGCTACCGGGAACACCAAATCCCAAGCAGGGGGCCAGTGCGGACCGAATCCGACACGTACGTAACGGGGGTAAACAGAGAGTCCGGACCATCGTCGATACCTATTTCGTGGATGTTTACGATCCCTTGACTCGTACCATCTACGAGTTCCACGGGTGTATTTACCATGGATGTCCCACCTGTTTTCCCATGAGAGTCACCAAACATTATGTCACGCCTGATCGAACCGTAGAGGAACTGTATCAAGCCACTCTGAAGAAACGCATGGCCCTGCTCAGAGGCGATTACACCGTCATAGAAATGTGGGAGTGCCAGTGAGATCGTCTAGTAGACAACGAGCCTGACGTGTCTCAGTTTCTTCGCTCGTTCGATCTCGTACCATCCTTAAAACCCCGCGAGGCCTTGTTTGGTGGACGGACAGGCGCGGTGGCTCTGCATGCCGTGGTTGGAGAGGGTGAGGAAATACGCTACGTGGATGTAACCTCCCATTGCCCGTGGGTCAAAAAGAACTGCCCTTACCCCATCGGTCCATAACGAGCCGCACTGTCTTAGCAGCCCCAAAAAACCCCTTAGTATCCAGCTGAAATAGCTGAGTAAAAGTCAGCTATCTCAGTTGGACACCCAGTAGCTTCCAACATTCCCTATTCCATTAATCTCTGATCGTATTTTGCATTTAATACTATGGAGGCGTCAATTTTCACGCCATCATGTCATCACCCTAGGGCGAGAGATATAATTAATTAAAAGCGCGGTATCTTACAAAATGTACGGCTTTGGTTTCGGAAAAATAATTCAGTGCCATCTAAAAAGAAACATATTAAAGTCTGCGGTCGACCTCGTTGCAAATACATAGGAAAAAACGATTAAATATCTATAGTTCAACGTTACTCGATTTCGTTAGTTCTCCCGGCCCCGATGCCGTGTACATTGATTTAGTATGACGAAAAGATAGGATATCTTTCTCTCTACGGATGGAAATGCTAAAACGTGTTATATATCCTAGAAGCGCTCAGGCATAGTATTATATGAAAGGACTTCTACCTGGATGAACCAGAATGGATTTAGAAGTGCCTAATTTCTTTTCGGCTAGGGGTCAAAATGCTAAACGTGGTATATATCCTAGAAGCCCTCAGGCATAATAATATGCCAGGAACAACTGCCTTATTTTTTTTCTACGCGTCGAAATGCTAAATGTCTTATATATTCTAGAAGCGCTCAGGCATAATTTAATCATGATGCCAGGACTTCTACCTGGATGAAACAGAAGAAATATACAAGAGCTACCTAATATTTTTCTATGCGTCTAAATGCTAAACGTGTTATATATCCTAGAAGCTCTCAGGCATAGTAACATCATGCCAGGACTTCAGCCTGGATGAACCAGAAAGGATATAGAACAACTGCCTTATTTTTGTTTCTACGCGTCGAAATGCTAAATCTGTTATATATCCTAGAAGCGCTCAGGGATGATTATATCATGCCAGGACTTCTATCTGGGTGAGCCAGAAAGGATATAGAACAACTACCTAGTTTTTTATCTTAGAAGTGCTCAGAGATAATTATATACCATGATATCTGCGATTGAGTTTGCGATGCGCAAGATGGGATAAATGTAAATATAGACATTTACCCGACTTGGAAGCAAATATTTCCTTCAGCCGATCGAGTCACTAGTTATACAGGAGAATGTCTGCGTTAATTTGTTTTTGTGAAAGTTTAATCAAAGAAAGCTGAAGCGAAAATAGGGAGATCGCAATTGTTATACAAACTACAAATTAGAGCTGACCTGAAAGACACGTTGGATTGTGCCGCCATCCTGGAGAATATAAGCTGGCCGCATTTAGGGAGACAATTTCATCTTTCATCCAAATTTAGTTGTTTGTTTGCTAGAATCCGCAGACAAATAATAGGGTGGAGAAATCGAATGGCTTGAGAAACTAAGTCCTTCATTCTACTTACCGATCACAACATGTTTTGGACGTATTGAGAAGTGCGCCAAACGAGGTTGTCGCAGGCTTATGGAGCGAACACGGTCGCGACCTGCATTTACACAATTGAGGAGCTATCATGCCAGCGATTTCCCCTTTCGTTGCATAGATGTAGTGACTGGTTTGTAAGCACATCCTCGACTCTCGAAACATTCGTCTTGCGCTGCTATAGAGTTCCGTTTCCCGCGAACCGTAGGTAGATTTCCTGCTTAACAAAATATTTGATAATTTATGCAAAACTGAACCCCGTGAACGTCAGAAGTGCATTTTTCGACTCAAAAATAAACAGACTTCCTCCACAGGGGTTTGAACACGATTTTAATTAAAGTACTTTACGAGCGCTGCGGTAGTTGACCGCAAAAGTGTTACGATGATAGATACTTAACTGGATGATTACGTCACTACATAGCAACTAGACGCTCCTCATTTTTTAAGTTCCGGAACGCTGTGGCTTGTGATGATCCGCAGATCATCACTCCCAGGGGTCTTATTTTGGCATCGCCACCGTCGATATTCTTCCACCCGCTGGTTTGTTTCACCCTATCTTGCCCGTGAGTAGCGGTAACAAACTCACCTTTCCTCTCTGTCGTACCTGTGTCCAGGAGGAACAGGCCAAACCCATGCTGCATCGCACTCACTACTGCCATCACTCGGACAAGGATCGGATGCTACGCGGTCACGAGAGGACACAGAGGCTTTTTACTGGAAGTACAATCCCACGCAGGGATGTTTTCTCCGCGGGCAGCTAATCTGACTTAATCCCATTTAGTATGTCGCTCTCCTCGAAAGTGCGAAAATTTTTTTGTCGTGTATTAGATTTCAGATACATTTTCTTAATCTTCATTTCGCGCCAAAATAAATTAGTTTGCGCGCAAAGGGCTCCTAAAAAAATCACAAGGTTTGTCCCATTTCGAGTCCACCTTCTGGAGATACGCAGGCTTGGTAGCTGGAATACATTGCCGAGGCGAAGATCTGGCATATTTTTCCTCCTCCTCGTCTTTTCACCATGACAAATGTTTATATTTGTAGTGAGAACGCAGCGCATATCGGTGGATTTTACTTCATGCGGCTTGCTACTTCTGAAAGAAGAGTGCGGTATTTCATCGTTTTGTTCATGTTTACTAGTGTTGGCGAATGTAAGGTAAATGAACCGACAACTGTAAGGTAAGAATTGAAGTTTTAAATTTGTTACTCGGCGAAAAATCGTGGAATTGGAATTCGTGAAACCCCTGAGTATTACCTCTGTTACCTAATGTCATGCGATGACTCCTCGCTTTTTCGATGCGTAACACGGATACAAGCGATAAATTTCTTTCGCAAAGTGAAGTATAATTTACTTAACGAGACCATTTGACGAATATTTCTCGTTATATGCTTTATTTGCTTGGCTTATTCAGGCTACATGCCAGGAGTTTGATGACAATGTTTGCGTACTATAATTATGCTGATAAGTTTTTGCCCCTTTGTATGGAAACTCATGTAGGCCAAACGTTTGTTAACTCTAGCAAAACACTCTTCTATTATGGAGGAACTTTTAACGTCTTTCGGGGCCCAATATGGTGTCAAATTTTTAGGGAAAACAAAGCTTGATTTTTGGCCAACCAGACTATAGCTTTTTTGTCTTTGAAGAGAGTGCGAGGCAAACGTCCGTGAGGGCAGTGTAACCCAGTGATTCTTTAGGTATAGCTAACAAACATAGGCTGCACTTTAGGTGACACACCCATGAGTGCAGTGTAAACCAGTGATTCTTTAGGTAGAGCTAACCAACATAGGCTTCACTTGAGGTGGCACACCCATGATTGTAGTGTAACCTAGTGATTCTTTAGGCAGAGCTAACAAACATAGGCTGCACTTTGCGTGGCACACCCATGGGTGCAGTGTAACCCAGTGTTTCTTTAGGTATAGATAACAAACATAGGCTGCACTTTAGGTGGCATACCCATGGGTGCAGTGTAACCCAGTGATTCTTTAGGTATAGCTAACAAACATAGGCTGCACTTTAGGTGACACACCCATGGGTGCAGTGTAACCCAGTGATTATTTAGGCAGAGCTAACAAACATAGGCTGCACTTTAGGTGGCACACTCATGGGTGCAGTGTAACCCAGTGATTCTTTGGGTATAGCTAACCAACATAGGCTGCACTTTAGGTGGCACACCCATGGGTGCAGTGTAACCCAGTGATTCTTTAGGTATAGCTAACAAACACCCATGGGTGCAGTGTAACCCATTGATTCTTTAGGTATAGCTAACAAACATAGGCTGCACTTTAGGTGGCACACCCATGGGTGCAGTGTAACCCAGTGATTCTTTAGGTAGAGCTAACAAACATAGGCTGCACTTTAGGTGGCACACCCATGGGTGCAGTGTAACCCAGTGATTCCTTAGGCAGAGCTAACAAACATAGACTATACAGGTGTACATCAGATGGAAACAAGTTTTCCAGTTAAAACTTTGCCATAAAGTGCTACACCATGGCACTTCGACTATTTCTTTATCGCGCGCTTGATACATTGTTTTGAGGTACAACTGATAGTCAGGAGAAATCGTATTGTCTAAAACCATAGCAAAAGACAAATTTACACACATCACAGAGGTAAGGTAAGGTAATACGCGGTATTTCCTTCAGGTACATTTACATTCAAGTATAGAAAAATAACTACGAATAACTAAGCCAGAAATGAATCTAAGATAAAAACTAAAATAATAACGATATAACAATAAAAAACCTGCTTTACATTGAGGCCTTGTGTAAAGATACATATATCTAAATTAAGGTTTTTTAATTTTCCTTTAAAAAAATTATTGCCGCACCTTCAGAGACAAGCTTTTCTACAACACTCTTCCGTTATAAGAAAGGCTTCTTTTTTAAAATTCAGTGCGGGGCTGCGGAACAGCAAGCTTGTTTGTATTCATGCATTTTCTGTTAGGTTATAAGCGATTAAATCGCATGCAGCGACGAACAAAACGCGAAGCCGTCAGATATTCTAGAACCGTGTTATTTACAGTGCTATGCATTATTATTGCTTAACTAACTAAATAACTACGCGCTGATGGAAATAAGTTTCGGCCGCTTTAAATTTTGAAACAATTCACTGGTACTGTATAGTCATAATTGCTCAAAGTTAGCACGCGAGATAGGGCGATTCTGCTGTAGTTTCTGCAATGTAGAAGATATTACGGCAATGAGGCTTCCGAGGTCCGTTCCAGAAATCACAACTACATGTAGGATGAAATGTATTCTGCGTGCAGACGTCTCCTTTTCCAGGTTAGGTTAAATAAACCTCGTACCAACGCTTTGTTTGACAAAGCTCCTGCGAGACAGTTTTTTTGGTGATTTTATTAATTTTTCCGATTCATTTTTTTTTCATCTCTATTTTCGCGGCTTTTGCGATAAAAACTAAATTCATTTTTAGTTGTGATGGCATTACACTGCTTAATCATGATGACTTTCGAAGAAACTGAATATATTGCGCTTCGCGATTTCGCAAAAATCGCTGCGGGAATTAGAAAATATTTTCTTCCAAAAAAGCGTTTTCACGCTTCATTGTCGAGTCAATTGTCTCGTTTATTTCGTTTTCTAAAGGTCCTTGAGAACTGAATAAGACAATATTTTATTACCTACAACCTAAAAACCTGATTTATTTTGACCAGATGGAAACAATACTGACCTCTGAAATGCAAGGAGAAAAGCCTTCTATTTTTGCCGGCTTCGGCCTGCCGACGCGATCGTGTCTGGTTTGCTTTCATATGATGACGTTTTCCTGACAGAAGGGTGTCGGGAAAAACACCTCGCGCTGACCATACGTGACAAAATCCGCCGCGCCTAAGCTAATGAAGAAAAGTCTCCTGGAAGGCTCCATACAATTCCTTATAACAAAATTATAAGGAATTGTATGGAGCTCTCCGGGATACTTACAGTGCAAGCCCTGTGTGTCTTCTCATGCTTGGTGCACCCCGAGCTGGTCAAAGCGGTAGAAAAGGGCTACGCCTTCGTCAAGATCCATGAGGTCTGGCATTTTCCCGAAGATCAACGTCGGACGGGTCTCTTTGCCGATTACGTCAACACGTGGTTGAAATAAAAAAAGAATCGGCTGGGTGGCCTAGTTGGTGTCAAACCGTGGAACAAAAGCGAGAGTACATTCTTCGCTACCGGGAGGGGAGGGGATCCGACTGGATATCAGCCAGATTGCCAACTATCCCGGACGCAAGGCCACGGCCAAGTTAATGCTCAACATGTACCTGTTCAATTTTTTCTTTTTTCATGTTGTCATCCCACCTCTTCTCATGGTTTCTTTTGTTTTTGCAGTTTCTGGGGTAAATTTGGTGAACGGATCAACAAGCCCACCACTGTCACTGTCAAAGACCCCTCTCATCTGTCTAGTCTACTATCTAATGCCGCCCTCGACATCAGCACTCTCCGTTTGTGCAGCGACGACATCTTGGAGGCTGTCTACACCAGCGTACATGACAATGCGATCAAAGGCACCAAAACCAATATCTTTGCGGCGGCCTTCACCACCTGTCACGCTCGGCTCAAACTCTATGAGTCCCTTGATGTCCTCCATGAGCAAGTCCTTAACTATGACACGGACAGCGTGATCTACAAATGGCGTCCCGATCAACCGTCCATCGCCACGGGTGGTTTTCTCGGGGATATGACGGATGAACTCGATGGTGACGTCATCACCGAATTCGTTTCGGGTGGGGCCAAAAACAACGGGTACACCACACGAGAGGGTAAAGAGGTGTGCAAGGCCCGCGTATTCACCCTGAATGTTCGCGGCGCAGCTGTCCTGAATTTTCAGACCATGAAAGATAATATTTTGGCTGAATTGGAGAGCCCACTGGATCATCGCCTTACCACCAATGTGGTAACGCCTTCTTATTTTCAAAGAGATTTGGAACAAGAACGTCTCAAAGTGATTCCACGCATAAAACAATATGGTCTAGTCTTTGACAAACATGTCATCAACACGGACACCAAATCCAGTTATCCTTACGGCTATAAGAGAATTGGAGAGGAATCGGAACTCTTGCTGGATTGGTAAATTGAATGGAGGGCGTGACGTCAACAGGAATGGCACATGTCCCGACTGTAAATAAGTACCTCTCGAGAATGTATTAAACCAACAAAGTAATTTTTATTTCCGATAGAGTGTATTTTTCATTGACTTCCGGTGATGCGAGGGGTCTGGGGATTCTTTTGAGTGTTTGCACATGCGCAGTAGGTCTATGCGGAAATGTCCATATAATTACGGGGGACTCCATGCACGTATGCGCCTTCATAAGAATGCAAGGGGCCTGGGAAGCAGTTAGGGTTTCCTGCTTTCTGACTGGACGAAATGGGTCACGTGAACAAAAGTGATGACGTTACAAAGCTAATGAAGCACGTGACCCTAAAAGACAATAGCCCCATTGTCTTTTCTGGGCTCTGATTGGTTACTACCCACGGTAGCCATGTTTACTACTGAAAATACCTTACATATCTATGTAAAACTAATATGAAATGGTTACATCACAATGTAAGGTACCTCATGGCGGTGTATTTGTAAACACACATTATATCGGTTTGTTCGCGGCTCAGACTTCCTTTTAAATTTCAGCAGATTCTTAGCAGTCATGCGTCATTGATTTGTTACAAATTTTTGCCAGAAAAGCCAAGAGACTAATACATTACTGAAAAGCACTTATGTATCATTGAAATGTTTCTCAGCAAAAGAATCTGAAACTGATGGAACACGGACTTTTCCGAGAAATCCCGTGACTGTTAAATGACAGGAAGTTATCTTGTTCTTAGGTTAACATTAAGAGGCTATCCATGAGAAAACCATGCGAAAGGTGCTACAGTGCACATCACAGAATTGGCTCAAACTTTCCACATAGGCATTACTTGGTGAAGTATAGGTAGATATGGTATTGGTTTTGTTCAAGCTTCTTTCTTTTCTTTTTTTTAGGGGGGTACCCTTGAACAGCCAAATCTACACTGAAATATGTTCAAATTTTGTAATTTTTTGAATGACAATATTACTGGCAAATTGTACAGCAATCCAGGTGAAACAAAATTCTCACAAACTACTAAGTATACAATCTTAAACGATGACAACATAATCAGTGTGACTCTCCTTTATTAAATTTTTCATAGCATTATTTAACATGACTTATGTTAATGAGAAAAATTATGCAAATTTCTTGAGTTTTCAAAAAAAATAAAAAAGTTCTCGCAGAGCTTCAAGTAAAGTGAAATACTTGATGATTTACGCAGAGGTATTGTCTTTTTCTCTGGTATATAAAACTTCTGGGTATTGCAATAGTTTAAGAGAAATACCGAGGTTTTACTGGTCACCATTTGCTTACTGATCGTTTTACTGACTTACGATAATGCCACAATTCATAAGGATTGGTAACATTTCCCCAGTACTTTTGAAAGAAATTGCAAGAAAAACTTCCTAATAGGAGATTCTAACCTGCTCTGTACATTGTTATATTTCCACGGGATTATATCTGCCATAAAACCGTCCAAAAGTGCACCTTCCATTACCGTTCAGAAAGACTGAGTGGTGCGATAAAACACAGGCGGCGACTTATTTCTCAGATTTGGTGCCTTTGAAAAGGCCAACACTCTAATGCCCATTTTGATATTTAAATTGACAACAGTTATCATTTTCTGGACATAAACATTACGACAGAACGGCCACAACTCATGACAACAGTCAACCACAGCTCTTTCTTTCGCCATATTGCATTATGCGCCTGCAATGAAAAACTGACCTGCGGTAATAAAGTCCATTGGGTAATCAAAGGGAAGTGTTCTTTTGTTTTTGCTTTGTCTGGCAATGGGTAAGCTCTTTTTGAAATTTATTTTAAAGCTTTATAAGGTGATATAATGAGCTGTACGTTGTATACAATGTATAAGAGCCAAGAAATCTTCCAATATCACATAACGTAGAAAGAAATAGTTCGCGGTTGTTCAAACGTTGGATAGCGCTATCCACCGGATAAAAATCTATGCAATGGATAACGCAATTGGTTTCCCTAGTACGTATCCGCTGGATACTGGTTTATCCGGTGGATAGCACTTACGTATACCGACGTTTGAACAACCGGGGCCTGAAAATTGGTTGCAGAGCCCCGTGTGCGGAGATGGGACAAATTTTTAGTTTACAACAAAAAGTTTTCATTATGAAGTGGACCTAGAGAGCACACGTTATAACGTGCATTGGTAACAGGTATCTCCTATCTAGCTGCTAATCGGCTCTGCCCCATCTTTTTCTCAACGGTTTTTAAGCTCTTTCTATAAGTCCACAACGTGAAAAACTTTCTCTCGCATGGACTCTCGTTCTCCTCTCTCAACAAGGGCATCGAGCATATCTTCTTCCTCTATTACAGCCTTCTTGTTTAAAGAAAGCTTTCCACTCTTAGCGACCGATGCGAGACGTGAAAAGTATGATGTAACTTGTTGCGTGCTGAGCCATTCTTTAGAAGAAAATAATTTGACACCGTCTGGTCCACGAAGTGACTTCAAGTTTGAGGCAACAACGGCAGGGTCGCTCTTATTTCCTGTCTCTTCTCCATCAAGAAACAGTTTGTGGAGGTACTCTTTGACATGTTCTGAAAATCGCCCGGTCTTCTTGTTTTTTTTCAAGGCCCAGCCAGGCTCAGCAGTGGGATACTCTCTGCACTCTTCTTGGCTCAATCCTTCAAGGTTCTTATTAAATGGAATATATGAAGGGCGTATGTTGGTGCATGCTTTAGCCCATTTACGCTTAATACTGTCACGCGTGGAATCCTTTTGGGTGCAAAAAATGTGCTTGCCAAAGTCCTGGTGGTTTTGCAACGCTGTTGTCGTTTTGAATAACTTGATGCAACCTGGTTGAGGGCAACTGAATTCACAAGGTTCTCTTTTGTTTTCCGTCGTTTTGCTGTTTTTGTACAAGAAGCCAGTCGACACACGCGGGGATGTGAACGGCTCAATAACCTGCAATCGGGTACTTCCCTGGCTGGTCCCTCCCTTCATTAGCTTATCGTAACGAACGAACTTTCCTTCTCCAACACTGACGGCTTTCAACATCCTGATTCCGTCTGCGCAAAACTTGAAGTTTGAAAACATCAGTACTCCGTTCCAGTTGTGATTATGCAGATCCTGTGCGCTAGCGTACACCTTTACAACTGATGCACGGTAACCTCTAACTCCGGAGTAAGAATCTATTGCTTTCTTCATATCTTTTGCCTTCTCGACATCATTTCCTGCATTGACGTACTGGCGTATATGACTTTTCAAAGGAGAAATATGGCGATCGCATATATCTTTGCCACTGTTTGATTCACTGAAGTCGTATCGGCCTGTAGTTACACCTGTACGTTGACTAATACCAGGGATACTTAGCAATAAAAGAGCACAGTGATAACCTCCAGCGTTATCACTACGTGCAAACGCCTCGACAATCTCAGGTGACTTCCTCTTTATTTCCATAAGCGTGTTCTCATAAATAGATGCAACAGCAAACCAGTTCTGGCTGCAGTGATCCAGCAGATGAACGTATGTCCTTACCTATACATATGAACATAAGAAATAATGTTACACTGTCGGCTCCATGACGTTAAATAAATTACAACAGGAAAGCTCACTGAATACCTACTCTTCTGGTAATCCTATCTGTTGTCCACTTGTTGTTTCAGCCACTGACTATAACTATGCCACTTATCTTCCTGCACTTCATAGCTAAAGATTTCAAGAGATTATTTTCTCAGTAGAATGTGGACCTACCTCCACTGTCAATACCTAATTTATAGTTGCATTTAACGTATTTTGCACAGCAAGTGAATATGGATAACTCTACTGTTACTCAGGGAATAAGAAGAAAACTCAGCATTTCTTCTAATTAGGACACAAATTTGTCTACTACAATATCTGAAACTGAAAAGTTTTTGGATATGCCCATAGTCAGATGTAGGATATGCCTGTAGAAAATACCTCAAAATCTTCCTTCGGTTTTGTTATCACGGCTGTGACATGCCAAGAGAGGCCTTTCTTTCCAAACCACTCTCCTTGCGTTTCCCTATACTTCAAAGGAAGGAACTTCATTGCCCAATCCACTATAATTAAAGCTTGCTCTGGTGTCATATTGGTGAGGATATCATCCTTTGTTACGTCCTGGTGTACTGTTCTTAAGATGTGGGCCTTCCATCGCTCAATCTTGTCTATAGCGTTACTAATGTCATGCTCTAGTTCCTCCTTTTCGTCTTGATATCTAAAAATCAAAATCAAAAATGGTTTCGTTCTATTATCAAAGCTGTAATTATAATTTCTTGACGTTTTAGGGCGACATAATTTGCTTGTCTTTGCACGGTATATTTTTCCTGATCCTTTGTTTAATGATGTAAACGCAGCACTGTTTCCGAAGTTACACAACTGTAGATTTCAGTCACCTGAGCCACCCATTTCCAATTGCAAAGAAGGTGATTAAGATATGACAATTAGAAAACTTGCTCTTCATGATCAGGTAAAATTACAATATATATCTTCTCGTGATATCCTGTGAAGAAATTTTTTTACATGTGTAAAATGAAACGATAAACGATAAACTGAACAAGACAAAATCTGTTAGGGAGAAATCTGTCTTCTTTCTTTGGTTTTGACTGCAAGAAAGTTTAGGTTTTTGGTTTTGAAAGAAGAAGACTATAAAACATGGTATCAGTAACCGTTTACCTGAAGTGAAGGTCTCTTGATGACAATACAAGTTCTATTTCATCAAGAACATTCTTGATATTGTCACAGCTTTGACATGATTTCGTGTGCTCATGCTCACAGAGATGATCTTCAGGGTCAGACAACGCAAATACCTGGCAATGATCAGCACACTGGCTTTCTTCAGAAACGCGGATCTTGAAGTTTGTCTTAAGGTAGCTTTTACCAGCTTTCAAGCGATCTTTAGCACCTTGAACCCAGGCTGAACTTTTACCTTTAAAAAGGCACGCTAATGTTACCACTCCGTTTTTTAATTACTACTATTTAAGATAAAGCCGCTCATATATACTCAATTGCGTTAAGAGGCGAGGCCTTTGTTAAAATTGCACAGTATAAAATATATGCTTTTTAAAAAATGTTTTCGACAAACCTTAAAGAAGAAATATAAAGTCCAAAAATTAAATTGGCCTAGGAGGTTGGGTGGCTTGAGTGTTAAAGGTGCAGTGAAAAATAGCATTATATAGAAACAAAATGGGAAGATGCAGGCCTCCCCGGGACAAAACTTCAATTAACCTGAGCTTACCTAACTTTCCTAGCCTGTTTACTACGTCTTCGAGTGTATCGAAGGCTTGCGATCCCTCTGTTGCGATGTTGTCAAGTCCTGCCAAAGACTTCTTTTGTAATGCTGCACAACTCTATACAATAATGACATTTTGTTATATTTTTCTCCTCGTGTTCATATTTCACTGCTTTTCTCATCCAGAGCTTTTGCTCTTTTATAATCCCCACCCATATGACTAAAGTAATTTTCAATTAATCAAGCCTAAGAAGTAGTATAAACTAAGAGACATGACACAATGAGCTACAATGCATATAATATCTTCGTGATATGTAAATGAGATAACAGAATGTAAAAAAACTCAATTTTTCTTTTTTATTTTCGCTCTTCGCCTGATTTTGAATCGTGATTTTGTTTTGATACGTACCTGTAAAATACTGAAGAGGGTTAACCTCCCATGTGAAAGGAAACCGGTTTCCTGACAGTACTGCTGGTATAAGTCCGCAATCCTTGAAGCAATAACTGTCCTAACCACGTTTGGAATCTCCATCTTCTCCCCATTCGACAATTTTAGCGTTTTTGTTCCGTAGGCAACATCTTGCACGAAATTTGGTCTGCTGATAAAATCTAGAAAATGGTCTACTTTGCTTGAATCCAGTCTTGCGCGTGTAATGGCCTCCATCTGTGGCACTGGTTTACCCACCCCCACCTTAGCGGCATGCCTTCTTGCCTCATCTATCGCCCACATGATTACTCCAGGAATAAGCAGCTGAAGTTGAGCTTTAGAGTAATCGTTTACAAATACTGACAGGATTTGCCTTTTAGTAAACCAACTGTTGGCCTCTTCGTACAATTTAGTCGGGCGCGATATTTCGCTAACATCAGTATCTACACTCTTTTGCTTCTCTTTTTTCTCCATATGTTTCATCAACTCTGAAAGTAATTCTGTGGCTTGCCCTGGAGCAAGGCAATCCAGAGCCACTTCAACGATCTCTTTCCCTTTCTGTCTGTAATATCTCTGTGTGCTTGGTGCAGCTTCCTTCCAAGGTATAGTCAACTGACGAACCACTGGATCTACCCTACCACGAGCACAAGGAGTTGAGCGGATAAACTCATTCACCGCTTTCAGTCCCGATTTCACACATGGAGTAGAACACCATTCATATGAAATGTCTTCTTCTGGCAATGACTCATCTAGAGGACTACCAATGCTCACTTCATGTTCATTACATTCAGTCTAGAAAAATAAAGAGCAACGTAGAAGATTAATATCTGTGAACTAATCTCTCGTTTATGATAAGTGTTAAATCAATGCATGAGTAAAAATAAACATACCGGACACTCATCCACAAGACGATTTTCTCTAACGTTTATGAAGTCGCCTAATTAAGTGGTAGGGTCTGAATCCAAAGGAGCCGCCTGTTCCTAAAGACGTAATTAAATGATAATAAGAATTAATGTTTATTTTTGATTCAGTCATTTACTTACTGCTAGAGGAACTTCGAAAGAAACTCCACCTGAGAATAGAAGAAAAAGAATAGAAGGAAAAGAAAATGGTGAAAAAAATAAATGATTTCAAGAGAGGTATTCGAAAATTAATTGAAATAAGGAAAATATCATTCATGGTAGATGACTGTAAATGTGCGTGGAGAATTTTAAACCGTAATTTAGTTTTTATAAAAGGATCATCAATAGCCAAATACCGTTCAACGGATTGTAAGGGAAGCGTCCCTGAAAGGAAACTCACCACGTGGTTTTTAAGATCGCAATAAGGAGGATTCTCAACATCGCCTGTGTGTTCGGATGTCACCTGGTAAATGTAAAATATTACAAATAGGAACTTATTGAATGACGTTCAAACGAAGGAAAGGAAGTAAGGAATAAACTAACGAACGAACGGACGAACGCACATACTAGAGAATGAATGAATGAAAAAAATATGTGATTGAGCGATCAAGTGGGTGAGTGAAGAATTGAAGAAATGAAAGAACGAGTGGATTGATGAGAGGGATCCTATGCAGAACTCTGAGCGATATAAATAATATCATAATGCATCAGTCAATTCCAGCTGCGCCCAGCGGCCCCCCCCCCCCCCCCCCGGGCTCACCCTCGGGCATTGGCATTTTTTTTTTGCCTTAGATCGCAAATTCCCGGGGGTGGGGACTCTTGAGCTGTCAAATCCCCCGGGGTGGGGACGAGAAAAGAGGGCAAATGCCCCATCCTCCGTCAACACTGCAACATTTTTCATTGATTGCACAGTCGAATAGTGCCATTTTAAACATTTTAATGACCGATTTTTTGTTTCAAGTAACGTCTTCCTTTGTAATAGTGATTGGATTCTAATTAAGACTTCACGCCACTACGATATGTACCAGTTTATGGTTTTAGTATTGATATAAAATTATTGACATTAGAATTAATAGTGCTCTGTAAAGTTATATGTTGTGAATATGTTATAAATATGAAAGGATGTTCTTCAAATAATATCAACAGAAATTTGATTCAGTTACCAAAAAACGTTAATTCACGTCGATAGCTCCCGAGTTGCGCTATGTAATTCTGGCTTGACAAGCAATGAAGAAATGCATGCATAAAATCGAGAACATGCTTTTACAACCCCCTGCCCTTGATAGATGAGCTAATCTGCTTTTTTTTCCAGTAATATCCTCTGTGTAGTTATACCATAAAATTGCGCAAATAAGCCCTTCCACGTATAAGCCCCTCCAAATATAAGCCCCCCAAACCGGTAACGCAAAAAACCCTCCGTTAAATCTCCGAATATAAGCCCCCCGGGGGCTTACACTTGAAAAAGTGCCCTCAAATACAAAGTAAAACAAAGCCAAAACGGTAAATTTCCTTCCAACTATAGGGCTAGCCCAATCGATTTTGAAACGCAAATTTCCTTCCGTAGATAAGTCCCTCCGAATATAAGCCTCTCCAAAAATAAGCCCCTCAAAAAGGGCCTTTGAAAAATATAAGCCCCGGGAATGTTTAGGGTATTCTGATAGGAAACCGCGCGCGTGTCAAAAACTCGGGAATAGCCCGGGGTTGGGAAATAAATGCCCGGCCCCCGGGGGGCGTAAAATTTGCAAATGCCCCACCACCGGGACTGATGAGGCGGGCAAATGCCCCGCAGTAGCCCGGGGGGGGGGGGGGGGGGCGCAGCTGGAATTAACTGATGCATAATGCAATACTTTCTAAGGATCTAACTGCCTGATTTTCTTGTAAAAAGTAAGGGTAAGACACCATGGGATCGAACTGCTCTAGTAACCAAAGCGACTTTGTTACTTGTTTCCTCATAATTCAGACTTTGCTGCTAAATTTGCAAATAAACAAAAAAATCGTGTGACCAACGGAAACACTTTTGAGGTTAATATATACTCACCTGAAATATTTGTGTTTCTCTTTTCCCTCTTTCTTCTAAGTGTAATTTTCTGCACCTGATGCATATACCTAGAATTTAAAGAACAGAATGAGTAAGTATTGGAAAAAAAGAAAGAAAGAAGAAAGAGGGAAACTGGGTAAACCACACAGTTCACAAATACCTGATCCAATGGGCACGAGAACTCCCCAGTAAACTTGAATCTCTTTTGAAATGTCCAACGAAATCCCTCTTTCAGGCTTAGCCCTGCTTCGGCCATGAAGTGGATGATGGCATTTTGTAACTGGTCTACTTGAATTCCAGATAGTACCAAAAATATCTCTGCGCAGGGGACAGATTGTGAGCGTTTCACCATCTTCATCAAATAACCCAGCTCTCAAAAGTATCAGTTGCCATTCACCTTTGATGTTTGCTTGAGATGTTTTCAACCGTTGAAGGTGACTGGTTATATCTCTCCTGCAACTACGGAGTGGCACGTACTCTTTGATGTTACGATAGTGCTTCGAATTGCCACATGGTATCGACGAGTGTTTCGAAAACGAGCAAGTTAGACTTGCAGCCATAGAAGAAAATGTTAAGCCCGAATACGACCCTGTCTTCTACAATATAGGATTAACAACGTCGTGTATGAATTCAAATATTTTTACAGCTGTGCTGAACGTTCGCGCTTTCCCGCCAAAGCAATCTAGATAGAGGAAAATCGCAGACCGCTTGATTCGCGGGCTCGAAACAAAGATGGTTGTAAACAAATGCACACATGTCTGAAAGACGTAGTTTCTATCGCATCATAAGACGCATGAAGACGTTCGAAAAAGATGTTTTCCATCCTTCAAGCAAAAGAAATAGCTTTTTGGAAATAAAAGTTACTTTCGATCGTTCTATGAGCGGGAAAATATTCAAGAGACAGGTTATGGCTGTTCTCCAGCTACACGTCGAAGCCGAAGTAACATCATTTCGTCGAAAAAAGAAGATTTACTGAGATCACAGCGGGAAAATTATTCCCTTCAGCCTTTCTCAGTCACAGAGGTATGTTTTAGAAGTGTCATGTTGTGTTTTTGAGCGATCAATTACGTATCCTGTTCCGTATATTTTTTGGCTATTTTTCATAAAACGATTGTGTTGGCTCATAGTTTGTCATAGTTCCGAGGCTGACGTGTCCAACTTATTCTCTTAATATAACCCGTATTAGATTTATTGTAAGGTTTGCGAGAAATTTTAGAAGTAATTTTAAAAGTGCAATATTTTTCTAGCTTCTGGAAAAGCGTTCAACTACCCTTCGGTTAGTACACGGTCACGAGAAGTAAAAAGTCTCAATGTTTCTGGTTTATACGTCTAGTCGAAGTTTAATCATTCAGTTCGACCGCCGGCTACTCGTTTTTCACTCACATCGTAAATTATTGGTGATCAAGGCAACTAAACTTCAGGAAATTTCGACCATAACAGTAAAAATGGTCTCCCGAGGGGACCCCCCCCCCCCCTCGTATACACAAAGGAAAGGAGCTTGGACCCCAATCATACCATATTTAAAAATAGTGCACCCAAGTATACTTACTCACAGAATATAAGCCAATTCTGTGATCTAGCCTGTAGCACCTTCTGCATGGTTTTGCATGGTTTTCTCGTGGACAGCCTCTTAACCGGAATAAACCAGGTACCGCCCATCAAAACCTGAAAAACTGGTTTTGGTGAATGCTCAGGTACTTAATGAGAGGTCCTATTCGATTTTGAAGCATCCTATCGAAGTCAGCTTCAAACTCCAAGGCAGAGGACATAAAACTTCTTGAAGGTAAAATTCTTTCGATCGTCCGTCATTGACATAATGACTTCCAATTTATTAACCATCAATCGTTTAATTCTTGCAACGTTTAAGATATGTAGGTTACAAAAAAAACCGATTTTAATTTATCTTCGAAATTTACCATAGTGGATTGTCTTTTGCGGGCTACATGATTATATTCAATTAATTTGTGTTTTATTCAGTAGCACTGAAATGGCCGTAGTCAAAATAGCCTTCGCCATGCATGTGGTGTATTTTACAAACCTGCTCTATTTCGTAACTATAAAATTGCCGCCATTAACTGAATAATACCGGGGAGAATAATGAAATCAAGTTTCTTATACACTACATCAGAATTGAGGTTCAACGCCGATTGCAAAAGTGCAGCTTCCAATTTATTCTCATTCATCAACGATATGGGATATAAAAGTTGCATCGATAGGTTAGTGAGTCTTGATAGTGGCATGATTACCTTAAGGTGAAGATGCAAATACTGCTCGTACAGATCTCTTCCCTTCGTATCTCTTACTTGGTTTGCCTGCGTTTTCTCTTGGTCCTTTTACCACAATTTGTTCGACTTATTGCTCCTTCAGTAGCACAGATCGAACAACGATCGAACAAGAAAACAGGGGTAGCCTCGCTTCGGTGCAAAAGCTGCGCCTTCTAGACGAAAATCCAGCGGTTTCTTTAAAGAAGCGAGGAATTCGAAAGTGGACTATTAAGAGTGTATGAGAGTTAGCCATTTAGATTGTGTAAGTAGGTGAAGTTCTAGCTCATATCTAAATTTAGTTGTTCTCATGACGGAAAATACCTCACATATCTATGTAAAACTTATATAAAATATCTCATGGTTACATCACAATGCAAGGTACCTCATAGCAGTATATTTGTAAACACACATTATATCGGTTTGTTCGCGGTTCAGACTTCTTTTCAAATGTCAGCAGATTCTTAGCAGTCGTGCATCAGTGATTTGTTACAAAATTTTGGCCAGAAAAGCCAAGAGACTAATATATTACTGAAAAGCACTTGTGTATCATTGAAATGTTTCTCAGCGAAAGAATCTGAAACTGATGGAACACGGACTTTTCCGAGAAATCCCGTGACTGTCAAATGACAGGAAGTTATCTTGTTCTCAGGTTAACATTAACCGGAATAAACCAGGTACCGCCCATCAAAACCTGAAAAACTGGTTTTGGTGAATACTCAGGTACTTAATGAGAGGTCCTATTCGATTTTGAAGCATATCCTATCGAAGTCAGCTTCAAACTCCAAGGCAGAGGACATAAAACTTCTTGAAGGTAAAATTCTTTCGATCGTCCGTCATTGACATAATGACTTCCAATTTATTAACCATCAATCGTTTAATTCTTGCAGCGTTTAAGATATGTAGGTTACAGATAAAACAGATTGTAATTTATCTTCGAAATTTACCATAGTGGATTGTCTTTTGCGGGCTACATGATTATATTCAATCAATTTGTATTTTATTCAGTAGCACTAAAATGGCCGTAGTCAAATAGCCTTCGCCATGCAGGTGGTGTATTTTACAAACCTGCTCTATTTCTTACCTATACAATTGCCGCCATTAACAGAATAATACCGGGGAGAATAGTGAAATCAAGTTTGTTATACACTATATCAGAATTGAGGTTCAACGCCAATTGCAAAAGTGCAGCTTCCAATTTATTCTAATTCGTCAACGATATGGAATATAAGGGTTGCATCGATAGGTTAGTGAATCTTGATAGTGGCATGATTAACTGGAGTTGAAGATGCACATTCTGCTCGAACAGATCTCTTCCCTTTTTTCGCATGAAGTCGTTCGAAGTAGGTTCTTTTCTTCCTCGAAGAATCACGGATAAAGCTTCTTTCGGGGTATAAAAAGTGCCTATGTATTCATATAGATAAACGCGCTATTGAAGAATATATTTAATTCATAATTTATCTTTACTTTGCGGTGGCTAAGCCTTTCTCAAACTTTCAGTTTACAGTTCTGAATATTTATGGTACTGCAAGTAGAGGCTAGAATAAACTACGATTTGTATGGCTCATGAAATGTTTTGAACTATCATTTTTGGTTTCCATTATTATGAAAACGAACCTCTTTGGTTTCGCCGCAATGCAGGAAATGCGAAAAAAGCAAGTCGACAATTCCGAGAAATCCCGTTGTGCCAAACCTCCTGACCGGAAAAATTCGCCTGATTTGCGACGGGAAATGATATACTTCAAAATGTATTCATTCATGTGCATCACTTTATAGCATCATTCTCCCAGAAAAGTGGACAGTCTGATGTAAGAGAGACAATCTGATTGTCATATGTCAGAAGATGATGTTCCCAGGAAAATCGAAAATTGATAATTATGGTGTTACTCTATTTAAATTGCCACAGACGAGCAATAGACGAATATTTTCATTGCTTGTGGCACATCCACACCTGATGTCTCGGTCGAGATAATTTCATATACTTTGTCCCTTCAAAATTCTTTGCTTTGAAACTGAATTTCTTGTTTCCATATTACTGAACGCTTTGAACCATTTAAACCCAGTCAAGACCTCAATAACTTGATTTGGCTACTCATGGTGATCATAGCGTTCTCCACTTCCATTCGCAGCATTCTCTCTGGTGTTATTTACGGTTGCAGATAAGCATTCCTGAAAACCCGACACGAAGATACAGGCCATTCGATTCATATTGAACTTCGGCGGTTTTTATAAAAGCAACTTATCCTAAACGTTTGCCCGCCGGCACTAGAAGTGGTTTTTACAGTATGATCACCTAACCAAACACTTACTTTCCAATGAACTGAAATATCCTGACCTTTTTTTACCACTTTTCGATAAGCTTCGTTCCATTTTATGATATTTTGTGCAAGCTGAGTTCTTTCATGCGAATTTACGCTTTCAAAAGGACAAAAACTTCGAGGAGACGTTGTGTTTACAACCACGGCAATTCGTATCTATTTCGTTTCACTTACACTTATATGCAAATTACTGTTCATCCGCCCGATTTCGCTGGAAATAAAAATGTCGATTTTGAATTCCCAGATGCTTTTCTTTTCGGGCACCCTTTTGGTTTGGCTATCAAGATTTTATAAGCTAAGGTTCAGACTTTTCATTCCAACGTTTTAATGCGGGAAAGTTATGAGAAATGCTGCAACTGATTAAAGTCGCGCAACATGCTTTAAGACCGCATAACTTGACCTTTCTGACCTTTTGGTTTGGCTATCAAGATTTTATAAGCTACGGTTCAGACTTTTCATTCCAACGTTTTAATGCGGGAAAGTTTAATGCTGCAACTGATTAAAGTCGCGCAACACGCTTTAAGACCGCATAACTTGATCTTCCTGATATCTTTTGTTCTTCTTGTCTCCAAAACAACAACAATGTTTTACCAACCTCCACCTACAAATATTTGACAAAAATTTGACAAAAATTTGCATTTACTAGCGACGCGTTTTTACAGGCGCGATTCCGTAATTGAATTGAAAGTGAAAACGTAGAGTCAACGGTTTCAGCTTCAGTCCATTTCCCCCACTGTTTCCATCCTAAGCTATAGGAAAGTTTATAATCCAGGGAATTGTATTTAGAATTTAGATATTCTCAAACAATGAGTTTAGTACATTCTTTTTATACTTAAACGTATCGTGGTAACATGAGCAGGAGCGTTACACACACACAAATGTGAGCCTCCACAGGATTTTAATGCTAAAGGTCAAAGCACGCGCACGACACGCTTTCACTTTCAAACAAAATAATTTATTTTAACACGCTTGCAATCTTGCCTCATTAGCAATTTCTTTTGTTTCAGAGGACACGCTTGAGACAATTAAGCGTGAGCAAGTCGAACAAAAGAACGTGTTAAAGTTTTCAAACAAAAGCTCCGTGCGAAAAAGCACAACACGCTTTCAGTGTGCGCAAAACCACGCAAGGCGTGTTATCTATAAGCTAAATCCCCTACAAGAAGGAACCGTAAATGATTATGAACGGCACCCTTTTTTGGTAACTATCGAGAAAGAAAAAGTTCTACCTAAGTGATCGCAGCGATAGTATCTGATTGAAAAAACGTTGTCGCTTGAAAAGTATAAACAGTGAACGGTGGGACATACTGGATTTATGGGTAGAAATCACAAGGGCTTCAGCATTATTTTCCCGAAAAATTTAGCTTCCAATTGAAAGTTTTAGGGAAGTGAGAATTTCATCTTATTTTCGGTTCCGAAAATTTTAGGATTCCTTAAAAAAAAATAGCTAGGGATAGATAAGCTTCGAAAATTGTATATGCATGAAACGGTCATCTAGAAATGTTTAGCCTTCCTCAACCTATAGAAAATTCTTGGCAGTTTTTGTTTCTCCGATTTAATTACCTTCGTTCGTCTCAGCATGGCTTAAAGAAATATATTAAACTAATTTATTCAACTTCATTTCTCTGTGCATTACTGCTAATAAATATTCCGGTACGTGACATAACTATAATTTTCAGGCGACATAACTTTAGTGCCTCGCATGCGATAGCAGGCCTCTTTGCGATTCCAGTCAACAGCCGACAGCCGGAGAAATTGGTTTACACTGATCTCGCATTAATTCCAGGCTAGACGACCATTAAGGGGTGATTTTCAAATGGCTATGGTTACGATCTTACGATCTTACGTGTCTTACCCCAATTGCACGCTAAGCGTGCTATAATTCGCACACTTACCGTGACATATGGCACGCTACAAAAAAACAAAAGGTCTAGCGTGTTAAATTTATCAAAAGAAAGGCAAGTGTGTCCATCTTTGTTTTTTCAATTTAATATGCGCATATCCGTGATCAACGGCACGCTAAGCGTGTCGTGCAAGCGTGCCGTGAGCGTGCTTTCACCTTTAGCATCAAATTCCTGTGGAAGGTCACAAATATAGACTAAAGAAAATTAGTGTATGTGGTCCATGTTTGTTCCTCATAAGAAGGAAACCGAACGTCTTACACCTTGCTCTAAATACTAGGACTAAAAAATATCTACAAGGTGATGAAAGCATTTAATACTCTCAAAATTCCTTGACGAAAAGTACTGGAACTGTTCCCTTTATTCCAACTGCCCTTTCTGATGGTCTCATATCAGTTTTAGTATTAAATTAAACAGCATTTGTTATATAATTGGGATCAAGAATTCTAATTAAAACTTGAAGTGAATCAGCTATACCAGTGGCCCTACTGGCTGTCATCTTTACGAATCATTGATATATTTTAGCATTTAATTTAGTGTATGTACTATTTGAAATAGGTGCGAGTGTTTCATTAGGGTCTCCGAACATGAGAAAATAGATTACACAATAATATTATTTAAGGAGGAAAACGCAAAAAGAAAAAAGAAATCAACGCTTCCAAGAAATCCGTCATGTCTTACACCACGCGCCAGGAAAAGTTCACTTCATTTACAACTGAAAATATTATACTTCAAAATGTATTCATTTTACATATTTGTTTATGGACAGAGTCAAGGCGCGACGGCCCCATTTCAATCATGGCTTTTTCGAAGCCATTATTTGTTGGTCACGAGTATCCCACCAGTAGAATAGGTGGTTCATATCTAAATTTAATTTTTATCTTATGGTTTATCCTAATGTAAGGTACCTTACAGCAGTATATTTGTGAATACGCATTATATCGGTTTGTTCGCGGTTCAGATTTATCTTTATGAATTCCAGGAGATGCTTAGTCAGTTTGTATCGTCGGTTTTCTATGTATAGGTAATGGCATGATTTGTAGTGATATTTCGAAATTGTTTTACGTAATTTCACGAGCAGTTAGGGGAGTGAAATTTGAGACAATTTTGAAATATGACGAGTAGTATTTAATTAATAATTGGGATCAAGAATTCTAATTAAAACTTGAAGTGAATCAGCTATACCAGTGGCCGTACTGGCTGTCATCTTTATGAATCATTGATATATTTCAGCATTTAATTTAGTGTATGTACTATTTGAAATAGGTAATAATAATAATTTAATATTTATATTGCGCAAAATACATGTAAATATGATCAAGTGCGCATTACATGAAAGTGAATTATCGACATTAATAAGTTATCCAAAATAACTAAAAATATTATAAAAAAACAATGGATCTTTAAAAATATATTATATACATAACCTTAAAAAAATCCTAATAAAAAGCTAATCTAAAAAACTGGGTCTTGAGTAAACCTTTAAACCTATGAAAATTGGGCTCATTTCGTATTTGTGATGGTAACCCATTCCACAGTTTAGGTGCCGCAGCTAAAAAAGCACGGTCACCCAATGTCTTTTTAGTTAAAGTTCTTGGCGTTTGAAGCATGATTCCCATTGCACACGATCTTAAATTGTAAAATACAATATACATGTAAATATGATCAAGTGCGCATTACATGAAAGTGAATTATCGACATTAATAAGTTATCCAAAATAACTAAAAATATTATAAAAAAACAATGGATCTTTAAAAATATATTATATACATAACCTTAAAAAAATCCTAATAAAAAGCTAATCTAAAAAACTGGGTCTTGAGTAAACCTTTAAACCTATGAAAATTGGGCTCATTTCGTATTTGTGATGGTAACCCATTCCACAGTTTAGGTGCCGCAGCTAAAAAAGCACGGTCACCCAATGTCTTTTTAGTTAAAGTTCTTGGCGTTTGAAGCATGATTCCCATTGCACACGATCTTAAATTGTTCCTCTTTTCCTCCCTTTTGCTAATGAGTTCTTGTAGATATACCGGAACTTGTCCATGGATCGCTTTAAAAGTAATTATAATAATCTTAAAATGAATCCTAGATTCTACTGGAAGCCAATGAAGCGTAAACAGAATTGGTGAGATGTGATAAAACCTTGGAATCTTAAAAATAAGTCTTGCTGCGGAATTCTGGAGCCGCTGTAACTTTGCTATTTGTTTAGCTGCTAACCCATACAGAATACTATTACAATAGTCAATGCGCCCAATTATTAGGGCATGAACAAGTGTCTGGGTTGCTTGGTTACTTAAATACTTTCTTATTCGTCTTACATTTGTAATGTAGTAATAGGCTGCTTTACACGTGTTATTGATATTAACTTGAAGACTCATGTTACTATCTATCTATGTCCCTAAATTCTTGACCGACTGAACAGGCGGCACTTGAGCATCCTCTACTGCAAGCGAGTCAACATGAACCTTGGATAGTTGCTGACGGGTGCCTATTGTTACAAACTCTGTTTTGCCATCATTGATCTTCAGTTTGTCACACAGCATCCAGGCTCTTATCTCATTTGCACACCGTTCCATAGCATCAATGGCATCATCGGTACTTGAGGCGCAGCCAGGTTTAAATGCTAAATATAACTGCGTGTCGTCTGCATAAGCATGAACGCTAGGCAGGTGTCTCTTGACAACTTCAAAGAGTTTACTGGCATACAGAGTAAACAGTAACGGCCCTAAAAATGACCCTTGAGGAACTCCTTGATTTAACTGTAGAGATTCCGAACACTTGACACTCAGTGAGACACGCTGAGAACGTCCCGATAGGTATGACACAAACCACTCCAGTGCTGTACCTTGGATCCCAAAACTTGTGCTCAGACGAGATAGTAACACAGAATGCTCCACCGTATCGAAGGCAGCACTCAGATTCAACAACACAAGCAGAACAACTTCCTGACGACTCATTGCCATTGACATATCATTATATATCTTGAGTAAGGCTGTTTCTGTGCTGTGACCTCGTCTATACGCAGATTGCAACAAGGGGTAGAGGTCATCTTCAGAAAGGTGTGCATGTACCTGGTCAAATACTGCACGCTCTACAATTTCGACACATACTGCAGGTTACTAAC
Source organism: Porites cylindrica (assembly GCA_964035525.1). Classification (NCBI taxonomy): domain Eukaryota; kingdom Metazoa; phylum Cnidaria; class Anthozoa; order Scleractinia; family Poritidae; genus Porites; species Porites cylindrica. The sequence goes on along the minus strand of OZ037778.1, from coordinate 15,351,737 downwards.
TGGACGAAGATTAGTGAGGTCATTAATTCCAGCTTTTTTGTAACGAGGATCAATAAGGGCTTCCTTCCATACCTTCGGAAAGTGTCCCCCAAGTAGAATGAATTGATCATCTTAGTAATAACAGGTAACAGATGATCAGGTGATTCTCCTACAAGTTTAGTCGGCATGGGGTCTAGATTACACGTTTTCTTTGATGACTTCTGAATAAGTGCCAAAATGTCAGCTTCAGAGAGGGGCTTGTACTCCGACAGTATCTTTGAATCACTGACTATAGGGTCATCTGGTACAGTATCCATATCAGCAATAACGGTGGAGTCTATTTGATCACGTATCCGCATTATCTTCCGCGCAAAGAATTGCGCTATATCATTCACAAGTAAAGACTTATCATCATAATCAGGAAACGACAGTGTGCTATAATTCTTTCCAAGCAGCGTCCTGGTGGCACGAAATAACCTCCCCTGGTCACTACTATAGGTGCGAGTGTTTCATTAGGGTCCCCGAACATGAGGAAATAGATTACACAATGATATTATTTTAGGAGGAAAACGCTTCCAAGAAATCCCGCATGTCTTACACCACGCGCCAGGAAACGTTCACTTGATATAAAACGGAAAATATTATAGTTCAAACAGCGGCACCGAACGTCAATTTTCGGAAAATATCTGTTCGGAAGAAGTTTTTACATCTAGAATTTTCGGAACATTTGTTGTAAAATTTTTTGCTTGCCCGCCTGTCCTAGGACTTTTCGCACGTCTAAAAATGGTACAATAGCCCATTTTAACGGATTTTACCCTGAAAAGGTCACGCAGAATTTTCGGGAGACTTTTTTCTGGCTGAAATTTTCGAAAAGGTAAGTTTTGATCCCTATAATTTTCGGATCACTAGACTTTCAGCTAGGAAATCCGAACAGATGAAAAATTTTTAGAGGATAAAAAAATGCCTATATCGCGCGTTTAAATACTAAAATACGTTCATCAATGCTATGTTTGAGCTATATTCTCGTTGAGTGCCCCTGTTCAATTTTATTCATTTTACATATTTGTTTATGGACAGAGTCAAGGGGCGACGGCCCCATTTCAGTCATGGCTTTGTCGAAGCCATAATTTGTTGGTCACGAGTATCCCACCAGTAGAATATGAGGCTTAAGTCCCAGCTCATATCTAAATTTAATTTTTATCTCATGGTTTATCCTGGTGTAAGGTACCTTATAGCAGTATATTTGTAAACACGCATTATATCGGTTCAGATTTATCTTTTTTTGTATCGGCGGTTTTCTATCCATAGAAACTCAATACTTTGACTGATTACAGAAGCATATAACCCCGAAGCGTATAACTTTGTCGCAATGCTCGGATTTTTTTAGGGAACCAATCAAAATTTACTTCCTAATATGGAATTACTGATAAACGAGATTGTCGTGCGAGTGCTCTAAAGGAAAACTTGTATCGCGATGTAAATGATGCGGTGCAAAAAGCATTTACTTTTTTACGAGGAAATATTTGACAAAAAAACGGAATACACTACTAATTCCCAAACCGACCAAGACTGAGTTAGTTCCTCCTAACAAGACAAAGTCGACTACCAATGACACGCACCGTATTAAAAGAGAAGCAATTTCTTAAAGTTGTTACTTCAACTGACGATTTTTGCCTGACCATTAGCGCAAATAACCTTTAAAAAAATCAGTGACTATCTATCTAGAATATTTAAACTAGTAGCACATACGGTATTTTCAAAAAAAGAAAATTCACTAGTTGCTGAACTGGAAAGTATAAATTGTATAAAATTCCCTGACATCTTCGCAGAAGTGATGCGAGTAATAAGACACTGAATAAGAAGGATGAAACGCAAGTTAATTTTAAAGACTTAGAAGATGCTGCGATCATGTTTTCGACTAATGTTATGAATGAACAAACAGAAAACAATAAACAGACAAATTGTTTCTTGAAAATTGTTATTCGAAAATCCACAAGTTTATCGTTAAAAGCAATTCACGTACACGCTGACCGGATCGTCAGGATCCGTTTCCACGAGTAAAACCGGCTAAGCACATGGCAAAATTATCACTAAAATTATCTGTCTCAGATTGGACGCATTTCCCAATTTTTCTTGAAAACTCTATCAAATATATATAAAACGTCTATGAAACATTTATAAACACATAAATTTCCTTTCATCATCGTACTTTCCTTGAGCATAATGTGTAAAATGTAAGTTTACCTAAAAATTCTGTTAAACGGTTGCTGACTTGGTCGCAGTTCAGAAAAGGACAAGCCCTCCTCCGTGAAAGAAACAAGGTCGAGGTCCTCGAAGTAAATTTCGCAGCTTAAGACTTTTCTTTGTCCCCAGAAAGAAAAAAAAAACTTTTACATGTCACACGTCTAATCAAAACTGCCATACATGTATTCGCTTACTGTTCTGAATGAATTAAAAAATCTACACTCACAAAAAATAGATTCCGTTCCGACTTCGTCAGCGCCTTGTAAAACGTTTCTGCAAAGCTTGCCATATCATTTTGTTTGTAGTCACCATGCTGGTTTTGCTGAATGAGAACGGAAGTTGCAGATAACTGGTTTGCCGAGGTAGATAGGTTTGCAGCTAGTAGCCTGAGGATGATCTTTGTCGGTCAAAGAGGCTGCAAACGCGTTTTGCTGATTTCGGCGAGAGGCTCTGCGATATCGTGAAGAAATGTAAACATCATTGCCTTATTTCGTCGCTGTTCGATGTTTTCAAGCCATGACAATCATAACTTTGTGGCTGTTTATGTTTTCCCAGGGTTGCATTTTATAGCAGCATGATTACTTTATCTTCTATGCCACAAAACGATTTCTTTCGGTAGTAGACAGGCTTGTAGACATACATGTATAAGCGTTGCAATCGTTGCAAGCTCAAAGCTTGAATTCTCTGATTCCATATTTGGGAAAAATAATTTTCCGTACTTCTGATTAGACGGCTGCGTCGGCTAAAAAACCCGAGCATGGTTCTAAACAGATAAGGGGAATTTAGACGCTTCGGGGGTTATATGCTTCTGCTGATTACCGATACAGCAGTCGTGCATCACTTTTTCACAACATTTTCCACCAGAAAAACGGACAGTCTGATGTACGAGAGAGACATTTTGTTGAAATCTGATGGTCACATGTCAGAAGATGATGTTTTCAAAAGGAAAGTTTGATGGACATAGTGATACCTTACTTATATTGCCGCAGACGAGCAGTAGAAGAATATAACAAAATAGGCAGTCAAGGACTACATCAGTCTACTGCTGGCTACCGCTAGCTACTGCTAACGTTGGTCAGTCGTCAGTTATCTCTGACTTTCATCATCAAAATTTCTTACTGTCACGTTTTATGTGCTGAGCATCATGCAAGTCTGACTGAAGATTTTATTAGAATTTTCGCTCAGTTAGTAATATATATCTGTTGTCTTATATAAAAGAATACAAATACGAGCCGTAGAGAATCATTGTAAGTTATGTATCGATGTGAATAATAAAAGTGATGGAGAATTCGCACTTCCGGTAAACTGAACATAAATGTTCACTATAAACGTTCAAGCTGATTGCATTTGGAAATAAACATTGCGTATTGCCATACAATGACTGTCACATCTACATTCTTTATGCTAGTCTTATTTTTGTACTAAGGAAAGAATTCTTGCTGATTTTAAAAACTAATTGCTGGAATTCGACAAACTCTTCCGATAGACCAATTGTTTACATTCGTGATATCGTATCACAACTAAAAGCATCGGCTTCCTCAGCCCTTGGATGATATTGGTATTCGGCTTAGCTTGCTCTAACTCGAACTAGAAGAAGACATCACGTCTTTTTACACATGCGACACACTAAAAGGCGTGATGTCTTCTTCTAGTTCGAGTTATTCAAACACATTCCTGGCCTCGGCGTTCAGAATTGCTTAGGCTTGCTCTAAATTTTCGCGAACAATTGTTGTTTGTTTCCTGGCGAAACGAATCTATTTTCGCTTCGTGACGAACCACTGAAATAGTGAAATTTGTGGCCATTTAGAATGTGTTAAAATCTTTTAATCTCGTTTGAAACTCAGAATCGTTTGTATGCAAATGAAAACCAAAAGCTTTGCTTGCTCAACAGTTACAAAAGGTTGCGTGTCAGTCGCCTTCGATAATCTGATGATGAATGCTGGAAAACAGATCGTGCTAATACTGCATAAAGTGCATTCTACTACCTTTAAATTTACGTTTACAAAGCTGTAGCATCTCTTCAAGGCAGATTTACGCAGATTCAATTTTACCAGTACGAAGGAAAATTAGCAGTGTGAGGCACTTTGAATTGCGAGGCGGTGCCGATCATCCTTCGTTCACACTTCGGTCGTTTCGACACTAAAGCCTGTTTGAAAACCCGACACGACGATGCAGGCTGTTCGATTCATATTAATTAACTCATTGAACTTCGGCGTTTTTTTTTTTTTAACAACCTGTTCTGAACGTTTGTCAAGGTTTTCACTTTCAATCCATTTACACATAAATATGAACTAAACAAAATCATCGTATGTGGTCAACGTTTCTTCCTCATAAGAGGGAAACCGAACGTTTTACTCCTTACATGAAATAGCAGGACTGGAAAATATCTACAAGATAAAGAGAGAATTCTATACTCTCAAAATTCCTTGATGAAAAGAACACGAAATGTTCCCTTTATTCCAACCTCCTTTTTTGATGGCCTTGTACTAGTTATAGTAATATATAGATTTAGCCAGGGCTAAAAGCGAGGCTCCCATTAATAAATTTATAATTTGAATCAACAATAAACTTGTATTCCACAATTCAGTTAACTTTAGAGTACATTCATGTGACTTTTGAGGGAAAGGCTTAGTGATTTTAGAGAAAAATAATTTGCAAACAGCCCAAGATAGCCTTATATGTACACCATACCCAAGACAGCAATCATTTTCGATCAAATTTAAGAGCCATAATGGCTCTTAATCACCGTAGATTAATTAGGCCTGGAAAAAAAAATCAGGCCGAATTTTTTGCGTTGGACAAGTTTACTTTGCAAAATCTTGCTAACAAATCTGGGTGCGTGTAAACCAACCTTTTATACCATTTAAACATCACATCTGAGGTGAAATACAATAATTACTCAGGCGGACCATTCGAGATGCAGCCCTGAAAGGTATCAAGTAAGGCCAGTATCGTTTCAGACTTTGCAACCCTCTTACGCATCAAGCAAGGGGAAAACGAAAACGATGCGATCCGAAATCGGATTTTCGACTTTGACAAGTGACGTATTTCTCAACCAAAACCCCAATAAACAAACTAGCCATGAATATCAGAAGAATCCTGATAGCAGCTGAATTTCATTTTGTACATACAGTGGAAAAAGACAGTTAAAAACATAACAAGTTGACACAAAACTCTGTCAGCTTCAGCTGTCAAAGTAAACAAGATTCAAGATGCTGCATAAATTTTCCTCATGAACTCACCTGTCAAATTTTGACCAATCACAGCATAAAAATTGGACGAAGAGCGTGACCAACGCATGATCATTGTGAGCAAAGTCAAAAGCGACTGTCTTCCCTTCCTGTAATAGCTGGCTGAATTTTCGCGTCCGAGGTCAGTTTGAAATCAAAATTTTAATTGTGTGGCAGAAATACACGACACATTTCATATGAATTTTAAAAAAATAAACTTGAGCCTGCGATTATTTGAAAACTAGTAACTTGTTAGCGGATAGCTTCAAAAAAATACTTGACCTCGATGGGTCGAAAGCTGAGCCTGCGATATGGTCAAGTGATTTGTAAATTGATCACAACATTGATGGCCAATATGTGTGCATTATCAGTTTTTCTGTGCTCTCAAACTAGCTAGAAAGTATGAGATTGAACTTTGATCGTGATCTTATTCTAGTAAAACAATTAACTGGTCATCGGACAGCTTCCAAATAAATCACGTCACCTCGATGAGTTGACACATAAGCCCGCAATTTGGTCATGTGATGCTGGTCAGTGGCTATCCTGTTTTGACAGCTGTCAATTGACCATTTTGTGAATGTCCAATATACAAGATGTGGACTTGCGAAGACACGACTGAGACACCCCTTCCTCCTTTTTGATAGTCTTCCCTACCCCACCCTTGCAATCTGTAGACGCGTACGTACCCTCGGTCAATCACGTGACAATCAAACGAAAAGAGGTTGACCATATTCTATGAGTATAGGGCTATGTGGAGCCCCGCTATTACACTAAGCGCTGGTTATTATGTAATATAAGGTATACCGTTGACCTAACTGGCTGTCATCCTTAGGATTGTCCATAGGATGCTCCAAAGTTTTTAAAAAGTTGCTCCAAATCTTCCAGAAAGTTGCTCAAAAAATCTAATAGGTGCTTAAAAGTTGCTCCAAAATTTTAACATTGGTTTTCATATATCTTCTTCAACAAGCGTCTAATTACTCAACCAAACAACCAGTTCTGACTCTTTCCGCGTCCTGAGCATTAAGATTGCTAAAAGTAACACGACGATCAGTCATATCAAACAAACTTTGTGCCCTGTGATTCTTATCACAAAACATGGTCGAGGATGTTACATCATAGCGTTGTTGCCTTGGTCCCTGTTGGTTATGCCATGCCATCTTTTTTGTTGTATGCACCGAGACCAACCTTAGGGGGGGGGGGGGGGGGGGGGGGGGCGGGGGTACTCCGGGTTTCAAGTACCGGTATGATCAAATGGGGGCAAAAATCAAAACCCCAAAATATCCTTAGGCCTTTCAGTAAAACCCCCGAAATCTCTACACCAAACATTGACCCCCAAAAAACTCTATGCCGAATTTCCGAGACTCCAAAACGCAGGCGCTACCAGGAATCTTCAGATTATTATTACTACCCCCCCAAAATCCCGGAATCAAAAATTTCAAACCCAAAAAAATCTTTCGATCATCCTCATCACTTGAAATCTGGAAACTTCCCTCCCCCCCCCCAGGGCTTTTCCCAAGTTTCTCGAGATTTCCTGGAAAGTTTCTCCTAATTTCTCAAAAAGTTGGTCAAAAAAAGTCAAAAGTTTCTTTTTGTAACGAAAGTTGCTAAAAAAAAACACACACACATTCATTCGTTCCTCGTTTCTTTTCATCAGGGCCGGGTTGTTCTAAGCTGGGTTAAGATAACCCAGGGTTGGTGCGAAATTTGAACTCAGAAATGAGAGCTTAAAAAGCAAATTCAGGTTAATTCACTTTGCCTACAATTTGATGATTGGATACTCTAAAAAGAATAGAGAAAATTATCCGAGTGAGTGCTTTTCCTTGAGAGAAAATGAAACCCGGGTTAAAAGTTAACCCCGGGTTAGCGCTAACTTCCTTTCGAACAACTGGGCCCAGGTCTACAATAATCTGGTCTTTCTTATTGCTTTTCGTAATAACTGTTTTTGATTTAGTACGTTTCTGGTATGCAATGTGCTTCATAACAGAGCTTTTCTTTTCGGACTCGGTTTTTTTGCATGCATCACATCTAAGTTTACCCGACGCCACAGTAAGATGATCTCCTTTGAACTGATTTAATGTATGCCAAGCATTCACATTTAAATTGGCTGTGCCGCGGACATTTCACATTTTTTCAGCTGGATTTGTTTGCACTTTGCGTTCTCTCGAAATTGCCGCTTTCGCTGGAGTACTCAGTCTTACTCCTGCTTCTGCGACTACCCTCATTCGAGTCAGTCGAGTGTGAATGTCCGCTGACCTAGCAGCCTGGCAGCATGTAGCCTGCGTCCTGCCCCACAGGAAACACATAAATCGTCTGCCAAAACATTGTGAAATATGGAAGTAAGGCCAATTTAAGCACTAAAAGCTACTCCGATATTTCAGATTTGGTAGAAACTAAAAATTGCTCAGAGTGCAAAAAGTTGCTCGAAACGAAAAAACGTTGCTCGAGAGGTTGCCAGAAAGTTGCCGAGGAACTTGTGGAAAGCCCTATGGGAGACCAACACATGGACAGCTTCTTCCAATCCGAGCTTGATGCCGTAGAGTCATGGTCCGCCATTTTCATGTACCGCTGACCACCTAAATAGGATTTTAAATACCCACAGGCAAACCAATGGCCGACTGCACGACATACAAAGCGTTACAAACCTGTAAGTCATCCGACGAAAAGCAAAACAAACATCGTTTACTTGGGAAAACTCCCTCAGTTTGATTTGACTCTACTTAATTGTGACACTCATAATCTGTCTAATTGTTTACGATAGGGTTCGCGAAAATTTAGATTTGTCCCAACGCATTTTTTATAGTTTTTCATGTATTGTTGTTCACCTTGAATTCACTGTCCTTCATCTATTTTTACATGCTTCAAATAGGAGAAAGGAAACGATCGGCAAATTCTTTTAAATTTTTCCAGTAACGCTTATTTCCTATCGCTGGCTTTTGCAGGCTCCTATCATCTACGATTGAGTTGCGCGTGATAACACATGAGAACAAAAAAATACAAATGTCTTACACTAAGACAATTCATTTTCAGTAGACCGCACTATCACCCTAAAAGCTTATACTGAGCAAAAAGAACTTTCTGAGCAGGGTGCAAACGTCATTCTTGACACCATAACCTGTGATTTTTTCGCGACGCGCAAAGGAGAGGAGCTCTGAAATCCAGCTTTGTAGTTTGCGCCTGTGAAAATACGGCGGAAGTGAGTTTTACAGAAAAGTCACAGACTTCATCAAAATTTCAACGTCTTTCCTCGGTCCAAGGCTCGGCGCAAGATGAAAAGTGAAGTATTCAAGAATTTTACATATTTTATCAGCGAGTACCTATAATTTTCCAAAACTAGAATTGAAATGATAGTTTGCTTGTTCAGAAAGGGTGTCACCAATGTTATGGCAATGTTCTGAACCATTTTAAGTCATTTTTCATCATCATCATCATTAGGCTAATAAGGGACTGAGTTTAACTTTGACTTGAAGATTGACTTTAACTTTACCATGACACTGGCATTGGCATTGTCATTGTCACTGTAAATGCTCTTCTCACTGCAATTTCTATCGCTACAAGTGCCATTCCCACCGTTAAAAAAATAATGTAAGTTTATGTCAGTATAGTTTTCAATTTTCTCATCTTTCAGGTGCATTGAAAGTCATTTCCAAATGCTAAGGAAGCCAAGGAATCACCTAACACCACCCTATGTTGTTCTCCTGGGTGACGTTGGAACTGGTAAGTCCACCTTATTAGAGAAACTGACAGAACAGAGAGGCAAGAGTTCAAATGCGATCGAGAGTTTCACGAGGACCTCCGCAGTTTTCTGCGTCCCTGACGGTAGACTCATCGTAGCCGACACACCAGGCAGCAACGCTTTGAAAGATACATTGGAGCACAACGTGGAGATTGCTGTCGCACTAAATTTCAGGCCCGTGTCAAGGATATTTATTGTCGTCAAAGCTGAAACTCGAATTGATTCTGTAGTCGACAATGTTCGCAAGTATGCAGATCGTTTTCTGGAGCTCCCCATGGACGTGATTGCTGTTCTTGTCACTCATATGGATACAGTAGACTGGAAAGAGAAGGAATTCACCCGGCGGATTGAAGATGACCTTGGTATTGATTCGGTTGTTTTTTCTTCGATGACCACAAACCGCGAGACACTACAGAAAAAAATACTAAAGACTTGCACTGAGCAACATAACCTGACAGTGAATGATGCAAACTTTTTTAAGCTTTTCAAAATCCACAACCATCATCGAAAGATTCTAAAGTCCACCAGCGATGAAGTTAAGAAGTTTTCAGACAAAAAGAAGGCTTTTGATGAGGAAAGAGAAGCTTTCAGTGGCAAGGATTTGGTTGACCTTGTTTTTGAGTTCCAGGCTTACATGACAGATGAAATTGTTGAAGCCCAGAAAAGGATGTCCAAGAACAACAACTTTACATTTGAAGGTGATGGAGCAGCCAATGAAGCTGGTCACGTTGCTAACATGGTGAATCAACTTCGCATGGTTCTCTACGATATCAGAACGGAATGTCTCGGATACCAGAGTGAGCATGGAGTATCTGAATTACGCAAATGTCCACACTGTGGTATCATTTGGACCAAGGTGGAAGGCTGTGAAGGAGTGACAACCTGCGGAAATCGACCAACCAATGTCAACGACGTCAGGGACCCGGCATACGCAGAACTGGGCACCTTCTCGTTCAGATGGCTTGATAATGGCCGCCTTTCCATCACCAAGGTTAGCCACAAGACCGTGAAATCTGAAAGAAGTACTAGACCACAATTTGGATGCGGAAAGTCAATCAACTGGAAAGAGATGGCAACAGTTGCTGTCCCATCAGAATTCAGTGAAACGGTGAAGGTCGGAACAAGTGACATCAAGATTCTACCACCAACTGCAACGAATTTCCAAAAGGAGCTGTCTGGAAAGATAGATGCTGCCGAAAGAAATCTGAAACTGTCAGAAAGACCAGCCCACTCGAGTGATTTAAGGCATGGTTCCTCGCTCCATTTTTGGCTTTTATCATTTTTTCTTGTTTTGTCTGCCATCGCTTTACATTTTTACTTAAACAAATGGGCATAAGACGCGAACATTTTTGGACCTCACACTGTGCCTCTTAAGGTCACGTGACAAACCACGCCCATTATTATGCAAAAATTAGTATTTTCAGATTACGCCATGAAAATGACTGTTGAAGGTCCCTTTTATTTTTCCATAGTGTTAAGTTTGAAGTCAAATGAGTCAAATTAAACGGGAAATTGCAAAATATTTTATTCCTATGCAATTATCAAATGCTTTCTCCTCGACCCAGTCCCACTCTCAACTGGAAACGTTGTAGTTCACTCAAAACAAATAATTTTGGAAAAGCCTGATTAATTCCATAAAACGTGTGTTAATAGTCATTGAAAGAAAACAAAATAAATCACAACTGGTATTTGCAAAATTTCGTAAAGTTGGACCGAACCAAATGGCCAAAAAATGGGCGTGATAAGTCACGTGACTAAGATAGCTCATTAGTTACAACGGATAAGAACATTTTTAAAGAAGTGTTTACCGCATGCAAAGTTTCAAGTCGAAAAGTAAACTCTCCTTTTGACTAGACTAGCCCCTTACAAATTTCAAGAGACCCATTCCTTAATTCACCCCAGGAGCTGCAGTCTGATCAGTCCAGACTCCTGCGTACCTCTTCTTCTGCCTTTTGAAACTCCAACGAACATTTTTCTCTGATTGAATTAAAAAGACAGTGATACTTTACCTTCAAAATATAAATGAAATAGTACACTGTTGTGGTCGGCCGGTTTCCCGGCCACTTGGCCATGCTACCTTTCATGGACGTTACCAGAGTTCCGAAAATGTTTAAAAAATTCATTCATTTGCGTACCAAGAGCTATAGCCACTCATAAGGGAAAAGATGGTCGCCAAAGTAGCTTTTGATCAGCCGACCAAATATTATGCCACTAAGCAGTTAAACATTGCTTTTTTAACGAAACGTCGGGTCGCTTAATTCGTATCTCTTTTTATCCATATCCCTCGTTCAATCCTTTCCAAATCGACTGTCGCCTACGTTATTTTAGAAACTTGTAGCAACGGCGACATTTCCTTAAGGAATTAAGACGACATTGACATAAGCGGCCTATAGTCATGCGAGATAGGTAAAAAAAAAAAAAAAAGGTGCGACATGGCGACAAGGCTACCCACTTTGGAATGTCTCTTTAATTTGGAAATATGGTCACTAAATGACAACTTACCTTTTTCCGCCATTATGCCGAGTAACTTATGAGATAAGACCTGCCCGATGCTAAATTTGTCCTCGGCCATTACAAGATCATTGTTGCTTAGTTATGACTGTAGCCTTTTACCAGAAACAAGCAGTGACTGTCTTTGCAGCATTGGCACCATGCAGTTAACTTAGGACTATGCAGATAATTTTTTAAATATCTTTTTGAAGAGTTTGCTCGATAACAAGTGGTACAAGAAACATATATAAGTTTGACGTAAAGCTAGTGTCGTCTACATACACATGGACAGCTGAATTGGGTCCAATTGCCCCAGGGAGGTCATAGAAAAATACTAGAAACAGTACCAAAAACCTAGGATACTTCCAGGAGGGACACAATAAGTAACTCTAAGCGAAGATGATTTGCAACTATTCTCAGCAATGTATTGCTTGTGATCTCTCGGGTACCTTTGAAGAAGGTTTGCTACATTTGTCCGCATTGCAAATGCCTTAAACTTGGTGATGAAAATGTAAAACCAGATAGTGTCAAAAGCCTTACACAAGTCCGCCAAAGTGGTCAATTATCTTATAGCATTTGAAGGGTAGTTTTATAAGTATAATTTTAATTGTGCTGTCATAGAATTGTATGAAGAGATGTTAGCGTTAAACATGTGTCAGCCTTTAAGTTAGAGGTCAGGAATACTTGTTAACTACATAAACAATATGTTTGTAGCAATAGACTTTATTCAATTTGATAGGGACTCTTTGTTCCTAAAGGTTGAAAATTATTGCAATTTATTGTTCTTTCTCCATTTAAATCTAATAGCCAAAGTTAGAGGTCGATAATACTTCTTTTAAGACTTTGACGAAAATCATAAAAGCTATAGGGTGAGATTTTTGATAGGATCCTTTCATTTTAAAAAACAAAAAAGTTAAAAATAAATTTAATGCATTTTGTTACTATAACAAGTTAAGGAAGAGACCTGCAAGCGGATTGCTCGGGTCACGCTAACTTTATCGCTTCTTCGAAAGCCTAGCTAAAGGCAAATATTTGAAAAAACATCCAAATGCATGAAATAATATTATTAATAATGCTTCGGCTTTCAAAAACCGGTTAACGCTTGAAAAGATCGGATAGAGCCCTCGAAGGCTTGATGGTTCGTGTAATCCTCAGCATCTTTTCGTCTGACGCTTAAAATAAATTCGCACAGGTGCTTGTTGAGTTCACTTGGTTTGATTTCTTCAACCTTCCACGTGCTCTTTCTTCTGTTTAACCTCACCCACTCCTTCCCAGACTTCGCGCGGACAAGGGGCAAGAGGGAACGTCTAGGGACTAGGCTGGCTGGCCCTATATCAGGAAATGATCAGTACTTATGAGTGTACCGTCTTGCTAAGTTTCATGCTTTTATGACAAAGTGAACGATTTTTGGCTATTGTTATGTAACTTGCGTAAAATAAAATGGTTCATTTTTCATTTTGTTGTTACGTTGTAGTTTTGACGTTCATGACACCAAACATTTTCGGTTGTCAGATTGGAAAACGATGTTTGTTTTTAGTGCATCAGGATTTTGAAAATCAATTTTTTTTTCGCAACATTTTTGCTAAAAATAGATTCTAAACCTAATTGCCGTGAGATCGACTTCATTCAAGCAAATTAATCGTAGAGTTTCTTGTCGTGATTGCGACGAGTGTCACTAGCCCTTGTTTTTTCTCCAGAACAAAATGCAATTACGATTTTGGGCCAACCTAAATTATTTAGATCGGCTGAATTGATTCAGACGCCGAGATTAATTCAGCCGAACTTAATTAAAAAATAAAATAAATAAATAAATAAATACGTTTTAATAATTTATGCATTTGATTCGGCTGGTGTGAAGATCGGCGTTTGAATCAAAGCTGGTCCACAGCCGTTATTCCCGGCTAAGCCAGGGGGGAAGAAAGGCTGAGCCGGTCCAAATTCAATAAGCCGTTCCAAATTGATTCAGACGCCGTACTTCACATGAACTTAATTTAGATAATTCGATTCGGCTCATGTGAAGTAAGGCGTCTGAAACGGGCCTAAGTAATTACTGGTTGAAAAAAAACTACTTTCGTTGGGATTCATTGTCCGCATCTTGTAATTTGATTTGTCAATTAATATTTTGTTTTGTATTGTAAATTGCTTAATTAAGATTTGTGCGACAAGAATGCGATCGATAGAGGTTGCCCGTTCAGGTGCCATAATTATGCACTTGGATACTTGTTAAAAACAAATTCAGAAACATTGGAGGTAACAATTGATTATGATAATAAAACGTAAGTTTGGCTATTTGAAATGAATTTACTTGAAAAATGTCTAAGATACCCACTGTCTTGAATGTATTTTTAAGCTATTTTTGGAAACTGTTATTAACCTGTTTTTTGAAATAGGTTTTAAATTGGGTGAAAAGTGTATTTTTCGACTGCTTTTAAAGGTGTTTTAACCTGTCTAAAACGCTATGAAAAAAGAATTTTTGAAGTATTTTAAAATTCTTTCAAAATATATTAAAAATTCCAGGGCTTTTGCAAGGTCCAAAATAGGTCTAAAACAGTTTTTAAATACCTTATAAATCAGAATAAAAACAGTATAAAAACAGTTTCTAAAACATATTTTAATTTGCTATACTATTTTAAAACTATTTTTAATGGCAATTTTAAACGTAGTTTGAAAAAAACAAGTTTAAAATAGGTGCAAAAATATATTTTTAACAAATTTTTCGACTGATTTTAAAGGCGTTTTAACCTGTTTAAAACGCTATTAAAATGTAATGCCTCAAAATATATTTTAATAGCTGTTTAATCGGTTTCGAAATTCACTAAAATACTCGTATTTAAAAATACGATTAAAATACTTTGAAAATAGTATTAAAATACCACAGAAGAAGAAAAGTAATAGCACGCATATATATTATGAAAATACATCAAACATGATCAAAAATAGGATTCAAAAATGCAAAAACAGTATAAAATTAATTGTAAGAGAATAGCCTTAAGCCCCATTTACACGGCAGAAAATTTTTGGCGCGGCTTGGATGAAAGTGGTACGCGTACCAGACAAATAGTACTGATTACTCATTTACACGTTCTTTTTTCGACCGTGCTAAACGATGTGAAATTATGATTTGGTACGGGTAAAAGGCTCAACATCTCGGCCAGCGTACTCGATACTTGCCTAGTGCGCATGCTGCTTCCTCTGTAAAAACATGGCGGACGAAAAGTTCTTAGAATTCACACAGCTGCATGTAGTCTACGCACAAGGAACAAATGGGTGGTCATTGATTACTATTGCGGTTATTGAATTATTGTGTGGTTATTGAACACACTGAACTAACGAAAAAGTATTTACCACTTAGTTAATGCTACACATTTATATTAACAAATTCTAGCGTATTTGTGGCTATTTCCCCCGCAGCTGCATGTTGTCCACGCTCATCAATGAACTAACGTGTGGTCATTGAACTACTGTCGTGTTTATTGAC
Source organism: Porites cylindrica (assembly GCA_964035525.1). Lineage (NCBI taxonomy): Eukaryota > Metazoa > Cnidaria > Anthozoa > Scleractinia > Poritidae > Porites > Porites cylindrica. Next base: position 15,336,583 of record OZ037778.1, on the reverse strand, counting down.
CTTTTGGTTTATATTGAACTAACGAAAAAGCTCATCTGTAGATGCTCTCCCACATTGGTGCTGACCAAAGGCACGAAGGCTCATCAGAGAAAAGTTAGCTCGGCACGGCTAATCATTTACACTGCACACTTTATCCGAGCTGTGCTAGATTTTCGTGATCGCGTACCAGTTTTATCCGTGCTCGGAATACCTCTCGACATGGTCCGAGCACGGGTGAAATTTTGGTCTGGCACGGATAGGGCAAAGTCGTTTACACGACTAAATCTATCTGTGCCGAACCAATTTTTTTGGTACGCCTTCTTTTTTTCATCCGAGCCGTGCCAAAAATTTTCGGCCGTGTAAATGGGGCTTTAGAGTTGTCTGAAAACAGTACAAAAATCAATCGAAAGAGCATAAAAACAGTACAAAAACGGAATGGAAACACCATTTAAATTCATAAAATAAAATGAATACAAAACCGTCGAAAATTACCCTTAAAAAGCAAGATTTACCTCGGCGAAATTTCTTCACACAGTCCTAGGCTAGGATTTCACGAGAATTATCTCTTAGCCGATTACTTTACGTTGACTTCCCTAAGAATTCTCGGGAAAATCTTATGGAATTTTTCAGAAATGCTCATTTCAATCTTTAGCCTGTGTACAGACCCCTGCCCTCAATAAAAATCGGAGGGAGGGGGTTCTGTACACAGGCTATCAATCTTCGGCTTCAAAAGGGTATAGCGTTACTGACATTACCGGTAAATAATAATCTGCATACATGCAACTTACATTGTCTATTATATTCACGGGGCTTTACTCAAATATCATCAAAAGCTTGCAGGCTACGTCTGAACATTAATCATTGACTGATAAATAAGAACATAAGAATAACGCCATCAAATTTACGCGATGACGGTGACGTCAAGTGAGCGAGGCTGAGCAAGGAATCCTGTAAAAACTAAAATTGCCGTACAGGCGGGAGTATATAAATGTTTATAAATGCCCTTCATTTGTTTCTCATATGGCGTATATTTAAGCGTCTTAGTAACATGTTACACATATAGAGGGAACTTTGTATATAATACTCACAAGAGTCTTGGTAAGACCGCGTGCACCGCCTGAACCAGAACCTCTCAAAGTTACTTAGCAGTCGCTGAGGAGTCATTGATACCCATTTTTGATTCTATAAAAGCAACATCTACATGTTCAGACAATCGGCAGAGTTGAAGTGTACTTTTGTAAGATCGTAACAAACAGTAAAATCAAGCGCAGTTAAACTCACAGCAACCGCCAGTTCAATAATTTGAAATGAGCAAAGGACAAAGGGCGGTCTGTTTATCACGTGCATTTGTCACATCACCGAGGAGCGAAGTCGTGATTTCAGTCGCGCGTGACATCTCCCGATCAGAAATAATATGCCATGCTTGTGCGGAATAATCTATGCGAGAAAGATAATCATATGTCGGAGTTTATTCAGATCTGAGAGTTGCTTCTTGGTACAATATATACGAGGTGAGATCTTAGCTTGGATAGTTTGTTTATTATGTAATTTGTAATTTCAAGGGCTTATTTTAGATAAACCTCTTATGACCGCGTGTATCCGGTTCTCGTCCCGCGGCTTTGGCTGTTTGTGAAAAATTTCTATATGAAATTAAAATGCGATTTTAAGAAATTTCTTGTAAAGAAACTTATGGAATGTCCCGTAACTGCATTAATGAATCACGGCTAAAATATAGGCTGAGATTTTCGCAGAGAGCTTGCAGGTAATGAGCATTAAGGAACGGATTGATCTTTTTAATATCGGCACACTCAGCTTCGCACTGTCACAGTTACGTGTTGTCAGTCAAAGCTAAAATCTATTCCTAATTTTATTTCTCTTTTTTCAATTTCTGTTTGATTCGCTGGGAGATTTAATTTTTCGCTCAGCTTAGAACTTTGTTGAGAGAAGAATCCTGTCCACAATATGTGACAGCTTGTTTTGAGTCATTTATGAGTTCGTGACTCGATGAAGGCTTAGAAATTAACGTTGTGCAATTGTTACTTTTATAGTCTGAGTATAAGTATCCCAAAATACATTACAATATTGCTCCTCAACAATAATAAGTAATAGGTATCCTATTTCAAAGCATTTAAATTTAAAATAAGGTCAGTATTTGATGTCTTTAAGCAGACTTTAAATAGTTTATGTATAATTTGTTTTTATAGTCAGAGTGTTGTGTGCCCAAAATACAATTCAAATAGACCTCAAAACAGTTTTTGAGTGCCCTAATTAAAAGTATTTAAAATGCGGTCACAGTAGTTAAGGTCTTAAAACGTATTTCAAATAGTCTATTTGAACTATGTTTGTAACTTTGTGAGTGGATGCGTCTCAAAATACATTTTAGATACAACTCAAAACAGTGTTAAAGTACCCTATTTAAAAGCATTGAAAATACAGTCAGCATTTAGGCTCTTAAAACATATTTCAAATAGTCTATTTGAACTATGTTTGTAATTTTGTGAGTGAATGCGTCTCAAAATACATTTTAGATACAACACAAAGCACCCTATTTAAAAGTATTTAAAATACAGTCGCATTTAAGCCCCTTAAAGGGACTGTGTCACGATTGTGCGCATGTGTGAGCTGTGACAGTAGCTGATTGTCTTTGAACCAATCGGAAGCGAGTAAGCTGCACGCGAGGAGATTTACATAATTTAAGATTCATTGTTCGCGAAGTGGGAGTCTTCCGGACGTTTATGTTCGATGTTATATATATCCCCATAATTCATATTTATTCTCCGGTATTCCTCAGATAAATGTTGCAGATGATAAGAATAAGATTAACAACCCTGTCCTGCTTTGAAACAAACATTTACCTACGTGTATTTTTACGTACCCACGCTAGAAAACCAGTCTCCGATCCGCAAACAAAAATAATTTGTAAACAAACCTTACTGATCTCTCTGTTTACCCTATATAAACTTAGAAATACCTGCAAATAGCTCCTGACCGGTGATCAAAACACACAGTATAGGATGAGGCAAACGTTTTGCTTAAAATGCCAGCTAAATGCGCGCTATAATAAAATAAGGCATGACATGCGGTCGGCTAGCTCAGTCGATTGATACCGGCTGAAAATCGTAGCACTGTTTGAAAGCAATTCTTAGCGCTTCATCATAAAACGCTTTCATTGCAATAGTAGCCACATAACGTATAAGTATAAAGATTATTCTAAAAGAGCAACGAAAAAAAAAGGAATAAACAGGAACTATGGCATAAATTTCAACTGCTTATCAGCAAATAACAAAATTCCTTCCGAGTCGTTGCGTTGCGTGTTCCGCAAAACAAACGTTATCGATTCAACACATAAAGAAACCAGATGTTAAACGGAACATTCAGGGAACCATTTTTTTTTAAAGATCAATTCTTAAACATCTACGCTCATACAGAAAAGATACAAGGAACATTCCCAGTGAACTACATCAGTAAAGATCGCGCGGCCTGTTGTCAGTACTTTCTACTGTACAACTACGGATCGGAGTCATAAATCGAATGCCTGTTAAAACGTTTCATGTTCGATGGTTTGTCTCCTCAAACCTCACACGACTTCGTGTGCAACAAAAGATTGCTGAGTTTTCTCCTTCTCATTCCAGGCACTCGATAAATTAAATTGCTGCAGACAATCGGAAGTCATGTCGCAGATCAGCTTCACTCGCCGCTGCGTCCCATCAGTAGTCCACGGCTGTATCGAGGAAACCCTTTTTAACTCCTCTTTACATATTTATCGTTTGAAAAATATCCGTCAAAGGTAGATAATTGACTGGCGAACCTTGATAGACAGAAATGAAAGCCAGATGACCACATTAAAGGCCACATTTGATCCGTTTGTAGGAACTCTGACAACAACGAACCTGGCTTGGTTCGGTTTTTCTCAATGACCTCGAATTTTCTCGACAATACTTGCACAAAAGTACAAAATATGGCGTTTAAAACTTCCCAAATGGACCAAATAGCTCTTGAATACTGATATTATGGCTCTCTCGGGCGTCTCAGGGTCGATGGAAGAGGATTTCTTCACCAAACGCCAATCTTGAAAAACTGTCCACCGGAGAGAAATCAAGTTGCCGCACATGCGCAGAAGCGTGTCACAGTCCCTTTAATAACATATTTCAAATAGTCTATTTGAACTCTGTTTGTAACAGTGTTAGTGGTTCTATGCCTAAAATACATTTTAAATACCCTATTTTTATGATATTTATTAAACAAACTACATTGTAAATTGATGAGAGAGGTTTTCCTTTTGATGAAACATAATTTGACTACACTTAAGATATATTTCAAACAGGGGCAAAAATTTAGATTTTTTTCTCAAATAGTGTTAAAATACAGCAAAATGGTGTTCAAATACTGAAAATACTTTTTAAATACTTAAAAATCAGTTTCAAAATGCACATGGTTTGGTAAGGGCGATAATCTGAATTGATAATGACTCGCACAACGCGCTTTTGCAAGTAAAATATTCTATTTAGATTAAACACATATATGGACGACCAGTTGGAGTTACAGTATGTGATGTAAGGATAAATTAGCGCGTAGTACGAAGTTAGTTTTGTTTTTCGAGATAAGTAAAATCGAGACCTGGATATGATTCCTCTGACTTAAAGATATGTTTACATATCAAGCTGATGTGATGCTTCCAGGTTAGATGTTCAGCAACATAGTCACCTAGGAATTTGGTCATATTGGCTTGGTTCAGAGACTGATTTCCACAGAAAAGGGTGAAATGGTAGTTATAATAAGTTTCGATCTTCTGTCTAGATTCAAGGATATGTATTTTTTTAGACTGACCGAGAGCTTCTTACATTTCAACCAAACATCAAAATTACGTAGCTCGTCATTAAGTACCGATTGTAACCTGTCTGAGTCTGAATGAGAGTAGAAGATAGAGGGATTTTCGACTGAGTGTCGTAAAACCAAAACCAAAGTAATCACAACGACCAATCAGAACAAACGAAAATATCAGATGGAGCCAATGAGAAATCAAAGTAAACGCATATAACCGGCTTAAGCGCGGGAAAACGCGAGTAACCAAGTCGCAGTTGGTTTTAGTTTTGTATATGATTGGCTTAGAAGGTGGCACGAGTTTTCTAGACCACTCACAGAACTCTACTGTTGTCATCATATGTAAAGTATGAAAAATAAAGGACCTAAAATGGAACCTTCATGGACTCCGCACTTGATGGTTTGCGTTGTGGAACAACCTACATTAAACTGTACAAATTGTTGATGGCAGGAAAAATAGCTTTTAATCCACTTCAGAGCCACATCACGAATACCATAATGTTTGAACCTAGCGAATAGGATTTTGATGGTCAAGAGTGTCAAATGCTTTGGAGAGATCTAAGAACACACCTGCAGTGATTTCGTGTCGATCGATTGCGGAAGAAATTTTGTTAATAAGATGAATTGGGTACCCGAGAGCATATAAACGGGCTCTAAGAAAAATCGACCGATTTCCGGATTTTTGTGCTCGGCAATGCGTTGATGAAGGTGTCGTAAGGTGTCGGGCTCTGTATCCCGACATAATCTGCATCGCACAGATCACATGTAAAGAGTAAACAACGCACTGTAGATTCACAATTGACGGCTTAATTTTAGGGGTATAAGATCTTGTCCCAATTTCCTGCTCAAGACGTATTGTTCTTTCAGTATTTATAAACTGCAACATAACCACATTTTTTGACTTGACAATGAGGTTTAGCCAATGTTGAAACGTCGTCTTATAACAAAATTTTTAATCTTGAAATGTTTTTAAGAAATATTTTAAGTTGAGAGAATAGTTGAGAGATAAGTTGAGAGAATAGCGCGAAGTGACATGTTTGTTGAAGAGTACTTTGGGAGGAAGAAGCCATTAAAATACTGATTCAGCAAAAGGATGCGCCTCTTGTAGAGATAATCAATTAGAAGCCACTTAGATTCCTTTAAAGTAGCACTATCGCTGCTGGTTGGTTGCACATTATAATGCGGCACGCTCGAGCATGGATGGAGTTTAGTGATCTACTCGAGAACCTGGACAACCTAACGAGAGTTTATCGTGGTTTAATGAGTGTTAACCCAGGTTATCTCACGTGTATTGAGTTAAATAAGATATTTACTCGACTGTAGGAAATAAAATTGGTTAGGGTCCCAGAAACAATAAGGCATCACTGTTCATTAGACTTCATATAAAAAATAGCATGGTGCGTTGGAGGTGTTGAACATAGGAACAATACAGTGTTAGTATGTGGAAGACTTTAAAAATGCTATGAATAGCACAGTCTCGTTTGCTTTTAGTGCATGTTTCTCCCTGAGAGACTCCCTTTTGTCCTTCTACTGCTTGGTAAAAAAAAGCTTACAGCAAACGTTGGACGCCAAAAACCTTTCTTTTAACGCCCCTTGCTATCAGTGAAGTAAAGAGTTTCTGCAAGTTTCTCGTAATGTAGTACTTCAGTTGTATAGAGCTCAAAACTGTACGGTTTTTTCCTAAATACTAGCTAGATACCTTTACCAAGTGAATCAGGCATTATACCAATTATACCAATGTTCTGGTGTTAAATGCGCTCAAAAATATGTAACGTTTAAATAGAGAATCTTGTCGAAGCATCTTAAAACTTTAACCAGGAGGAGGCACACGTGGAAAACGGACGGGACCGCCAAGGTGACTTGCTCATTTCTGTGTTTGTGTTTGTCATCCGATTACTAGTTCGAATGCTCTACCAGTAAGTTACAGGAGACTCATGGGAGCTTAGGTCATTAAACTAGGTCCATGTCGACAAACGTCCTGCATGCTATTAGGTTGAGAATGTCCGTGGATAACACATTCGGGTTGATAGAAATGTGATAATGTAGTTTGAGCCCGGTGAATAAAAAAAGATGTTTTTTTTTTTTTCCACAATGTGACACGGGCACACTCATAAATTTTCTTTTTCATTTATTCAGCGGGCTGGGAACACACCGTCATATTCTTTCAAAAGCTCCAAAATTGAGTTAAATATAGTTCAAAATATGTTTTGAAGACGTATGGAAAACATATTTAAAGTTTATGTTATTTTTATGAAGTAAAATCTCCTTTTTTTAAACCTTCGATTTCTCGAACTTTCCAATTTATTGAACCTGCCTAACTTATTTCTCTTCCCCTCTCAAACGCTGCATTGTTACCCCCAATTTTTCAAAGTCAAGATTTTTCGAACTAATTTATACTGTTTCCGGCTGGGGGGTTCGAAAAATTGGGATTTCCCAGTACATACCACATAGCTTTCCTGAAAAGTCGACAAAAATTGCTTTATTTGATCATGATTTCAAAAAATATAAACTTTAAAAAGGTTTTTGTTTGGTTCTTTTCTCTAAACTACATTGAAAAGAAAACTGATTTCTGAGTGGACTTTTTTAAAACTCGATCATCCATTAGCAGTATTGATGTTCTGAATTGCCTCAAAGCTTCACGTTCACTGTGGTTATGAACGGTGGCCAAAGATTCAAATCGGTAATTTTTTCCTTTTCTACTTTTGACGACAACTTTGTCAGTCGACGTATTTATACTTTCAGCCTATTCTTGGTTTGCACGTTACGCACGTTTCATGCAAATAAAAAATAAAATCGTTTAGATTGAAGAACCCACTTGCGCTAGTCCACGGATTGAATTCCAATGAAACGTCGATGTCCAGGCAAGCTCGTTCCACTTTTATAGTAACTAACTCCAATGCTCCCTGTAGAATGAAAATTTTGTAATATGCTAGGAGTTAGGCTGCGAGTTAATCATCAATCAATTTATGTTCGAATACATGTAATATCTAGCTATTTATAATTGTACGCCATTTAGTACAAGAATTCCTCTCTCAAGAGTAGTGATACCAGGACACTAACCCACATCTTGTGGGCAAGCTGGAACAACAGGAATCCGGAAATCCGCCGGAATTTTGCAGAGTCCGTTGTTTTCATTAAAAGTGATTGATCATGCAACCACTCCCAAAGATTGTACGAGCCCCGAATATACTCCAAAGATCATCCGAGGATTGCCGAAGTCAGCCGAAGATCCCTAATGTCAAAAAGGTGACAGACCTGCACAGACTCCCTACTGTGGATATGTGTTAGCGGTGTTTGGGTTATTGTGCCTTCAAAGCTTGGCTCTGACGAGCATGTCTTTAAGCGATTTGCCTCCTTCATATGATATAACAGGAGGCTTTCTGGAAGTGGTTTTCAACGGTGGTTGATTTCTGCATTAATATATTTTTAAGGTTGAATGTCCTCCTCTCCCACCCCCCTAGGTGTTATGTCGTGGCAAATGGTAAAATTTACTCGTGAGCCTTTTTCTTTTGTTTTAATGCTGATTATCTGCCGGTGAAGGTGACTTCAGATGCTGTTCTCTCTACTAAAATTTTTAGGATATCCACGTGCGTGGAGTCGTGTTTTGAAATTAGAGAGAGATTCCTAGAAAGCTTGTTGTTTAGTATATACTAATTTTCGTATGATTTCCTCACGGCTTACTATTCACTTAAGGTGACTCGACCCAGTTGTTTTTTTGGAGTGGGGGGGGGGGGGGGGGGGGGGGTACCATCCTACTTTCAAGCTCTCTGGCATCCCCACCTTTACTTTTATCGCAAGTCTGACACATATAATGAATAACATATAGATCAATCTACAATATAACATAAAATTTTTGGCGATCGGAGTAAATGTCACGTGGTTATAATGCCACGCCCCTTTGAGGTCTGAGTCCAAAATCTGCTGTTACCGGCGTTTTTTCGTGAAAATCTCTCGTCTACACATATTGCGCATTAGTGCCTTGCGCTGATCAGAGTTTCACCAAAATCGCAAAGACCCAATTCGAGAAATTCAGCGGTTTCTAAATTTAGGTCATAATTTATGCGAAAACGATAAGCAAACTTTACACGGATTATATCTAATAAACTATGAGATTCATCTCTTTATTTTGGGCATCGTTATAACAGATGGGTCCTTACAAGTCAGCAAAACGCTTTAGGGCCTTGTAAATGCGCGCGATTTCGAGCAAAACAAACATATAGAAATTATAGTTTTCGCTATTTGTTGACGTTTGTCAGCGTTTAAGAGTCCTTCTCACAAAAAAAGCATTTTCTTAAAAATTCGTAGCTTTTTCTCCTTCAAATTTTTTCGGGGTCACAATTGATTAACTAACTACCCGGACTCTGAATTTCATGGCCATTGAAAAACTGTGACATTATCTTCTATAAGCCCAAACTTGAGTAAACATTGAAGATTTTTAGCTTTTTGGCTGAGTTTGTGCTTTGGGAGATGTCTTTTGTTTCTAGTCTGTCATTATACAGCATTCTTGTTCACCACGCGTGCAATGACCACGCTTGGCTGACTTCCGAATGCTCACCGAGATATTCCCGTCACGAGTTGGTTTAATTATTGGCTTGCATTAAACCTATGAAAAAATGATATTTTTTTAATAGTAAGTAGATTTAGTGTGTAGCACTTCTTGATTTTTTTGCAAAGGCACAAGAAGCAGGAGAATTGATTAAAAATTGTGAATTAAACCTCTATGTATCACGCGATGGCCTGTCTCACAGTACCAAAATTATCATATCTCGGTGAGCAGCCAAGCGCGGTCATTGCACGCGTACTTAACAAGAATGCTGTATAATGACAGACTAGAAACAATAGACAACTCCCAAAGCCCAAACTCAGCCAAAACGCTAAAAATCTTCAATGTTTACTCAAGTTTGGGCTTATAGAAGATAATGTCACAGTTTTTCAATGGCCATGAAATTCAGAGTCCGGGTAGTTAGTTAATCAATTGTGGCCCTGAAAAAATTTGAAGGAAAAAAAACTACGAATTTTTAAGAAAATGCTTTTTTCGTGAGACGAACTCTTAAACGCTGACAAACGTCAACAAATAGCGAAAACTATAATTTCTATATGTTTGCTTTGCTCGAAATCGCGAGCATTTACAAGGCCCTAAAGCGTTTTGCTGACTTGCAATGACCCATCTGTCATAACGATGGCCAAAATAAAGACATGAATCTCATAGTTTATTAGATATAATCCGTGTAAAGTTTGCTTATCGTTTTCGCATAAATTATGACCTAAATTTGGAAACCGCTGAATTTCTCGAATTGGGTCTTTGCGATTTTGGTGAAACTCTGATCAGCGCAAGGCACTAATGCGCACTATGTGTAGCCGAGAGATTTTCACGAAAAAATGCCGGTAACAGCAGATTTTGGACTCAGACCTCAAAGGGGCGTGGCATTATAACCACGTGACATTTCCTCCGATCGCCAAAAATTTTATGTTATATTGTAGATTGATCTATATGTTATCCATTCTATGTGTTAGCACGAGGAGCCGCATGCAGTAAAATTTCTGTCCCGTAATTTAATCAGTTAAATCATCAAAGTTGACAGGTCTTTCTGATGATCAAAGCGACCGTTCGGTTTACAATTTACACCTTCAGTGCGAAGACTGTCACGGGAACATTAACACCTTCAGGATAATTGCTTACCATAACAGTGGTAGGTCGCGCGCGTCTGGTCGGTTTCGTAGAACGTGATCGTGACTGTTGTTTTCATTCAGTGACTGTGCGCGTTGATATGCCAACGTTTAAAACAGACTGCAACATTAAATTTTTGTTATAGAAGCAAAGAAGCTGCTGAGTAGAAACTAAACCGTCCCAGACTTATTCCGTTTCATTCCTGTACTTTCATTTTGATGGGGTCTGTATGATGAATTTACTTCTGCCTTCTTATCAGGCACGTAAACAACATAGAGATAAAACATTTCATTTTGCTTTTGTGGAGTAAATTCATCTTAGAAAAGTTAAACTAGTGGACCACTTTCTCCGCGTACTTGTGAAAATAGGCATTTAATATGTCGCGCTACAGTGCGAAAATCTTCTTGTCGTGGATTAGATTTCAGTATACATATTGTTAATCTTCATTTCGCGCCAGAATAAATTAGTTTGCGTTCAAAGGGCTCCTAAAAAAAAATCACAAGGTTTGTCCCACTTCGAGTCCACCTTCTGGAGATACGCCGGCATGGTAGCTGGAATACATTGCCGAGGCGAAGATCTGGCATTTTTTCCTCTTCGTCTTTTTTTTCCCCGCAACGTTTGTTTATATTTGTGGTGAGAATGCCGTGGTGGATTTTACTTCAGTCAAGCGGCTCCAGTTCCTGCGGCTTGCTACTCATCATAAAGAAGAGTGCCGGAATCGCTTTGTTCGCCTTTAACAGATTTGTTGTCGAATGCAAGGTAAAAGAACGGACTACTGTAAGGTAAGAATTGAAGGTTAAATTTGTTACTCGGCGAAAAATAGTGCATACAACTCGTGAAACCCTTGAGTATTACCTCTGTTTAATATACCGGATGTCAAGCGATGACCCCTCGCTTTTACGATGGATAAGACGGATACAAACAATACAATACAATAGTTTATTGACACTCCCCTGGTGGGGCTTTTCAGTGACAATAATTTCTTTCGCAACGTTTAGTATAATTTACTTAATATGGAGATCATCTGAGGACGATTTTTCGTTATATATGCTTCATTTCTTGACTTATTTCGGCTACGTGCGAAAAATTAGATGACAATGTTTGTGTGCTATAATTATACTGATAATTTCTTGCACCTTGAAACTCATGAAAGCCAAACTTGTTTAACCCTAGCAAAAACCTCTTTTAATAAAGGAACTCAACGTGATAGTTGCACTAACATCTAATAATTGTTACTGCATTTGTATGCTCTCTGTAACCTCGTGGGTAGAACATACCTGAAGGTTACGTTAATAATAATCATTGCATTTTCTCTTTGTAACCTCGTGAGTAGAACATACCTGATGGTTACATTAATAATAATCACTGCATTTGCTCTCTGTAACCTCGTGGGTAGAACATACCTGAAGGTTAAGTAGTATAGGAGGGACCGGTTAGTCCTCTTTTTTGGGGGGGAATCTCATTAAGGTGGGGGGAACAAATTAACGTCGCTGACGTTATAGGCTATTGTCTTGATCTCATGAATAAAATGCGCAGGAATCTCATAAAGATAAGGTCATGTGCTATTTTTATTTTGTGGCGGTCATGGTTGGTATAACCGGTTTGACAGGTTTTAGTTATTTTCGGAAGATGATGTCATATGCATTCCGGGGTACTATGATGTCATAGTTGTTTTGATTGGTTGACCGGAATTTGAAAGACGCTCATTGGCTGTCTCGTTTGACGGAGCATTCTAAACTTGTCTGTGACTTAAAATCACGGAGGCGTAATGTAATTATGCAAGTCCTATTTCCTGCTGCTGTGATTGTCCTAGTTCCGGCTCACTGACTTTTGGCGGGCAAATCGTGCATATTAATGAGGCCAAAGACAAACTAGCTCTTTTTAGCACGAAATACAATGCTTTACTTACCCCTCTCCCTTTTCGATTTTATCTCTCTCCTCAATCCCTTTTCCACAATTTCATTATTTTCCCTCCTCAATGTTTTTATTCTCTCCTCCACAATTTTTATTATTTTCCCTCCTCCTCCTCCTCCTCATTTTTATCGTTTTCCCTCCTCCTCCTCCTCATTTTTATTGTTTTCCCTCCTCCTCCTCATTTTTATTGTTTTCCCTCCTCCTCC
>OZ037778.1:15216495-15318995 GCA_964035525.1 Porites cylindrica | reverse complement strand
TCCATCTAATCTACCCAAAGCAAAATAGGCCTTTCCACGGTTCTTCAAATTAAGTTTTGATATCAGGCATGTATCGCAAATCTGTCGACACTACTGGAAAGAGCAGCTAAAAGTTAGTTAAATAGCCAAGTTTGACAGTCACATCTTGTAAAATAGCGAAGATATGGTTCTACAACATCGGGAAATTTTGGAGACGTTTGTATGGTGGAGGGCAATTTTGTGCCCCTGGCATACAAACGTGTTTAAAATTTTCCGACTTTGCGAAGCTTTAACTTTGTGATATTAAAAGATGCGACTCCTAAACTTTGCCATTTTACTAATTCTTTAGTGCTCTTTCTAGTATCGACAGTTTTTCACTACATGGTCACATATCAAAAGTTGAAGAAAACCGTCGAAAGGTCTATTCGTTGGAAAGCACGGTTTAGCAGAAAAATAATAGGATTCTATCCAGAAGAACTTCAAAGAAATGTGGTGTTGGAAGATAGTGAGTGGAGGGGTTATTTACCTGATAAGTCTATGCATTTTTTATCATTTCAGGGGAAGGGATGCAAGCAGAGAAGAAGGCATGGTGTTGGGGAACTTTGAAATTGGTATTAACTTGGTGGGAAAAATGGCTATATTTTCAACTGTAAGCGGACTGATCACGTATCTTATTAAAGGCTTTTTCTATTCTTGTAATGATGAACTAAAATGTTTATCTGAAGAGATCTAATTGACAAAGCCGATAGCGGATTGGTTCTTCACCAATGGAGGGACCGAAGGTGAATGTACAGTTTCCTTCGCAAGCTCTTGTTGGCGACACATCTTGCCTACGTGGCCTGGACAGTTACATTCCTGGTCAAAAAAATGTTTTGTTATACTTGTGTTTCTTTCGTTGTGGAGGCTTATGTAAATAGTCGAGCCATTTTTATGTAATTACATCTGTTTTCACGATTTAACAGAGTTTAACATCACGCCTGTGTGTGTATGGCTTTGTGATAATTGTTCACGCCACCAATACCAAATTACGTTGCGTCACGTCTCTCGCCTCGCACCGCATGAGAAGATCAAAAGTATATTTCACTCCCATTGTATAAAAATCATTTTTAATTTACGCTGCTCCCCACAAGTGACCAAGCTACTAAGTTTTGGTTAAGCAAGTATGACATAAATCCTCCACACGACATTCTTGAGCTAAAGGTTGGAAACAAGTGGCTTCGATTTGAAATAAAATAAATTGAAATAAATTGAGTTGGGACAAGTTTCTCAAATACATGACTAAATAAATAATTTCACAACCTCAACGACGGGAAAGTAGAGAAGAAAAAAAAATTATCAGTCAATGTCCATGCAGGTAAATGTGACTTTGATGTAGCCTTACAAAACTTACTTCTTGATCACTATGATCGTAAGGATGCGAAATGTTTTAATACTTTACTTTAACGAAACAGAAAAGCGATAAAATAGTCCTTACAATGAACTGGCATTTCGGGGGAGAGAACTGCAATTTGCCATGAAAGATATTGTTCAATATCTGTCACGCGAGTGTGCTGATTATCTTGTACAATAAAGCATGTGCAGTTGCAGCAAGTTGCACCTTTTTGAAGCACAAACGTTCCGTTTTGAAAGCCGCTCTAATCGCATCCGATGTATTTTGGCTGCTGAAGGAGAACCGTTTGTCGAGGAACAAAACAAACCTCGCGTGGAAATGAAGCATGAAGCTTTGTTAGTCCACCGCTGCAACGAAATAAACACAGTCGAGACAAGGTAACGTTTTCTTTGTTAAATCAGTCATAACTCACTCACCAAGATATACGAAATAAAACTTCCTAATTCTTTGAAAAAGAAACTTAAATCATCAAAGACTTATTCTCGTCCATTGTGATTACCACTTATGCCACCAGCGCTGGTTTGTCCCATGAGAGACTGCGCTCTTTATTGGAAATGACAAAATCCTTCTGCACCATTAACCAGAATTTTGATCTTTTTTGGTTTTTGGTTTTGTTTGTTTGTTTTATTTTTGTTTTTATTCCGTTGAATCATTTCGGTGTTAGTTATTACTGAAAACTTAAAAATACAAATTCAGGATTCCTGTTCCGAATTTTGTTTATCACATGGCTTAAAAAAACAAACAGCGAAAAATTGATTCAAGCTGAATTTGTATAATCTATAATCGGCCTGTGGCATGCTTAGCAATAAGTTAAGCTAATCAGAGTGGACGTTAGTTTGGCTACAAGCTCCAACCATATAATAACTTTCTTTGTAAAAGAGAGAAAATATTTTGATACGGGATAACACAAACTAATGCTAATTACATTAATATTGCTGCATTATTATGTTCCACATAAAGTAACATTGAATAAAAGTGTAAAAAAAATTTTGTACATTAGGACATATTGAAATTAAGAGCCAGTTAAAGTAAGAAAGTAGTCTGAAAAAAAAATACTGACAGTCATATCCCCAAAAATAACACTAGAAAAAAGTTGTTTAAGTTTTGAGAAAAAAAAAAGGTTAGACAATGTCTTTTTTTCTAATTAATCACTTGGATGTTTCGGCAACAATTTTTGTATGAAAATGCAGTATATGGAAAAGGTTTGCCAAAGAATCTGAATAATTATGTTTTTCTTTTGGTTATTGATATTTTTAATATTTTAATTTCTGTGTTTTCTTAAAACAGGGAAGAAACGATTTTTTGGGTGTTACTTAACTGTGGATTGCAGACCGCGGAACCTCCGGAACTGGCTTGTAAGAAAAGGTAATAAAATAAAATAAATTAAAATATAATATAAAAATGAAAAAAAACATTAACATAGATCTAAATTTCGTTTTCGGGTATAAAGAAGATTACGTTAAGAGAATATATTTTTATCGTACTTGACGTCCAACTTTAATTGCGGCGACACTCCCCGCGAGATATGTACGTTCAACTGGAATGCCAAAAATGAATCCTTTTTGGTTCGAGTTCCTTTTGAATGTTAATTAGTCGCCGAAGGCGACGTGAATATCGGCGAACAGTCACCGAGACGAAGTCGAGGTGACTATTCGCCGATATTTACAAGGCTGAGAGAATGCCTTTTATAATAATGAAAAAATAATGATCTTCATGTAAATAAATCAATGTTGCGTGCCCAGTGATGATGCAAGCGTAAGTTAAGTCCGGCATCAGAGGAACGCCTTAAATCTCACCACCAACAACTGGCCACCAAAAACTGCTCGTCTAAACGGGTGAAAAATAGCGGTTATTGACCAATGTTTCACAGATTGCGTGTCCAGCGAAAAGAAGTCTGCCTGCCGAAATCAAAAGATACTGGTGGAGTAGAACTGTTGCTTTCCTCTTCAGTCGATCCATTTGAAATCTTTGAAGAGAAGCAACTGATATCAGGACTCGCACAGAACAAAGCAGAAAAAGAAATCAAAGGCAGAAATAGGTTGTTACGTTCATATAAAAGAATTAGGCAAGCCTAAAAGCGGAGCTCCAGCTAGTTACTTTTTGTTGGTCATTTGATTTTTTTTTTCTATCTGGGGAAGTTAAGGCCTTTTGAAAAAGTTGTCTGTATTGTGAAATACAACCTTAACGCAGACAAATAATATTTATCGGGTAAGATGATGTTTTACAATCAGTGACACAAGCGGAGTAAGATAAAGAAAAAAATCCGAGCGCTCCCAACAGGAGTCGAGCCTATGACATTCCAATGACTAGTTCGGATGCTCTACCACTAAGCTATAGGAGACTCGTGGCGGCTAGGTATTTATCGGGTCGGGTCGGTTACAATAGGTATTTATCGGGTCGCACCGGTCGGCAAATCAGTTTTCGTTTTCAGATCATATCTGCGCTTCGCTTAAGCACGCAATGCTAAAAAATTTACCATGTTTCAGCCCTAAAGCAGTTGTGTTTCAAACTCTGAACGTTATCTGAATTAACTATTAAACAGGTAGTAGAATTCAGTTTGTATGGACTTTTTAAAACTTAAAAGTCAGCAAATTCAGTTTTCATTTTCAAGCCGTATATCGCTTTGCTTTAACCACGTAATAAAATTCGCCTTGACTTTCGAAAATGCCCTTCGTCCTGTTTAATATGACGCAGGACATCAAAGGCGAGTTACGCTACTCCCCAGTTTTGGCGCGAAAAGCAAATGGAAACCCCTCAAATGAGAAAGACTTCGTCGCTCACTAGGCTGTTTCGCGGCCGAAAACCCACGCTCCACTCGCTTTACGGCTTTTCTGCTGGGAAGCTCGTGACGTCGACTTGTGGCTAGTCTAAACGGTACCATGTTACTCGGCCCCGTTTATCGCACATATCGATCCCTGCGGTGAATGCTGCCAGAATCATGAAGTCAATGTATTATTTCTAGTTGGACGTCAAGGACGATAAAAACATATTTCTCTCTTAACATAATCTTCCTTACATCCGTAAACGAAATTTCGATCATTGTTAAGGTTTTCCATTTTCGTATTTATTTTTTAAATTTATTTCATTCCCTTTTTTTTTTTTGTAAAAAAATTATGGTTTCCGCAGGTTCCGCAGGTTCGGGAGGTTCCGCGGTCTGCAACCCGCGGTTTTGGTTCCCCAGAGACACTTACGCATCTTTTTTGGCACTGTAGATCAACTCAGACTTTTTGGAATAATGTTTCGCAGTGGACCTCCGAAAAGCTTGATTTGACCAACTTGAACATTACCCCCTTTTCGCCAGCTCTTTGTCTCGGTTTAATCGACAACATATTCAATCTTCTCCTACACCACTTCCTCCTCATTGCTAGACATTATATATGTAGTTGCAAACTACGAAACACTATTCCTATGGTACAAGTGTACACTCAGTTAGTCATACGCTCCATGGAAATTGGGAAACAGATTGCGTTTGATAATAATAACTTAGCCTCTTTTAGGAAGAAATGGGCTACTTTTAAACAATGCCCCTCAGAATATAATTTGACCAATACAGTTAATTAAAGTACAAGTGACAAACGGGCAGATGGGTGATGGAGGACCATAAGTCAGGCAGACTTCTTTTAATTGTTAATATACAAACTATAGTATTTTTGTGGACTTTGTCCTTCCTTTTCTTTTTTGTAAACGATAACAGTTACTTGTAATGAATTGTAAATGTAATGTATTGTAATTGTTTGTGGGTGCGAAATAAAAAAAAATAAATAAAAATAATAATAAAAATAAAAACACCCCGATTTTTTTCAGGCAACCCATTTAACTTGAAAATTGTTCTTCTCCATTAATAAGGTGTTAGCATTCCACCTTGAGTTAAAAGTAAGTAGGAGAGAATGAGCTGAGAGAGCGAATCCCTGTGCCCCATGACAATTATTTAAATCTGTTTAAAGTTCGCGCGCGTGCTGCGAAGGTTATTTTTGTCTGTTGTTTCCGTGACCCGCACGGTCAACTTTCACGTGAACGTGACATGTTTCCCCGCCAAACATTTGAAGTTTGACAGCCATTATAGTAATTAGCATCAGGAGCCGATACTAATCGGCTCCTGTCGGCTCCTGACATGTTTTTGATCAGCGCTTTCCTCTCATAATTCAGGAATGAATTTCATTTTCAAAAGGATTGCAGTATTGGAGTCAAAATTGCACTATTAGATTAAGGATTGAGATTTGCTAACGGCTGGTAGCCTCATTTAAAGTAACGAATATTAAATTCTGACACACTGTGAAAGCCAGAGGCAAAGGTTATCCCGCGCGAAACACGAAACCTTTAATAAGTGGCTGGCTTCAATTGTTTATGCAAATGTGGAAGGTATTTTTTCGCATTTTCCAGGAATATTTTTCGTTCAGAAACAGTACATTTGCTTTTAAGAATTATTCTTGAGAGTGTCAAACTGCATTACTTCTTCTTAACGTCTAATACTTGCGATGAATATTTCGCTGTGCAAACACAAATCAGGTCAGACAGATGCTTCAAGCTGTTAAACAGTAGCTAACCCGGTTTTCAGCGAGTTTTGATGCGCGGTTTCCGGCCCGTTTCGGTCAATTCCTAATAGTGAGAGGTGTGCCCACATTTGTCTAGCGTCCTCACAAAATTCAAATGTTTGGCGGCCAAACATTCATGTTTGAACCCACTTTGAACTTATTTTCTCGTTACGTGTCCACGGTTGGATCCAAACGACGGTATCACAGCTCGCGGGTGTGAGTGGATGTCGCCGGAAGAGACAGTTGTCGTTTTTTTGCAATAGGATTTTGGTTGTTTATATATTGATGTAGCGAAGACCTCAATAAGCAGTTTTCGCCGAGTCGGAACCGCTTTCTCCAGCGAACTCCTACAAGCCAGGACCGTTTTGCTCTTCGTCAGCTACTCTGGCCAGATTATTCCACGTATAAATCGTTTGATTCTTCGACGAAAGTAATACCAAGTTTGCACGTCATATCGCTTGCTGTGCGGGATCGGCAGTGAAATGAATTACCCGCCAAGTTTAAAATTACATTGCCCTACCCTAACCGACTAATAAGGTGGCGTCCTTAAAATAACCACGCAGACATAGAATCAAGAAAAGATTGAAAATAATTTTCATGGGAAGAGGGTCATGTATGGGGGATTCGCTCTCTTAGATCATTCTCTCTTGAAGTACGTGTTGAGTCATCGGCATAAATGTCAACATCCGGTAGATCGTTGATGAAGAGAACAAATAATATCGGCCCACAATTGATCCCTGAGGCACGCCCTGTTTGAGAGGGCATAAGAGACGACTTTAAGCCGTTTACTTTTACACACTGACGTCTGTTAGAAAGGTACGATTCAAACCATTTGACAGTTTCAACAGTACCACCACATAATCCAATATTTAACCACATCAAAAGTCCTTTTTGAAATCAAGAAACACAAGGCCAGACATGTTATCTTTGAACAAACTAAAAAGCAGATTATCAGTGATCTTTATCAGGGCCGTCTTCGTGGAGTGATTAGGGCGGAAACCGGACTGTTCTTTGTAGATAAGATTCTTCTCTTGTAAATGTGCAAGGAGAGACTTTGCAACGTGGCGTTCGATAATCTTGGAAAGAACTGGAAGAATCGAGACTGGGCTATAGTTATTTGGGTCATCGTACGGTCCACCTTTATGAATCGGAATTACGTCTGCAATTTTTCAGCTTGTCGGAAAGACACTACTTGCCATCCGTTTTTCTTGGGAGTGTAAAGGGGGATATTTTTAGGTTTAAAAAAGGATGTACCGCAATTTTTGAGACGGACTCACTGTCAAATCATTGGCCCTCCTGACCTATAAATAAATTATGAACAGTCCCTAAACGCTCGTAAAGATTATAAAGAGTGTAAAGAAACATGTACTGTGACGAAAAAGTAATGAAAATATCTGGGCTAAGTATTAAGCTAGCACAGCTTCTCTTTTTTTCCATACTTTATGTAATGAATTCACCAGTTTCTGACGGTTCAAAATAAGCGATAGTATGCACAAAGGCATGTCAGTCAAGTTTACGAGACATTCCCAAGTCTAGTTACTGAGTCTTGAAAGAATGCACAGTCCGAAAAGAAGATAAAAAATTCTTCAAGTATTGAGTAATTGAAATGGCTATGGGCGCCATTCATAAGGTGGATCCACAGGCTTTTGTATGACTTCGCCCCAAACCGTCCAAAACAACATTGGTCCATCATAGAAAACACGATAGAGAGCGAAAATGAATTTTAAAAAAGAGTGTAGATTTTAAGTTTATGCCTAAAAAGACTTAGATTCTCGCATGAGCTTAGTTTGGTAAGTTTGGTTAGGTAGTTTGTTCCAATGTTCGGGGGCTGCGACAGAGAATGCTCCATATATAGATATAGATCCATATATAGGTTTTAAGAGCGACAGTCAGGAAATATCGACCATCCAGTGGCAAGAGTTGAAAATTAATTTCCTTCATTTTTTGTCCATAAAAAAGCTTTTAGTTAGATAAGTAATCTGATGTAAGTCGTTCTCGCAAAAAGCCTTTCATTTTCGAAAAAAGTAAGAATATCAGTTTTCGTGGTCGGAGTCTCAAAATGGCCGTATTTTCAACCCGAAATTTGCTAATATCAGCTTTATTTGTGTTCGCAAAAAAGCCGCAAGGAGAAATTTGGACACTTTCCATCAATAGAACAACTCTTCTTCTTTCACTAGAAGATACTTTCAAAGCAAGATCAAGACTCTTTGAACTGACATAATTAAAAAACGAAGAACAGGTTTTAGGGTGACAAAAACTTTAATTTAGTAGTTGTTTTCTGCGGCATTATTCTTCATGTGGTATAGCTCCAAATTTTCCCAGTCCTCGTTTATTCACACATTTAGACATTCATCTAAGGCATACCGGAGAATTGGCTTGGGTTCCTGAAGGCAGCCTCCAAACGAAAGGATCGAAGTCCGGTAAATATAGTGAAGCGTGACCAAAGTGAGAACCAGAATACTAGCGCGTTTGATTTTTTTCTTCTTCCTAATACCGTCGGCATCGAAAATGTTGCTCTTTCAAGAATTGCGTTGCGTTACTACCGTGATTCGGTGACTGTCATTTTGACGGCTACGTCTCTTCAAACGTACGTTATGTCACATGCAGTAACGGATCAGATTGTCACGTAGCGTCGCCAGGTGGTAGAGTTCAGTGTTAAAATTCAAAATGGCTCAAATTGACCCAGTGTCACCTTTTACCCCACTTTTTGATTGAAAAAAGTAACTTTGCAATGGGAAAACCTGCAAGAAGTACCAAAAACGAGCCTTTAGGCTGTAAATATCTACTTTCGTGCGTTTCCAAATTGGAGGTGTTTACACACGTTACCGCAGGCCTGCCATGAAAATTCCTGAACTTCGATGGTGTCTTACAAAGATTTCCTTCAATAACCCAAGCCAATTCCCTGGAATGTTTAAAAAGAGTGTCTAAATGTGTGATTTAAATAGCATGAAGAGAATTTGGAGTTACACCACACGTTAAATATTGCCTTCGAAAATGAGTGACGAACTTAAGTTTTTGTTATCCTGAAAACCTATCCCTCATTTTTTTTATTATTTCAGTGCGACGAGCTTCGCTATTGCCCTGAAAGTATCTTTTAGTGGAAGAAAAAGAATTTTTCTGTTCATGGAAAGTGTCTAAGTTTCTCCATCGGGCTTCGTTTGCGAACGCGAGAAAAGTTGATGTTAGCGAATTTCAGGTTAAAAATTAAGGCAGTCTGAAACTCCGACGTCGAAAACTAATCTTCTAATTTTTCTCAAAAATAAAAGGCTTTTGACAGGAACAATCTACATTAGGTTTCTTATCTACCTAAAAGCTATCTATGAACAAAAAATGAAAGATATTGATTTTTCAACTCTTGCTATGAAATTAAGATTTTGGTCGATTTTTCTTGACCGTCGCTACTTTCGTTGTACTTCTTAGAGCTGCTGTGGCGCTGGCCATAATCCTTCTTATAACACAAAATAAATGCAATAAGGTGAGCGTGGGGTAAATCATGAATGGCCTGATTTTTCAAGAAGTGCCTATACTACACATAAAACATGAAGAGTGCATACCGAGTACATAACGAGGAAAAGTCACTAAATTGCAAAATCTGAGAGCTAGGTTAAGAATCAATATATACCTACTATAATTCTAAAACCAGTAAATAATGCAGGTTCAAATGCGAAGACTGCAACTTTTGGCCTTATTTGAAAAATTGTAGAAATAAGATTAATTTACAAACCTAAATTTAATTCGAGCGATAAATAAATAAATATAAGTGTAACTGCTGGCATCCTGACCAGCGGGCTTACCCCTTTGTTTATTAGGCGCATGCGCACGGGGCCTCGGGATTGGCGGGCACGAGGCCACCGTGAAATAACCCGAAGATTCTCTACGGTTTTCTTTAAGTTTCCCAAGTGTTTTGTAAGTCGTTTGTTTCAGTTTTTCTTCTCGTGCTATGGATTTCTAACGGACATTTGTGATGATACTTGTGAGTTGATTCTGCCTCGTGTATGATTAAACGTTTTGTTGTTGTTATTATCGTCACGGATATCATATGTGCCGCCATTCGCCGCTACAATAAGAAAAACAAATGCCGGATAATTTCTTGTATCCACAATTTTACACAATTTCTCACTTTCTTTCTTACTCTTTTTTTCTAGCAACGTGTTATATAACTGCCATTTCTGTCAAAGTGTGAAGGAAATACCAGCATTGAATTCCAGTGATGAGAAAAGACAGTATTTGGACAATTGGACGTAGCTAGTCTCGCTAATACTGCCCAATAATTCGTGTGTATCTTCGAAATAGCTGTATATATTTTTTAATCTATGAAAGTATTTTCCTGCATTATGACGCAGTATATTGTTTTACTGCAATAAAGAGAAACAAACTTGAAAATAAATGGCATTTGACATAGATAATGAGTTATTTGACAGCAGAATTAACTTTTCATACAAACACCTGCTTACATGTAGCTTATTAGTATTAATTTAACGTTTTATACAGAGATCTACTCAATATCTCAATTTACGATGAGAAAAACGCTCGCTTCCGATCTGTAGGGGCTTGCAGCGGCATTTAATGGCCGGCCGAAACGCCCATACAGATCTGCTCATATGTTGCTTCTGACCGCCTTCTTGAATTGGCTTGGAAAAGGCATTTCCTGTAGATAATTCAAACAAAAGTAAAGGCAAAGGTATATCCGAGCCATGAGGCCCCCTTACTCCTCCGCTCCAATATACGAGGAAATTATTTATTCAATGTATGGGATTGAAGCACAGTTTTAAACGAGAGAGCCAGTTTCACCGCAAATGCAATACTTTAACGAGAAAAAGTGCGTCGAGATACTCATCATAGATCATTTACTATTAAACGCCAAATAAATCATTTAATTCAAGCGGTTGTAATGATTTTCAATTCTGGATGTAATTGCTTCCGTTCTCAGTGTTAAAGTGCTGTTTTCAATTAACAACCAGAGCACATAGAAACATGGACAAACCCTTAGGCCTTCGAGGTCTAAGGAACCACAAAAGGTGCTATAATGACATAACTTTCCTAGCGGGGAATATAAGTTACTCTAGCGATAAAACTGAATTTGAACAGGCCAATTACCCGTAAATAAAAAGGAAAATATCTATTTTTGCATTTTTGCATTTTTGGAAAGAGCTGAATTATACGTGTTTGAGAGTGTCGTGTAATATCGAGAGAAAAGTAGCGGCTACCGTACCGTGCGCTCTCTACGGCCAGGAAAGATAAAAAAAGACTAGACAGAGTTAGTGTCGATAATGATCTGGCATTAACATGAACTCGAAAAACGAAGGTGCATACCTGACTTTTCTCTGATTTGATCGCTAGCGTAACTTCGATGCTTTTTAAGCTTTGCTTGACGTCAACCTTCTTAACAATTTAGAACAAGGCGTGCGCCGTTAGATGATGTAAACAGAGAATCACGTACTGATAGAAAACTACAGTCAAGGACAAAGAATGATGACTTGAAACATCGTGGGTCACACTTTTAGCAAGCGATAATAATGGGTAAATTTGCAGCACAGCCTCTTACGCTGTCTATGGACCTACAGCAGCTGCAACTCTGCAAACGAGTAATCCTGCTTAAAAAGGACCGCAAGAATTCTCTTAACCTTTCGGTTAAACGGCCCTAGAATTTTGGAGTCTTACTCTCTAGTTTACATAAAATGGCCTCGAGCATGCAATTCCTTCTCCTACGATGGAAAAAACAACGATCAATCATTTTTTTAAAACTTTTTTCCCAAATAAAACAGTCAAATGTGAGCACGTCCGCCCACTTCCTTCCTACCCATTCTTTGGATGAGATGATTAAACCGAGGTATTGTGAACTATAGATCACTTTCTGTATCCACTGATACAAAATTTTCGACTGTAGACGTGCTGAATCTTCATATGAATGTCCATTTTAAATGAATGCTAGCGTAATAGACGATATTCGTTTTTCCCGACGGCCCATCGACGAGAGACTTTGCAGCACGATTCGCCGCAAAACGATAGAAATAAGAAAAAACTGCAAGATTTAAAAGCTCAAACACAACAGGTGAGCTAAAGGGATACCTGTTTCAATTAACAAAACTGTGGCAAGAGCTGGTCGTACTAACAGCAAAATTAAAAAAGCCAGGAAGCCAAGAGAAGACACAAGAAGTATCTAGAAAATGATAAATTGTGTCAAAATGCCAATATTCGAATCCTTTTATATAATTTTATACTTCTTATTACATTTTTTTCCGCTTGCGTGTATCTGTAAAATGGAGGTTAAGCCGCTCAGTATTATCGTCTCTACAAAACTCTGTGTTTAACGGCAGGCGTGCGTGTGGCAGGTGTGCGTGTTGTGATCGAAGATCACAAATACTGTAACCTAAATTTCTAAATAAACTTTTATTACCTTTCAAGTCATCTTTGTTCAAACCGATTTAACTTCCTTAAAATGTATGGACTGTGTGCAGAACGCTAAGCCCCGTCCTAACGTAGTAGTTCGCCTAACTTCAAATGACAAGATTTTGTATCCGCTCCATTAGGAAATTTCAGCTGCAAAGTAGGTGTGATATCATCACTGTTAACTTTATCGCGGTTTTCGCTAAGTACGACCAAAAACAAACAAAAGGTGTTCTTCAAAAAGTTTTAAGGACACTGCAAATTATAATTAAAATGGCTTCGGGGATTTTGAGAACATCTTCGCGTTTTTATCAAATCATAAACTAGTTCACCAAGCACTCTTCCCACAAATATCTGGTTAGGATCGCTGTTTCATTTCTCAGTAATAACGAGCAGATATTCTTTTTATTGTTCGAAATAATGATCTTTCAAGTATGTAAGCTCTCCGGAACTTCACAACGTTAACTTTTTTTTCCTTTGTAAACGTGTGTCGGATGGTACTTCGATCTTGGTTACTTAAATATATTTTCTTTAATAAACACTGTTAATCCAGTAAAGGAATCTGTGTTCGAAGCCTAAATTTTTAGTCACAAATGACCAAAGCTCCCAGAATGCATGGAGTAAATATCCTTCTCAAACAAACTGGATTTGAAAATTTTTCAGGAAAACAATGTTGCCGCCTTTGCCTGGAGGTTGTGCTCTCGCCGCAATCGCTTCGGTAGCTGCTAGCCTCATAAAGTGTTAATTACTTCTTTGACCACAACCACACCTGTAGTTTATTAAATATTTCAGAATTACATTTTCAATATGGAATCCAGGCACTCGCTAAATTTAAGCGTCCAAAATGCATCAGATTGCCTCTCAGAGAACTTCAATCTCAAAACTTTCCCTGGAGCAGGCGCCCGAAACTCCCTAGAAAAGTGCGCCGTTCGCAGTCCTGATGGGTGCTATCGCGTCCATATTTTAACTGCCTCTGTATACTATATCTCTGGGCCCCCTCTATCACAAAATCCTCCGTCCGCCCCTGGGAAGATATATACTATGGTCCAATTCTTACCCCCAATTTCGACTTTCTTGTCTTTTCATTAAAAATAAAATATAAGCCAAGGACAGATTCTACCATAACAGTATAATGCGTATGTTTTAGCTCCCTGTTTTGGAGAGAATCTCGTTATGCCAGAGGGGAATCACTAACGCCGATAACGTGGTTACGAATGAGTATACTCTTAACAGCGTGAACGATCTATTTTAACTTCCGGCAAATATTACCCCTTTGATAGGTTTTTGCTGTTTACTGGTTGAATTTTTGACCAAAACCATTTGGTTTACTTTAAAGGACGAAAGCCATTTGTTAAATTACCAAATTAGCTATATAAAGGTTAACATAATTACAATAATTACTTGCTAGCAATTAATTATAACTTGACTCTGGTGAGATCGTTTAATTTAGATGCTAACCTAAGAAAAAGATCAACAAGACTTTGGGTTAAGTTTCACCTTGCGATTTTTTACAGGAACTGAAAATACATCTCTTGACTCGTATGGATTTGGAATAAGTGAAACACTTCAAGAAAGCCTGACTGCATTATACGCTCTAACATTCATTACTGCTTTGCTTGGTAACATACTCCTCATATACATCATAAGGCAGCGACGTCCTCTGACTCCAATGTCCATACTGATTGTCAATATGGCGGCATCGGATCTTCTTACGGCTCTGTTTACAATGCCATACTCCGTTGCTTTTTTATACGTGCAGACCCACTGGTTTGGTGGCATCGCCGGCAAAATCACGTGCAAGCTACTTCACTTTGTCATTGGCGCAACAATTGCATCTTCTATATTTGCTTTACTAGCAATTTCTGGTGAACGATATATCGCAGTGGTAAAGCCACTCTGGTACCCGGCATTTACAAGGGGGCCAATCTTGCTATCAGTTTCAATATGGCTTTCGT
The DNA here is from genome assembly GCA_964035525.1 of Porites cylindrica. Classification (NCBI taxonomy): domain Eukaryota; kingdom Metazoa; phylum Cnidaria; class Anthozoa; order Scleractinia; family Poritidae; genus Porites; species Porites cylindrica. The sequence continues at coordinate 15,304,752 of OZ037778.1, read as the reverse complement.
CTGTCTTATTCATGTGCGCATTACTCTTCGTTTATGTGCAGACCGACATCAATGGACCTCATTGCTATGCAGACTGGGAAGCCGTTTTTAACAATGCGAGTCCGAGAATATTCTATTCCACAGTTGCTGTTACGCTTTATATTTTACCTCTTACCGCCATTGCTGTCTCGTCGGTGATCATCATGAGGAAGTTGAAAGACCAGAAAATACCTTTTTGTGCATTTCACCACACCACAAGAGAGGCGAACTTTGAAAAACGAAATCGCTACATCATGCGGTTGCTTTTGGCCATCGTTACACTTTTTGTAGTTTGTTGGCTTCCTGTTCATTTGTTACACTTTTTAATATTTTTCTATGAAGACATTTACTTGACATTGCCACAGTCTGTTCCATTGTTCTTATTTTGGGTCTCACACGCCAACAGTGCACTCAATCCCTGCGTGGTAATCCTTCTAAACGGTTCGTTTCGCAAGACGTTAATGGATTTGATTAGAAGTCTAAGCTGTCGCCTACGCTTCAAGTCAAACCGCGTGAATTGCTTAAGTTATGAGCTTTTCCAGCCATTTGATACAAGACTAAGACAAAGATGTCCTGTTGATGCATCAGTACAGTGGAATAAACATCCTCGTTCTTCTCCAGTCATTCTCTTCGGTAAGGTAAGGTAATAACTTTATTTAACGAGGGTAAAGACATTGATTACTGGTCACCCAGTAGTTTTCATAATGGCCCTCCTACAATTAAAGTAATAAAAAGTATCGATTATTTAATTAACTACCAATATAATCTACCAACTAAAATTACATAATAAACTACTATTAATACAATATTGATTAATTGACTACTAATGAAACTAAAAGGTTTTACAAATCTTAAAATGATCAAGAGAAGAAATCAAACTACGGTAAAGTTTAAATAAGTAATTTTTAAAATTAGTATGGGAGAGTGTCTTAGGTTCGGGATCAAGAGCGTTCCACAAACGGCAAGCGCTTGATTGAAACGTTCGAAGGCCAGAGTTCCTTTTACAAGCTGGTGTTGTAATATTGTTATTGGAAACGGATCTCGTGTTATGATTATGGGTGTTACTTATATGTTCAATATATTTATTAAAATAAGCCGGGCAATGTCCTTGATTTATTTTATGAAGCATATAAAGCTTCCTGATACGTATAATATCATCTATAGGTAGCCAATCTAATTTGTTAAAAAGCTTGACTGAGTTTTGGTGAGTATCAGCATCTAATTTGATATCTTCGATATCAAAACAATCCCACAAGAGAGTTAGATTTGCCCAAGAAGGGAAATTATCCTTGGTTTTGGTCACTCAGGCTACAACATTAGAAAAACAAAAATAAGGAGAAAACTTGAATTCGAAAAATAGCAAAATGTTACAATCATCCACCGAAAGTACGCGATTTTTGGTTTTCGAGATAACATCAGGCTTTATCTTTTAATTAGTATGAATGCATAGGAATAGGTAGGATATTTGAGTTAAATCATTACAATAGGCAAACAACACAAGAGTGTTTTCGCTCAAGTTAAATTACTGACGCACTTGACTGCGTCTGAAGGAAGAGTCATTCCATATATTTTTTTGAGAACTCTCAGCAATTTGGAGTCTACGTTTCCAAGCGAGGTAACTTGATTACGAACTTGATGGCTTGGTATAGTAATATAATAGGATCTCTACCAGGTGAATAAGGTCGATGGACGAGACATCACACTTGCATTCTGAAGAGGTGTAAGTGAAAGTCCAAACTCCTGATATGATTTTGATCATGATTCAGAAACCACACATCTTGCTTTGTTCCAGATATCTCATTATAGATCTAGCTGTTGATAATATTTAAGCCAAATGGAATTTGTTTCCCATCTTCTTATTATTTACTGACGCTAATGGATCGCTATTCTAATATTAGATCTTTTTTTTTGCTTTTTGCTTTTTAACAATTTTTGATTTTGTTTATGCCAAATAGAAGTTGTATTACATCAAAATGCTTCCCAGAATTGAACTTATCGAGACAAAGTAATGTAAAGGCTAGTCCACTGTGTCGCCTGCAAGAGGCCGTCTACTTAGGCGAGACTGGGCGTACAATGAGACATCATATACATTTTTTTATATATATTATCAGCGGTGTGTACAAACCTTGCACTAGCTATAACTTACTTGGTGAGTGTACTTTTACGGATAAAGTGCCACGGGGCCCTTTTGAGAGTCCCCGTATTCAATAGTTGTGTTGATAATATGATAAAGCTATCAGTTAACAAGACAAAATGACTGGCTCGTTAGTTAAGAACAGCACCTTTTTATAACATTTTGATTTGAATATTTGATCTCGTGCCCGAAAAGTTACGGTGATTTTCGAGGAACGTGCCCCAGGCGCGAGTCGTTTCAGAAATAAAACAATCTATAAGTCATAGCTTTTAAGTTTTGTTGATGTTTTACTTTAACTGATTCAAGGCTGATTTAGCAACAGACCGGGAACGTCAGTTGACGAAGGGAAAGCGCACGAAAAGGACTGAACGCGATTTGCGGTCCCCAATTTGCCGCTTTGCCATTGGTCAAGCCGATTTTTTTTATTTGCGCGAGTCATCGTCAGTGTGGTAGCGTCGTGTTTGCTAAATCTGATCAGTAGTAATCTGGATGAATCAATATTATGTCTTCAAATTATATTCATAGATAAAAAGTATATTTTATGTACTAGATAAAAGCATAAGGGCAACTTTATTTATCTTATATTTAGACTCCCTTCGTAGCATGGTAATACATTGTTGAGGACTTAATATGCTTCAAAAAGAAAAAGCAGCCCGTGTAACTTGAATTAATACTTGGCATATTGCTTTATTGCTATTATTTTTCATTTAATTTGGCCTTCCTAGCAAATATCGGGTGCTGTATATATCCCCTTTCCAGCTAGATATTCATTAAATAAGCTTGTATTTCATTGAACATTAAAATGTTTCCTATTGGATCAAAAAGTACAAGCAACAAAAAACCTTTGATTTTATCATTTTGTGACATATCACTCACTTAAATACACCTACAAGGCCCTTCATATTCTTTTTGTCTTTCATAAAGATCCTGCCTTCCCAGAAATGATGGTTAAAATAATGGTTTCCACGATAAAATGTTGGTCTGCTTAAACCCTACCCTAACCATACTTTGAAGAAACATCATTATTTAAAAGTACCATTTGACAAATTATTTAGCATATTTGGAAAAAAATCCATTTTTGTGCGGTTTTTGAACTTAGATAAGGCCCTTACAAACCTGCTTTTAAGTTAGACTATTTTAATAAGACGTATTCAGAATCCACGACAGTCTTGGATTCTAGATTACACCCCGTGGATTCCGGCTTCCTTAAGTTCTATTCTGGATTGCAAAGCCCAGAATTCCGGAATCCACACGGGAAATTTCTCAGATTCAGGAATTCGGATTCCCATGAAAAAAGGCAACTAACTTGCTTGTAATCTACAAAAAAACCACTGTTGATAATCGAATGATTCTGAAATTTGAATGTACTCCTTAGTCAGTATCAGTTTTTCTAAATACCAGTCGTTATAGACAAAAACCGGTACAGTATTTCCAACGGCCTGGATGAAAATCTGAACGGATTACACAGGGTCATCAAAGACGTTTGACTGATTCCGAACTCTTACTCGACGTAAGTTCAGTTGTTTCAGTTTTCTATGATCTCATTTAACCAATAATAGAGTGTATAAGTATGTGTTTAAGTCCTCGATACAGAACCACAAAACAATGTTTTTCGTCTCTGACCTATATTTCGACCGTGTAAAACGGCCTTCATCAAGGTGAATAGCCGTCATAAGCATTACACACCATTATTACATGATAGCGAACAAATTTGAAAATTTGCACGCGCTACAAAGGAAGTTAAACACACGCGCGCTTTTACGGACGCGAGACCTAGTCGCCCTATTCTGGCTGTAAAAAAAAATCACTTATATTCAAGCCCCGAGGCTCAACACATTCCAACCCATAGGCCCACTGACCTTCTTATTGGTTTTAAGTACTCGATAAATATAGATGTGTACATATTCAATATATTTTTGTTGTGATTATATTGGCACAGGATCACTCAAGCCATTTCAGATTGATAAATACTTTGGTCACTTACATGATGAATTATAAGAAATTTCGGAAAACAAGCCAAATGCCCCCCTTCAGATTGACCTGTTCAAAGCATAGTCTGACAAGCCGCAGACCCAAAATCCCTTCTACTCCCATGCTTAGTTGACAGAAGGGAATTGTAAGATGTAGTGGCGCTAAAAGCTTCAGCTCTGGTAGTTGACAGACGCTCACTTCCGTTAAAATTCCCTCTGCTCAAACGATTGTAGACTTGATGCTTAAATCCTTCACGGAAACTCTCGTTGAAGACCAGATATAGACACGGGTTGATGGCTGCATTAGAGTGAGTCAAAAAGTAAAAAGTTAGGATCAGTGAATGAGGCAGACAACTATGGACCTTCAAGTTAAACATCAGCAGGAAGTGATTGACGTGCGCTGGAAGCCAGCAAATGGCAAAAAGTGTCACTATAGTGACAAGCATTGTGACCACCTTACGTTTCTGCTTCTCGATACGCTTTTGATTTTTGTCGATGTGCACTCCAGGTGCCTTCCTTTTCCACAAATGCAGCACAATTTTGGAATAAAACATGGCCATTGTTAGCAGCGGAACCAAGTATAACAACACGAACCGAATGACCATCTCGAACATGGTAATCTTGTGTGAGTCTTGGATATTCTCAACCCACCTAGGTGCGCATATGACTTGACCGGAATCGTTGAAGAGCCTGAATTTGTAAAGCTCAGTTGCAAAAATGGCGCCTGAAATGAGCCACGTCAGGATAATTGCTACCATGGTCAACTGTTTGGACAGAGGTCTTCTCATCGGGCGAACAATGGCAAAATATCGGTCAATAGTCATTACGGTCAGCGTCAGGACAGAGGCCCCCATGGAGAGGTATGCCAGGAATGGTAGCAGCTTACAAAGAAATACACCAAATCCCCCAGGAAACCACTTGACACTCACAAACAAGTACGCCACAGAGAGCGGCACGGCAGTGATGACGTCAAGAATATCAGACGCCGCCATATTGACAATCAGCATGTTAAACGTTGTTCTGAGCTTTGGGTGGCGCTGAACCACATAAATGATTATCGAGTTGCCAAGCAACGCCGCAAAGAACAGAACGAGATATGCAATGGTTAAACCAACTGTGGTGGATTGTGTGACAGGTTGACTCCGACAAAGACCGGCCGAGTGATCAGAGCCATTAGCGTCAGCTGCTTCTACAATAAAAACATATTGATCGTTTTAAAAGCATTGAAATGAAAAATAAACACTTTTTGGATTAGACTAGTCAACGGTCTGTTCATATGGTAAAAGGTTGTCACAGGTAGAAGAGTACACCCGACTAGGTCACCCTCCTAACCGGGCCAACGTTTTTATTGTTATAAACACTTTGACTCGCAGCCGAGTCAAATCCGTCAAGGTGAGGCAATCAGAGCATGAGCAAGTTTTATTGGCTAGGGCAAAAGGGTCAACTTTTTCTCATGTCAACGCTCGCTAAATTTGCCTCGGTTGGGAGGGTGACCCTTGCACCCGTGAAAGGTTTTTCCATAAAAACGATGCATGGAAATAATATGGGGAATCTGTATCCCATAATTATACATGATTCATTCCGCTTTATTCCTAATTATTAAAATAACTTCGTCAAAAGCCTTTCCAGGATATGAATGGATTAATGTGTTTCTTTCTTTCTTTTTTGACAGAAATTTTTTTACATAGTTTTAAACATCATTAAAGTGTCTTGTTTTTTCTTGCTACTTTTTTGGTCTCTATACGTTATTCGGCTCTTTCGTCTCCCCTATGCGCTCGAGATTTTTCCAGGCATTTTTCTAGCCCCGCACTCTCAAACAGCTTAGTTGCCTCGCCATTATCTTTGTCGTATCGTTAATCATCAGATAATTCTATTCGCCCAATAATATTGTCAATTTTGCGCGGACGATGGACGCAAAAGTTTCAAATTTGGTCAGCATTAGCTCGCCATAAAAATAAACAAACGGGAAATTAACCCAATCAGAAACAGAGAAATTTTTTTGAATGAATAATAATGTTTATGGTTTCTGCTCTGTTTCCACCTGGCAAGGAAGTTTTAAGGTTTTGATTACGAAGATTTCCATCTATTTGATGCAGGCTTCGTAGGTGTAGATAAATTACTAATTATGGCCGACTGGCCGATTGTCAAATTTTGGCTTTGTGTTATGTCATCTAACATTCGTTGGACTGGGTAATCTCTGTCAGCAAACCGAGGCGGGATAAATAAACCAAAAAACTAACGGCATTCATGAAAATATTAAATGTAAAAAACCTTTGGGGTTGGCAGGAAAGATTCATGGGATTGAACAAAATAAGAAGCGCGAGCCAAATTTCACAATTGATAATTATATAACTGCACACTCAGGTATTATTTCGATATCATTGCTTAATTGCAGAATTAAACTAAGGCATAGCTTTGCCTTGAATAGCTTTATTTTTTTTATTTTTACTGATTATTCATCAAACAGGTTTCTCTTTTCGCTGATCCAACTGTCTTTCTTCAATTGAGTCTGTTTCTTCTTTTATCCTAACAGCAGACGTTATCTTCCAACTTTTGTTGCTTTAGATCACCCCTAAAACAGCATTATACCTCCCAAATTTCCAACGAACCCCAAGAATTAAACTGCTAAAAAATTATACCTGTGCGGTTACTTTCCATGCTGGTTCTACTTCTGTTTTTTATGCTTGCCCAACTTCAACATTGGTCGACTGATTGATGACTGGAGAGGATGTGATAGACCTGAAGACAGTCTTAGCTACAATAGTTCATCTTGTTCCGAGAACTTAACTGTCAACAAAATAAAAATGTTAAGGGTTTTTTAAAAACAAATTCACTTCATGATTGACAGTCATAGGTATTTTCAAGAATTCTGTCAGTCAGCGCTTCAAAAAAAAGTCGTTAATGGGTTGCGCTTAATAAAGGTTATTTTATCGGAACCGCCGCTTGTAATATGTTGCTTTTCATTTCAATTGAAAATGGATAATGGCCTTTTCTTTCAGTATTTTTCAATTAGTAAACTAAAACATCCACGAAAAGTCGGTAAGACTTTACTTTAAAGGAATCTAAGGGGAAAAAAGGCATGCAGTATATTAACTATTATCAAAGTAAAATTGGTGATATGTGTCAAATGTTAACTTTTTATTCTCCTGAAGTGAATTTATAGCTTTTTCGCGGAAAGTGATCGATTTGCCTAGTGGAAGTTGTTAACCTGGTCCTCTGGCACTTAAGGATGAAAATTCCATTAGGCTAATGCATAGGCAAGAGTGGCCTGTTGCATGTTAAGAATACTGAACTGACATCATCTCTTTCAAGACTTCCACAAAAAATAAGCCGTAGCCTTCAAACTTCTAACATTATTAAAAAAAAAAAAAAACGAGATGACTTTCAGTGATTAGTTCAAAGCCTGGTATTAACTTTTTCTAAGGTATAGGAACTTTTTAATCTATAAGTTTAAGTTCAATCCGCCCCAATAGTCTATTTTTCCTTAATTATAATTTAAAAAGAAGAAATCAAAATGAAGTGATTTTCAAAAGAATGCTTTCATTTGCCGTAAGTATCACTTAAAGACTTCGGATGTACAATTAAGATTTCTTGGGATTTCAGACTAATGGCTTAAGGGATAATGCACAATCATTATCTTGTAGTTAGAAGGTTAATATATCGAAGGTCGAAATGTTTCTCAATCTCTAGTCACTGAGAGGGAGGAAAAACTTTTAGAAACAAAAGGCGTAAGTACCAAGAGAAATGGTTCCCAGAACCAACTGTGTGCTTTCTGGTTCCTCTCTTTAATGTCGTTCGTAATTACAGTTTAGAGGTGAAAAAAGTTCATTTCTGTTAAAATTTTCCCTTCTACCTTCTAATAAAACTCCTCCTCTCCATGTGCGAGGTGGACACATGAGTAAAACAAGGTGTATTTGAGACGCTGAGAACAAGCTCTTAATTTCTACGGTTGAGACGTAGTGTCTCCAAGCTAAATTAACTCGTCGGAAATTTTGAAAAAAAATACATTTTGCTTACCGCAGGCTGAGGAAGGGTTTTTAATTGTCTCTTAATGAATCACGTACTATCTTTTGAAAATATTTACAATTCATGCAAAATTAGCAATATTGATTCTTGATACTGTTTCTTGGCTTGTAGTACCAGCCTAATAATGTTATGAAAGGTCAGATTTTTTTTCTTTAAAAAGTTCAGAAGAAAATGTCTCTGATTTTATGCCACCAACGAATCAGTTTTTGTTTTGAGCAGCCTTTCATGGTATACGTTTATCATGTAGTTACATTGTAGTGATTCCAAGGTTAAATTATGTTTCAGTAACAGAAAGGAAAATCCATTTTGTACGATTTACCTAGAGACATGCAAAAAGTAATATACATCTCTTTAATTTTTGATTAAATTCGTTAGAGATGCACATATCTATTTAAGGATTTGTACTGATTTGCGCTGGTTTCATGATATCAGTATTAAAGCTGCAATCAATGATCAAACGCATAAGACTCCACAACTCAGTGGATATCTTGTGCATTCTGTCAGGTTAAAACAACTATTAATGGAACAAAAAATAACGTTTATTGTAAATACCATGGGTTCGTGCTCACACAAATACCTTTAAAAATGCTTGCTTATAGTTTTTGAGAATTATAGATGAGGTTTTAGAGAGAGAGTTTTGAATATTTGTGAACTCTGGAATACTCTGGAAGAGTCTCTCCCTTTTCGATCATTAATGCATTTTTATATTCGGATGAGTACATTTTTTATGCAGATCAGGATTTTGCAAACTCCAGCAATGCGTTAGAAATATTTTGCCGTGTAATTATTTCACTTTCCAGCACGGTTCACTAAGAGAAAAAGGTCATATCTAACTGTAATTACCATACCAAATGCGCATGCTGGGAGTGAGAGTTTAAAAGTTAACAACATTGACAGTGTTGTTCAGTTTTGAATATTAACAGTCGTCGTTTATTCTATTCATGTAAGTCAATTCTAAGGAATTAAATTCCAGTATTTCACTGAAATGACGAAAACAAAAGAGGTGCACGATTTTTCTTTCTTTCTTTTTTTTTTTTTTTTTGGTGGTTCAACTTCATCCTTGCTTTAAAGGTTAACTTTATTGTGTTTTATGGTATTAATGGTAATTTATGGAAATGAAAGACAAGTTGAAACCAAGAAAAGAATTAATCCCAACAGACTTTATATTTTAACCAAATTTGTCCCTCACTTAGAAGTACTTACTGCCTTGTCTTAAAAATCATCGGTACTCGAATAATTCTAATTGATGTAGGATTCATGTTAATCAAGATCCAGCATTGCCAGAATTTTTTTTTGCCAGAATTTTGTAAAAGTTACGCTGCAGGACTGCTGGTTAACTTCACGCAATTGAAAATTTGACGTTTCTTTCCGAATAATTCTCTTTTAGTAAATATTAATGGGAGCTCCTCTGCGAAAAGTTTGAAGAAAAACACATTTGCGTTCTTTTATGCAATAGCGAAAACAGTCGCAAAAAAAACTTTGAAAAAATGATCAATAATTGAACATTGATATTAGTAAAACTGTTCGAACAGTCTATATTTCGGGTCTAACTACAATAGCGCTCCTTATGAAGCGAGGAATCGTTCGGATTGGTCTGCCGTTCACAGGCCTCCGATTTTTACCTCCTCTTTCTCTTGTTAAGGGCGAGTTTGAAGATAAAAACCGCCGTTGATCCATTGACCGCTATGGCAATGAAAATATGGCCAGGTATGGTTTTAATGGTCTTGAGTCTTCAACGAAGTATACAATTCCACTATTTAGCATCATGATTTTGGACCTCATACGTCTAAAAGAATGGGAAGGTTCAGCGATGAGAGGTCTACATTTGCGATATCAACTCTCTCCCTCTCTCTCTCTCTCTCTTGTTTTGTGCAAAAAACAAAAACAAAAACAAAAACAAAACAAAACAAGCAAACAAACAAACAACCCGGGCCGGCCATAATTGATGGCAATGATGGCATCTGGTGCCGACTTCAAGGAAACTTCCCTTGAGCCCCAGCGGTTTTGAGTCCTAATCCGATGACGTTAGTTTAAACAAATGCTTAATTCTCTATACGATACGAAATGAATCATCGTCATGCATGGAATACGTTCAACCGTGTCTTAACAATTTTAGCATAAACTTTCCTTCACTACTCCCCTCCCCCTCCCAGGCCAGCCGTCCCTGAGGATTGGTATCTGGTTCTTAACACGTGTGCAGAAATAGGCTCTTTTTCCTGGTGTCCTTAATCCTTGTTCTCACAGAAGGAGAAAGAAAACAATTATCAAACGCTTTAAATGCCTAGGAATTTAAAAAAGGCAAAAGTCATGAATTCGCCGAAGAATTTTCTTTCAATACCTTCGCAACCCTTGTCTTTCGCTTGACTCCATGCATTTGGCCAGAGAAATTTCATTGATTAACCTTATCCGGCAATAGCATATAAAACATCTTTTATTAAGTCCTTAAGAGAAATATCCGGTATGTATTTTGTTGAAGAAAGAGTGCTGTATACGATCGAACATCAAAGTTACTTTTCGATTTTCCGGCAATCTAGAAATAAAAATTTAAAAATAACTATTATTAACTAGGGATTATAGTAACAAGATTTAAAAATCCAATTAAGCAATTAAAATAGAAATGCACGTTACCCAGTGTCTTATGTCTTTTGTGGACAAGATTCGGTTTCATCTAATTGCTGGGCAGAGAGAAGCCGTAATTATTTTCATAATACCATTGACAAGATAAAAGCAAATTAACATTCAATCAGAATTCCCCCTAAACGTCAATATCCTATGAAAATGTAGCCTCCACTTCCAAGAGACCCCTTTCTAACCGTACATATATTGTATTGCTGCATGTTATTACTTACAGCGCAAATGCATATATATTATATGAACAAGGTAATTCTGGGCGAAGCTAGACTGATTAGAAACATTATATTAATGCTCTTTTATTTCAGTCATTTTGTTTGTGCTGGACCTTTTGGTGCAAGATCTTATGGCTCTATTTTTTTTTATCATGAAGAAAGTGCATGAAAAAAAGGAACTGGCAAATCAAGGTTTTTAATTATGAGTGACCTTCGGTAAGTCAAGTTCACTCAGTACAGATGATTCATATTTCATTATCGAGACCATATTGCTTTAATCAGTACAAAAGATATTCGGGGTAAATTCACCAATATGCGGTTTTATGGAGAATTTCCGAAATTTGACGCACCTTTGTAGGGAAGACATTGAACTTAATGTAATTCGAAATATGAAACAAGGATTTGATTAGGTACAGTTTGATCGTTAGCAGGTAATATCTGTGAGATTCTCGTGATCTCTTGTCGTCCCGTCATCGTTTTTCGTTAATAAGTAAACCGGCTGTGGAACCATTGTGGTCTTCAGTGTCGGACGTTGAAACATTGCCAGCGAATTGCAATGTAATCAGTGTCAGCCACTAATTGCCTTTACATCGTTTCAACATGCTGAAAAAGATCTACATGTACAATGACCGCGGTTATCCTTTCTTCTCAGCTCAGTTGATGTTTCCAATTATAAAGGAAATGGTTCGATCATAAAGTAACCAATTTCAGGTCACGATGACTATAGAATTTAAACGCAAAGCAGTAAAAAATCCTTAATATTTCTTGAACAATCAACTAAATGGGTGATTTTAACTTGACCTTTAATACCTATGGGTAAAACACAATCCTTGTTAAGAAATTAAACATGGAAAAAAAAAAAACCTTTGATTGATGGTGATGTACTTATTTACCGTACCTTTTATAGTTCAATCTCTAAAATATTGCCCAAATGCTTCAAATGCTCGTCCAACAATTTTTCACTCTTCACTGAAGAACCTCGTCGTATTCTATTTTCAGAGTATTAAATGGATGCATTTTTGTGTTCCATGCAGACTCCAATGTAAACAAGTTTCTTCAAGAATGAACTGATTTTGGACAAGGATTGAAAACGATAATTAACAGATCCCTGCTTCTTATTCCTAGGCAGTTTAAAGTTTCAACAGCTTCGTTAACAATACCTTACTTTAGCAAAGTCCTTTTACACGATTTGCTTATACCACTACCAGTTGCAAGGCTGGTGAAAGAGTGAAAGAGTCCCTGAGTGCTGCCAGTGGAGAACTGAAAGTGAAGCGACCCAACCAAGGATTTAAATGATGTGAATTGCACAGTGAAATTATTTTTATCGCACGGCATCTGCCTTATGGTCTTTTAATTATGTTTTGTTTGACATTTTTGGGTATTTCGTCTTCGATTATCGCGTTATTTATCACGAAACAGGTGGCAATTTCAGTTTGGAAAGATTCCTTCACTTTTAATAACTTTCTTTGTAACTGAAACATTGTTTTAATTTAGATTTGTTTAACTGGTAGTGCCGTAAAAAAGTTGTTCAAATCACTCAGCCGAATAACTCTGGAATAGGATATTTAACATGAATTGGATCTAGCGAATTGCTCTTTAAAAACATATTTAAACAGCAGCAACTTACAAAATGGAAAAACTATTATAACCAAATAAGCCGCAAGGAAACGGCACCTCAAAGTTGTATTAATGATCGAAGTTTATGCCGCTGTGCCAAATAATGAATGGGGTATAGTGAAATGGTTAAAGAACTAATGAATTTAAAGGAAGATAATGGTGTGATGGCTAAAGAGCTAACGAACTTAAAGGAGTACCTAATCCCCCGCACCCACTGTTTTAATTTTCATACGCGCACTCGACGAGCTCTGCCGCAACGTTTTTCAGAATTTGATACATTCTGAAGAGTTGATACCAACGGCAATGTCAGTGATAGTTAATATGTTATAAAATTATGCAGTTTTAGTTGCTCCTAATGTCGATGCAAATAACAGACTTATTTTGGCACAACAGAGCGAGATCAAACAGACGCCATTTGTAATTTTGGTATTAACAGTAGAGAGCTTTGACAAGCCGTAAGCCTTCCTCATGATTTGACTCAATCTTAGCTATACATTCTACTGATCTGACGATAAAAAGTGTTTCACGTATATGCAACCATTTGCATGTTGCTCAGGATTTCTACGAATTAACAAACGATAAAAACTTCCCTTATTTTTTTTTTTTTCAGTTGTTTGGCTAGATGAGTAGATCTTGCAAAGGATTTTTGACGCACTACTCCTAATCTCCAGGCTATTAAACGGGTTGCCTTTTCTAAGCACTGGTCAGCTGCTTTTGTCGTTAAGACGCAAAAAGAAATCTAGTGCTCTTTTCAGTCGCTTCCTTAGTACAGTATTTGGAGCTGGCTTATCTATAACCACCACTGCCGACTTATTGAAGTCTACATGTTCGTAGGTATAACGACAGCAACAAAAAATGCCACAAGAAAAAAAGGTGGTACTGGAGACAAGCGAGATGCACTAGAGCTAAAGATAAGCGTGAAGCGCGTGAGGAGGATGATGGGAGCAAGTGCAGTGCGCATGTACGAGGTTTGGTGAGAAGGCCTCAGCTTTCCTTAAGGCTGGTTTCCGTGATGGAGTCTGAGTCGGAGTCGTAGAGGATTCATAAGCGCGACGAAATCGGAGTCGGAGGAATCAGAACGTCTCTTGATTTTCTTGCGACTCCACTTTCGACTCCGTCGCTTACGTTCCTCTTGTTATCTAGTGAAACTGGCGCAAACCAGATTGTAGGGGTCGGAAGCAGAAGCGGAAGGATAACAATCGCAATGCACGTTCGCACGATTTGTGATTGGTTTAGTTCTTCCGCTTCTACTTGTGACACCCGCGACCCAGTTTTCACTTGATCGTAAACGACAGAATGGTAAGCAGAATCAGAACGCTGTTTTCACTAGATCGTAAAGTTCTACGCTTCTAATTACGACTCCGACTTCGACTCCGTCGCTGGTGAAATATCCCCCAAAAAAGTGATCTCCAGCGACTGGAAACGAGGCAGGGCCGGGTTTATATATGGAGGTAACATTGAGCCAACCTTTCTCAGCTGTTGTCATGTTGTCATGCGCTTCACAAATTCTTTGTGTGATTGCTCGTTTATTGTTAGTGTATACTCAAACTGAAAATTCCAGCAGAAGCTTATACAAATTCTGAAATACAAGATGTAATTTTATTTTAATTTCTCAGCCAGGGTAGTTTCGAATTTGAGCATTTTTCTCGCAGTAGTTTGTAAAAGTTTACTAGCACTGTGAGTGTTAAAGACGCATAAAAAAGTGACGCACAACAATTGTAAGCTATTACTGCCAACCATGAACGTTCCTGCTAAAACTTTAATAAGCCAGAATGGGAAGTGGAAGCCATTACTTCACATTTTGGCCAGAGAGACTGAATAAAAAAAAGGCAGGGAATTATACATACCTTGTGCCAAGCTTGCTCCAAGCATTCGATGTCTGTTGATTAAACTAGTACAAACCGTATTCTCTTTAAAGAGAAATGTAGTTTCTATATTGATTTGCGTCTTACTTGAGCTCACAGCCAAAAATAGGTGCAGGTGAGTGCATTATCAAACACCTCTAGTTCTCATTTATTTCCAATATTGTACCTAATTAGTGCTTTTATGAAATATTATTGGATGAGACTGAACATGAAATGAAGAATAACGCAAATTAAAAGGGATCATATCTCAACATGCATAGTTTCTTCTGTGATACAAAATCTATTACCCACTGAACATACAATGGCACTGACTGTCACATCTTTAAATGCAAATGCCTAACCTCCCGCTTTACATAGGAAAAAAAAATCTTTCGGTTAGTGAGAAGGGTACTAGAAATTGCTAACCGCTTTGGACGACGCAATTATACTTTTTTTTCTAAGCGAGTCAAGATCATCTTCTGATTCATGGTTTATATGCTAAAAACATTTATAAATACAGAAGAAGTTCCTTAAATTTAAAGAATAAAAACATAGAAGTCAACCTGAAAATTCTTGCTAACTGATAGATAATTTTTTTTCTTGACAGAAATTTGCACTGCGACAACATTTGTAAAGACTTTAATAAACTTGACTGTTTAAAAAACTTTTGCACTGAAATGTTTTTATGCGCACGGGTGACGAGCCTGTGTGGCCAGATTGCAAACTTGCTCTTCTGTTATGATGATGTCAAGCAGTACAAGCGGCCAACCAAACTTCAGAGAAGCAATAACTGGAGCGCAAAGTAATCAGATTACATGTAGGATTATTCAATTTATAAAGACTTTACCTCATATATTATCCTTGAGTAAATCTGCGAATGTGTTACAATCAGAAAAAAAATTCGTTTGTCTTTTAGTATTCTCTCAAACTGATTTTTCCTTCTTTCCATTAGAATTCACGCTCGCTTTTTCCGAAATCATTGTGGATTTTCTGTCCATTTATTATCTTGCTGTTATCACAAATATGAATTCAGAAAACATTTATTAACAAATAATGCCGTTTTCATCCCATCCTCGTTACATTCAGGGTAAATTAATGTTTCTCCTTTTTTTATAAAGGATTTCATTGTTTTGTTGCGAAATAAATATTTCGCTTTTGTTAAACTACGAGCTAGAGCTCTGAGTCTATTTCGTGACTCCTCCATTTAAAGCACAAGTACAGAAAAAAATTATTGAGGAAAAAGTTTATTATTTGTCACTAAAAGGATTAAAACATCATCCGAATGATCCAATTGAGCGCCAATTCTTTTGATATCGGGAGACTATCAAGAAAACAGTTTTATCAATAAACCTTTGTTAGGCGGAAGTTCCATAGATATGAACGTTTTACCATGGTCAGCAAACTGGAAAGCGCCCGGACTTAAAAATGTGCAAATGGCCGTCTTGTACTTGTTATAGCTATTCTAAGTGCCTATTTGTCAGAGATGATTTATCACTAATCTGCTTAATCTTTGAAATCCTAGGAATGACAATTACACCAATTCTCTCCCAACACTGTAGTATCTATACATGTCCATCATCAAGCGAAAAGGAAAACGTAATGAGAGTTTTTCACAAAATGATCACCTAGCTGTATGATTTGATCTTTAAACAAATTCTCAACGAAATGTATGAAGATCAGTCTGAAGCGAGGAATTTATAAGTGGGTATTAGGGAATTAAAGGGTTAAAAGACCACATTCCTTCTTTTTTTAGGCCCATCTCCCAGCGCTCCGACGTTTCTTGTTATTGTACGTGGGTGTATAACGCATTAAAACATTCGTGCGCCAGCGTTTTTCTTATCTTCAACATTTCTTTGCCCCCTTTTACACTTTTTCTTCCTTTTTCGTTTTAGTATTTTTTAGCCTAACCTTGCTTGATACCGCCTCTAATATCTTGTTTTATATTGTGAAGTAGCTCTACCGTCGTTTAACCTGTATGTTTCAGTAAATAATTCGTTTTATATTTGAGGAAGCCTATATGTTTTCAAACCTTGTAGTTTCTCAAAAACTTCCTCTCCATTGGGTTTAATATTGAATACCGGTAAACTTTATTTTGCAAAACAAATAAACTTAAAACTTGAAACTTGAAACGACTATTAGGCGTTCTTGAGTCACTTTTATCGTAAACAGTTTGCCCTGTATTTATCTTAAACTGGCCAGAAGCTAAACTGAGTCTTTAATGACTTCAATGATAAGCGTAACAAAATTCCATTACAGTGAAATAACTTGAATAGTTAGTCTCGACAAATGGAGACTGTTTTTGGTAGTTGTGATCAAACTCGCACACAGAATGCTTAACGCTGATTTATAAAGATGTGGAGTTATTCTGAGATCTGGGAGTAACCGTAATTAGGGCCGTAATGAACAGGAAAAGGTGCAGTTAAAGGTTAGCGCTACTTGAAAATTTCAACGTTAAAGCGTAAAGTTTTATCAATAGAATGCTTTGAGAGCACCCTGGTGTTTAGGAATTATTGTTGGCAATCAGTTGTCTTGGCTTAGCCATATTGAATTAATTTGTAAGTCCTTTGGCCAGAAAGTAAATCAGCTAAAAAGGCTTAAAAGTATTTAACAAAGGATACCTTACTGTCACTTATTGCAATTTAGTTTGGGGTACCTGCTAACCTACATTATTGCATGAGGTGGAGAATATCCACGCCAGGATAGCCAAGATTATCTATAGGCTATCTGATGTTAGCAACCAAGAAGCTATAACAATAGCTGGATAGGAATTGAGTAACTCCACGTACAAGAGAAAGTTACTGACTTTAATGTATCAAGTTTACAAATCTGAGCTACCAGATAACATAATTAGGCTTTTTAGTAGTAGCAATTGTTGTTATGATCTACGCAATAGCGTCAAGTTTGAGGTTCCCCTCTTTAGCCTAGATGTGTGAAGGATTTCATTAAGATATAGGGGGGCTTTGTTCTGGAACTCCATTCCAGACAATTTAAAAAGAGCACCAAGTCTAAACATTCGGCTTAAAAAGCTTCTTAAGAATAACAGACCCTTTTTCGACAATATAAATTTCAACAAGATGAAATAGTATTTTAATTGTTCTTACCTTTTAGACTTTTATCTTACTACTGTGTTCTTAATCTTTTTATATACCTATTTTCTGTACATTTTTTATAAATTTTATTTGTATATCATCAATAGATAATTTATCAGCAGGTCCACATCAGATTTAGCTGCCTTTTAACTTAACCTGCTTTACCAAATAAACTATGAATGAATGAATGAATGAATGAATGAATGAATGAATGAATGAATGAATGAATGAATGAATGAATGAATGAATGAATGAATGAATGAATGAATGAATGAATGAATGAATGAATGAATGAATGAATGGATGAATGAATGGTCTTGCCAAAAGCAGGAGCCTAAAAGCTATCATATTCTAGCACAAGGATTTAAGAACTTCAAGGTTCTCTGAAGAAGGAAAGGGTAAGGGAAATGCACTAAATCTTGCAACGTCTAAGGTGTCCTCACCGCTTGAAAAATTTTGTGTTTGTTGTTCCCTAGAAGGCTACTTTATGTGAGAGAACCTATTATTAATGATTTCTAGCTTACTTTGGACGAAGATTTGGTCAAAATTCTCCCATTCGTGATCTGCTGTTCATTTTAAAGGTTGTTGCAAGTGGTTGTACTTTTTATATACAGTATCTTGTCCACGACCTACTTATGAGGAAAAAGGAAAGGAAACGATAATTATGATAAAAGGAAATTCAAAAAATAAATAAATAAATAAATAAATAAATAAGGAGTTCCGGACATGTTATATCAGTTATATGCAGATTCAAATTTAGTTCTATCTTAAAGTGTGAACAAACGGAGTGTGCAAACAATTAAATGTCAGTAAGTTATTACTGTTACAGTTTGTACTTGGAGCACAACCATTCATGAATTTTGAGAATTTCGTGATGAATAAGAAGGGTAGGATTTAGCTAATCCATTGCAATTTATCTTTCATTTCTAGAAGGTCAGCATATGGTGGGTTAGATACGTCTGCTATGTTATCCCTAGTGACTTCCTTGGATTTTGTATTTGTCTTTATTTGTCTCACTTAATGCAGAACCGTTTGCCATAAGTACAAAACATCTTTTGGATACTATCTTAGCAAAAATCATTCGAAAACCCAAAAACAGATAAAAAGTAAATGACTAAATAAATATTTTAAAAAAATACTAAAGAGCATTCTTCTGATCAGCATCACATGTACAGATGGCAGCGTTAGCGGCTTTTTTTATCTGTTCCACTCTTCAAAAACCACAATTAATCTAATTTATATTGCTTTGAATTTTGACTAACATTAAACAAACTCATTTAGCAACAATCAAGGCGATTGAGGGAAAGCTAAATGCACACACAAATCGAAATAATTTGGATTTGCCATGTTTGTTATGACAAGGTGTAAAAAACCCTAAGTGATAATTAAAAATCGACGATCATACATTGTCGGCCCGTGTACGTGCGCTTAAGTCGCTTGGAATGCAGTAAGGTATCGTAAACAATAAAGAGTATGACCTCATCAAAGGTCACTCCCCAATAATCCCTCTTAACATTGATAAATCAACAGTGTTTTTCGTCAAAGTGTACTCATGGCTGTAGCATATTTGGTTAACCTAAAAAAGAGACTATAGCCTCATAGAAAGAGAAGAAAAATAACGGTATTGAAAGTTGCCTCCAACGGTGAGTGTGTGTTAAAGATAATAGTGAGTTATTTTTGTTAGGTAGCACTCTGAACGTAACGTCTACGTAAAATACACAATTAATGCCACTTTCAGGGTTGCTTTAAATAGAGATGATACCTTGTATACGTAACTTACAGGGCAAAAAAGGAAGAAGTTGATGTGAATAATTTCTTTGTAGACAGAAAACGTAATGTGAGTAGTAGTATAGCTATTAACTACATGTAGCTTTGCTACTACAGTTAACTTCTTTAATTTCAATGTTTTTGCACACATTTTGTTAATAAATTGCTATTGGATCACAACACCCCCGATTGGTTGTAATCAATGTTTATGCTAAAATGTTTCTTTCCTGCAAAGCTAGGAATTCTTTGGATCCGCATAGTTTAAATTGTAGTACCCTTGTGTAACGTCGAAAAACGTTCCATGTAATTAAATCAGTTACGCATATACCCCATGCTTGTTAGAACATTTTGGAAGGATTAAACCTTTAGATGGATCTGCGATCACCGGCGCTCTACATAGGTGGGAAATATTATTGGGTGTCGCGCAGCCAGAAATTTATGACGTCAACTAAAATTGCGGAAATGGTACCAATTTCGTTCCCAGAGACCGCGCTACCTTGTCCAGCGGAACGGGCAAGAATGACTCAGGCGCTGGGAATGAGATCACCGCATGCTCTGGTAAAAAGGACACGTGATCTATTTCGGGCAATGTCATTGGCTCCGAGGCAAAAATGCCCGCGAAATGTTGTTGAGATGAAAGGAGCGATGGCAGCTTTTTTTGGCAGTGACAGCGTTGCAATTTCCTGCCACTGTAAGAGATCAAAAATTATTTTGGTCAAAGTTTTGACGCAAGTGTGTTTTCTAGAGAATATAGCGTCCTGAAACTGGCGAAAAATCGCATTGGCATGCATAGTCTGATTCAGTGTTATTGACGTTGAGATCGCTGGTTTGCATGTGGAAGACATGCCGAAAAGGTGGGTAATTTTTGCTTTTTTTGTCTACTGCATGTTCCGTGCAACTCAGTACAAAAAGAAATTTTAAAGCAGTGTAAGAAAAATTATTGGGCTTTGTTTTGGTACATAAATTAGCTTGTACTGAGTTGCACGGAAGGGACAGTTTTGTTAAATGTGTATCCCGTTTTTGCGTCAAAATTCGACTTTGATTGTGAATCTAACATTCGATTACATTCGACTGTTGATCGAAGAGCGTATTACAGTGCTATCCAAAATGTTTTTGTTGTTTAGACCAAGTTTCTTATCACGGATTCAACAACAACAAAAAAATAGAGACATTTTTGGGCTTTGTTTTGTTAATATGACTTAGCGTGTACTTTGTTGCTGGAAAAACAAAGTGGCTGGGTTGCGGCAGTTTTTTAAAGTGCGTAGTTCGAAACGTGATTTTGTCGAGCGATGCACATTTCATTGTTGTTGCACATTATTACAGCTTTGTATGTTACAGAAATTTGAGTTTTATACGAACTGTCGAATGAGAAAATGTGAGAGTGTTTTCATTAAAACGCTTAGACCGTCCTGTAGCTACAGTTCGATAGGTCCAGCAATATTTTAATTTGTAAAAAACATTCTGCTTACAATGTGCACAGCTGCTATACATTTAGGCTAGCAATTTTATAATTGATGGATCGAAGTTTAGATTATTTTGTTCATAAATTTGGCTTGGGATTATCCACACAACGAGTTACTTGTTACTTTCCTCGTTAGGAACCGCTCTTACGGACATGATTTCCTCCGTGTACAATTTTTTAGTACTAAATTTTTGCACACAAGGCTTTCTTTTGGGGTTGCTTCTTTGCTTGTTTCATTGTAATTATCGTTTGTTTCTATTGCTATAAACTTATCATCAGGTTTACCTTTTGCATGAATTTAATGTGATATATATTTGAAGAGGTTGTTGTTTCACAGTGAAGTAGTTTTCCCTCTTGTTTTGTTTTGTTTTGTTTTTTTTCATATGAAGTTCAGTTTCTTCTTAGTTGTTTGCTAAGGTAGTGTTAAAGTATCTGGCATGTTAACATACTTTATTGTTCATTGCTCTTCAGAAAATATTGATTGATCCTGAATCAAACAAAGTGCAGCATCACAAACAAGATTTTTGATGAACAAATGTGTACTCAAGGAAAGCATATGTCCCTGACAGTGTCAATTAACTTTATTAATGGGGAGGTCTGGGTTTTTACTCCTTTGTAGCACTTTTGACTATATGCATCACTTTTCTAACCTATACACTAAAAAGATATACTGTAATCAGTATTTTTTCCAACTAGCATATTTGCAATCAAATTCTCTTCTTTTATATACAGTATTCTCCTAATTTTAAAAATTTCATTATCTTATTCGGTTCAAGCACAGTAACCATTGAAAAGAAAAAAGAAAAAAAACCTCTCGGCCTAGACGGCTTTAAAGTTTTGATATTAAAATTGCACCCGTTCACAATGAAAAGAACATGACTGCAGACACTGAACTCCATTCATTTAGCTCATGTTCAAGTTTTTTTTTATTTTATATATATATATATATATAAATTAGGAAGAGTTGCTGGACCGGAGAAAACATAATTTTGCTCTATCTATAAAATAACTTCCAGGTGTCTAAGCAATTTCAAAGGACCCATAGTGTCTTATTTCTCTGCTGCATTACGCTCTGAACAAAGGCCGTTCTTTCTAGTGACCCGGCTTTTTTCAGAAATATTGTTGTCCTTCGTGATCGTGAAGAGTGATAATTCCAAAGTTGGATGCTGTAAACCAGCCAAAACGCGAACATCGCAGGGAACGAATCTCATAGGAATAGGTGAAAAAGGATAATAAAAAGTGTAGGTTATTCTAAAAATATCCGTATATGCATTTGCAACGTATATTAAGCCGCAATTAGTCTTCTTTCCACTGGAATAAACAAACGATGAACAGGGGTCTTTTTTGCATGAGCATGCGCGACCGCTGACTTGTCAAAGAGCACGCGACCAGTGACAGCGACTGTGCTGCATGGTTATAGGAACCAAATTGTTCACTTTGAAAGCTTGCTTGAGATTGAAATGGTAGCAGGAACTTAGGAAAGACGTTCGCTGTACAAAATAAGTAAAGATCTGTTGATTTAACGTGGAGACTGATGCGCTGAACGAGGTGAAAGAGCAAGTTTCTCAAGGATGTCTGACCGAACATGGCTGCTTGCTGTTGTTTGGCGCTCGACTCGTGTCTTGATTCCCCTTTAAGAACCACAAAGTTTGGCATAGAGGGCATTGCTGATGCGTCGCTAATGAGCAAAATGTTCTTTATTTAGTGTTTGCTTATAAATCGGATGTAAATCAGTTTCTCGATGCCGTAGAGGATTTCTGTCAATTATTTGTTAATAGCTGATTTAGCCATATGTCGGGAGTGGATTAATAACGATCAGCGGGCGACTAGCACGCCGTTTTCAGTTGGAATAGAAAGTTTTTGCCTTAAGTATTTTAGCGATACAAAGGTTGTTTATAGGAAAATTGTAGAACTGCTTGTTTTTGAGTGGACTAACATTGTAACGCATCTTTTACAGGAATTTGCTTTTAGCCAGAACTTAAATGTTCTAATGATTTTTAACTTTTGGTCGGCATCACATGTTTACAGTACTTCTTGGGAAACCTAACCGTTTGTTTCATCAAAATCGGTCACAAGATTGGACTTTAATTTCGGTCCTATTGAATGCAGTTTTGACTGTGTCTCATTGATATTCATTTTTTTTATTGTTCGAGACATACAGAGTGACTACCACCAACATCTCACCAGGTGACTAATCTACGTCTCGTGTGCTCTTAATTTTGTAGCTTTAAAGTGCTGGGAAAATTGTAGAACATATATTAATTCACTGCTGAACTGAACATCGGCTTTCGCCCACTTCGAACCACTCGCTGAAATTTGCTATGTTTTTTTTTTAATATTTCTCTACCTTTCCGATTTCAAAACAAAGAAAACTGAAAGTGTTTACTTGCATCAACAATCATTTCTGCACTTCGTTTAGACTTTGATGAGGTCAGCGCAATCCTCCAGGCACTACATATACGAGCGCTGTTGTCCAGGTCAAGTGGGGAGATGAAATTTGATAGTAGCTCGTGTATGTTAAAGCCGGTCTACTTCGCTTTTGTTAAGACTTGCTTGGACGAGAAAGAAGCTGATGTAGAAAACGCAGATCACGGTTGAAGACGAGAATGAACTGGCAGAAATTCGAGAGGTTTTCCCAAAAACATTAACGAGTAAATCCTTCGACAATGACAACAAACTTACCTTGAAAAGCTTCTTTGCCTTTTGCAGTTTTTTTTTTTTTTTTACAAGGACCAAAGGAGGAAAGATGGAAACGACTTCGAGAAAGACACAGTGCCCGGTTTCCAAAATACTCCAGCGTTACATTAAAGAGCTAAAACTTACAGCACTCTTAGTTTTGACCAAATAAACGTT
This sequence comes from Porites cylindrica, assembly GCA_964035525.1. Taxonomy (NCBI): domain Eukaryota; kingdom Metazoa; phylum Cnidaria; class Anthozoa; order Scleractinia; family Poritidae; genus Porites; species Porites cylindrica. Next base: position 15,281,126 of record OZ037778.1, on the reverse strand, counting down.
TTCAACATGGCGAATTTGTTTTCACTTTCTTGGAAACCATTTGTTGTGTGCTATTGTTTTCGTGAGCCAATAAAAACTTTCTTTCTTGACGCCTGTCAGATGATTGTCAAATCGCGCGTCCTGCACTTGTTTCCGGTCCCCCAAACTGAAAGAAGCCATATGATAAACATCTTATTAGCCTCGTTTTTTCGGTCCGTGAGGTAAATTACGGATCCTCGTTTTTTTCCATCGATTTATGGCCATAAATCGATGGAAAAAAACTCAGTCCGTAATTTACAGTACGGACCGAAAACTCGGCTAATAACAGGTATATATTTGAATATCACAGTCCATACAGAAAAACAGTACAACGCTTAATCGTTGGAAAATAAGGTAGCGTAGTTGCCCCACATGAGTCTGGTGATTTGGACGATGTAAATAACTACTGTACTGTGTAGGCTTATTTCAGTGCTTCCGGTGAGGGCTAAAATCATTGAACGCTATGTGCATAGCTATTTATTTGATTATCTAAATGCTCATGACCTTATTTACAAGAACCTGTCCTGTTTCAGGAAGCAGCATAGCACCAAGACTACCCTTGCATATACTGTAGATACTCTGCTATATACTCCGGACAATGACCATGTAAAACGTGTTTGCATTGGTTATTATTATTGACTATAAAAATATTTTGACATGGTTGATCATAAGTTATTACTTAGCAAGCTTGAAGCCAAGAAACTGGATAGGACCTTAGTTCAATGGTTCCAGTGTTACTTAACTGATCGTACGCAATTTCTTACGTTGAAAGGACAGTCATCATCATGCAGAGCTACATACAGCCGTCCATTATATAAAGCCGTACGTACTGTGTGTTAGGGAGAGCTTTGCTGTCATCGTTGATAGCAAAAACGGTTACATGTGAACATCGATCGATCACGTAAAACCAAGAGTAATAAGGAGTAATGTGCTTTCGGTAAAGTTGACTGTGGTTAAATTTCCTGTAATTAATACTTGCCGCGATGAGACTGTTGTTTTCATTGCCCTAACTGGGTTTTTACTCTAAGTTAGTGACTGAATTAATTTTTTTCGTAAGGTCATTTTGAGTCTGTAAATAATCCTTGTATTTAGCGTTGACCACGGGGATAATTAACCCTCAAATTAGTGACATTTTCTGAATTGCTGCACTAGTTTGTATTAGTTACCCGAGAGCTACACAGAAACAATATATAAAGTAACCTTGTATCATTTTAAACTTAGGAACCGGTAAACGAAAAGACGCTTCATCAAATATGAATATGTTTTCTCCCGAGAAATTCCTTTATGTGCCATTTTGTTCCCTTACATCTAGCTAATTGGCAACCTCATTATTGTTAATGTCTATAAATGCCCAACACTTTGTCACAAACTTGATACTCAACGTTTCTATGACTTGGAAAACCGTTTATCAATAATTGACGACAAATTAGCGCGAGCACGTCCATATTAACGGCACGACCTGTGATCATGAATTTGCTGTACAAGAAGCATATAACCCCGAAGCGTCTAACTTCCCATTATCTGTTTAGAACCATGCTGGGGTATTTTAGCCGACGCAGCCGTCCAATAAGAAGCACGGAAAATTGTTTTGGCCAAATATGGAATCAGAGAAATCAAGGCTAAAAACTTTGAGCTTGTAACTTTGAGGTTCGAGTTATCGAGGGTTCGAGTTTCCCGAGGTAAAATTACAGTAATTGTGTGAAGGAAATCCAGGGGAATTCGATTTTTGTTCGAGTTAGCGTTGGCTTCGAGTTATACGGAGTCGATTGTATTGTGATCACATCTTAGATTGTTGGCATCACGCGTGCTTTTCTCCTCTTCCGATACAAATGAATCCGCTGACTCTTCATTGCAATCGTTTTATAAAACCTACCTACAAAACTGTGCTGGACAGGTATGCATTGTAGTCCACGATACTTGAAGACGGTACTCAACAGGTTACGGAGTTAAGTAAGTATATACCGGCCGTCAGTCACTGAACACCTAGGCCAGATACCCATGGAACTAACTTAAATGAAAGACGTTTTCAAAAAATCGCGACTGCTTCTAAAAAGAATACAAGTAGTTTATAGAATTATTTTATAAACGTAGAACCAGATTCATGATTAAAGCAAATAATTTTTTGTGCGAACGCTTTAGCACAGTTCTTTTCACCAAAAGCGTACACCAAACCACGTACAGGTACATCTAGAGGGAAAGTGATTTTTAAAAAAGTCAAAGAGAGGGAATCGCCACTTAACAGTGAAAGGTTGAAAGGTTCATGTGTAAAGAAAGGCGTGGGTGTAAATAAACCAACGAGGTTGGAGCCAGTAGACTAGTAATGCTAGGGCACAGGGGCGTTGGAATTTGTGAAAGTTATACAGGCTCCATGTACAGTCGGTAATCACTGAAATAAACATGTTGAATGCATTATCCAGGTTTCATTGATATCGGCACTTGAAGGTGAAAGATGGTATTATCTACATCCGAAACTGAGTAGGACAAACGGTAACAGGCAGCATTCATTCCTATCAAAATACGGCGCAATTAATTGCTAAATTAAAGGATTATAGCATGGCTCTTATAGATATCTGTAACCTCTTCAAGCCGTAATATCCGTGGCTTTCGGTCAGTGCCGCAGCAGCGAATCACTGGAAAACAACAATCCACAAGGTCCTCCTCTGCTTCACTTAAACTCAGTACACAGGTTATATATCAAATCTTGCTTTTTCTGGCGGTAGTTCAAGGATGGAATCAAAACAAACGAGACGATAAACTGTAGGCGCTGATGATTTCCTTTAACAGCCGCAAACTTAATTGCCTCCAACCTTCCGCTGTCCGGTTTTTATACAATTAACATCGGTAGGTTAGAGCCAATGGGAAATGCTGGGGTACAGAAGGTCAACTGAATCAATCTTTTAAAGCCGTTTATCAAGTGAACATGTTGAATCGGTTAGCTACTTTAATCCGGAGTGTGCATCTTCATTAATCTGCAACAGTGACTTAGCAAGATGAAAGATGGTCTTATCTACGGCTGAAAAACACTGAGGTATGACAGAACTGTAACTGAAAAAGCGTTTGCTACGGACTAGAATCGTTTACAATTAATTGCCAAATGATATAACACTATAGATATAGTAGATATCAATGGGACCACTTCAAGCCGATAATATCGATGGCGTTGAGTGTTGCTGAAGCAAAGTGGCTGTACGGGAGGAAGACCCCAAATCAACCCCGTTGAAAATCATGCAAGCACCTTCAAGCAGCAGATCGCAAAACACGACACCTTTTTCCCTCAAATCATGCATTGGTCGTTCTTACTATCAAACCCGAAAACCATAGATTATGTTAAATCTAATTTTACAGTCGGCTTGTGGAGGCAATTCAAGGACAAAATTAAACTCGGCAAACAAAACCATTCATTTTGAAGTTGCCATTATTTCCGCTTGAAAGCTAAAAACCTTCTCGTTAAATGTTTTAAACCAAAGTGCACTATTGCAAGATTTGCCTTAATCATCTATATTAAACCTTTCTCTTTAGCTTCTGGCGGCAATTCAAGGTCAATATTAGACTCGGCAAACAAGACCATTTGTAGTTGCCCATATTTCCGCATGCGAGCACGCAACCTTCTCGTTAGAGACGTTAAATATTTTGGCTTGTGAGAACTGAAAGAGCGCCATTGAGAGATTTGTCATAAATTATCTGCCCTGAAAGTGGTTTTTAGCAGCAACTAGTCGACTGTTTCTGCCCAACTTGGGAAAGATTATTGCCAGTTTGTTCAGGAATGTCACCATATTTTGGCAAGGTGTACCGGCGTGCATACTAAAACTAAACTGAGGAAACTTAACAATGTCGAAGTAAGTCGGATGACTGTTTGAGTCGTTTGAATCACAATCCATATTGTCTAGTCCACAAAAAAAAAAAAATGTGGGAATCTTCTCAGTTCAAGATTGAGTGCTCAGCCCTGATGCCATCTATCCCACGCGGTTGTGTACAGATTCGGGACACTATACTATGTATTGTCTCACACTGTTTTTGAAAGCATGAACTCGAACTCTTTGGAAAGCTGTTAGTACTGGCCCATGGATAGGGGGTAGGATCATTCCCGATACCTTTTTCAGGCTTAAGGCATATATGAAAGGGAAGGGATTTTACGAGTTGTCTAATAATTATATGAAAGCAGGGTTTGGACCTCAGATTTAGAGCGTCCCTTTATAAAACTTTACTCAGTAACCCCCCATCTCCCTCCCCCCCCCCCCCCCCCCCCCCGAGCCCCGAGCCACGAGCTCTTTGCGCCAATGTTGCTAGGTCGATGGAAGTTTCTAGCTATTCAAGGCCAGGGGGCTATTAATCTGCGACAGATTAACTTAACCTGAAGTTTTCTCTCTTTTTTGCGTAAGTAAATACTTTGAGTAGGCACAAATTTCAATATTAAAAAAGGCAAGATATTTTTCATACTAAAAATTTGTAACCTTCCAGACAATAACCCCGATTGCCCCAGTACGTGACCGCCGCAGGCAAAACTGGTATCTAAAAACACCAACCACTGACCAGAGTAAAGTTATATGTAGCATGTGCAATCTGCTAGCCTTACCCCGCATGAAGATAAGTAAAGAGACAATTGCTTTTCGGTTAGTAAACCTGTGCGCAAATCTTTCAGTATCTTTTATTCAGCTCATTAATTCTTTTAGAATTCCTTTTACCTCACAACAACAAAAATCGTTTGAGATTTTGTAGACATTTCAAGCTCGATAAAAATGCTTTAAAATTTATCATTGGTTTGATTTGATAGATAAGGTTCCTTCGTAGGAATAATAGCATTTTGTTGCCATTTACTTTTGTTGATCTTTGCTCCTTTCTTTTTCGTGCAAACAAAAAAAAGACATGTTAACGGTAGCACGACGCATAAATCTCGTAATTTTGGAAATGTGGAAATGACGTTCGTTTTATAAGTGAAAATGAACATCATAATGTTTACTTCCCTTACAAAAGCTGTGACTCTGCTGTTAATTATCTAATCATAGATGATGACTTTTTCTCCCTGTGTGATGTTGTTACGTCCTCGCAGGGTTATGGTCTCTTAGTACTAGGTATCTGGATGTCTACACGTTTAACCAGGACAAGTACTTCGAACCATGCTCACTTGAACCGTTCCTCTCACATCTTCCGAGCACTTGCCGTGTGTTACTAATATGTAAGATCCTCTTTACAAGTCTTTAAAATATATATTTCTAATCATATCGTAGAAATCATGCAGTCTTACATGTAGATTCATTGAAGTTATTTAAGACTTTCAGATTATGTTCATCATTATCTGTGCATCACTCGCTTAGTAGGTAAGAAGATTTCTATTGCGAGAACACTTACACCCGATAATTTACGACTGTAAATAACCATTAACATCCTTCGGTGCTGAAACCCAATGACTGAATACTTTCCGGCTTCTCGGTTACGCATACGTAGAATTTGCGATCCATCAACATTATCTGCTGATTGATAGATATGTATGATGTAAGATAAGTATAACCGCAATCCTATATACGTACTTGTTTTTAACCTTGTTGAGATGTGCGCTATCAGTTTTGTGGTGAATTGGAGATATTTGATTGAGATTTCATTTTGTGAAAATGTGCTGTGTCTTGGAAGAATAGTCCGACAAAAAACAGGACGAAGGAAAAAAAACTTGCCGTGAATGTAAACAGGTTGGTAAAACATACTAAGAAAGAGGAAATGTGGCCCTTTTTTGGTTATTTTTGAATGACCAGAGATCGAACTACGCTGACCTGACGGCAACCAGTCGTGTATTCTGTAATGAACTTTGGCGTTCACCTTTGAGAAAAAGGTAGCCTTTACGTTTCCTCGTTTCTTTACACCAGCAAATAACCATGGTCGGCGTAAAAGAGTCGTAAAAACTTTCAAATGAGCCAGAGATGATGGAACGCACAAATCAGGTTGTTATCATTAAGAAGAACTGAATGATTAGTCGTAATAAAGGCGTACACCACTTCAGAGACAAAAGCAGTCTCATAATTAACACCCTCCCTCTTAGAGTACCTATAGTACATCAGTTTGTTGTCGAAAGGCACGTAAACCATGTTTTTTTTTTTTTTAACAGCTGACTTTGTATTCAAATAACAACTGCGCTTTTCCTTACAAAGCGGAAGTTTCAAGTTTTCTACCATTTAAAAGGGAAAGCCTCGAGGGCAATATACTTACTTTTTTTAAGGTAGCAATCAACGTTTTTACGATCGATGGCTCCCTTTTGCGAACGTCAATTTTTCATTATAGCTGATTCGCTCTGACAAAGAACTAGCGTTGGTAACGCTATAGCTTTTGGACTTTCTAAGCTGAAAACACTTAACACTTAAAACTATACCCCTTATTTTATTATAACTCTCCTTAATCGAGTTTTCTCAATCGGAACTGATTATTATTATAGCTTAAAGGTATTCATTACATCACCATCATTCGGCACGTAGGGATGTAAAATCGAGCCTTGAAGAGAGTGCCATCTCTGGTACGAATCCTAGAAGGTTTAGAGGGCATTGTGCTTCCGCGAAACTTCTCTCTCATTACGGAGTGATCACCATCAATACAGCCTAAAAGCAAAACACTGTTGTTTGCCATTCCATGTATTAGAGAAGCTTTAAATGCCAAAGTACTATATATATTACTTGCTATCGCCTAGTAATATTTGTCTCACAATAGCTGTGATAGTCAACAGACTGCTGTCCTATGGGTTAGCGTGAGCGACTTCAAGCAGCTTGATAATATATGAAAAATAACGCTTATACTCTTTTTTTTTTCTACATGAAAATATTTTATAACAATATCGAAGGCTGATCGAAATTTGTGGTATTTCAAAAATATTTCTAGAATAGACCAGAGGCCGAAGAGTTTGAAAAAGACTCCACAATTTTGTGTTTGAAAATCTGTAAATACAGAACATTTTTTTTTTCTTAACTGTAGAAAAGTTTCCTTTCACTTAACGGCAAGAACACTGGTGATTGAGACCCTGAATGCATCCGAAAGCGGAAATACCATAAGGTATAATTTTTATATCAAGAATATTTTCAGCCTATAATCGACAGAAAAATAATTCAACCTGGGCCGGAAAAAAAAAAAAAAAAAAAAAACAGCACTCTTATTTATATATTTTTTAAAAAATTAAACTTTGAATTTCTCTGCAATATTGTTTGTTGAATTTCCACAAGTGCAGTACATCGAGAAAAAGCTATCATCATTGTGATCAGTGTACACTTAACTTATCAACCCTTTTTTGGTCAGTCACGTTTTGAGTACGAAGGTGTCACAATAGACAGTTACACCTTGACATGGTCTCCGGACCCAGAAGAAGTGTCCCATAGCGATAGCAGATGCAAAGGTGCACACTTTTCTGGGACCAAATTTTGTGTTCCTTGCCAGTAAATGGAAATGTTGCTTGAATAGACGGGTCCCAAAAGAGAGGTTCCACTGTAGGACCAAGAGCAGTTGTCATGACCACATTTGTATATGCTGACAAACTAGACTGACAAACTACTCTGTCTTATCAGTCCTGTTTGGATTCTAACTCTGAGTATTACGTTTAAGTGCTTTGTTCAAATTGAGGTAATGAATATTTATTTATCTGAATTTAACAAGGCTGAATCATTCTTATCACTGATATTCATTTAGACTGCTAAAAACCTGGCAGCAATACTGAAACGGCGTTTCAGGAAGAAAATGATCAAGGGAAAGTTTTCAGGTTCTCCTTTTGCCTGACATTGACATTCAAGGGTGGCTTATCTTTATTGGATCTCACCGATGATATTTTCTTGGTATGAACTCGACCAATTTATCCAAAAACTATTGTAGTTATCTCAACTAACAGGACGGAGATGAGAGTAGAAAGCCATCAACTTCGCCTAGTTGCAGCTAGGTTAGTCGGCAGCTAGCTTTGCAGTTTTTCTTCAGTCTCTCTCTTTTTACATAGCTTTTAAAGACTGCTTGTCCGTAGTTGTCTTGGTCTGTCTTAACAAGATTAATTAGTGACAAATCTGGGATAACAAATGCCTTTTACTACACAAATGCTGTGCTGTTCAATGTGAAGTCATAGAGAGCTTAAGATACTTGACTGTATTGTTGTCAATTAATCCTGTTATTAAGCAATAACTCAAAACTAATCCTTTAATTGCTTGGTGACAGGATTTTCACAGCGCTTCAAAACAAAACTTGCCATTAGTTGCAATAAAAACTGGTGGAGTTTACTAATTGACTGCCTACAATGTATGTTGGGCGTCTCTCCTGATATAGATTGTACTCAGGGAAGGGAGATCCAGCCCCTTCCGTGTCTTGTAGAACAGTTAATCGGGACTCCAGGGCAGTCAATCCATTCGCGCTCTCCAGACAATAACTGGGGAAACTAGTGATGTACTAATCATATTTAAGGCTCATGCATGAAAGGTTTAGTAAAACTCAGTTTAGGAATTTGCTTAACTGACTTTGTTACTCTGTGAAACAAGTGCCCTGTATTACTTATACTTTCAGATTTATAAGGGTTAACGGGAGACCGACGTCAATCAAAACAAACAGTGAAACAAGAAAGAAAAGATAAAACATCGTTAACAAGATGAATTCTTCATTATCTGCTTCAGGTAGGACCTTTGTTAGTCTATTTTGTAATTTTAAGGTTCATCGATTAATTCTGTCAGCAGTTCATGCGATACTGAATGTAGAGTCGAATCCTTCTTTAAAAGGAAACCTCTTTAACTCCCCATCGATATCAAGGATTTAGAACTTCGTATGTTGTCCTGTTAAGAAATATGGACAACTTTGTTATCAAGCAGTGCAACCTTGGTTTCTGTGTTAACAAGGTTGTATTTCAATCTCTTCCGAGTCCTTTTTGTAACCAAGTAGTGCATCCTTAATTGGATGTAGGGGCAACCACACGAGTAACAGATGTGATCACAGCATTCCGCCGCGACTAAAATAACTTAGAAAGGTAGGTTAACCCGTGGGTTAGGGGGAGGACACGCTTTGACATTTCAGACTATTAGAAACGCTCCAAATGAGATATATCGGTGAATGTTCAAGGGCTCGCAGTCATTGGATTGAGATTAACTTATAATTCATTCTTTTATTTTTAAAGCACGATCTCAAATGTAGCTTGGCCAATTTCCGCCCCCTAGAAATGAAAACCATCATCTCTTCAAGTGCGCTGACAGACACTAAATTCATATTTATAAAGGGCATTATTAAAGTTAATCATAGGGTGGGGGGATGCACATAATTTGGTTTTAGTTTCCCTTTTGCTAACAGATGGGATCCGATACTTTAGAAAATCAGTACTAGAACATTGGGCTATCCTCCACACATACATACATACATACATACATACATACATATTTATTTATTTATTTACTTATTTATTTATTATATATTACTACCATTATTATCCTTGTTATCATTATTCCACCGTCGAGGGACAAGAGATTGGAGTCAGGATAGTAGCGTTTTTGTGTGGAGCGTTAAAATTTGAGTCTTAAATTTGACTTAAGTAAGATATATTATTCAGTCACTGAGCAAATTAATGAAGACAATTAGAGTTCAGTTTTTTCTTGGGTGTTAAGTCATCAATATCGAATCATTACTCACAAAACACGGTAAACGTAACGAGCAATGTAAAGCTAATAGCTTCTTTTGTCATAAGAACTCTTTTTTGTCACTGTGTAGCACACGCACGTACAATAAACTCGAATGAGAAAATTGCGTGAGCTGGGCTACAAGTCCTTTCAACGAAGCTTTCTTTGTATGCTTTTCAAAGAAAGCTTACTAAATATCACTTGACCGAATTGTTATGATCTGGGGAGGTCATTTCCTTAAAAAGCATAATTATTGCACAAATATTTATTATACAAGCAGTGTCATATTATGAATCTGCTTACAATTTAATACAGCTGAACAGACCATAATAGAATCCACTGCATGATCATATTCAACAAATTGATTTGGAGTGCATTAACCGCAAGGGGGCACAAGGTTCTACTTGCTGGCCTCTTTGAAACCTGAACGGATATCAAGAGCCGAGTTCAATTACTCTTGCGCCTACATCATCAGCGCAAATTAACTTGTCAGACTTTTTCAGCCAAATAAAACGGTATCAGTCTCAAAATTACTTATGGACCGACGTTGCCTGTTCCAGTTAGTTTATATTCGATTTAGACGGCTGAATCGTCAAAAGCGAGAACTTCATTCATCTCAATAACAGAGTCGTGTTCACTCAATGTGATCCTTAAGGAAGTAATATAACAATGAATATCAGATTAAACTAAATGAGTATTATCTTTGCAAGCCGACCGCAATCGTTAATAGCATCCCTTTATGGCCTTTACTTAGAGCTCACAGGGGTAGGCGACAGTCATTAATCACTAAATTCTTTACTGTGTCACGCACATAAGCTATTAGGTCTATTAGCATTATTACAAGCAGCCTTCCGATGACAAAGTCGAATTCGGAGTCTAGCTATAGCCTCGGAGCACTTCGTTACTGAAAGGTACGTTTCCTCTAGCTAGTACACCTGTAAAAAACATTTGAAAAGTCTGACTTATATTTTCTTAGCCCATTGAATAGAAAATTGGAGTTTGAAGTTATTTTGCACTCGTTGTGGCATAAATCCTAATGGCGATAAGGATAAATGTCGCTTATCCTCAATGTATGAGGTTAAATTTTATACTGTACACTCTTGGAGCAAATATTTGACAATCCAAAGATAAACGCAGCCTGTAGTTTTTTGTGCATGTTGTATATAGTTTGAGTTTCGCGTGTGATGTTTAGTCTAGACACGAAATATTTTGTCTACGATTACAGCTTCTAGCAGAAATATTTATTTTTGCACAAAGGGAGTCATGGTTATATTGTTATAAGAAAAATTCTGTTTTTTTTTCTTAATCTCAGTTAAATCTCTAAGCACGTACTTCATTTGATAACATCCGGATTAAAAGCTAGACTCCTAAGTAAAAATGAAAACCGGCAATTTCAAAAAGATGTCCTTATGAAACAGGCAAGGTCTACTAAGAGATCTAACAGGAGCCTAAAAACAGACCACAAAGGCCACATTTACCACCTTTCTAGCTTTTTTATTTAAATGAAGGGGTTATTACAAATATTTTGAATACAATAATCACTATTTGTTCCAGTTGCTACGACACCGTTTCTCTTGAGTAGTTTTGTGTGCATGACGTATGGGCTCCAATAAACTAGTTTTGCTAAAATCTTGCAATAAAATCGTGCTTGCAATTATTTTTCACTTGAAATGTGTACTACACGGCACTCCAGATGTACTAAAGTAGTAAACAAACAGTACCACAATGTCCTAGCCTTAATATCACGGTTCCTTTGGGCTAATAAAAATAAAGAGCATGGCTCTGTCTATAAATAACTATAAAGTACAAAAAATTCAACCATGGTGGGTAATACTGGAGTTACACAACAAATTTATGGGCTGGGAGTTAGGATTGAGTACAAGGTAAATGTTATCATCGTGCCTAACAAAAAGGAACAACAGAAGCAGCAAATTATGTAGTTCACAGTGGAGCTTCAAGATTGTATTCCATCGGTCAACGCTTCACTCACCACACGGGCGGATCCAGCGGGAGGGTAGAGGGGGTTGCAACCCATCCCCCCACCCCCCTCCTTCGGGAAGTTTTCCAACTTGTCCGGCTACCCATTTTTATACCAAGAATAATTATATCCATTGTTTTATGCACATTTGACGACTGATAACTGATTGACTGATTGTCGATATAGGGGAGAAAAAAAACATTTCTCGATTTTACTGTTATATAGCAAACGACATCTTGAAGGCCGAGTCAAACCTTGGTTTGGTCACTGAATGGATTTCGCGTAGATGTTTTTGAAGCCTACATGGCTGAAAATAGTACTGAATTAAGAGAATTCAGGCTTCCAGAAATAAAACTGACCATGACTTTAAAGGGGCTTTGTCACGAAGATATTGCTGTTGTAGGTCAAATCTTTAAGTCATTACTAAGTGGCCCTAGACATACTGCTCCTGTAGAGTTATGAAGAAGATATCAAAACAGTTTCGTCAAGGAGCACTAACCATTATTTTTTTGGGTGATTCTTCAGGCCTGGCATTAAAACTTCAAAAAGTTGACCCAATGTTTTACAAGTTTCAGTCCGTGTCCATCCTTGCCATCCGTAGCAATGGATGACAGGAAACTGTTTCAATGCCTTAATATAGGCTTAAATAACAAAACTGGACCTATATTTTTGAGATGCAATTGATGGGAAGACAAGTTTTAGCTGTTTAAAAGATAGCAAATAGCGTCACATAGCCCCTTGATAGTCAAGTTCAATGATCACGGCAAGCTCTGAGCTCACACTTATGAGCCTTTCTCGTGATGTGTCAGTAAATTGTTTACACTTTGCGTTTGCTGAATGCTTCCAGTAAAATACGTTTATGCGGATGCGAAAAATCTTAAAAACCAACTTGCACCGAACGTTTAAGCGCAAAGCGATTCATCACATATGAAGTATATGAAGCACCTACCAGTTTGGCAACCATTACACCTGACCTTACCAAGAGTGTTTTCTCAAAATCATTGCCTGCTAACCAACCAATGAAACTTGGCGTGGAACAGACCTAGTGCCCAGGCCCACCACGGCCAGTCAGAAAAATTGCTGCTGCTAACTCGTAGGGACTACTACACCACCAACTTCCGCCACCATCACCACCATCACCGCTACTACAACCACCATCACCATCACTTCTTCTACCATCACCACTACCACCACTACTACTACCACCAACGCCATCACCACCACAATCCCACCACCACAACTACTATCACCACCTCCCCACACTGCTACAACCACCACCACCACCACCACTGCTACTACCACCATGCACCATCACCACCACCACTACTACTAACACCACCACTACCACTACCACTACCCCCAACACCACTATCACCAACTACACCATCATTACCACCACCACCACCACCCTCACCACTACCACAACCACTACTACTACCACCAATACCATCTACACTACTACACCACCAGTACCACTACCATAACCGCTACTAGATCATTAAATCATTTAAAGTCTTTAAAGGGTTTCTTTCGAGGAGAATTTCCAGTTGATTTGAGCTATGGCGTCCGATCATATATGATCTAAATTTTAGAAGAAAGATGACATGGTGACATGTTGTTCAACAATTTCCAGTGTCTAAAGTGAAATATTAATCATCAACTGATTAATTGCAAAGTTTCTCAAAGCCAATTTTCTCATTTCTTATCAATTCAATGGCTTCTTAAATGTTTCATCGCTTTATCACAGACTCAATGGGATAATAGTGTCTTGTTGACTTAAGGCTATTGATCATTTTCAACATCAATAAAGAGTCAATTTAACTTTGTTATTAACGAACGTGTTATGATATGAACGGTTAGGACTGCGAGGAAAAAATTAGCGTTTCTAAGTGCATTCATTTATTATCTCAAAAGTAATCGACAGGCCGGCTTCCCTTGTGTCTTTGTCAGACCTCGCGGCGTCTGATAACAACTAATATTTTGCCATGGCTGTTATTTTGATTAGATTTAAGAGCTCCCTTTACAATAAAAAGAAAGGCAAATATTTTCGAAAATTGTACTTGCCAGCAACTTAACAAGGCAAAGAACACTGCAGATATACAACGCTCAGCTCCATTACAATATTTCTGTCAACATTATCTTCACCTGATTGCTATATGCCTAGTGTTATTTATTACTTGAGGAAAGATTATCTATTTTATACACAAGATTAACATCACATAACTTCAAATATTTGACGAAGTCGCAAGGCGGCAATAAAATCTACATATATAGAAAACAGTGACAAGCGGCCTCATTCTCCTCTGTAGTGGAAACATTGCTTCGAACTTATAAAAGTCAGCTATAGTAAATCACTTCACAATTAAATAATCACGTTGTTTAAACACCAGAAAGTCTTTTCGCAACCAATCAAAGCTAAACTCTCTAATACCTAATACTCAGTACCAACACTTCGAAATCTCGACGTCAGTGTTTGCGTATATAAGTTATTTTGCCATATTTTTTTTTTATCTAGTTTGCCGCGTTTTCTATTTTATCGTCAAGTTTTTCAGCTAGCTGAGGAAGGAATACATGGTATAAAATAGGTCCCAAAATGTTTTGCTTGCTTTTGCTTACATTTTCAAGAACACAGTACAACATATAGGGCGTTCAGATATACTTAGTGACGTCATGTCTACAACACATAATCAGTGCGCTTTAAAATGCGTAGAATTTTGTTTGTACGTGCATAAAGGTGCATTCTCCAAAAAAGAGAACGCTTACGTTCAAGTTATAGGTATTTTTTCCCTGGGAAGGCCATGTAATAGAGTGTAAGTGTCCATCGACTCTCAACCACTTAACCTCAATTGCTTTTTGTGATTACTATATGTTACTATCCATAAATGCACTTGATGTCAAGGGTCCGATGCATGGAAAGAGCGATATAGAGCTGTAACTGAGAAATGGCCAACAGCAAAAATTCAAGACGTTATAAATTCGCGGGTGACTAAACATCGACAATATCAAATCGAGGTCCTGCTATGTGGCAGGAAGACAATCTAGTCGAGGCGAAAAATTTCTATAGAGCTGTAACTGAGAAATGGCCAAGAAAAAATTTAAGACGTTATAAATTCGCGGGTGACGAAATATCGACGATATCAAATCGAGGTCCCGCTATTTGACAGGAAAACAAGCTACGGGGCGAAAAATGTATTACCGAAGCTGAATGTCTTCTTGTCTAACTGCACCCACTTCCCTAACTGGCACTATTAGACTACTAAGCGGCGAAATGTATTGCGGTCGTCTGTAGCGTAAATACAAACTCTTTTAACGCTTTGCTAAGTGAAAAGTCGCCTGATGCAAAACTATTGTAGCCTAAAGGTTTCAGATGTTACAACGTGGTGTTTCACTAATAACATGTGTTTCGAAGAAGGTCAGAGAATCGTAGGGATCTCCGTATTTTATTATACATTTCAGGGTTCGGCCATTTGTGGCCAGTTCGATAGTGAAAATAGTGGGTGCCAGCTAGCTAGAGGCTATTGCTGTTCTAGCTACAAGTAATCGCTTTCTCGTAGAATATTTAAAGTCATATAAATGGATGTTCAAATTCGGCATGCGGCGAAGGAAGAAAACGGAGGCACGAGTTAATCAGTGCGAAAGTCCTTTTAAATACACGTTGACACACCATCGCATACGTGTACGTATTTTGAAATCGAATAGGAAAGGAAGTAAACTAAATGTATATTTTAAGTTTTTAATTTTTTTTTTTTTGCCTTTCAGGGAACATTTCAGCAAACAGAAATATGCCAGGGTGTACGCAGACTCAAGTCACAGTATCCTTACAAGTGACCTTAACAGTATTATATGCCATCATCTTCCCCATCGCTCTTCTAGGGAACTCCCTCGTTTTGTATGTGGTTTTCCAGAGACAAAGCATGAGAAGTGTATTGAACCTTTTGATCGTCAATATGGCAATTGCTGATCTACTGGTGACAGTTTTTATCATGCCTTATTCAGTTTCTTATCTCTTTGTGGGCCTGCAGTGGTTTGGTGGAATCTTTGGCTTGATCCTCTGCAAAACGGTTCACTTCTCTTTGACTGCATCGATAGCGGGGTCAGTCATCACCCTTATCGTCATCACTGTTGACAGATTTGTGTCGATCGTCTTTGTATGGAAGCGTTGCCTAAACCTAAGAACCTCCAAGGTTGCCTTGGTTGTCATATGGGTTGTTTCAGTCGCCATTATGGGTCTGCATCTTGAAGTGTACACCGTAAGTCAACCCTTAATTGCAAGAGGCGATGATAGGTTCTATTGCTATCCCGACTGGCGACGCTTGCCCATCGACTTCAACAAATATTTTGCCGTCTCGAGTTTTGTTGTCTTATACGCTACACCTCTGCTCTTAATGGGCATTTTATACTCCTTTATTGCACACAAGCTAAGGAAAGAGAGCCTCGCGGAAAGCATTGGAAGCGGGGGTGATGTCAAGATCAACAAGTCCAAGAAACGCGTTATAAAGATGCTTATCACGGTTACTGTAGCCTTTGGGGTCTGCTGGTTCCCTTTGCATCTTTTACACTATTACATATACTTCGATTATGAGACTTACACATGTATGTCCCAATTAGTCATTATGCTATTTTTCTGGCTTGGTCATGCGAACAGTGCAATAAATCCAATTCTTTACGTTGTTTTCAACAAGACTTTCCGTCGTGCTTTTCTGCACGCTTTGCATATTGAATCTTTTCAAAGTGTTTACCTCAGGAGTTCATTCAGGAGATCTTCAATCAGGAGACCTTCAACTGCAATCACTTCAGCCAAGGACAACCCCCAACAAAATGGAAACAATATTTCTGGGATTCATCCTTCGCCTGATGTACCCAAAATGCGCTCTCAGAAAAAACACGGCTATGGCAAACTTAGGCATCAAAGTGAGAACTCTAAATCGAAGTCTTCTGATTCTGGTTGCGATGACGTAAAATTGGGCCGCCATTCAATAATAATTGTAGCGGACCGAATGACAACGGTGTAGAAGATTTTTTGGACTTAAAAGATAAAGACCAAAAGGAAATGAACTTGCATTAAATTTGTATGTAATTTTTACACATGCTAAAAAAGTGTCCGGGTTTGATAGCTACGGCAATGCATAAACTCTTACGGTTCGGCCAAGAGACTCTTACACACGAAAGGACGAAAACAAGCTACGAGTAATTCCCTTGAACGTCAGTTTAATGTTCAATACGTTATGTACAAAATATGACGCGGTAATGCGTACTCCTTTGCTTTTAGAGCATGACATTGCACTCAGCTAAAATAGTATTTTTTTTTCCAGGAAACACTTTTAAAGTAAGCGTCGGTTATCTTTTACAATTTAAAACTAAATGAATAAATTTAAAGTGGATTAGCGGGGCAAGGCGTTATAAGTAGTTAAAAAAAAGTATGAGTTATGATGCAATGGGAATGACTCTTGCTCGAGTTTTGGTGTTGAGACCCATTACAAGAAGTATTTTTTTTGTAAGGGTTTTTTTTTTTTTTTTTTTTACAGAAAGGTCATATCAGCTAGTCTAAGGTGGCATTATTAACCCTCTACAGCCAAATTCGTTGTATCGCGCTGCACGTTTAGCAAACTTCGAAAGGATTTTTGGTTTTTCTGCTCCGTCAATCATTTGAATGGGGGCAGGGTTAATGCAAGTCACAACGCAACGCGCTCGCCCAGGTTCGCAAGGAAAAGCAAAACTGAGAATGACTCTAGCAGCAGCGAAGGAAATCGCAATGGTGAGTGGATGGAAGGAGCCAGGCATTGCTTTATGGTCTTGCAAGTGGGGTAGACATTCGTAAGAAAGATCAGAAAGATCTTCGAATTAAACTAGTCGAGTCTGGCCCAAAACAGGATGATCACAAGCGAGAAACCTTGAAACACAGAAACAAACAAACCGGATCAGAATCCACCAATCACAAATCCCAAACCATGACCTTTGGAACTCGTTCAAGTAAGCATCTGTTTTCTGAGATGATCTACGGAACAGAAAAACTCTTAATTCCCTCGAAGTTTTAGCCTGCGAACAAGCTCTCTGGGGCGCTCTGGCGGCGGGGCGGGAAAAGGAAGAAGAACATGTAACTACGTCTCCGGAATTTGAACTCCACCTCCGATTCTCCTGTGGCTCCCCGTCGACTGAGCTGTCAGATTTAAGCCAATCAGGGCGAAGCGGAAACGAGCGCGAATGTGTAAGACGTTATTACTTATGTCATCTCTGCCAATCAGCATTTCGTGTCGACTTTTTCGATGCAGATCAGTATTCAAATCCCAGAGACGTAGTAGCAAGCCCTCCTTTTCCCGCCTCGCCGCCAGAGCGCCCAGGAGAACTTGCTCGCTAGCTATCGAGGTTTGCAAAACCCAAGGCAAATGTCAGCTGTCAGTTAAATTTTAGGCTATTTGTCACTTGTCAGTTAAAATTTTGGCCATTTTTCAGTTGTCAGGTAATCCCATCCAAGCCCTCTTTAAGTAGTGGGAAGAATTTAATGAAATGTTAGTTACATTCATCTTGTGTGATCATGTACTAAATTCTTGTCACCAATCTGTTATAAGAGGCTTCTTAGGGCATAAAGGGTTAATTCTCCTCCTATTTTGATAATCAGAATTGTCCATTAAGGAGGATGTGCCATCGAAAATGAGTTCCTCATCTCAACTACATTGCATTTTGTAACTTTCTCATTAGGTTGGGTCACTAGATCTCGACAAGAGAGAATGAGCTCATTTTCTTTTGGTGTCGCCATTATACCTTCGTATATGATCTTCATAGGCGACATCGCCATTTTAAAAATATTGTGTTTATTATTTGAATGTGTAACGCGTTAAACCAAAGAATTTTTCGACGGAAATTGAGATCTCATCCAACGCGCAGCTGGGCTCATGGAATAATTATTCAATATTGATTACGCTCACCACGCAGGCTTGACTTTAAATTT
This sequence comes from Porites cylindrica, assembly GCA_964035525.1. Taxonomy (NCBI): domain Eukaryota; kingdom Metazoa; phylum Cnidaria; class Anthozoa; order Scleractinia; family Poritidae; genus Porites; species Porites cylindrica. The sequence continues at coordinate 15,262,585 of OZ037778.1, read as the reverse complement.
CAATTCATTTTATTAGTTCCATTTTGCAACATCGAGGGTATCATGTCATAGCGTGATTTTGGTAGGATTACACAAATTATGTATTTAAGGAATTAATGGTTAACCTTGCTATATACTTTTTTCTTGTAAGAATAAGGGCAGAACCGGCCCCGACATGGTTCTGCGTTCATGAATTCATGTGTTCGTGAGGGGCAAGAGGGTCATCCGTTTTTGGGATTGTCAAGGGTTACCTCTCAAAACAAAGCCTTTTGTGTATTGTGAATTGTGTATTGTTTATTGTGTATTATAACATAGCTAAAAAATTCGCCTAATCAAATTCAATAGCGCGAGCGTGCTTCATATTCCTATTGAGCACGCTGATGACGTCAATAAACTATTCGTAATTCCTCGAGTTGTTGTGAGCTTAGCAATCCTGAATCTCCTGAGTGCATCCATAACTCAGCAATGGACAATGACGCGTTTACCATGTGTTTTATAAGGAAATTTGAGAGGAAACGTTTGAATTTGTTAACCGATAGTAGTGAAAAGAGGTGAGTGTTGTTGTTGTTGTGATCTCCGCGAGCTGTGCGGGCTATGGCGTGAGATCATTCTTTGCAAAGTTGTTTTCTCTCAATGGCAATTTTTCGGTAAATTAATAGTTTTCCGGCACCTAAATATGGATTTTACAATCATTTTAGAGTACACTTTCTCTCAGTTTCAAGATAAAAACACAAGATTAACTGTGAGGAAAAAAAATATATAGTCACGTAAACATTGACGCGTACTGCTTTGAGCGCGCCCAACAATAATAAAATTTTAAGTTAACTGTTGCATTGACCGCTTTGATAATGTTATAAAACAATTAGTTCATGCTGCAGCTGTGCGTATGTCGAGATATTGAGCACTTGGGAAGTTTGGAGAGCACTCAAGAGGCTAGAGTTGCACTCGGCTGCGCCTCGTGCAACTCTTACGCCTCTTTCGTGCTCTCCAAACTTCCCGCGTGCTCAATATCTCGACATACGCACGCTGACGCATGAACTAATTGTTAATTGTGTAATGTTTATTGTTTATTGTACATTTGTGTATTGTTTATTCTTCATTCTGTGTTCTGTATTGTGTATTTTGTTTACCGAAAGTTTAAAAACAATCAAAGTCTACGTATATATAGAGAGAGGAATTTGTCATGCAGCTCTAGATTAAAGATTTTCATACATTTTAATTGTCTCATAGAGGATTTTATAAAAGCCAAGGTCGTTTCAGCATGTTCCTACTGAACTAATCCATCATTTGCCCAAATTTCTCTGATTTCTGGCTACATAAAAGTAATTGTGAACAACAATCGGACATTGTTAAAAAATACTGTAGGAAACTTGGCTTCGCTGATTTCGCACAAGGTGTAATAGCTAACCTCACTACAGACACTAACCAAAGAAAACCTTGTTGACAAAAAGAATTATGGACGCAAGTGGCGTGAGACTGCTTATTTTTAGTAGAAGTAATAAACGGTAAACGACAATTAAGGGAAAAACTTGGTCAAGTAGTATATAAATCCAGGTTTGCCTTTTGGCGTAAACGTGACTCTCTGAATATCTCTAATAATAGAGTATAGTTATGAAACAATATACTTTACGAAAACGACGTCTTCGTAGTTACAGGCCCGGTGTATGCCAAGCCTTCCACTTCAGCACCGAAGCCAGCTAGTCTGCGCTGGGGAAAACCTTGTAGCATTCTGGAGAAAGCTAATTCAAGGTCGCCGTCTTTAGCCCCATAGTGAGAAATCTTATTCTTAATCATGTGTTTATACGGCAGTAAAACAGTATACTAACATTGTAATGGTTCCTTTACGTCAGTTCTACACTGGAAATCACTTAAGGGCGGAGCGGCTCCGAAGCGGAAGGAAATAAAAGAGGTTCGCACTTGGGAAATAAGTATACTGATGTTGGGAGGCTTGACTAAAATCAGAAACTGAATTAACTGTGTTGAACTGAATTTGACAAGCAGGATAAATTGCGCACAACGATTAGGTCGAAAACAATGGATTAAGATGCATTAAGATACTTTATATACACTAATCCTCTAAAACAACAATCCGTACATTAAGGAATTATCACTCATAAATGGGTAAGGCACTTTCAATCTATCTATTAATGCAATTAACTGGCCAATTACTTGCTTAGACCTCAATCAAGCCAGTGGAAATTTGTTCAGAACATTTTACATGGCTTGCCAAATCGATCGAGTTGCATGTTGTGAATCGGCGCAAGAAATTTAGATATTAACCGGTTCGAAGTTTGTTCGTTACCTATAATTAATGACGCCCATATTATAAATAATCTATTTAGTATAAATGTAATGATAGCTTAGTTTTCTATTTTACAAATTAAATCTCTTCTACTTAAAGAGGTTTGTAAACTGCCGTCACTGACTACAACAAACAAACGGAATGTCTGGAACGTCCATTTTAAAATATTTACGATTTTTGTGGTCAATAATCTCAGCGCCTTTGGTTTGTTGCGTCGGCTCTGTCACTGCAGCAAATAGACTGAATTTTAACAAATAAATGACCTTCAGTCGAACAACATTTCGGTATCAATATTTGCCTAATTTATTACAAATACTCTAACTGATCCATTTCGATCACTGCCTACTTATCATGATGTCTGTTTTGGGCTAAGAGGCACGTGATCACTTTGTATCTTCCCAGAACTGGCGTTTGTTACTTGTTTGAGTAACCCACGGAAATGACCACTGAACATAAACCAAATCCACGGGTTTATTGCACAGTTTGCATGACCCAGCCAAAAAAACGAAAGAATAAGGATGGCGGGTAATTTGCAATATGTAGAAAACGCAAATGATCGCAGCAAATGATTGACATGTACGGGCAACCAACACACAGCGAATATTACAACTATAGCCGTGATCATGCGTACGACGCGTTGATTCATCTGCATGATTTTGTATCTTCTGTCGTTTCCTACGGGAAGATTGCTCCGTTCGCGGATTTTGCATGCGATGATGGCATAGAAAAACACCATGGCTGTAAGTGGAAGCACATAGAGGACTACAAACTTTATTGTTTCCTCAATTTTCATGTACTGAAAGTGCTTTTTATCGTCTTCGTGCCATTCTCCATTGCAATAGCATTTTCCGTCTGACTTTTCCTCTGTTGTCATTTTGTACAAATACGGTGAGGCCGATAGTCCGGCCAAAAGCCAAATCACCACAATAGCGCATCTAATTCCTTTTAGTGTGAGCGGCCTTATGGTCGCGTGCGCTGCCATGAAGCGATCTAATCCCATCGTGACAACGGTCAATATAGACGCTGCTACCGAGAAAGGCACTGAAAAGTATGATAGCTTGCAAGTTATCAACCCAAAGGTACCAGACAACCAATGTCGACCGACCGTGAGGAAAGAGATAAACACAAGCGCCGCTGACGAGGCATTGAGAATGTCCGCTATCGCCATGTTGAGTATGAGATAATTGAAAGGAAATTTCTTTCTTGATTCTTTGTCGAATAGCACCACTCTTATCAATAAAGAATTACCAATTAGAGAAAAAAACAGAACCACGGCGAAGCCAGTAATAACCAAAACTGTTGACGTATAACTGGCGTTCTCGAACAAACATTTGGCTCCACTAACGTTTGAAGAATTCATGACTACCTGCCAAGCAAAAGGGTGAAATTACAAGTTATTCAATGATTTGGAAAAATAAGATAGCGGTCCGTAAGACTTCAACACAGCAATTTAAGCAAAGGTAAGCTTTGTAAGAACGAGCTTACTTACAATCAAAGTTGCTGGCTGTATAATATTAAAACGGGCCTCTTTAAGCTGCGTGCGTACGTACGGTGTCTGCCGTATTAAAGGAATCAGTGTCGCATCAATTCACATTGAAGTGCTTTCGAATACACTGTCAACATCGATCCCAGTAATTCCGTCTACGCGACTTAAACCGGACAGACGGCAGATTCTGAGCGATTCTGCAGTGCTGTTTCCTTGCCAGCTGGTGTTAACAATTACGGTAGAATGCAATAGATTCTCTTCCCCCGAAATGTGCCGAGCGGTTTTGCAGTATATGGTTACATAATCACCGTGTGCATATTCGATATATGGAATACTTAAAGAATTTGAAGGGTGAAAGGTTCATGCTCGACTTGGTGGTCTGATTTTCCTACTTGAACTAGAGCTTACGTCACAAGCGGAACACCAGATAAATCTACTTTTTAGTTTATTTTATATCCTTTCCTTTGTCATTTTTGGACACATTCTCACTGGTGTGATCTTAAAATGAGCAGTCAGTGGATAGCAGATTACTAACATTTAATTCATACTAACACACTTATTTATTTCTTAAGTACAATAGAATATCTTATCTACGTCGATCTAAGACTTCACACATGAAAAGAAAACAAAAAAGATCTGAATCATTATTTACATGGGCCAATATTCTGATTTGATTAACTTGAATGTTTGTATTCATCTATTGAATATAGCCTCCGGATAAAATCATTTGTTTCTTTGATAACAACGAGATAAAATGCCACTAACAGTTCATTAAGATTTTAAATAGCTTTTCCAAATAACACTTTCCTTTTTTCTTCCAAACAGTTCTCTCAAAACTGAGTTCAAGAAAGTTAAAAAAAAATCAATTAACAACAACTCCTGTGTAAGTATTTTCTAGTGAGGTTTCACCACATCTAGTCTCCACTTCTCTGCATTAAGTCTACTATAGATGGTGAAAGGTCAGTAAATAAATAAGTCTCATGCTGATCAAAATATTTTTGGTGCAAAACAAGGAAATGATTTGCGAGCCTCGCCAATCAACTCGCAGTTTTGGCGAATTCAACTGATCTTATTTCACCGCAGGCAGATCGCTGAAATAATTAACTGGCAAAGTTTCCTAATTTGAAAGAGATTTCTAGAACACATTGTTTTACGGTATTTTTATGGCGCAAATTTTCAGCATTTTGCTTTTGCTTTTTATTCCATATCTGATATAATAACAGCTGTATCTGACTCCTGTCATGTGAAAGCATGCATCTCCTTCTCTGGTGTCAAAGTTTGCAATGTGATAAAATAAACAAGCAGTCAATTTGTACATTAAGTTTCTCGATAACCAGGGTTATGACTGCCCGTTTTTCATTCAGTTCTCGCTTGATTAAACTGATTAAATTGTTCAAAAAGGTTACCGCCGCCGGGAGCCCTTTTAGCCCCCCTCTCCCACCCCCCCCCCCCCCCCCCCCCCTCCAATGCATGCATTGCCTTGCATTGCATGTATATCAGAAGTTTTGCCGCCTCAAAGTCAAAGTCGAATACAGCTTTTCTCTCGAGGTAGCTAGTACAGACATGTAGGAAGACCTGAACACAGAGATCGATTCCGTCTCATCTCTCATTCCTGTACTCTAAAAATCCTGTAATGCGACCCGGGAGGCACCCGGCTATAGGCTTCTCTCCCCCCTTCCGATATATCCCCTGCTTAAAGGATGAACCCAAAAGGTATACGACCCCCTCCTTTCTTCCACAATCCACACTCTAGATCCCTTCTCCCTTCTCGATTCCTTTGTTTATTTGTAAAAAGCGTTTGGAAGAAAATGCTTAATTCGTAACTTTTTATGCCAAGAAATTGACACACACACAAACAAAAAACACGATAGTCTGCAACACAGGCTTTGGAATGCTGGAATATATGGCAAACCTCGGCTGTACCCTGCCCAGGGTGGGAGGTACTCCGGATTTCAAAAAGTGACAGGGATGATCGAATGGGCCTAAAAATTAAAACCTCCCAAAAAAACTCCCTAGGGCTTCCAACAAAACTGCAAAAAAAATCTCCGGAACAAAAATAAATTTTTCATAGTTATTGTTTTTTCTAAGACGCCCTTCTCCTTAATATCTCTGTAATTCTTACCTCATTTTTTTACCTGATTGCTTATACTGTCAAGTTAGTGATCAAAAGGTCCTCTTCAAGGATCCATACAGCTTTTGTCAATAGCGACTAATAATAGTAATGAGAAAGTAAATTCACAAAATGGTTATTTTATATTTTCATATATTAAAAAAAAAACAAAGTGTAATGAATTTGAACACATAAACAAGGCTAAAAACTCCAGGATATAGCATTTTTGAAGAGACACATTAGCTTTCGGTTACATCTCGAAATCTAATCTTAGGCCCCGTCCACACGTATCTGGATTTTTTTTCATCCCCAAATTTTTCTTTCCGGATTCAAAATTTTCCACGTCCACACGTATCCGTATTCAAATAGAACTTGCTCGTCCACATGTATCCGACACGTATCCGGATTCTCTCTAGTACCCAGGATTCCTCGAGGAATATTGGCAACAGAGCATGCGTCGAGGTTGCCATCTTGAATACAGCACTCACGGTAAAGAATCAGGCTCGATCTTGTTACTTCACCGGATAAAAAACATATCCGGATTTACCATCCACAAGATTCCGGATTCATAGCGTATTCAAAAATTTCCACTCTGCACAGCGGATTAAACAAGATGCAGATTCGTATGCCGCATTCACCGGATGCTTGAGTGGACGGAAGCTGAATCCGGAAAGAAAAAGTTGCGGATTGAAAAATATGTCATGGAGACGTGTGGACGGGGCCTTAATCAAGTGATGGAGTTTAAATTTTTGTCACGTGAGCGTAAAAAAAATTGCCGTCAATTAATGTCAACATATTTTATTTCTTTTCGGAGATGCAATAATGTCCTTTTTTATTCCGTCTGACATATCCGAATTAGAAATATCACGTTAATGTGACGAAGGAAGCTAGATCGTGTGCCCTCTAGTTTCCCGTGTTTGAACAAAAAAATTACCTTTGAACAGAAATCAGCAGATGAACTTTGACCAATTGAGATACGTAACCTTTCATGGAGTAACCGTGACTTATAAATTTGGAATTTGGAAAATTTGGAAACTCCAGTAGGTTTAATTCTTAACGTCAAACCCTCTTGTGAAACAAAATAAACTTTACAGCTTATCTTCTTATTAATTTCTCTCTTAGTCCAGTAACAGTCATTTTAAATATAGTTGACAATATAAATTAAACAAGGCTTTTCTCATTGTAATGACTATCAAAAAAGACATTGAGTTGAGATGATCATTGTGGAAAAAAAAAAACAAACAAACAAAAAAAGACAACGCCGGACCCGGTTGCAACAAATTTATACTGACAACAGCTAACACGTTTTTCCGCACAGTAACTCGGGTTTAAATTTAGCTGGTTCCCAAGGTTAGGTTAGGTTGACTAGTATATTTTCGATGCCTGCAGGACAAGACAAAACAGTTCCCTTTATAAATTTATTTCTCTCCCGTTTTGCAATAATATAGAATAAAGATTGCGTACCATTTTGACAAAATCGGTTTGAGGAGTGACAAACGTATGAAGGAATGAAAGGCAATCGTGCAAAGATTATTTTTCCTTAGAATCATGCTATTCTACTTTATAAAAAAGTCATTACTACATGAGGCTCACGTTAGTTGATGAATCAAACTTCAAGCAGCTCATATCGGCTTAAGCGAATAATCACTTCCCGTGCAAACATAATTAATTTAGCCACTGGACCCTGCTTGTGATACGACTTCAGGTCAGTATCAATTTTTTCCACTTTCTCTTTTGTAAAAATTTAGTGGAGTTAAAAAGGTCAGCATTGAATCTCTGCTCCATTTTTTTATTCTAATTTTACCAGTCGATCGATTTACATGCTGCTCTTAGACATTCCATACAGACTGTAATTCATTGTCTGATCTTGGTGAAGCAATATATTTGAAAATTTCTATGCTTAAATCAAATGTACTAATAACACTGTATAATAGCACGGTTCGACTATATACTGGGACATTCATACCTCCAAAATACTGGGTGTCCCAAAATTAGTTCGTTCCTCTACTTTATAAGTCTGTATTTCAGTACGATTGGACTTGGTAAGCAAATTATTTAATCAAAAGTTGTGTCTTTCAATCTAATTCTCTATTTTCATACTTGTTGTGTCATCTTTAGACGCGGATATTCGATGTGTACTTCCGCGCCAAAAGTGCGCGTGGGCGAGCATATTTCCCAGCCTCATATTTTTTGTATTTCATAGCCCGAATTGCTGGAAGTCCTTCCATATTTTTTTGTGAAAAGAAAGATAAACCCCCTTAACGCAAAACACGTTCAGCTACGTGTGAGCATAAACATGTACACTTCTATTTACTGGCTTATCTATTGTAGAAACTGCTAAAAATCTGGAAAAATCCTAATGTTGGTGGTAAAATGATCATGGAGAAATGAAGGTTTTGAAGGCAAGAAACGAAGGGAATACCAAAAGTCCTGAATAAAGAAGCTAAAATAGTTTTCAGAGATTCAAAATAGGAGACTTGACAAGGAAACTCTCACATAATTAGCCAGCCAAGTCCAGAAAGGATCATGAAAAGCGAATGTTTAAAATTCGCCCCTCAGATGGCAAAAATAAACAATCTGCATAGTCTGCCAAGTAACGCCCAGCTCGTCTCAAATTTGTAAAGAAGTACAAAAGCCTTGCTGTGGAAAGGGGCCGGGATGATTATCTTTTTTGGATGAGTCCCCCCAATTTTTTTTTTCAGCTGCTTAAACTAAAAAAATATTGTTTGGGGGTTGCCTGCGCACCGGGTGATAAAAAAGTTCAAAATGGATCATCTGTGGGTCTACATGCTGTATCCCACTCCATGCCGCAACGGGTACAGAATGTGATAAAAAACGAAAAGGGCATGCCAGTTACTGAAATTCTGAATAGATGTACTCGATAGAGAAATAAACATCTAGAAATTTCATGTAAAAATAAAGTTTTTATCAAAAGTTATAGTGCATGAAATTAGAGGAAGTACTTTCGGGACACCCTTTAATGTAAGAGGGGTGATAAGCTCTTTCTATGTAGTTAAGAGAATTAAGAGTTACGAGTTACAGTGTGGTACGAAATTTTTGCTGGAGTTTATTTTTGCGGGTTGGCGATTTTTTGTGTTTTGCGGGAACTAATTTTTGCGATTAGGACAGATTAATTTTTCTTGCTGGGAATCAATTTTTGCCATTTTCAGAAAGTACCCAGTAGCCAGCCAGCATTGATAATATTTTCGTTTTCATTAGACGTGCAATAGAAATACATATTTTCAAACAATGAACCAGTATTTCGTTATTTTTGACAAGTTGTGATTGAACAGACACGATTTCTTAGTACTGACTATTTTTGAGAAGCGAATTTAAGTTAGAGAATATTTACTCTGGAGTAAATTTTTGCGGCAAAAATGTTTGCGGTAATTTTTATTTGCGGTAACTTATTTTTGCGGATCGCTGGAAAAAACACAAAAATCGCAAAAATTAGAACCCGCAAAAATTTCGTGCCACACGGTATGCGATAACATCGCAAAAATAATGACCAAGATGGGGGTTTTAGCTTCGTATTTTATTGAAAATTAGATCACAAAAATAAAGCTGATATTTCTAGGATAGTTATCAAGGTAAGTGAGGGGATTTGCTCTCATCTTTGGTTCAATTTTTTTTTTCCGGGAAACATTGTATTTTGTAAATTTGCTAGCTGAGGGATTGTAAAAAAAGCAATATCAGGCAATGATGGCGGTCACATCAGACTTATTAAAACTTCAGTTTATAAATATATGAATAAGTGAACTGCTCACCCTTCTGAAAGGAAGAAAAAAAAACTTACAGGAAATGCGGGTATCCACAGCTGTATCCACCTTCCTCCCGTGCATAAGCGTTAGTATTGTAAAACCCTTGCAGGTCGTAAAAATATCATAATTATTATAGTATTTTATTGTAATTTCATATTTTTAAAGCAAGAGGTTTTGAAAATATTCTCCGGTCTAAGGTGGGCGTTTACTTTAGATTTACCAAAATTCAGAAAATAAAAATAGTGGTGAAAATTAGAGTCTTTCATGTGCGTGAAGTTTGAATAATAACCATGAAAATGAAATGGCGGCGAAATGCTGCATTGGTTTCAAGATTACTGGACAAAGAGCGTTTTGGCCCTCAGTTTAACTGACTTAAAGTCGAAAGCATTTTGTTTACGATCCAAATTGACGTTTTTATCCTCACAGTTTACCGCTAGGGTTTTCATTTCAATTTCTTGGCTTTTATGTAATGTAAATAATAAGAACGGGAAGATTTTAGTTACACAAAGTAGACTGTTATACTCACCTGCCAACGTGAAAGTCGGTCGAAATTTCGAAATTGACTGAACGGAGGTACAAAACTCTCTTACCGATTTTTTTGAAAAGATTTTCAAGATAAATTTGTTTTAATATTCTTGAAAAAAGATGTTACAATTTAAAACTTCCGAAAAGAATAATTTATTTTAAATTTTTTTTAGTCATATGTTCCAGTTGTAGTTATCATTTTTGAAAACGTTAGTTAAATTACGTTGATTGTTTTGTTTTACCGTTAATGGAAGGAAACGTCAAAGTCTGCTTGTTGATTTGCCGACAAGCTAAAAGGTCGATCACCATTTGATAGTCCTGAATTCGTTGAATTTCAGCTGTCGTAAATTAATCTATTTTTAACCTTTCCTCTTCGGTTATAAAAAAGTGAAACAGAAAAGGGTAAAGACTTTCCTTTTTTACACATAATTTAGTTTAAGGAGCTGACATACACACTTTGTTGTTTAATAAAAACAAATATAAAAAGGCAATAGAAATTGGAATCATAGTCATAGGTGTTTCTTCTTAACTAGTAATAGTAGAGAGCGTACGGCTAAAAAGTTGGTTGATTTTCTCACTCGGAAGCAGTAAGGAATTTATCTCTATCCTTGAGATAAGACAGGAACATAATATATATTTTAGTTTATATTGTTTTTTCACCTTCTTCTTTTGAAGTAAATTAAGGCATTATGCATGCAGACAGATTCAGAAATAACGATCAAACCTTAGCTTTCTTTTTCTCAACTCTCCAGCAACTTCAACTTAATGGCATGTATGTTCTAATACGTTTAAATAAGTCTTTAAATAAGAAAAAAACTTACACGTTTGTCATCTCCTAATGGCCAGCTTCCTTAGCTTCCTTCTGGAAACAATCAAATTTCTTGCGTCTCGCTTCCTCTTTGTTTCTGTAATGACGTGATAATAGGCCATTTGCACCATGGCGACATTTTAACTACGACAGAAAGCCTTTTCGTATTTTTTATTTATTCTATTTAATTTTTTTTATATATATTCAAATTTGGTTACCCTAGGGTGGTTTAAATAACAAAATCCCTAATTTGCACAACAAAGCAAAACCCTCAAGGATTCTATAGTAATAGTAGTAAAATTACGTCATCGTGTAATTGGGCTGTTTGATACAGAGACCGAGTACGTTTTCTATGCATGTGATAACCTGAGATCAGGCTCTATTTTCGTCCCGGTTGGTAAATATAATTCCAGCTTGAAAGGCCTAACGAAAAGAGAGCCCCAATTTTGGGGCGACAATTAAGGTGTGGCTGATTCTAGGTTACGCTATCCTCGGCGAACCACGGGGGCAGTTGGTCGGGACGATAGAATGTTCGTGGTAAAGTTTACTCTAGAATCGAGACGAGTCTCGAGTATTTATAACAGTTAGTTCATTTGCCATTTTTACATTGCCCATAGTACACTTCCTCCCCACCCTTCAATTTGTTCAGGGTATTTAGTCAACTCAAGAGACAGCAAAAACAATGCTTATGCAGAATAGTGGCCGGCAGAGTACAAACGGTGTATTATGGGTAAGGTAACGGAATCCATCATAAAAAATAGAGTTGTCAATCAACCAAAGTAGCAAACAGTATTGTTTATGGTAATTCCAAGCTGGGTGCAGCATGAAACAGGACACTAACAATAAGGGCTGTAAACTGGATCCTCAATTTTCAAACTATTCATTTTTCAAAATTAAAACAACTGAAAAAATAATGTGAACGAGTATTAAACGGGATACAAATTTAAGATGTATTTCCTGATATTTCAGACCTAATCTAAGTCTATTTTTTTGGTTATGTGTCTTTTTGTTTTAATTTGTTGTTGTTGTTGTTTTGGTTTTTGTCGGCCGGGCATGTCTCCAGACCCCCTACACTGTAAAGTAGTATCATAACAGTTTCGCGTTCGGTTTGAACAATACAAGGCTACAGTAGACGGAAGAAGCCATTTCCCGGCCACTTCATTCCTTTTGCATATAATCTCATTATACTCGGAGGAGAGCAACGGGATATGGAAACGACGTGGAAGAACTGGGAAACATAAAATAATAATTATATTCATAATGATAATGATAACAATAATAACTGTTTAAAAAACATTCCTAAAAAAGGGCCCTTCTATGCTATATTACTAACTATTAAACTAACTACAAAATTTGAACAATGGTAGAAGTCTAAAACAAAATATATATCTATTTGCATAAAAAGTTAAGGGTGCACAGGCCGCAGGCCGCGGGCTTGCTAAGGGTACGTAATTTAATGTTCTCTGCATTCGCGTACAAAGGTGACTCTCTCCGTGCATACTTTAATGGTCTTGGGGAGGCTGTAGAAACATCGCGCGGCAAAAAAACAAAAGACAAACAAAAAAAAAAACAAAATGGGAAAAATGGGAAGTTAGAAGGATGTGGAAAAATATTTTGTGCCTCTGGAAAAATCTTTGCAGTACCCATACTCCTGCGTAATATATGAAATATATTAATCACAATATCAAGCTATAGCAGATTATTTCTTTTACTGACTGGAGGCGTCACGTGTGCATCTCTCAGTTTGTTTTTATGACAAGCTACTAACGTCTGGAACACAAATGATGATACTTAAACAGCTTAACAAGAAAATGAATTTATTAAATTTTAATAAGATTTAGGCGAGCCGAGCAAAATCCCTAGTAACGAGTTATTCGTTTCTGGTTTATGTTATTCTCCCTCAGTCAATTCGAGACTCATTCTTGGTATATATATATATATATATATATATCATAACCGTCTGACTGATTACTAATTTTTCGACCTGCAAAACCCTGGTGCAAAACTAGCAGAAAAAAGTCAGATTAAGCACGCTACGTTTTACTTTATGTTGATGAGAGCCTGTCAGCTGGCTGTATGTTCATTCGCCGAAATTAAACTTCGAAATAATTAGTTAAGGAACACTTCAAACAATACAGCCACAGCAAGCCAAAACATCCCTCCTCGCAATTGTCAGTTTAAACATTATGACAGCTGTTCTGGGTAACTTCTTGACACTCTTTATTAATAATACTTTGTCTTACCAGTAAATCTATACCAAACGTGAGTTAACTCTTTCTCAATACAAACTGACAAAAATGAACAATTTTAATATTTCAAGAACACTGATTTTGGAATGGCTACATCTTTGGTTTTTGGTAAGTGATCGAAGGCTTTTTTATCAACCGGGGAAGATGGAATCGAGCTACATGGCATATATATAGTTCACTGACACCTTAATTGACGAAATAATACTTCTTATGCAAAATCGATTTTGCCCTTCTCCGTTTATTGGGTATGTTTTCTGTTTTCCTTTTAGGTTAATACCTTCATCGAAGGAGGGGCAAACTTCCATTCAGGTAAGCTAAAACCAATAGTTTAAAGTTATAATAAATTTGTGGTACGTCCGGACGCCATCTAAGAACACACAGTCGTTTTTACTAGACAAACTATATTAAAACCAGTTTTTAGCCTTTCAGATAATCGTTCAATTCTTGTCTGTGAATGAGGTGAATATGACTAATAGCAATTACCATTCTGGATACATGCACCCAAAGGGCTCTGAAAGGCTGACTAACAGGCCCACTGCAGCGCAGAAATAAAATTTAAAAAAAGCGATCATGTTTGAGCTATTAAACAGATAGAACAAAAAGAAAGAGGAAAATCCGAATGAGAAGAGAACATTCCTGCTAATAATAAGATGCCCCTATCTTCCCCATTCACGTATTCAGAACGAAATCCTAACGGGTTTCATTTTAAAAGGGCATGCACTCTTCAGTGAGACCACGTTATAGCTGCACATACCCAAGCTATAGGCGTTTTTCCGTCGCTTAAGCTTTGGGCTCCTTAGGTTATAGAATTGAGAACAATTCATGATGATATTCGTGGATTTTCAATCCACTTGTAATTCTTAATCATAACTCCATGCGGAGAAATGCAGCACGGCCGAGCTGGGTGAGAGCGCTGAAGGCTCCGACCCGCGTTTAATTCGCGCCCAAACCGCTAGCTGGATTTAGTGTTCTCAGTAGTCCAAATTCAACTCCTCGGTCAACTTGTAAATAAACTGGTTTACCTTCGGCCAGTTGGGATTCTTAACATTGTGGGCCACACTAAAAACTACTCGTTCAAAAGGTGGATAACGCTATTCACTGTATAAACCTCTATATAGTGGGTTCTTTCTTGATCCGCCAAACGCCTTGAAGACAGGCTATACGACTTCGTTTTTTGGTAAGCTCTAGCTAAGTTGCTTGTGCCTTTTTAACATGATTTTTTTGGCAATCTATTTTTTTTTTCTGACCATGTATTTAGCTATTCAAGATGGTGTAATGTATAAGTTTTATAACGATAACATCACCTCCTGGTTAGACGGCCAAAGGCAATGCATAGAAGAGGGCGGGCACCTCGTCACCTTGGAAACCGACCGCAAGTGGAAGTTTGTGAAAGAAGAAATTCAAAATCTTTCTAATACAGCAGCTGATGAGTGGTTCATTGGCTTATCAAATAGGTCTTCTGAAAAGAATAATTGGACATGGGTCACTGGAAAACCGCTGACCAATCCACACTGGCAGAATCGGCAGCCTTCTGGTGACGGACTATGTGTGGTTATTGCCAAACAATACCCTCAAGGAACATACGGGCTCTTCAACGACCTGAAATGCACTATCAAGAAAGCATTCATTTGTGAAGAACAGATCTCATTTACAGGTACACGCAGCATACAGTAACAATTATAATCATCATCACTGTGATCATCATTATCATCATCATCATCATCATCATCATCATCATCATCATCATCATTTGATATCATTAGAAAATTGTATATGTAAATTGTAAATTGTAAATATCTTATTATCCACTCCCCTCGGGGCTTTTCAGGGATAATTTACAACAATGGTTGGGGGACTTTGCCAGACTGCTTAGGTGCAGTTTACAAGTAATGAAGGAATGAGTAATGATGCCCCCATACATGAGTGTGAAAGTGAGATAGACCACTACACCGGGCATGTAGTACCCTATTCTTTACGAGGAGTGTGTGGGTTCTTCAACGTCCCACAGATTTTTTTATTACACGTGCAAGGGCTTGTGAGACGGGACCTACGGCCTACTTATCCGAGAATACTAGAAAGTCTAACCGTTTGCAGATGTTATTACAAAGGCAGCACTTTCTCCTCAGTTATTTAAAGACTCTGAGTGTTGGTCCGGCCGGGGTTTGAACACGCGACAGCAGACCAGCGCTTTTCCCATTGAGCTAACTGCGCGGGTAGCAGTAATATTAAAAAAATCGTCATGTGGTAAGCTGATACCCTGTTTTTACAGCTGTCAATAGACCATAACAATTTTATGCATATGAAATACCAGGTTTAAGTTTCAACACTAGCTAAAAAGATTGTCAGTTCAGATTGGTTTCCTTGAGGCGCGGACGGACGGGCGGACGTTAGTTCGGTCACGTGACTTCCGAAATTTCTTGGATGGATGTATAAGCAAAAGAAAGAACTGTTTTTCACTGGTAAATAGGGTACTGGCTGCTGTACAAGATCATGGTTAACTGGCCATGCTTCCAGAGAGCACAAGGCCGCCTACTCATTTAACAATTAACCTAAAAAAAATCTACATTTGTTACCATTGCCTGCTGCCGGCAAGGAAAACCCCCTAATTGTAGGAAACTTGATCCCTCTCGAATCAGCGCAAGGAAGCACATAACTCCTCAAGGGAGAACTAGGCTAACACAAAAAAATGAAAATATCAGCAAGTCCGCAGCGACAAACCGTGGAGTGGTGCCGGATCTCCTAGTTGTAGACCTGGATCAGTACAATAGCAACTTGTATAAAATATAAAAAGGCAAGCTAATCCTTACGGCAAGGCGATGAACATGTAAACAAATGAATAAAGCCAAAATATATATTTAAACAAATTTGCCCAATATTTCGTTTTGAAAGATAAGCCTTCTTTAGGGGCTAAAAGAAAAATATGGATAAAATTGCAAATCCAAAAATCTTATCTGTTTAATTCAATGTAACATGCAAATGCCAGTACATCGGTGAGACTAAACGCCAAATTAACGAACGATTTGGGGAGCACCACCGATCCATCTTAAACCACCATCAACACGGCGATCCCGCTCCTGTCTCCCTGCATTTCAATACTGTTTTCAATCAATCTGGACATTCAATCAACCACGTTTTTCTCATTTTTCTTGAACTCATACGCAGCGACCGCGACACAGTGAGACAGGGTTTGGAGGCTCACTTAATACACAAGGGGAAACCATTGTCCACTCTAGGAGTAAATAGACGTGACGAAGTTCGTTGATATACGATACTACCTTGTCAAATACACCAATCACAATCTTTTGCTTTAGTTTTATATTTTCAAACCCTTATTAGTAACGAACTTTCAGTTTCATCTTCATATTTTTTAGCCCCTGAAGAAGGTTTGTCTTTTAAACCGAAATATTAAACCAATTTTTTAAATATACATTGTTTGATTGTTCATTTTATGTTTTATACCAAAAATTAAGCTTGCAATACAGCAGCCCAATTCAAGAAGAACTTCCTTCAATAGAGCGTTTTCACATGACGTCACGGCGGCCATATTGGTGTTTCGAAACAAAAAAAACTGCGGCCATGTTGGTGTACCAATAAACCAATCCTGTGGGATTCGAACTCTTCTCTTTAATATGTAAACGCAATAAAGTTGCCACGTGAGTGAAAACACTCTATAAAATCCCGACAATACGCAATGTAACCATGTCAGTGACGTGAAAACGCAATTTTGTGCTATTTACGAGGCCATTATCTCGAGTGCGCGAGGAGCTACATTATAAAATCACGAGGGAATGATTTTGTAACTTGAATTTTGATTATCTCACATGGAAACTATCACTTGCATATTAAATCAAGCAACTCATTTGAAGAAATGTGTAGGTGTGTAAATGGTCATGCGGGGTTGGGGTAGCGGGGGGAGGCGGAGGGGGGCGTCTGAACTTGGGGACTATGTCGAGGATAAGCAGTGAGTGACTGTAAAGGACCATCAGTAAAAAAGCACTTCAAGGGTTGTCATACCTGCCATTGCAGCCATTGTGTCATTCAGCATATTCTAGAATGAAAGATTACTCACTCACTCAATTCTCTTCGCTCCGGCCCATTAACATACATTACCATACCAAAACGCAAAAAAAAAGAATTTAAACCAAGGGTACAGTTAAATCACAAGATATATGCCACTTGCACATATCTCCCATAATACACCTTATTTGCCACCCAAAAGTTTGCATAAGCATTGTTTTCAATTTCTCTTGGGACGGCTGTAATACCCAGGAGAAATGAAAAACAAGGTTATGCAAAATTTTGGGTGGCAAATAAGGTGCATTCTAGGAGATGTGCGAGTGGCGTTTACACTGTAAGCAACTGAAAGTTTTTACGCAGTGATCTGTTCTTTGCCAGGCATCGCTCAATCATGTTACGCAACGTGAATATGTGGCCACAACTACTTTTGTGTAGAATAACTATCGTCACTAAAAGCTAAACGCCTTCAGTATTCCAAAATTTAACAGGAGTTGTACCAGAGAACTGCACCTGCGCCTATTCCGTAGTCATGGTAACCGTTGGGGCGCCACGGACCTAGCTTCAACCATGTCTACGCTAATTGGTTTCTACTGAACTATTTTATCGATGTATGAAATATCTTTGCAAAAGAAAGCTTGTGTGCAGTTTAAGTTAACAACAAGCAAGATGTCTTTCATAGCTGCTTACATCAGGATTACTAGCTCTTTATATCATCTCGAAAAATCTTTGTACTGCAACATTGACGCAATATCTATCAATAACGACCTTTTGTCACACTGTGATAGAACTGTGAAATATTACCGCATGGTGGAAATCAGATTACCTCCGTGAGATTTCATTCAAGAAAGAACCGAATTAAAGCCCTCGTTTATTCTTAAGATAAAATTGCTGGAGAGCATTTTATTGTTAATAACCCTGAGTAAAAAACGTTAATCAATCTCACGACTGATAGAACCCTGCAAATACAGTACTCTTTAAGCAGAACAGTTTTGTATCAATTTTGTGGTAAATAATGTTTGTCATGGATACCACATGAAACTGTGAGTTTTCTTTTTAATTAGACCTTTCTTTACTCTTTTGCATTGACAGGGATTTAATAAATGAATACGATTATTCTTCTACATCCGATTTAAGCCAGTGGATTAATTTGTTATGGCATGACTAAAGACGCAAGTCTCGTTTGACCGTTCCCAAGAAAACCGTAACAACCGGTGATTACAGAATGAATATTTATTGCAGTTGTCGGTAAATATGAAAATTCAACAAGAAGCCGTTTTTGTGTTAGTAATTTCCGAATATAATATTATAATTCATTTCATTTGGATAAAAAGGGATAAATTTTGTATCATTTCATGTTCTCTTACAATTTCTCAAGAACCCAGGGAAACAATGCCGGCATTGAATGTTGTATGAAAAGCTCTTTTGAGAAAGACCACTGTCATTTTCAATATAAACAGACAAAGTAACAAAATCAGCTTTGTTTATCTTTTTCTGCAGCTTCGCACCTCAATATGGACGCTATTATGCACGAACAATTTTCGGAGAAAACCGAAAGAGCCGAACAAAGTGTATTTGAGGTTTCAGCGAGCTTTTAAAAGTAAATTATGTGCCTGAAATTAAATGGCCGGGATTTAACGAGAGCTAACAAGCCATACATCGACGAAAACAAAAGAGAGAGAGAGAGTCAGTGCTTTAACAGACAGTTCATTAGCACAATACTGAAATACTGATGAAAAGTCAACACCCCGTCACACACTCGCAATCTAATTGGTCGTCAGTTAAATTGACTTCCACTTAATTCAAATATCTGGCAGATTGACAGGCAGATGGTAGAACAAGGCAATGATGGAACCTCATGACCACAATCCAGTCAGTGAAGGAAAACGGTATCTTAGCGTAATACGAGCGCGCATATTGGGATCGGAGCACGAAAGCGTCCAAACTGTGCTTCTGACTAAGATAAAAATTTTCTTTTGATATGAGGCGAATGCGTTGTAGTACTTTACTGTATCTTTTCTTGCTTCAGGTTAGTGTTCTCTCGCATGCAAGATTTTTTGACTGATATTTAAAAGTACGTTTTTGACTTTTTAATAACCATTTAACTGCAGATTATTTTACCGTCTCCTTCTTCGCTGAAAGGTAAGCAGCATTGATCTTTTTTTTTTTCTTTCTTTTTTGAAAGATAACTTTTTTAGTTCATGTTTTATATAAATCCTAAACCTGAACGTATGAACGGATTTTTGTTTTTTTTTTAATAACAACACCCTTGTCCGATCATCTGCTTTTGCGATGAAAATTTGGGAAAAACTTAAAGATCAAACAATGAAACCACTACATGTAGCAACTTTTAAGAGTCGCACAGGACAAGGAAAACATCTCGAGCGGTCGATATCGCCTGATCAGGCCGAAATAAAGACCGACATTATTACCTTTGTACTATTTTAGCTAAGCGACTTGTCAGACAGGTTTGCCGGTTTAAACGGTTCAAGCATTAAGCAATTTCTAAGGGTCTTGTAAGCGAATACTTATGAGTTCAACTTAAACAAATGAATGCTGTTTCCCAACTGAAATAAGCTGCTTTCCTAAAGCCAGTCGTCCGACTAGTTTTATGAGATGTAATTGATAAATAGACTAAGAATAGTAACGGGCGGAGTTTGTTTCAGATACCTATTCCGTTTTGGTCAATACACGAAGTAAAGTTTTGTGATTTTGAACTTTGTGTTAAGGCTATTGAACTAAGTTCTGAGACTCTACCTGCTAAGAAACTGAATTAATCACATAAGGATCTGTTGAAACGGAGAAGGAACTACTGCTCGCTAATAAAGCAATTAAGGGAACTTTTCTTGAAGGTTTTAACTTGAAGTTTAAGCGTCATTCCACCGGAATCATTCTCACCACTCTGTCATTGAAGAGCAAATACATGTCCCGCAAAATGACGAAGTAATTTCTTTTATCCTATAAAAAACAAACTGAGGAAACGAAAAGTAGAAAATTACTTTTCGGAATCTTCATTCTTCAGTCTTTTTAATTCTAGCTTTCAATAAATTCCTCTGATTAATTTTGATTCCAACTGGAAATTCCGGGCGGTTGGTCAGTTTCGAATAAACATTTAAAGATAAAATTCAAATTTCTGTTGTGTATTCAGAACTGAGATCTGATTAAATTCAATAATCCGCGGAATAATCAACAAATAGGGAGGAAGATAGTTAGAATATTTTCAATGTTTAAATATGACTTGATGGTCCCACAGGCATATTTCTCTTTATTTTAAATCTTATAGTTTGACTTGTTTTAGTTTTGACATGATTTTGAGGGGCATCCAATAATTTACACCAACAAAAAGCTAAATCTGCTCGCTAGATTAAATGAGTAGGTTTTTTATTGAAAAGAATGGGATTTCATAATTATAAAAGAACCGAACGAAAATTTCAGTTGTTACAATTTGATGCACACATACTTTATAGAAAGCATCATATCAAACAGGCTCGGATTATGTTGCCTTATTTAAAACGAAATTATTTTCATTACGTGCCTGAGATATTTCATTAGTTCTAACGAGAGTTTGCATATCATAGCTGACAAGTTGCTTAATTTCGGAGATGACCATTGTGCTTAATAACCTAGAAAAAAACGCATTTTAAAAAGTAGAGCTGATAACTATTGGTTGCCACTGGCCTCTTTGACTACATAATATAATGTAGCAAAAAAGAGAGCATTATCGAGATATTATTTCAAGTAGCTGTTATCACGGTAATAACGTAAATAATGTACGAGCGCTTAAGTGTGTCACAATAGGGTTTGAGCACCTTTGAGCACTACTCCACATCTCATAACTATGTATAAGTGATATGAAGCCATATTGACTGATGTAATTTTCATTTCTTTGACATTAACGGATTACCATTCAACCGTTAATGCAACCTGCTAATGACGCTCACCATTTTAATTTCAACTTGGGCGGTTTTATCTAAAACAAGGCTAATACGCCTTTTTTTGCATATCGTTTAGTGCTTCTTAGAAGCGCTGGGATGATACATCTTCGTAAGGGGTTTTAAGAGCGCTTTTAAAAGGATGGGCTTATGTCCGAGCGGGCTTACAACCGGAATGGAAAAAAAGCTTGGAAACAGTCTTGATAAAATGCGTTTAGCGTTTACTGGTTTTTAGTTACTGCTAGTCCTCTATTAGGCCTCCCGGGGCTTAGTTCCGAACACGTTTAGGGGTGGGGGAGGGGGGGGGGGGGGGCTTATTTAATTTAGCAAAGACGATGGTATCAGTTCTCTATAAAGAACTTAAGAATGCAAAGTGGAAAAGCTCAAGTACAAGAGGGTTGGCGGTCACACAGCCGAGGATCAGAATCAAATACCAACTTCCAGTTGGTGAATTAACCATCCTGGATCAGTCCACACGACGTTTGACAGTCCTGATTGATTGATACAGTCTCTTATTTATTAGTGAAGAATAATTAGGGGAGGGGAGGTTGGAGAGTTAAAAGAGAGGGGGGTGCTTATTAACTTTCTTCCCCTGAAAAGGGGAGGAGGGGCTAATTTGAGAGGGGGGCTTAATAGAAGATTTAAGATAAGCTTCAACAATGTCATAATATATCGAATGCATTTCAATACATTTGGAAGGGACTTATAAAAGGGGTAGTATATTGGAGTTGAGGACGGGTGCAATCACCAAATGACCGTAATACAAAAGACTGAAGACGCAGAGCACTATCCACAACAAAACACAAAAGTGAACCAACAATGCATGGTTGTCTTAACAGCAAGAAACACCCTTAATCAGATGCATATTTTTTATTTTCAGGTAGATCGGCCTATATCTAGTGCCTTATTTTGTAAAAAAAAGTTTCAAAATAGACCTTTCAAGGTTTGGTTGCTTGTCTAGCTACCCTTTCTCGCACCTCGTTATTTTAACGAAAAAAGATGTTTTTTTAATGTGTTTTTTTTTTTTTGTAATTTTAACCCATTATCTTGAAAATGCCACTTGAATTGACATGGGTGAGGCAATTTCACGTAGTCGAAACCTAGTTAGTTTGTAATTACAGTCTTTATTCGTCCCAGACTCCTGAAGGCGTTCGTCAGGGTAACGAGGGCTCTTGGTACGATGTTAATCTCTACTTATTGTTAAACTCTTCGAGTTACAAATTACTTTGTACATCACGTCGCTGACAGTGAAATATATTTTTGCGCTTTCTTTTAAATGTCCTGCCACTATTCACCACAATTTCAAAGAATAATTATTAAATATTGTGGAAATTAATTTCATTTTAAATTACAGTCTAAGAATACTGAAATAGATTTTATCTTATATTTTTTTAGAATCTGATAAAGTTTTTTATGAGAGATGGTTGAAAATCCCAGGGAATGACATCAAAGCATTGACGACAAATCCAGCTTTTCAAAAAGCTGCTACCAAAAGTGGATATATCTCAAGATTTAGACATCAAATATTCGGAACAGATTATGGGGCTCGATATCGTTCTTATCTACTCGCCAAAGAGACGGGAAATTACACTTTCTACACATTTTGCGATGATACCTGTCAGTTCTTTATCAGCGGAGATATGAACCCTAGAGGAAAGAAAATGATTATCAATCAAACTACTAACGTTGGGGATGCACCTCAGAACTGTTGCAAGTAAGACAGTCTTTTTTATTTACTTTTGTGCTATGGTAAGAGCAACATAAGAATCGTCATCATCATCATGATCATCATCATCATCATCATCATCGTCGTCATCACTATCACCATCATAAACATCACTGATCATCATCACTATCATCATCATCATGGTCACCAGATCCTTTTTCCCACCTTGTCTCCTTTGGTCTCACCCTATTTCTCTCAGTCCCTTTAGAGGTGCGTGTAATAGCATTTTTCTCCCTTCGGAGCACATTCAATTTACTTTCAAGGTTTTCACTTGCGTGCTAAGTAGCTGTTGAGATTCAAGCTATAAGGTTACTTTTTTCGAGCGGAGGTAGCGTGTGGTCAAGCGTTTAAGAGCGCTGGAATTGTAATCCGGGTTCCGGAGTTGAATCCGCGTCCTGGCCCCCAGCTGGATTAGTCCTAGGTAGTCCTGAGTTCAATTCGTACGTTAATAATACCAGTAATTGTGTTACCACTATAAATTCAGAGGGCTTTTTCTCTTTAAACTGCAGAGAAGCTATTGAGGTAAAGGATCGTCTCACTATGATGGACTGTTAACTTTTTATTGCACGATTTTTCCCAATTTTTCGCAGCGATTCTACGTTACAACCCTTGCAGGTTTCCACTCCTCAATTTCTGCAGCAGAATAAAGTCTACTACATCGAAGCTCTACTTAAACAAGGGATAGGCTTTGATCGAATGTCAATTGGCATGAAAACGCCAAATGGAACTATGGTAATTCCAATTGGAAACGACTTCTTGATGAAAAACATAACAAAGGATTGTGAGTATTGCTAATATGATAATATGTTTTAATTCATAAACTGAGAAACTGGTAGGAGACGCCAAAATCGTACGCGAGCCTCGATGTCGGAGCTCGATACCACAAGTGATATTATCGTAAAGTCTCGACAGCAAATTAGACTCTAGTTTGCGCGGATCGACCTAGCAGTCTTTGCCTATACTTTCCTAGGGCGGCTTTCATGGCGGGGGGGGCTCGCTTCTTGCGGAATCTAAAGTAAGAAAGAGTGTAAAATATATTTACCATTTCCGAAATCAAATAGAGGAAATATACTTGTGGTCAAGCTGGTGGATCCTTAACTTCAGGGGTCGATCATGATTCGGAGAGAAGGGTCATTACAGAAAGGCTTTCGGAACTTTACGGTAAATTATTTGGCAGTAACTTTTCAATTACTTCGAGAAATATTCCAAGGAATGGGACAAGGGAAGGATCAGCTAACCTACGTCGGAATCTTTAAGTCATTCAAATTCGAACATCGTTACCCTGCTCGTTTTGCAAACTTGTCGACAGCTTTACGCTTTTTTTGGTATTCACTCAAACGGGCAATGATTCAGCATTTATTTTGTGCAAACGCAAGAATGATGTTTCTTAAGCCAGAGACAGGGCGACTCGACAATAGAATTAGCGCTCCCCCATCGGAGTGGAGTCAAACTATTACTTTCCTATTATTTCACGTGCTTTACATAGTCTCCTGTGGCTCAGTGGTAGAGCATCTGGGCTGGTGGTCACACAGTCATGGACTCGAGTTCGGATATATTTTCAGAGTCGCTTTTGTAAGTTGACTAAGAAACATCATTCTTTGCTTTTACTTTGCACAGAATCTTGATAACTCGTGATTAATAAGAATAATAATTCTTAGAATTCCTGTTAGGTATCGGTTAACTTTCCAGCGTTTCGTTTTCGATTTCGCCTAAGGTCTCAGGATATTTTGCATCCCCTGGCAATTTGTAACCCAGTTTTTAAGGCTCAAGGATATGGCCAGTCAAGCGTAGTTTACTAAACAGTAATTCAATAGCTCCATCGTTTCGCCTCTTTGACTTTAATTTTATTAAATAAAATGTCCCGTTTTTATTGCAGATGTTCCTGAAGAGTACTGTAGAGTAGGCAATCCAAATTATCCCGATTACGTCAAATGCACTAATTCTCAATTGGTAAGGAAATCACCTGCAGGGTTTGGAGAGGATTTGGCGGGGGAGGGGATCCTGGTCCCGCTTCTTTTTTACGCGAATCCTGTATCCCAAACTTCTGTCATCACTATCCCGCGTTTATGGCGTTTTATTCCCAATCCCGCATCAGTACTTGCTTGCTTTGCGTGTAACAGTCAATCCCGTATCCCTTTGACGTTTCCCGAAAACCGCACTGTATTGTGGCCAAATCCCGGGTCCCGGGAATACCCTTGCAGAACCTACACCTAGTGATATAATGTTTCTCATGTCAGACGTTAACTGTTTTTAGCTGCTGAGGGTCCCGAGCATATTCATTTGTTTGCTGGATACCGTGTCAAACATCGCTATTTCCCTCTTTAGATCGATGCCACAGCGTCGTTGCTGAACGATCTGCTCTACCAAGTTGAAAGTGCTCGCAATCCCACAAGTGATTTTCTTCGGAGGATAATGAAGGTACAAAGTTTCTTGCATTACTGGCTTTTCTTTTTTGATCGTCCATATATTACTCAACGTTGTTTATATGTTTAAGAAATAAGAAGTTCCCTCTATAATTGAGACCGTTCAGTTCAGTTAATCAAAGAAAGCTAAAATGCTCTCGTGTCCCTCCCCTTCTTTCCACATCACTATCCCAGGTTTCACTATGTTATCTAGAATTCTTCAAGAGTACATTAAACTTTTTCAAACTACCTCACAATTAAAGAATGACAATTAAACGTTCACGGGTTATAAGGCATCAATATTGGTTTAAGCTTTAGTAGTTGACTCTGTGGTTAAAAATGCTCCTTTACCATGGTCAAACATGGTTGATCCCTGCTTATATCAGAGCAGTTTGACCATGATTTACCATGGTCAGCTTAAGTCCAATTTAACGTTCATGGTTGACCATGGTCAAACCATAGTTATATCACTGCAAAACCAAGGTAGACCATGGTTGGAAAACCGTGTTCAACCATGGTAAAACCATGGTTGAACATGATCTATCCATGGTTCTCTCGCCGGGGTCACGTGACGATCGTTTAAAATCAAAAGCCTAACTCTGGTTTTATACGCCTTCGCTACTCCAAGCAGTACTGTATGTAATTCCTATGAATAACGTCAAAGGTATGCTAGTGGATCTGTTCAACATATGGTGGAACCTCGATTTAACGAAGGGCCAAGGGACTGACAAAATTTGTTCGCTATAACGAGATTCGTTATATCGAGTTTCTTTTTCATATATTTTACTATTCTTGGGGTAAAGAGAATTGTTCGTTATATCGACGACCTCGTTAGATAGAGGTTCGTCAAATCGAGGTTCCACTCTAATAATAATTTAATAATTTATGAACTTATTGTGCGCCAGGTGCGCATTACAACTACATTACTATAAAAGAAACAAATAAAAGATAATGCATTAAAAAATAAAAAAATAAAAAGAATATATATGCATGCAAGTAAGAACTGAATATAAAATTGCTCACCAATATAAAGTTTTAGAAAGATAAGTCTTAATATGCGCCTTAAAACTGTTCACATTAGTAATCGCACGAAGTTCTTTTGGAAGAGAGTTCCAGAACCTTGGCGCTGCTACCATAAAAGCTCTATCACCTAACGTCTTCGATCGAGCAGCTGGCATAGAAAGTAAAATACTATCTGAAGATCTAAGGTTATATAAGGACGATTTAAATGTTAGTAAGTCGCATAGATATTTAGGAGCAAGGCCGTGAATTGCTTTGAACGTAATAAGCAGTATCTTAAATTCTATCCAGGCTTTAAGAGGAAGCCAATGCAGACCACGAAGAAGGGGTGAGATGTGGCAGAACCTAGGGGCATTACAAACTAGGCTGGCTGAGGCATTCAAAACTCTCTGCAATTTGTTAAGCTGGTAGTTGGGCAGCCCATACAAAAGACTGTTACAATAATCAACACGAGATGTAATAAATTGTATTTCACTTTAAAGTGCTTCAAAGCATTTCTGTCTGTCGTAAAATGCACTGTAACAAACATGTTCATGTATTTCACGTAGATCGCCGGGGAAAAGACAAGCAAATTGCTGAAAAGTTTAAATGACTCCCTCGTGAAGCAAAGCGTCACTCAATCAAACCAGGTCTTTGGTGTCGCCAGAGTAGTTGAGAAACTTGGTGAAAGCATAGCTTCGCGTATTACCAACTTCTCGACAGTGATCGCTGTGAATTCTTCAAGCCTAGGTGAGTATTTTTATACTACTAAACGAGAAATTTCTGCAATTTCAATGGCTTAGAGCAGTGTCTCAAATTTCAATCGCCTAACGGCTCGTGAAATTACGGATAACAATTTCTATGATTCATTTGATGCATTACGTTAACGAGCCTAAATCAGACAAGTTGAATTGGATAACTATGCCCTTTTATAAAATAACTACGATCGTACGCGTGCTCTGATTGGCTGAGAGGAGTGTTTGCCTGAGAGTATGTAAACATGGTTGTGGTGTCAAGATGTTTTGCATTTCGCGCGCTAATCACACAAGCACGAATTTGAAATTAGTTTTCAAGTTCAAAACTCGACAAGTTTACCTTATTTACCCATTCCTTCGTCGGCTGAAGCTTGGAAAATCGTTACAAAGAAAGTGTTTCTAATTTTTTTTTCAGTTAAGCTGACATTTTAAGCGAGAAAAGTCCGTATTTTGGAAAGCATCTTTTTGCAAAACTAGAACTGATTACGCGTGCAAAACTTCGTGGACAAGACTTTGCGACTTGTAAGAATTTCTCTTTTAATCAGTGCCATACAAAGAGTTTTGCAGTTTTTTTCTCGGGAAATTTATTTTATAAAAGCAATAGAAAACTTTTCTCCTGTGCTTGCATAGCCTGATGTAAACACTCGAGGCGTTGGGAGAATTCTCGACAGTTATGCAAACCCTCGACTTCGTCTCGGGTTTGCATAACTGTCGAGAATTCTCCCAACCCCTCTCGTGTTTATATCAGGCTATGCAAACACGGAAAACGTTTCCTATTGTTTTAACAGTAAGAATTTATAATTATATATGTTAAATCAGTTTTGAAACTAAATATATATTTTTTAAAAAAACTAAATTCAAAACGTTTTTATCTTATGTTTAAAATTTAATCCCCTGACACTTTCTCGAGTTGCAATAGCCAATAGTAGTATTAGTAAAGGTTCGAAAAGGGCATCTCTCTAAGCATGTCTTAATTGTAGAAAAAAATCACTTAAGCATTAAATTTCATTAATACTTTATTATTTCCCTCGTTTGCGTTTTAGTGATGAAAGCAAGCTATGGACGACAAAACTTTCTTTTCAATGGTGCTGAAAAACCTGGCTTGGAAAACAATATAAAAATTACTTTGCCAATGTCCACAAGTACGATTTGTCTTTAAAATCTGTGATTAGAAGTGCGTGTGTTTGTCTTTGAGCTCCAAGTCATTTTCTTTTCTTGTTTTGCTTCCTTTTCATCATTAGACAAGGCTCACTTTTTCTCAGCATTCTACAAGAATTTGGACAAACTGATTCAAAACAATATCAGTGAGATTCATACTAGGTAAGAGATGTCCAGATCCATTTGGTCGCCTTCGTCCTTATTCCCTCACTCATTCATTCTGCCAAGGCTCATGATACTGTATGATAATTTGTTGAGAAATATCGACGACAAATCTACAATCTTCTAGAATCCGTGTCATTCTGAAAAGACAGAATTATACCGAATATAGCAATAAAAAGAGCCGTTAGCAATGGTCCATCTTGATTTCGACTAAAGTTCAAGCTTATATAATGTTTTTCTTAAGTAATTTACAATCAGCCCTCGGTCAAATTTTTATGTCCTCCGAGCTTTTCTCGTAAAATGATACCATTTACGCATTAGAATTTGAATTTATTCACGCAGTGACAGAAAATAATTATGTAGCAAAATTTTCAGAAGTTTATTTCTTTAAAAAATTTTGTAATCTTCCTTAAATCACGTGATTCTCGTAACAAGATTGAACAAAATTTACAATAAATACTTCTTTGAAATTGCAGTGAAAGTAATGTACTTCAAAGAACACCACACCATTTGAACAGTAAAATCATGTCAGGGTCTGTATTTCGTCCTGGAAACAAGTCACTTGAATACAACGTGACCATACGGCTTGAACATACACAGGTACATTCAAGACAGTAAAAACTCTACTGCCGCAAAATATATACTTCCTGAATGGGGCCAGATTAAATGTTGGGTATCGCAAGTCCCATTAAGGGTCGTGGGGCTGAGGTCCTTCTGCTAAAAAATTCATTTGTTCGACCTAAATGTTTGGCTAGTTGTGGTTGCTCTGTACTAATTAGAACGTTGTTTTCGCGTCCCTTTAGTCATCATTCACAAATTAAAGGACTCAGGATAAGTGCTTACACTTGGCACTCCTTGAATTAGAACAACATTAATCAATAAAGCATTTCTGAAAATAATGCTTTGTCCTATTTTTTCACAAATTGAACACGATCATTGCTTGATAGGAGACCATTTAAGCCCCTGCTTTTGATTGATGAAATGTTTTAATTGAATTTAGCAAAAAAATAGCTAATATGAATTGTAGGGATTTCACTTCTTAAGTTTATGTTGGAACTGCTTGCTTGCGCCTTGCAGTTCATGACAACAGACAAGATGACAATGGTGTGCGCGTTTTGGAGATACGCAGACAGGTAAACGGACCTAACGTTCTACTTAAATATTTCTCTTATCTCCTCTGTTTTCTCAAAATGTACGTTATGCGAAAAGTGTGCCACTCTTGAAAGGAAGATTCCACATTTTCGTCAGGTCTCAATAGCATTCTAGGAGGATGCTAAGTGTTAGTTAGCCATCATTTACTATCGGCGAAATTTCGATCGATCTCGAACGTGGGAGGTGTTTTTGGTATCCATCGGCGGACAAAGTAAATAGATACAGCCCACCCCGTTACAAATAGATTATGAGTAGTATAGCGGGGAATGATTGGGCCCTCCTTTTGAATGGAATCTAATTCATAGTTTGAAGTGGAAGAATTTGATGTTTTCTTTTTTCCATCCTTACTATTTCACAATTATTTTGCTTTTCTTCATCACCACCACCATCGACGCATTTTAGTTTTTCTTCTCAACCTTCTCCTACACCAAGATCCCTTCTTTTCGCATACTGGGTGGGTGTGCGTTGATTCCGTATTGAGTTAATACCATCAACGGACGTGCTACAACTGACTTTAACTATCAAGATCACTAAATGAACAGATTGTCGAAACTTAATTCAATCACTTTTGATAACAGCCCTGTTTGGGACTACTTTCGCCCAAACGATCGTATTCTACCTACTCGTCAATTTACAGTATTCTCTATGACACTGATTCACATCTTCTTTTTGGCCTCAGTAACTCAACAGGATACTGGTCCACTGAAGGATGCCACAAAGACAAGCAGATGTCAAGTGATCGCGCTACTGTGTGCCATTGTAATCACCTGACTCACTTCGCTGTACTCATGAGAGTCACTAATGACAAGGAGGTACAATTGACCCTTCCACGAGTTAGAATGGAAATTTAAAATCTACCGAGCTTTTCTATTGTTTGATCCTACCAACATAAAAGCCTTTGACAAAAAGGGAGTAAGATTTTCATGTCTTCTATTTTTAATAGGTGGATCATCCCAGCGGCGAGGGCCATACACGAGCCTTAGAGATCATTACTTATGTTGGCTGTAGCTTATCACTGCTGGGAGAGATTCTTACAATTGTCACCCTCATCGGTCTAAAGTAAGTGCAGTTCAGTACTGAATTTAAACACGATATGAGAGGCTTATGAAAATCATACTCGACAAAACAAAAACCAGCTCTGAGTGTTTGACAAGAGCTTTGGAACATGGTTATAATATCAAAAACAGACGGACTAACAGAATTGGTTGAGCAGATTGAGAGAAGCTATTATCCTTAACACAATCGAGAAAAGCACTTCCGTGGGTGAAAAGTTAAAGGCGGTAACTGCTAAGTCATTTTTGTGAAAAGTTCAAGAAATTAAGAGCAGTGAGAAACTTTTTAAATACCTATTGTAGGTGGATGTTTGAGCTATTTGTAATACTTTTAACCCTTTCACTGCCAGAGTGTTTGATGGAGTTTTGTAAGGTGACTCTAACTTTTGAGTCTGTGGACGAAATCCTATGATGTGACCATTCAAATGAACCCTGCCTGTACTTTCTCATGGTGCTATTTGTCTGTCAAAAATGAAAATTGGAAATTTTGGTCGAAATTTGCCTTTAGCCACATTTGGCATTGAAAGGCCCGGTTAAGCATGCCAAGTACTATGTAAACACTTCTCCTACCATGCTTTATGATATTTTCCTAGTGAAAGGTGGGAATATCAGGGTGCTTCTCCCAACTTAAGGTTCTTCTAATTACAATTGTTGCAACGTTTGCTGCATACTACTGATTTCAAAAACATCTGAGACTAGCCATTGGGGCCGACGAATGAATTATAGAAAAGGAAAAAGGAAAGAAAGAGAAGAAGAAATAGAGACGTTGAAGGTCGAGAACTCTTACCTCATGTTACAAAATTTTAGTACAGAAACCATTGCAGAGTACCTACTTTTAATTTACAGTAGGCCTTTTTAACGCCCCTCGTTTACCGTCTTATTAGGCTGATGAGATCAGAGACAAGCATCATACATCTTAACCTTGTTTCAGCTTTGGCAGTAACTCAGATTATTTTTCTCACTGGAATTGAGGCAACACAAAACAAGGTATTTCTCTTAGTGTGTGGATATTTTTATTATGGCAGACATATTTCTTTGAAATAAGGAAAGCTTGTTGTGCTATTTGTATGAAAACTTTAAGACGGTCTTTTGTTAGTTGCGCATTCTTAATTGCCTCAAGTGTGTCCTCTAAAACAAAAGTGCGTGCTAACTTGGCGTGCTAAAATGATTGTTTTAAAGTGGAAGCGTGTGACGTGAGCGTGCTTGCACCTTAGCATCAAAATCCTGAGGAAGGTCACAATAAGGGCCTGTTTAGATAGAGGTGGGGGACCCCAGATAGGTGAGGTATCATGTGACAGGTCACCCAACCTACCATGTAAACGTGTGAGCTTGCTGGGATAGTTTTTCGTACGGATTGAACCTTGAATGAATGAAACAGGAAATTTGCAGTAGACGCTATCTCTCACAAAATCTCACTGGAAATCATTCTATCTCTGTACGTTACAACAGGCAGCTTGCAAGACTGTGGCAGTTTTTCTTCATTACTTTAACCTTGTATCATTTACCTGGATGTTAGTGGAAGGGATCTGGTTATATCTTATGATAGTAAGAGTATTTGAAAGCGGACATAGCAGAATGAAGAAATACTGCGCCTCTGCTTGGGGTAAGTTAAGACGATTCATTCTTTTTTCAACAATTTAACGGAGCCTCTGAGGCTATGTTAATTTACACAATACTCCGGATTCCCGACTGTCCGGTATAGTATGAACACCTATCCAATATGTGACTCTCCATTTTAGACACCGGCGCATCTTCGCTCCGTTTAGGGAATCGCGCCAAAATCACCATTCTTATGTGTGAACAGAGCCCTATGCGGTATGGTTTTTGTGCCGGCACCAAGGCTATCCCGCGGTATAGCGTGAACATTCCTTAAGCTTCAGTAGTTTGATTGATATTATGTGTTAGTGTTATTCAAAATCAAAGTTCCTGATCCTTTCCATGGATAGTAGTAGTATAGCAGGGACCACTTTATTTCACTTATTTCGAAGCGAAGCATTAATCAGGTCAAAGTGGAATATATCATGCACGTTATCAGCCTGTTAATATGTTGTGATGGTTTAACTTGATGTGAGTTATTTTTGCATCGACGTCCAGGAAATCAAACCTTGCTGTGCTCTCCGACGTTTCCACGTTACGCAATGCCATCGTCATCAGTCAAAGTACTATCATCGAAACGTCCGATGGAAGTTTTGAACATACGATATATACCTTAAAGATACTACTTTTAAACTTTTCAGTTTAATGTGCTGTTCAAGATTCGACTTTATAAAAGTAGCATATTTGATTGGTCACTTTGCAGCTGAATGGCGCAAACCTAGAACTATAGTCGACGTGCAGTCTTTTAGCATCGTTTTTCTTTTGCCGCTAATTTCGAAACTGATCCCAGCATAGAGTTGCATGCTCACTTCCTGAAAGATAAAGAAGAACATCATTCTTTTTTAAGGTTCATAAGTTTCTCTATATTTCTCTATCCATGATTTTGCAGGAATTCCTTTTGTATTTGTGGTTATCACTTTTTCAGCAAGTTTTGACGGATATGGAACTGACAGAAGGTTTGCTTCACATTTGATAATGATTAAAAAGGCTCTTTTGAGGTTTTTCTAGGATGCGAATTGACGAAAAGGATTGCTTGTCTATTAGTACAGAATGATCACAATCATAGAAATTCAAGGAATGTTAATGATAATTGAGGAAACGTTACAAACTCATAGCCCAAACATCATTGTTGTTGCCTACGGGAAACATACCCTTTACAAGTTAGCCTTGTAATTTCAATTGATTGGTTTTGCCCTTGTTAGAGCTAAGGCAACTGTGTACAATTTAATGTAATTATAACGTCAGTTGACGTCACAACGATTTTACCTACTTGAAGAATAATTATCGTATAATACCCAGACCTACGATTTATCAAAATTTTCGTCAAAATGGTTTAAAACAATAAAGCAGCAAAGTATTTGATAAAATTCAGAAATTAACCCTTTGATTGTCCTTAGCAACAGCATTGACGCCACGACTACGTCATAAGTTGCCATTTTTAGTTTAATCTATCCGTGATAGATCATTTGGGTGGCGCTCGATTTCATCTCAGTGATTGTTTAGAGAATAAGACTGTAGAAAGATGTTCCAGAATCCATTCTCTCTATCGCCTATTTTTTCTCACACAAACAATGATTTTGTCTTGTGATGTTTTCTTGTAGCTGTTGGTTGTCTGTACAGAAGGGCACAATTTGGAGCTTTGTAGTACCGGTATTGCTTATTGCTGTGGTAAGGTCAAAGACTTGATCTGCTAAAGCGGCATCTCTCGAAAGCTGCAACATACTGTCTATTGTTCACCCCGTAGAAATAGTGAGTCTATCGTATCTCTTTAGAATCGGAATTTGTTCCTGTGCGATTCATCGAGCATGAGACCCAGCAATCGGAAAACTTTACCTGAGTACGTTGTAAAAGACATGCGCACTTAGTACGATTTTTATATATACTAACTATTTATGTTTTATGTATACTGTGATTTTTAAATGAAGCATAGAGTGTCAGCTATATCACTACTCGTAGTCGATTAGGCAAAATGTTTTCCATGCTCAAAACCTCTATTAATGGAGCAGTTTTATATCCACTGCACATAGATAAGAAACATATTTGTTTTATTTGTTGCTCTTGTTTGCTTTTTTCTTTTATAACAAAAGTCATACTGAAGTCTTTTTGTTTTGTGTTGGATTTTAGGCAAATTCAATTATACTGGGCATGGTTGTGAGGGAAATACTAAGGCTAAATCATCCAACAACGATAGAGGGGACTAAATATCAGTCAGCAAGGTAAGCCAGCAAATATACAACGAATTGGCTCACTTTTAAGAACTGTGACCTCAGAGACAAATAAACAGCCATGAGAGAGACAAAAAAGATTTCAATGCTCTTTCTTTCATTGTTTTTCTTCTCCGCAACGTGAACGTTTCGATTTAGCTCTATCACACTAAAAGGTAGACGAGTCAATCCTGACTTTGAATTAGAACGCATAAAATATAATCGTCAAAGATGCATTCTTCATCAAAAAGAATAATAATCTGCGACTTACGTTAACAACATTAACCTCAATCACTCAGGGACTTGAATCCCTTGGACTTTGCTTTTTTTTCTCGGATGGATAAATTTATTTGATCAACTTGGTGTTTGTCTATAACGTGACAGGTCAGGTGTTCAATCCGCCATTGTTCTATTGCCGTTGCTGGGCATCACGTGGATATTTGGAGTATTGACGTTCAACAGTGAAACGCTTGCATTCCAGTATCTATTCGCCATATTCAACTCTCTACAGGTTCGTATACAACATGCACAATGGTAAAGTTATTACTGTTAACTTTTCGTAACGTAAAAACCCTGTACTTACGCTTTATCTATCCGTCGGTTCCAGTCGAAAGGGTGTCCGGCCTTCTTTTTCATAAATGTAGTTTGAAACTAATTTTACTGCTGTTAGAACAGAAGGAGATAGTTCTCATCGATCGTTAGATGAACAGGTAGTAGTTGAAATATTCCAGATGACATCGAAATGCCACGGAGTGTAGTCCGTAGAAGTGACCTAGCCACATAGAAAATACATTAAAACTATTATGTTACCAATATGTACCACTGTCCACAGCCTGGGGAGTATTCCTCTATGTAAGCTGTAGTCCAAAGGGTATGGTTTTGACCCCTTTTTGGGCAGTTAATACCTCAAACAGGGCTAGACCCAAACGGTTAAAATATTAGCAGAAGTTTGTGCCCTGTGAAATCTGGAATTCAGTGTGTTTTGTAGCATTTGTTACTTAAGCGTGTAGGTGTGAAATATATTTGTGGGGCAAAACTCACGAATTTTCGTCTAAATAAGGTGGTCTCAGAAACCTTATGGGACATCCAACCAAAAGTTTCAATAAGTGCCCCCCCCCCCCCCCCCACGCCCCTTTCGAGGTGTACAACGTCAGACTCAGACTCAACATTAGACAACGCCATCGCACCGCACGAGAAGGTTGTGCCGGTCAGATAGAGTTCGACCCACTGTTTACTCCCTGCGCCAGTGTGACAACTCCAGAAATTCTATCATAGCAACCAAGCTGGCGAAAATGAAATGATTATTATATTGAGTTAATTTGGTGGGCGAGCAAAAAGTCCGGTCAGCGATGTTAATTTCCAAAAACAGTTAATATAACAGGAACTCTGTCGATAACATCCGTTTCATGGCTTGAGTGACTCTTGCATACACAATTGCTTGTACTATTTTTGAAGCAGAGATTTTTTTCTTCCAGGGGTTCTTTATCTTCCTCTTTCATTGCCTTCTCAATTCAGAGGTTAGTAATGCCATTTTACTTCTTGGTATAAGGAGGGAAAGTAAGGTTAATAACGCAACAAGTGTAAGTGTATAGTCATCCTAGAGCTTTTTCTATAGTCTGCTATGGACGGTACGAATCGAAACCCACTTTTGGGCAGTATTTCGAGTTGAATACATTATGATTATATATATGACGATTAAACTCAATTGCATCATGTTTTTATTTGAAATGCAAAATATAAGAATTTTTGAGGTAAAACGTGCATGACAATGTTAAAACTAGGAAAATAAATGGGTGACTACCACCCTTATACGCGACAAGTCCTTTCAAGGGCAACAACCTAACCAAGAAATGCAAACTGAAATCAGTTTCTCCAATCAAAGTGCCATCTTTAGATGAATCGTCTTTTTCAGGAGTGTTTCTTAGTGTTGCAGAAACTATTCTTAGTTCGCAAGTTTTTTTCTGTGATATTCATAGTCCTTTCAATCTTTCGGTATTACAACATCTAGAGATCTTACTCGTCCGCAACACCAAAGAAACTACTTCAAGCGATAATCAAACCTTGGATTGCAGTAATATTGCATTTTGTGTGGTCCCATAAGTTGAACATTACAAAAAACAGTTTTTCAGAGCAAAAAACGTTACCAGTTGCATATATATGTATAGGCCTTATTCTGACAGTCCCTAGATTTCGCGATCTCATTGGTCAATGGTCACGTTTAAAGTTGCATTTTAAAGTGTTGTACATGGCCACGCATTTAGTGAATAACAACTGAAAGCCAACTATTGACTATAGTATTACACCTAGAAATAGCTTTGTATTGATCCTAAATATGCTATATCTCTTCCTAGGTGCGAAGGGTCTTCCACAGAAAAAAGAAGATTTGGTCAGAGTCACGTGACCTATTCAACACACATTCATTGTCTCCGCAAAACTACAATGACCTGTCCAAGGATACGCTTTCCACGAGAAATGGCAGCCTGGTGAGTACTTAAACCCTACTTCCGGGAGGCTTCAAACTCTCGGCGTCACCTCGCTGCAGTTCGCTGTTTCAACCAACTTTTCATGGGCCGCGAGCGGTCGTCCGTCTTTCCTCAGAGCCTAAAAATGAAAAAAGGTTGAGAGACTGGTCGCAGTCTAAACTTCCCCAGTGTTTAAATTTCCCACAAAACACCCTTTATCGTGCTTGATATACAGTTGATAAAGAGAATAAAGGGATATATAATGAATCAACAATAAGAGGACACAGAAAAAATCTGAGCCCCAGATGGGCTTCGAACCCACGACCCTCCAGGGTCATATAATATCAGTGGCATAGATATACAGTTGAATCTAGATATAATGAGGGGCCGAGGGACTCGAAAATTTTGTTCGCTGTAAGAGAGGTCCTTTTCCACAGAATTTTTTATTACTGGCCAGGGGATAAAGAAAATCGTTCTTTGAACCGAGGACCTCGTTATATAGAGGTTTGTTATATCAAGGTTCCACTATATTACATCCGCCGTTTATGCAGGGTTACACTCCAACTATGTATCCCATCTCAGAAACCCTCAGAACCGTGTTGCTATAAATTTTCAAACAGCCTATTGCAAGCAAAAATTGAATATTGCACTTTCACGGCTAAGCGCGATAATACGCCTCTTACACTGCGAATGCCTATGACCTTGGACTCTTCAGCAGTTAGTAAATGCTGATGGCACTAGAAACAGAGCGGAACATGCAAGGATTGATAGAAAGGATGAAAGGGAGTCAAATCAGAATCGTATTGTCAACAAAATGGAGACCAGAATGATTGGAAATTCTTTCTCATTTACTATTTGCACATCTACAGTAATGTACCTTGTTTGCCTCCCAACATCTGGCATAACCTTTAGTTGCTTTTTAATTGTTCCTGGGTATTAAGGTGTCCCAACAGAAACTGAAGACAGCGTTATGCAAAAGTTTGGGGCCAAACAAGGTGTATTATGGGAGATGCCAAATGACGAATTAGCCTAGCCTCCTCTACGTCTTTATAATCCAGTGCTAATGGCAGAATAAAATTTTATCTTTCATCTGAAAAAGGTGTCCATCTGTTCATGTAAGTAGTGAGACAGTTTGGCCATATAGAGTTGTTTAGTGTTTTGCGGTCGCGTTTTTCAAGAAATCTAAATATACATGTTTGCAAAGGCTTAAAATGTTGTATTTATTTGTTGTTGTTTTCTTATAGAGGCCTGGATCAAGCAGATCTGCTATGTCCAATCCATCACAGAAGCCATTGTGATGATAACAGTCCCACTGTCATCAATCCACTCACGTGACTGTTTTAATCAAATCAGAAAACTTGATATACAAAATTTGTCTGAAAGTATTTAATACCAGGGGGATGTTGTTAAAAGCTTATAAACGCATATGATAAATTTCGTTCCCATTTGGGGGGCGGTAATATTTTAAAGGGTTCTTGTAGAGCTCCAGTATTAACCTCCACCGCAGTCTAACGGGCCAGTCGTTTTATTTATTTATTTATTTATTTATTTATTTATTTATTCATTTGGTTCAATTTCGTGTGAGTAGTGCTAGTACCCACGTGAGTACCTGAAAAATCCTGACAACAATACAAACACAAGAACAGGAAAATAAGGCAAAGAAACAGGAGGTAAATAAGGGATAGCTAAGCAAATCGGTCATGCCTATGTAACTCCGTTTCAACGTCTTTCAGGCGAGCTTATTCATAACTGACCTAAAATTCAGTGTTTTACCCGAATTAGCGAATTTATTGCTGTCTGAATAACGCGATCGTACTATAAAAGACGAACCTTGAATGTTAATGTATTTAGCACGAAATCTTCTAATTGGGAACACTATATTTTACGTTTGCTACTGGAGACGGGACCGCCACCTTACGTGGTCATTCGAGCCACGCGAAGGTCTAGCAGGGCAAAAACAGTGGCATTATTTCTCAATTGGGCTCCGGCCCCCATGGGTCAAGCCCCTGACCCCTCGCTGACTGTAGCTAAGCACCTTACCAACTGAGCTAGTCCTCCAAAAGTTAGAGAAATGATTGCCGCACTATATTGCAACCTCGTTAGTCCCCAGGCACGTGTGTGACAAAGGTTTTCCAAAAACTACTTCAACCTCCGTAAATGAATGTTAGAAACGGAGACACTTACATAGAAATAGCGGAAAACCACTCAGTTTCGTTGTCCATTTGTTTATTCACGGTGTGCATATATATAACACCTTTTTTTAATATCTAGAAATCCAGACCAGAGAACTGTTCACTTTTACTGTGATGTAAAAAGCTAGGCTCCGAAAAACTGTTTATTAGTAACGATTGCAATTAACAAATACCGCATTTCCTTTCACTAGAAATATTTTAGCTCAGCTAATTTACTCTTTCTTGCTGCCCAACTCCCCATGACTTGCTAAATACACCTTTATTACATCCCATAAACCCTCACCCCAACCACCTCCCCCCCGAACAAGAATTTACTTGCCCAGTTAATAGACGTCTTGAGCAGTAACATTTTCTCTTTCCACTATCCAACAGCAGTATACAGTGTACAAGACTTTATTCCTCGAATAATAATAGATACTTCATCCTACTGCCCTAGAGATACATTAGCGTGTAAAATAAATAGATGTCTAAACAGTTGAAATTACACTTCTTCTTCTCAACAGTACAGTTGTTATCGACGTAACGTTCCATTAGAATGACATTACGCCTTTGAGTAAAACTGATACATAACACATTATTTCATTTGTTAAACTTCAGTTTCATTAGCCGATTGATCTACCAATCGATTTAAGGGGAAAAGACTTTGTTTCCACGCTGGAAACAGGCAATTTTTTGACAGAAAAGATAAACCTTTCGTATACCTTCTACTGAAAAACAACAACAACAACAACAAAAACAAAAAATTGGTACCCCATTCACAAGTTTAAAAGATAAATCCCCTTTAGTTTCTGTAAATGTACTGTCTTCTTAAAAATGAATAAATCACTACGCCATGAGGTTTTTTTGACTTTTTCACAGCCATAACATGCTTCTGTTTGCCATTTTCGGTCCTTTACAGGTCGAAATGACAGATTTCCCTACCCTCTTATATACTTCAACTGGTGAAATCCCTCCCGAGAGGAAGTAGGTACCTCCCCGTATGGACTCTTTTAAGGAAGTGCCCCTTCGGGGGAATAGACTCTTTCAGCACTCTTGTGAACAAAAAGCACCCAAAATAAAGAAGTTTTGAATGAAATCGTCCAGCCGAGCCTCGACCTCGTTCCATTGTGTGTACTTGCTGGAATGGAGTGGATTTACGGAAAGGTTTACAAATTCGAAACAGGACATATAATGTATATTTTACAACCCTTTACTCTTAAGTATAAATAAATAAATAAATAAATAAGAGGCTTGCAAAACCTTCCGTAGTCGTGGTAAATCTATCTACTTATACAGCTAAATTTAATGTATCTGCAACAGCAAGTCATTTTCAAGTGACTATATTTGCTTCGCGAATTAGTGATCATACAGATACGAAGCCAAGCATATGTATCTTGTTGGGGTAAGGGGCGGCGAATAGCCTACGTTCGATATATTAAAATTCTAACATGACTACGAGGCTCTCTGGTCATTTTCTATATTTGGTTTGGTTTTCTTTGTGCTCAGGTCTCTTCTGGCAATTGCGACACAATGGAGTAGTGAAAAATTGCAATTTTGACCATAAAGCCTCGGAGTCATGTTAAAATTTTGATATATCGAACGTGGGCCATTAGAAATAACTAGAAGGAGTGTTAAAATTAATGGTGCAGGAGTTTTTACTTGTCATTGTCTACACAATTGTTAGGCAAATCCGCTTGCAGAATTTTTTGAGGCAAAATTCGTTTGTAAGAATTTTCTCTTCTTCATTTAGAGAGGGGAAGGGGGCTATTGTTACCCACGCCGGTCGTCCCTCCAATGATCCGTTTCAAAGTTATGTCATTGCAAATTTACAAC
This sequence comes from Porites cylindrica, assembly GCA_964035525.1. Classification (NCBI taxonomy): domain Eukaryota; kingdom Metazoa; phylum Cnidaria; class Anthozoa; order Scleractinia; family Poritidae; genus Porites; species Porites cylindrica. The sequence continues at coordinate 15,221,747 of OZ037778.1, read as the reverse complement.
AAGAACCTAACTCCTAAGTTAATACCATATTTACACGTTACCGTCCACAAAGGAACATGTTTTGCACGTGCAGAGCACATTTTTTTGCCGGTCGGCTAGTTATAAGAGAACGTGCCGTCCACGTGATTGTCAGCATTGTAGATGGGATTCCTGCGTGCTATGCCATCACTATGAGGCGAGTGTGAGTCCAGGACTCCATTGACAGGTTGGCCCCCGTTAGTTGTGCGTTCCTTTTTCATCATCATAATGTTTGCACGCCACTTGTCCGTTGTCTTCTTAGCCAGTTCTTTTTGCTCCTCCTTCCAGCCACGGTGCTTATGGTACAGGATTTCAAGGATGATGATCACGATGCCAGCTCCAATTCCGGCAGCAACCATTATAAACACACCTGGAAGATAAGAAACAAAAAAGGATCTTGTTGCCAACTGTACTTGAACACATTCTCCATTTGCACATCATCCATAAAACACTTTGTGTACCCCCTTGAAAAAAAAAATCCGTAACTCTTGTTTTTAATTTCTCCTTCGTACTAAAGTCATCCCAAGAGAAATTGAAGAGAATGCTTATGGAAAACTTTCGAAGTCAAACAAGGTGCATTATAGAGGATGCCAAAATTGGCGAATACAACCTAAAATTGTTTCTGGTATTTAAGACCTAAAGTCGCCTTGAAACATGCCCTGCAATACTGATGTTTGTTCCAGGCTCCGAGATAGACGGGTCCGCGGGGATTGAGAAAGCGCGAACAGGAAAGTCGCGTCTCTCCCACTATCTGAGAGCCTGGAACAGGCTATGATCGCGTGGGTGAGGGGGTGCCGTCTAGGATGACGTCCTTCGTCCTTCACTAAGAACAGCCATCGTTAAGTTCAGCGTCTATTTTGCTGTTTGTTATTGCGAGCTTTATATACAGTGGAACCTCGATTTAACGAAGGGATTGACAAATTTGTTCGTTATAACGAGGTTTCGTTATATCGAGGTTCCTTTTTTTTATATATTTTACTATTGCTGAGGAAGAGAAAATCGTTCGTTATACCGAGGTCTTTGTTGCATACAGATTCGTTAAATCGAGGTTCCACTGTAAAATAACCGAAAGAAAATGATGAATGTCCGAGTTTTAGCACTGCTAGCCATATGAACCCGTTAGCCGAAGCACCCTCCCTACAAGTCAACAAGCACAAAGATGCCAAGGTTTGCTGGAAACATAACACGAAATTCTGGTAATGTCGCTTGGAATACAACGACTTATTTTGTGGAGGGTGGATTTATTAGAACGAATCAGACCCAGCAACGCCCAATTTGATCAAACAACGCTGATTATGTCGGACTTCGTGGAAAAGGAATCAGGCCCCAGTTGCTCAAAAGGTGGATATCCCTATCCACCGGATAAATAGAGAATATTACACGGTGGCGAGAAGATATGAATTTTATGTTCGAGTGGCAAGAACATAAAATTCATATCTTCGAGCTAACGTGTAATATTCTTTTTATTATATAAACATACTGATGACGGCGTTTTTGATGATTTTCCGAAGATTTCCGACCACCTTCCGAAGATTTCCGAAGATTTTTCAAATTGTCCCGAAGACCAGACGAACGTTCCCGAACATTTCCCGAGAATTTCCGAAGATGTCCGAAGATTGCCGAGCACTTTCGAGGAAGACTCGAAGATGTTTCGATAATACACCAACGAATTTAAGTACAATTTAAGAGACAAACCTGATGTCAGTGAAATTATCGATATCTTCACATGTAAAAATATCGTATTTTTACGTGTGTTCAGATAACACATTTCTCGGTGGTAGAAATCCTTGTAAAACACTGCAGTTTATATAATAAATCTCTATCCACGCGATAGCGCAATTGGATTCCTTAACGCTTATCCGCTGGATCGTGATTTATCCGGTGGATAGCGCTGTCCAGCTTTTGAACAACTGGGACCAGATCAAGTCGATAGTTCATACCTAACATATGGTTGAGCCCCAGCGTGGCGGGCGAATTACTCTGTTCAGCGCATTTCTTGGTGTCAATCCAAGTGGTCTCCAATTCCTCCATCACGCCGCTCTCGTGAAAGTTGAGAATAGCAAGGGATATATCGTCACTCCAAGGAGAACCCTGATAAAAAAAAGAGTGGAAAGTTAAGCAAAATAGCTCACTACCTACCACATTATCAATTTCAATATTCTTAGCACGAAAGGACAAAATTTTTACGTCTCCTACTCTAGACGGGATGCCATTTTAAGAAGGACAAATGCTCAAAACGTCATAGTCTTCGAACTAGCCTGTTCCAGGCGTTCAAATGGTGGGGAGCGAGTTAATTCGTACGTGTTCCCTTCCCTTTTCCCTCTGTAGTCTCCTCCAGTCAATTTTTCGCCCTCGCTCTACTATCAGAACACCAGGAATAACCTACCTGCGAGCAAGTTCACCTGTGCGAATTTGGGGAAAATTTTGGCGGCAGAGCTGCCATCGAGAAAAAATTTCGCCGAATTCGCACAAGTGAGCCTACTCGCAGGCTAAAAACGTCAACATCTCAATCCCGCTACGGTGGCCAATCTACCTTGATAAAAACTACTTATCTGACATATTAAACGGGTTGAATTTAGAGAAAATATAAAGGCTTTATTTCCCCAGGGACAAACCAAACTGTCCGTAATAGTGAGGTGTCCTTATAAAGCGGGTGTTCGTAAAATGGGTTTGACTGTACCTTAGGCATTCCGATTCCGTAGCCTGATCGTCCAAACAGTTCCCCGGCAGTAGTTAGCGTGCAGTCCTCGGAAGCTTCATAAAACAACACAGGTGAGTCCCAGATAAACGCCTTCAATTCCCTGAAAATGACAGCGCAAAATTTAAAAAGAACGGCCTTTCACAAATCCAGCTTTTAAACACAGCACTGAGTTTTCAAAGACCAAACCAACAAATTCGTGGCTTTCAACGCTGCATTCGATGTCACATAGATAACTGATGAATCAAGCTCTTGAGCAAGCCAACGCTTAAAATATAACTCGGTAATTTAATCACTAATAAAAACGCTACCTTAATTACCGAGTTAAGTGTTTCCTGCAATCGCGTTTTGATTTATTGCCTCTATGTTTCAAAAAATGTTACAAAAATTCCACACACACATCCCTCAGACCTTTCTTTCTCCCACCCTTGGCTCAACGAGAAAAAAACTGGGCCGAGTTACCTGTCCCAAAGACTTCTAAAACTGTTCCTAGGGATAGGAAAAAATTGGCTAATAGCTGACCAGCGCGTCCCCGATAACTATCCCAGAAACATTTGCGGGAGGAATTTCGGCTCCAGTTCCCTCTTTGAAGGTGTTTGAACATACAAACATCTGATGTGTACAAAAATCGTCCCTTTTTATGATCTCCCACAAACACAGCTTACGACTTCATTTAACTTACTCGTTCTTAACTTTCTGTATAGCTTCTTTAGCAGTCTTCACGTTATATTTTTCCATGAAGGTGTACATGGAGGACAGCTCGACTTGCCGGCGAAAATAAGCATCTACACTGCTGTTGGCTACGGTGGCATACTTAAATTCTTTAGAAGGGTTGCGCAACTAAACATAAACAAATACAAAAACAAGCTTTATCATATGAACCGTACGGCCCCGCTCGAAATTTCGTTGGAAAACCATACGAGAAAAGTCCCGTATGAGGGCCGCACGCGTTAAGTGATGGGGCATACGGTTCTCCTAGAAAAGCGCACTGATACCATGCGGTTTAGCTTCGTCAGAAAAAATTAAAAAACACAACAGGCATACGATAACATGCTTACCGACTACGTTAGGTCGGGCCGGTCGTGAAGATATTTGGCCCTCCGTCAGGTCGCTCAGTCTCGAGCCAAATAATTTCCCGTCCAGTCCTCCCAGTCAGTCAATAAGTACATAATAATCACCTTTAGACGGTGAGTATTGAATCAAACAGCTCGGGGCTAAACTGCGAAGATCACCCCACACTCGGCAAATAAGGTAAAACTGAACATTTAAGACTGCCGTGAACATTTTGGACTGGTCAATCAACATTAATGCCAAAAACATTTGCAAAAGTGATGTTCAATTTTGCTATTAGAGTAATGGAAGTTCTCAGTTTGTGAAAATTTTAGGAAATCAATCATCTTCTTTTCATTATAGTTGAATAATGATTTTAGTTCAGTGGGTGTAAGAGGTGGCTTTTGATTGCTCTATGTCCATCCACCTTGTGATCCGGTCTCTTACGCAAAAAGGAAAAGCACTGCTTGACGGAATAAAGAACGGCTACGAAGGAGATCGACACTGACCATCATTACACGTCTCTGGGAAACTGCCCACGTACCCCTCCCTTAAGCCAACATTTTACCCCAAGGGGGAAGCAAGTGTTAATGTTGGGTTAGGGCAAGGATAGGTGGGTACTTTCCCACAAACGTATAATGAGTCTTTTTTCTCCTGTGTTCTACATCTGTTTTACTTGTAAGGTCAAGCTTTCAACCAGGATCTAAGCTACCCTCGGTGTCCGAGGTTTTTTCCCTAATTTCCGAGGATAGATCTCAGCTTGTGTATTAAGGAAACCTGCCAAGATAAATCGATGACAATATGATTTTCACACAAAGTACTCACATTTGGATCATCAATACCGCTGACCACCGCTTTAGGTCGATCAAGGACGAGGAAGGCGGCCAAGTTAGCAGTATAGCTGGCAACGATAATCATGGCGAACCCTGCCCACACCATACCGAGTACACGAGCACTGAAGCTACGGGGCGTCCCTGAAATGAAAAAAGGGAAGTCCTCGTTGAGGAGCTACTTTGTACGTGACACTGGTATTTTGTAAAGAAGAACAAGAAGAAAGGGAAAACGAATAGCACGTTACGATAGCGATTCTCTAAGAGATTATCTAAGGGAGTACACCCCGGATCCAAATCCCATTTCTTAGTATACTATTCCACTTGTATCGCCGTGTGAAAAAAAAAATGTGCGTAATTTACAGCACGGACTTCAAACTCGGCTATTAAAGAGGTATACAGCTAAATCAAAAAAGGTTGCTTTGATAATTGGTCATTGGTAATTGGACATTGCTTATATGGAACAATGAAATGATTTACTTGAGTGACCACCAAACAATAGCTTCGCAATGCGCAATTCCCAATGCCCAAAGCAACCCTTATTGAATTAGCTGTATATTGGTTACATGAATATGCAAGATGCATTTGATCACACTCACAAGCTTGTTATTAAAACATTATTGTTATTACTTATTATTATTATTATTATTATTATT
>OZ037778.1:15206495-15211495 GCA_964035525.1 Porites cylindrica | reverse complement strand
GTAGTGGTTAAACTTAATCTACTGTAATCTATACACTATTTAGCTTTTTGTGTGATGTACTCATTAGCATTTGTAAAGAGATATGAGACATCAGAAAATACAAAATTTCTGGAAAAAGAAAAAGCCAAATGTTTTTTTGCAAAAACTTCCGTCGAGTTTTTAACATCACGTAATTATTATTGCTATTTCAGACTTAAATTTTCAGAGAACGGTAACTGTGCCAGGTTCTTTCACTAAATTCAGAGAAGCGTTAAAGAGAAAAAATTGTTTGAATTAAAGGTTTGTCCTGGAGTTTGTCCGGGAGCTTTCAGTAAGGCTTCAACGATACATTTTTCTCACTATACGAAACAGATAGTGATTCAACTATGCAATGGCACAGAGCTGGATCAAGTCGTTGGCACACATCGCACATATTGTCACATACGTTGTGACAATGTAACATCGAGGGGAGGTTTTGTGTCCAGCGGTTTTAGTGAAAACAAGGGTTTGTGGAGGTTGCTCAGTCTCGCGGGCTCACAAAACCTCCCTTAGGTTGATCTTATTTTGTATTTGCCTAACTCCCAGCCCTCACTCCTAAATATTTACTTCCGCATCAGTGGGTTTCAGTCCTCGCTCCTACTCATTTCAATGTACAACGCTCCGAACGCCTGTTCACATTGCAACGAGCAGTGGCAGAAACCTATCGGATTTGTGACGATCCACTATCAAGATCGGCGCTGCACCGCTTCGTTCCGTAACAGAAACCGCGCCCAAATCGCTGTTCTTACGTGCGAATAGAAGCCCTACATGGTATGGTTTTCGCGCGGCACAAGAGCTATTCAGGTAAACTGTGAACATACCCTACATCACTTTACCTTCAGGTGAGTAGAAACAAAGATTCCTTCCGGTTTTTCGTCTTGTCCTCCTGGCCAAATAATTGTATCATTAAATGATACTTCACCATTATGAAAGCTTCCAACAACCGTTAACTGTGCACCAGTTGAAGCATTCTTAAGGTTTACGATCTGATAAAATGCGTTTATACGATCACCCTTCCTGTTTAATATCAAGTTACCAGTCTTTCCATTAGTGAGGTTGGTATTTACCAGCTCACTGCAAAAACAAAACAAAAATCGTTCAGTTAGACTGCACTGAATTTCATTATAAGATAATATAAGTAATGTTATGAAGCTGTAATTATTACTCTATGAACTATTATTATAATTTATTACAATTATTAATTTATGCCATAATTATTTTATTTTCACCACTTACCTTATATATTTTTTTATTTCAGAACTTACAGTACGTTATTATAAATTGATTTCAATTTTATAATTCATTATCGTCAAAGCTATATGTCCATCAAAACATATCCTTTAAAGTTGTATGTTACACTAAGTACTGTTAATGGTACTTTTGTCACGATTGAACCTCAAACATTAGTTTAAGGAGATGGTAGCATATTAAAGTTGCTTAACAATGTACGATGTTACGCGTCCCAAAGCGGCGAGGATCGAAGAGAAACGGCTGTACTCGGCCAGGTTAAGCTTTAAGAATTTTTTTCCCCATGGTTTAATTTACAGCTGGTATCTGGTCACCTCGCAGCCACACCATCTCGCCAACGAAATCGCCACCAGAATAGAACTTAGCTTAGCATTGTTTTGAACCTTCATGAACCGAAATTTATTAACCTTTACTTTATTTTCACATTTCAAGGAAATGACCGGTGATTGTGAAACGTTTCTTCCAGTTTTTAATCTTTCAAATGTCACAGTTTACATCCACAGAACCCTGTAAGTGTATATCAGTATTCGATTAACAAGAGCATAAGACGTTCAACGCAAGGATTGACAGTTAAAATCGAAAGATTTGTATTTGGGTCGACTTTAAATTCGAATAAGCTTGACGAAAAAGTAAAGATCTTAGGTAAGTAATCCTAGGTATCAAACTGTGCCAATTATTTCTGAGTTATTCGTTGGTGGCGAGTCGACTTCTTGGTGACGATTCACCGTTGGTGGCGAGATGACGTACCGTAAGGCTTACGGCTGATTAGACACACACCATAACTTATGTCCAATAAAATCAGAGCGAGTAAAATTTATAGGAAGTTCACATTTCATTGGTATCACAAGAAAACATCACTTCTTGTTTTAACTTCATTCCTAGAGTCAAGTTTACTGCAGACGACAAACATCAATGTGTACTGACCACGTTAATAAGTTTCCCCTTTACTTGTCGTTTACTGTTCATTATAACTACACGGACATCAGTAGATTCACACCAACTTTATCCACGAAATTTGTTCTGAGCTGTTTTTAACCGCTCATTTTCTATTTTGAGAATTTCTCAACTTGGATCTGACGTTTGCCTTTTGCCATTTGTCGTAAACATGACTCTAAGGGCCTCTTCACATGAGCCCGGTTTCCGAGATCTCGCCTTACCTCTATATATCCCTTGTAAAATTTTCGATGTGTTCATATGAGAGGGCGGGCTGGCTCGATTCCCAAGATCTCGGTTCTCGGTAAGCGGGCTGAAAATTTTGCCATATGAACACTTTAGCCCGGTTACCGGGATGAAAGCGGGATGGATTCTGGCGGCCCGGATGCCGTCGTCTTGCATTGCTTACTGTGTTTTCGACCTCATCAGCATCCCATTTAACTGCATCGATACAGCTTTACGGGTTGTCAAAGCTATGGTAGGCCCAAAAGTTAGAATTTTTGTGTTTATCCGTATTTGCTTTATCTATCGCATTTCGAGCCAGAACTCGTTCCGAGGATCCTTGGCCTTTTTTCATCACGGAAACCGGGCTAAAATTTCTCATATGAATCCAAAGAGAAGTTGGTCCCAGTAAACGGGGCCAGCTCGTTCAACCGAGCTCATGTGAAGATGCCCTAAATCTCTCTAATAATAAGACACCTACTCGAATAGAGTTTTGCCACTATCCCACTGAGCAGTTTCACGGCAGCTGGCAGGAGGTGGGGTTAAGCTTCTTCCAGTAGCTAACAGTGTATTAAGGGCTGTTGCAACAAGACTAACCGCATCCTGTATTTGTGCAGGCTCATCATAGCCATGAGGCAACTGCATTCCAACCATACCTGTGTGATACATGTATTTATTATACAACCACCAATAAAATACCAGAGGCTCGTTTCTCGAAAGACCCGGAAACTTTTCGGGCCCGAATGCAAATTTTAAAAACAAAACCTGTTGGATAATAGCACAGTTTCTAGCCCACAAACCATTCAATTTTGCTTCGTTCATTGATAGTTTCATTGTATTATTTTCAAAATTTAGATCTTGAATGCAAACACAACAAAAACAAATCAGCTTTCCGGGCCCAAAAAGTTACCTGGACTTTCGAGAAACAGCCCCCAAGCGAGCTTTTGCACGAAAATATGACCTGAAATCTTCATGATCAAATGCTCTTAGAAAATTACATTATTTTTTATCGAACCATGAACAAGGAGAACCAAGAACCAGAATGAAATGCAACAGTAATTTAAATCACTGGAAATGCTTTTTTTGTTTGTTTGTTTTTTTACAGAAAATCAAGTACTGTGTTTCTGGGAAAATTCAATAAGGCATAGAAAAGCTAAATGACAGCAACAAAGTCAATTAGTTTGTAGTTTCGTGGCTTGCTAATAAGTCCTGATCTTTGCTGCGATTGGTCTCAAACACATAAAATATCCTAAAGGAATTCAGGTGTACACCGTTTAGTTTGACATGTAATAGATTTGAAACTCATTTGTAATATAAATATCTTTTTCCAACTTTTCTATTTCAATCCCAGTCATAATTTGTTGAAACACTTCTAGAAAACACAACATACACTGCCTGATCAGGTTCCATAAATACCGTATGTTTCACTTCCCTCTCCTTTCTCTAATGTTTGTTTGGCGGGTTCGCGTGGACATGTACCTCGTAGAAGGGGAAGGAGGCCACAAATCAGCAACTGTTTCAACAATTATGACCAGGATTGTAGTTTCCACAATCTAAGCTATCTACAGGTACATTCACGTATGTCTAACATCTCACCTTGTGGCACATAATTTCTTGCAACTCCTGAAAATGTTTGTTGTGTCACTAACCAAACATAACCATTTCCAGTCATCTTCAGATACGATGCATTTTGATACACAACCAAGGCATCTTCATCACTGTTCAAACAGAATTAAAAAAAGCGATGAAAAATCTACTTTTTTACTCAAGGGGGAGGGGAGGGTAATCAACAAAGGGAAGGTTCCTCCAAACCCTTACTCTTTTATATACCTTTTTTTTAAAAAAAAAAAAAAGATGCCCCTTTCTTACATATCCCATTAACATTGGTACCCCTTTCACATACCTAGTTTAGAACCCTGCATCTCTTTTAAATACTTTAAATGCACTGTGTTTAAAATATGAATACATCACAAAAATTAACATTTTCTCAAATTTTTCACAGCCATAAAAGGCATCTGTAAGCCTTTTTGCAGAATAACATAACAGACTTCACTACCCTTTCATATTCTGACTAGTCCCTACCCTTTCTTATACCTGAAGCCTTAACTCTTTAAGTCCCAATAGTGGTCAACCAACATCAATTTTCTCCTAATAATATCCATACATTGTGAAGAGATTAGGTTATGAGAATTAATAAAATGATCACACAAGAGAAAATGCATTGATCTATTATCAAATTCTCTCAACTAATTCTTTAGGAAATGTATGGAGACCAGTTTGGAGAATTTGTATGTGGATACTGTTGCTTAAAGGGTTAAAGGGACACCATTCATACAAAGCCTAACCATAGAGGCCATTATAGGAAGAACCCCCCCCCCCCCCACCCCCCCCTTCCCCAACAGGCTTTTTTATTTACGACTCTGTTGTTGTGTTTTGAAATACAATATAGAAGCATCATAACTGAAGTAAATACATGTACTTATGTTCATTTCTTCACTTGGGATTGTGAAAACAGATTCATCTGAAACACCAACACTCATAACCCACTGCAATGTTACCTTTTTATTATGAAGTTTTTT
>OZ037778.1:15188995-15201495 GCA_964035525.1 Porites cylindrica | reverse complement strand
AGCAGTCAAAATACATATTTTAATTTTCTAATAGTGAAGCTATTTTATGCTATGGGATTTTTGTAGCAATATTATGCCAATGCTATAAATAAAATAGCTGTGAAAGTAACATATGTTGGTTTGTGTTTGTTTGTTTGTTTTTTTTTTTGTATATTACAAACTTGAATGCTAAAAGTTGATATTGAAAAACACCTCAATCAATCAGGTAAGTCACCTACATCTATGGCTTCCTACCACCTCTTCAAACATGATTATGTTATTTTATTATGGTTGTAACTGTTCTTTAAAACTGGCGATTAGTTAGGGGAACCAAATACATGTATTACAAAACTACATCAAGACAACTGTTCACTGAATTTTCTAATGTAATATTTTATAACCATAATTCAGTAAAGGAAAGACAATATCCAGTGATGACTTCACCATTTTTGTTTGTACAGAAGAGCACATTTGAAAGCTATTACCAAAAATAGTACTTGAAAAGGAAGGATTGTTCGCTTTGAATTAAGTCCCGGCTATTCAACTTCAGCCACATAATTTATTTTTAAAAGCTCACAGAAACCCTCTGTCAATACACTTGGTTTGGCTTAGAACTTTGTTTTCCTGAACATTATTTTTTTGTGTATAGTAGTGACAATATAGAGGTGCGAAGCTGCATAAAAGATAAATAAAGCTGAATTTCATCAAAAATTATTCACAGTTGTACCATTTCAGAAATTATATTAAAATTTAACACTCAAAACAATTTTCCAGTGATTTCCATCATGAAAATGTGAAGTGAATTTGAAAAAAAATTATAGTCAGGTTTTGAAACCCTTTGTCAGGGTGCCCAGATATATCAAAAGCTAAGAAATTCCATCTGGAGTTTTATTTATCATATAGACTTTCTCATATAGAGGCTATTGTACATGTATATGTTTTGGTTCAATTGTTTTTTTGTTTTTTTTTTGAAAATAATTCTTTTTTTTTTTGTAACTGTGGGTATGGTAAGTAATGTTGTATGATAACCCAAGTCTGGAGCTTTATAAACCATGCATGAACAAAATTAGGCAAACTGCAACATACACATGATTAAATTTACCAAGTGCCATCTAAAAAGCCAAGTAATGAATAAAGTCATCACCTCAGTTAAATAATACACAATCTACTACACATTACAGTATAAAAAGCTTAGTTCATTGTTTTACATCTCCTTGAAAAACCGAGCATCGAGAATGTCCACGGCAAAAACTACTTCTACGAAAGCCGTTACTAACTGTATATCTAGCTTCTAAGGAAAGGATAACTACTTCGGCCATATATGATTGCAACTTCTACAAGTAATCACAACGTATTATTTAAACACAGCGTAACGAATTATTTTCTTGTGATGGTCGTCACTCCAATATTGTTATTCGTTAAATATTAATGTATCATATTTTTGCAATTTCTTACAACCATTTCAAATTACAAATAAAACAATACTCTTAATCAGAAAAAAAAAATACCTTATCTGAGAAGATTGTTTCTCTTGATGAAATCCCGACGACAGGAATCCAGTAGAAACTACAGGCGTACGACACAGAAATCGGCGGTGAGAGTTCGTCTCTTGGGTGGCTAACAATCACTACCGCTACTCCATTAGCGATCAATTTTTCGCAGACATCCATTGCCGAACGGATAGGGTTTGGGTTTAAAACGTAGGAGCTTGCATTCAAGATCGCTCCCCTTAAAAGACTGCTTGAATTAGCATTAATTTTATCCACAGCACTCTGGAAGACTTTCTGGTTGTCCATAGAGGAAAGCATTGCTCCTAAACCAAACGTCGTATTCACAGCGTTTCCACAGTACAGAGAATGAAAAGCCACGAATAAAGACAGACATCTTGCAAACACCGCACGTTCGCTAGCCATTTTCAGTAATTTTACAAAAAGAAGGATATTCCCTTTGCTTTCACAAAAGTCCACAACACTTCACTTTTGGAAAATCAGCCAAGATCTCCAGTGGAGCCGGTACACCTAATTTGGTTTCGTCACATTTCTCATTAACCCTTTCGGTGATGGCGTTTTTTCGGTAGAAATGTCTTCCCCGCTGCTGCTGTTTATTTGAAAATTGTTTTGAATTGGTCTTCCGCATGATTTTACATCTCATTTGTCATTCCGCCATTTTGACCGTGAAGCATGGGTCAAGTGAGAGTGCAAGGTACACTGGGAAAGTTTTCAGACGACCAGCTGACCTCTCTTTTTTCCTCTACATGCTTTTCTTCTCTGCTCGCTTTTATTACCTCAGACAATAAATTTTTCAGCTGGCTTTGAGAAAAAAGGGGGACTGTAAAAACGAGGTTCCATGTACTTTTTAAAGCAACAGAAGTGAGCTCCGTTTATAGCCTCTCAAATTTGTGGACAGGCCCTCTTATACCCCCAACCGTACTAAAGCTAGTGAAGCAACGTTTCCCGGTGGCCTCAAAATAGGCTAAAAAGGCTGAAGCTGAAGTAGGCCACCAGTTGGTTACTTGAATATGATCCCCGTTTTCCTGAGTGAATTGCCAAAGCGAAACAGTCACATTTATGTGAATTTCTGATCACCGTAAGAATCGCGGACATTTTCTTTAAGGGTTTTAGAGAACATACAGAGATCGTCATGTAAGAGGGGGTGACGCGTTAGGGTACCTTTTTCGGAGTCTACCAGCCGGTGAAAATTTACTTTTATTTTAAGAGTCTTTTACCACGGCAGGACACACGACTATGATCACTTTACGACTTAAAAACCGTTTATGTAGATGATCAGGACCATTCGAATCCACTGCTTGGAAATAAGAAAACATTATTTGTTGTTATCGATATAAATAGCTTGCAGAAAAATGAAGGATTCTGAGAGGTTGGAGAACTGTACTTTATTTTTTAGAGTTATGCTCAGTCGTAGGTCAAACATGGCCACTATTATGCTGATTGAACGTGATCCTCTCACTTTAACAGTAGTCCTCAGAGGCTATTGGTGACTCGTGACATGAGGCTATTCGTGACATGTGACTTGACATTTTGACATTTTGATTGACATTTTGACACGTGTGAGTCTGATGATATGACTTCCGCAAGGGCTGTCCAAGTACGTCAGTCACTGTCAAAAATTGAAAGACCTCCTATTTATTAGCTGGCTTATGACAACTGGCGGAAGAAAATTTGTCACTTACGTCATCACTAAGTACTTATTAATTGAGGGTGTTTTTGCTAATTGAAAAAAGAAATTGGGCTTTCGACTACTGAAAAAAAAAAAGCTTAGAGGGTACTCTTTCTTTTTGAAATTGAGTGTTAAATAACAAACAAAAATGTCATGTTTATTGTTTTATTTTCAAGCCGCCATTGTATTTCATTTGCATAAAAATTATTTTATTTTGTCTTTGTTCACAATACTTATCATCGCGATCGGTCACGCATGATAAATCCCGAGCTTAATCTAAAATTCTAATCGCTACTCCCCACTAGTTCAGGCTTTTATCTTGGGCGGCAATGAGGTTTTGCTCCCGACTATGCCAGCTTCTTACAGACAAATCCACAAGGATATCTTGAAACAATCCCACAGGGGCGGTCATTCCAGTAACCAGAAGCCTCATAAGGCAGGTAGGTTCGCGCAATCCACATGTTGCTGCATGGCTCCCTGGAGTTTCCACTCGGTTCACCCGGAGCCCATAACTTGTAGAATGGAACTGAGTTGTCAGACCAAATGAAATTGTTGACGCTTGGATTCCACTTGAGTCCGATCCAAATTTGTTTCAGCGATGGCGCACGGCTGTGAACCAGCTTCAGTACAAACTCGTTTTCATCAAAGCTGTTGATCTTCACCAGTTCTCCTCCCCACCTTTCGCAGTACGATTGGGCCTGGTGCCAGGTCGTATTGTTGCTGATCACGATGTAACAATAGCTTTTGAACTGCTTCCAACTTTTAGGGCAATAACCTAGAAATAAACAAGAAATGATTCGAGTTCTCTCCTTACAGCGAGGAACACAAGACTAGAAAAACGTTAGACTCTCCTAAACGGTTGCGAAATGGCTACAACGAAAGTACGTTGGAATCGAGCTGGAAGCTTTGCCACTTTTTTATATCTTGGTGGTGGCAAGTTTTAGCCCAGTTTTGTATCAATTTCAATCGCTGTAATCCCATTATATTACAGAAGACGATTCACTTTAAACTGACCACTTGTATCATATCCACTCGGTTTCCTCGAGTTCCGGGAGCTGACGGCTGATTTCGTAGCTAGCGGTACTCTTCCTCTAGCTAGTTTAAAACTTCGGGCAATAGCTAATGCTAAACAAAAGTAAGGCAGTTTCGCTCGCCACTGCGACGCATTTTTTAGGCCAGAATCTAATCCGCTGGAAAAAGGGGATCGAGTTTTTCTTTATCAGTCCGGGCCACAACCAGATCTGGATATATGATGACGTCACCCACATTTGCAAAATGGCGGCCACGCCGAGAAACACGAGGGAGGGTCACTTCCTGGCTCTTTGCTGCACCTAGAAGTGTCCTTTCCCCATACTACTTTGAGAGCTGTGACTTTAGACAATGATAAATCAGGGGTGTGAAGAAAAAATGCCGTCCAATGAACCTTTGTGCGTTCTTGGGAGGTAAAATGACCGAAAATGAGAGTTTTTCAGCTCAAAGAAATGCCCGACAAGGAGCAAAACATCGAAAAAAAGAAGGTGAGTGTCATTTTTTGGACCTTTGGAAAAAATTTTTTTGAAATTTTCATAAAATTTGCTTGTTGATAGTGGTCTGTTTGGTGTAGCGCAAAGCAGTTTCACATAGTGCTGTGCTTTTAAATATATAATTTATGATTTTCGATTACTGAATTAAAATGTCAATGCTGACAACATAATAAGAGCATTGGTCATTCCTGGATAACCCTTTCATTTCAATGAAATAAATGTACACAGATTGAGGTACATAAAAAATGCCTGTATTTTCGATTGCTCATATAATTTTTTAATTTATTATTTATTTGTTACTTTACTTTGCCTTAGGTTATGACATGCAAGGTGGAAAACTAATAGGTAATATTTAGTATAAAAATAAAGTGCTCCAACAAATAAGAAAGACCAAACTAAAAAAGAATTAAAACAACCCCAATCAATTAATAGTTTTTCAGTGTACACTGTATATGCCGGATATCGGTGAATAAAAACCGTACAGACACTTAATTTGATAGTTTTATACTCCTCTTATAGACTAGTGATTGTTATGACCGAGTACTATCTGGCATAACGTCTAACCTGTCTGATCGCAGATTACTAAAATTGATACTCTCTGGTTCTCGAAGAGAAGCCCAGAACTTTTACAGTGGAATGAATATACAGGTCTACTAAATTAAACATTATTAGGCCGGCTGAAAATCTTACACGTTATTTAACAAAGTATGAGATGCGACTTGTGAGGGGCTGGTCATTTTTTATCTGTGAGGAAGGGCAGGCGGGCAATTTTGCTGGGGCCTCATTTTGAAAATCGTAATTGGTTTTAATTTAGGGGCTCATTTTCTGATCTGAGGGTCATTTTAATCAATTTCACATAAGTCAGTTAAAGCACTAAAGAGTGTAAATTAGAATTCAATGCCACAGCCGTAAATAGTAAACACCGATCTTAAAGGGACAGTGTCCCGATTATGCGCACGCGCGAGCGTCATCTGTTTTTTCTTCAAAAGACAATAGAACTGTCAAATTGACTCGACAAGATTTCCTTCCGGACCGCACTGCCGACAGAGATTTGTTGTTTACATTCTCAAGTAATATTTTAGACTTTCGAAGAAGTCTTTCGTCTTGTATAAAAATTTGGCTCGCGGTTCGAAGACTCATCGCGATTTTATCGCTAGCTGGGCCGCCTCGCGACCCGAAAATCTCGTTCCGCTCGCTTTAAAAACATATTTTCTAATTTGAAACTCGTGTCGGAGGTCAATCGCTGCAAGTCCAATAATATCTGTCTGATTTGCTCGCGTTCTAGCCTCAAACGTTTGAAAGACATAAATAAAAATGCAATCTCAACGCTACGAATCATCACAAAGGTTAGTCAAAAATGATATTATGATTTCATGTCAATAGTTTTTCAAAACATGTAGCGCCTGTTTGTTTGATTTTGTCGGCCGTAGGGAGATTCATTTAAAAGTTTACTAACGCGTCGTTGCAAAACATTCTGCTTCACGAAGCTCCCCTCCACAAGATCTCCTCAGTCACATCAATGTCTCAACGGTTTCTTTCTTACAGTCTTTATTGTTGCTGTTTCATTTCTGCGTATTCCTTTCACAATTATCTGAGCTTGTATGGAAGTTAGCAGAAGAAATAAGCCTTCAATAGGCATTAAAGTGCTTCCAGTCTTTTGGTCCTCCGGCCAACGGCAACAAAAGTAACGCCAAAAAATCCAGATTTTGCCCAAATCGAAACTTAACAGGCACAATATATCATTGATCTATAATCCTGAGAAGTTTTAGTGTCGTATTGAACCCGGCCAAGCGCGATGCAAACGGATTTTTCAAGATTCTCTTACTCTCCTCGCATCTTTTGATTTCGCGACATCCTGTCCAAAAATCAAAGTTTGGTGCATGCGCAATAACGGGATACTGTTCCTTTAAAAACACGGCTTTAGATAAAGTATGTGGTGAACTTCAGCACGATTTGCCGCTAGAATATATTTCGCAATAAGTAAACTAACTTGAGGGCGTCATTTCTAAAATGCTAGGATGAATTGAGGGGTAGGTTCGAAAAATCTTCTACTCTTTCTCAAAATGGCCGTTTCCCCCTCATGGGTAATAAAAGACCTAGCCACTGAGTTCTAAATCTTTTCTTTTATTCAGTTCAGCCATAAAAATATAAGGGTTTCGTGATCAGATTCATTTTCTCTTACATGAATGTTTTCTTTACATCTATAATCAATTGATGAAATTGAGTTGGATGCGGTTGACTCAAAAACGGCGTTTATTTATCAAGCTTTACTTGATACCTGTCAACAGGGGTTTATGATTCACTTCTACCAATTTTATTTCTTTAGGGCGGCTATGTTTAATTAAAGGATAATTCGAGTTCTCTTCTTCCGGAAAGATAGACAAGAAAAACATAAAACTTTACCACCACTGAGTTGTGAAATAACTTTGGTGCCAAAAGTCAAAGCGGCTGTACCGAAAACTAATTATAATGACGCTTAAAGCTTTTGCAGGTTGTGAAAACAAAACCATAATATCCGTCAAAAATCTCACCTACTTTTTAATTTTTAGTCTAAGTTTAGAAACGATCCACCTTTCACTGATAAAAAGATATCAAAATACTAACCGTACATCGGCAAAAGGCCGGAATCGAGACAGTTTCTCCTTCGCTTTCGCCGGCCAGACCTTATGATTCGGATCTCCTGGAAACAGTAATCTATGTACTGACATGGAAGTAGTTTCTCTTACATTTTAGAACTTAAAAGTTATTGGCAAACTTTACGTACTAAAATTTACTGAAGATCGAGTCAAAAACCCTCCCACAACCCAACCTATTTACTTTTTAACCCCCAAACCGTTTTTCATAACGTACTTGAACAATATACTCGTCTTACCATCACTGTATACATCATTCAGTTTTTCATCTGAACTTGCAATTGTTTCTTTCAAATCCGTGGTAAGCCTCGATATTGCTTTACTGCTTTCAGTTTTCACTGTTTCTGTGTTCTCATCCAAAGCTGCGCTGAGAGCAGGACAACAGTTAAGGCACTGAAGTAGGACTACCAAAATCAATACAAAATGCTTCGACATGACGAATGCCTTTCCCAAGTGCCTTAATACCCAAATGCTTGGTCGCAGGCGGTATAAATGTGCTCTCTGTCGCCGAAATTAGCTAATCATATTCAAGGCAATTTAATTTACAAAAATGGCATTACCATTCAATCAGCTGTCATTGAATGGTCACGTTTTGTTTTTTTGAATGTTGGCAACTGAATGGGAAATCGAAATACAATTGATCTGGCATTTGCAGTAAAAGAGACACCATCGTTAGAACACTGTTTGGGCAGAAGTCCAAACAACTCTTAAAAGCTGAACATGTGGGCAGACAACTGTTTAATATTTTTCTAAATGTCAGGGAATTAACAGGTATACTTATTCAGAAACAGTTTTTCATGTTTGTAACTTCTCTTGGCTGATTCCATAAGGTGAAAAGTAGAAAAGGGCTAGTGTTATCAAAGGATATAAAAACGTTTACTAATAGTTCAGTTCCACTCGTCGCTTTTGTTTTAAGAAATCGCGCGATAGAATATTACTTATAATTATTTCGCAGCACGACAACTGAATTCAATTGTATGTTAGAACTTCCTATATTTTAACAGGTGTAGGAAGCTTAATTCACGCAGTATGCGATGGGGGGATGGGGGCGGGGCGGGGAGGGAGGCGAGGGTAGTTACCTCGGTTACCTGGCGTACCCTAAATAGATCCTGACAAAAAATGGCGAAGGTTACTCCAGCCGTTACCAGAACACTTTAGGATTTTTTGTGCACACTAGCTCACACTATAGCCATTGGTAGTTTGTTCAGTGAATGTTGACAAGAAATGGGAAATCAAAATGCAATTAATCTCTGGCATTTGCAGTAAAAAGCCACCTTTTCTTGAGACTGATAAAACATTGTTCAGTGTTCAGGCAGAAAAGCAAACACGGCAGCTCTTGAAAGCTTAACATGTGTGACAACTGTTAATATTTTCTAATTCAGAAGCAGTTTTGTAGTTTTTTTAATTGCTCTTGGCTGATTCCATTAGATATCAGGTAGGTACGAATAGGGCTAGTGTTATCAAAAGATGAAGAATTTTTACAACTCACGACAGTTAAACTCGTCGTTTTTGTCTTAACATAGATTTTTACTGGACGGAACTTTATAATTTATTCGCAGTACCACAACTGAATTGAAATGTTAGAACTTGCTATATTTTAACAGGTGAAGGAAGCGTAACTCACGTACCACACAACGTGCGATCTTTGGGGCGGAGGGAAGGCTAGCTAACCTGCGAGAATTGGGTTCGTTTTTTTCGGAGAAGAGCGACGGGCAAAGAAAAAGAAAATGGAAACGAAGAAAAAGGGATGAAGGACCACCTGATCGCAGGTTAGGAGCTACTCGTACTCACGTACCTGTTAGCAGTTGTGACAACATGATTGGCGGACTAAATGTAGAGGCTAGTGTAGCCGGCAAAAGACAAAAAATTAGGGGCAACTGATTGATCGAATTAAAGTATATACCCAGGTTAGCTTATTAAAATGCAGATTTTCATCGTTTGTTTATCCTCTCTTGAATCACTTCTATTTCTCTGAAAAACCGTGATGGACTGGAGAGGAGGCAATTTATTTTAAAAGGAAGAGTCGGAGAAGAAAAACTTATATTAAAACTGTTGCGAAATGGCCTTGGTCCGAATGCAACAATAAACGGCTATACCAAGTAAGCGCACTGAAAATGTCTCTAAAATTTGTATAAATAATTTTAATGGCTGTAATCCAAGCTTAGGAAACGATACATCTATAAGGGACTTGTGATTGTTAAAGTTCGTTCTGCTTCTAGGCCCTACAGCTTTAAAATCTGTGAAAGAAATTCTATGTTGTTACCATCCAAATAAAACCTCTTTGTCAGAAGTTCTGTATGTAGGGTGTTTCAAAAGTTCGTTCCGTTTTGTTCGCAATTTCACTGACTATAAAAAGACAGTTTTTAAAACTTAAACTTCTTCTCTAAAGAAATCATTTTGGCGCTGACCCAGAATATGCAGGAGTACTGTATTCGACTAAATATCTGGTGTAGGCATTTAGTCACATATCATTTATGTGAATGTTTATATATGTCGAATGGGTAATCAATGGGATTTGGTCAGATATTCTTTGTCGTTCTCCAAAGTGAAATTTTGCATTTATGTAAATCTCAGTCTGATAACCGAAAGAATCTCGGACATTTTCTGTTTATGAGGGTGTATTACTTTAAGATTTTTACACAAAATACAGACTAATCGTCATGTAAGAGGGGGTGATGCTTTAGGGTACCTGTTTCGCAGGAGCCCGTGAAAATTTACTTTTAATTCAATTTAAGAGTCTTTTTATCACGGCAGGACACACACCACTATGATCACTGTTCGACTGAAAAACGTTTAGGCAGATGATCAGGACCATTCGAATCCACTGCTTGGAAATAAGAAAACATTATTTGTTGTTATCGATATAAATAGTTTGTAGAAAAATGAAGGATTCTGAGGGGTTGGAGAATTGTACTTTTTGTTTTTAGAGTATATGCTCAGTCGTAGGTCAAACATGCGCCACTACTATTCTGATTGAACGTGATCCTCTCACTTTAACAGTAGTAATGAAAAGAGCTATTGTTGACACGTGATATGAGGCTATTCGTAACACGTGACTTGACATTTTCACATTTTCATTGACATTTTGGCATGTGTGAACAAGTCATCCGCTTTGAGTCTGATGATATGACTTCTGCAAGGGCTGTCAGAGTAGGTCAGTCACTGTCAAAAATTGAAAGATCTCCTAATTTAATATTAGCTGGCTTATGACAACTGGCGGAGGAAAATTTGTCATTTACGTCATCGCTAAGTACTTTTTTCTTGAGGGTATTTTTGCTCATTAAAAAAGGAAATTGGGCTTTCGACTGCTGAAAATAAAGCCTAGAGGGTACTCTTTCTTTTTCAAATTGAGTGTTAAATATCAAGCAAAAAAGTCATGGTTATTGTTTTATTTTCAAGCCGTCATTGTATTAAATTTGCATAAAAATTTTTTTATTTTGTCTTTGATCACAATACTTATCATCGCGATCGGTCACGCATGATAAATCCCGAGCTTAATCTAAAATTCTCATCACTACTCCCCACTAGTTCAGGCTTTTATCTTGGGCGGCAATGAGGTTTTGCTCCCGACTATGCCAGCTTCTTACAGACAAATCCACAAGGATGAAGCGAGTGGATTCCGCAAATAAGATCATTCCAGTAACCAGTAGCTCGGTAAGGCAGGTTGGTTGAGTGCGCAATCCACATGTTGCTGCATGGCCCCCTGGACTTTCCATTCGGTTCACCCGGAGCCCAGAACTTGTAAAATGGAATTGAGTAGTCAGACTAAATGAAATTGTTGTACTTTGGATTCCACTTGAGTCCGATCCAAATTTGTTTCAGCGATGGCGCACGGCTGTGAACCAGCTTCAGTACAAACTCGTTTTCATCAAAGCTGTTGATCTTCACCAGTTCTCCTCCCCACCTTTTGCAGTACGATTGGGCCCCTTGCCAAGTCGTAATGTTACTGCTCACGTTGTAACAATAGCTTTTGAACTGTTTCCAACTTTCAGGGCAATAACCTAGAAATAAACAAGAAATGATTCGAGTTCTCTCCTTACAGCGAGGAACACAAGACTAGAAAAACGTTAGACTCTCTTGCACGGTTGTGAAATGGCTTTGGTTTGGAATCAACTCGATCAAGCTACAACGAAAGTACGTTGGAATCGAGCTGGAAGCTTTGCTACTTTTTTATATCTTGGTGGTGACAAAAAGATCAAGACTTAGTCACTTCACGTTTTAACCTACTTTTTTATCACTACCAATCTCTGTAATCCAATTACATTACAGAAGACGGTTTACTTTAAACTGGCCACTTGTATCTTATCCACTCGGTTTCCTCGAGTTCCGGGAGCCGACGGGTGATTTAGTAACTAGAGGTACTCTTCCTCTAGCTAGTTTAAAACTTAATAGCTACTGCTAAACAAAACTTAGGCATTTCGCTCGCTACCGCGACGCATTTTTTAGGCCAGACTCTAATCCGATGGAAAATGCGGATTGAGTTTTTCCTTTTGCGAGCAGTCTTCTTTCACTATTCATTCGACTTTTTTAAAACGCAGTCAATCCGGAGATTACCTGAAACGGAGAGCATCAAAAGAAACATTGGCAGAACTGAAAACAGTTTCATTGCGGTCTTTCTGGATTTTCTTAGTCTCTGAAACTTGAGGCTGTGTATCGTAATCTTGCACTGTCTCACTGAGAGGATAGGTCAAGGAAAACTGAATATAAGTTATGACTAGTGTGAGTCGGAAGAGCCTGGAACACCGCAAACGAAACAAGTCGAAACAAGTCTTTTGCGGAAGTAAACATTGTTCCACTGGCCGGATGCAAGTAGCTCGCAAATGTTTTGATTTTGCTAAATTTACATCTTAATCAACGATTCTGTCAGAGATTCTGTGCCACTATCCTAGTATGAGTGCATGACTTGTGAGATTCATTTTGTGCGTTGAAGATACTTCACTTCCCCTTTTTACATGCTTCTCTAGTTATCTTTTTTTTTTTCAGCAGGTCACTCATGATTTTACCCCCAACTTCATGAAAAAAATTTCCTCTGTATTGCCCCTTCAAGATTATGGTGCGCGCTTTTCTAAGTTTTACCCCGAAAAGGATAATATCAAATTCGCAAGGGTTTTCCTAGTCATAGAGAATTTCAAAGCTTTAGAGTTTAGGCTTGATTACCACTTAGTCTAAAACAACTCTGCCCATACAG